>CM020239.1:0-600000 GCA_009819775.1 Phoenicopterus ruber ruber
TGGTTGCGTTTGACACACGCAAATTTTTTGGTAACTTGCTATTTGATTGCTGCTGTTGTCATTCTTCCTTCAGAAATTCTACCTATAGCCAAGTTATTCACTACTGGTTCAAGCATTTACCTTCCTGGTATTACCAGCACATTTGCACAGACAAGTAGCTTAGTTGCTCTTCTAAAATTATCCAAATGAAAAGTACAGCCATGAAAGAGGAGTGAAAGAGAAGAAAAGGAGAGGTTAGGCAGCAAAAGAGCTCTGCAGGCTGGCACCTGTCAACATTGCACTCTTTAAAAAAAAAAAAAAAAAACACACCCACAAAACACACAAACAACAAACACCACAAAGAAACACACACGAACCCAAACAAAACCCAACAAAACCAAACCATTACATTGTATTTTTTTTTTTCTTTTGGAGCTCTTCCCTGTCTCAGCATACTGTCTTGTCAGAGGATGAAGCGCAGATGATCTGTATCCCAACGACATTGGCACACAATGAATACATGTTCAGATATAGTCCAGATCTTTAAGGCTGGTGTCATTTTTATGGTTTTAATAATCATAACTCCATTTTATTGACTTACGCATTTGTGAGGAAACTAATTAGCTTTTAAATGTAGCTTCTCCTTGGGGAAGAAAAAAATGTGATGGAGACTGAAAAAAAAAAAAAAAATTATTCAGACCTCCCAACCATGAGGGAGTGGTGGGGAAATTAATGAAAGCGAAGACCAACAGCAGCAACATTAAGTGAAATTTGGCTTCAATTCTGAGCATGTACTTAAGCAACTCTCTAAGCCTATACCTCAATCCTATGAATGACTAGCCCTTTTTAAGTAAAAAAGTTTGTCCTTCCAAAAAGTTCCAGACTTTCTAAAAGTCTAGAAAGACTCCACTGACTAGAATATGGATTTAGCCGCAGGAAAACATACCATCAACACTCTAATGAAAAAAAAGCTGTGGTGGGTTGACCCTGGCTGGACATCAGGTACCCACCAAAGCCGCTCTATCACTCCCCCTCCTCAGCTAGACAGGGGAGAGAAAATATAATGAAAGGCTCGTGAGTCGAGATAAGGACAGGAAGATCACTCAGCAATTACCATCACGGGCAAAACAGACTCAACTTGGGGAAAAAATTAGTTTAATTGATTGCCAATCAAATCACAGTAGGATAATGAGAAATAAAACCAAATCTTAAAAACACCTTCCCCCCACCCCTCCCTTCTTCCCAGGCTCAACTTCACTCCCAATTTCTCTACCTCCTCCCCCCAAACAGCGCAGGGAGACAAGGAATGGGGGTTGCGGTCAGTTTATCACACGTCTCTGCCGCTCCTTCCTCCTCAGGGGGAGGACTCCTCACACTCTTCCCCTGCTCCAGGGTGGGGTCCCTCCCACAGGAGGCAGTCCTCCACGGGCTTCTCCTATGTGAGCCCTTCCCATGGGCTGCAGTTCTTCAAACTGCTCCAATGTGGGTCCCTCCCACAGGGTGCAGTCCTTCAGGAACAGACGGCTCCAGCATGGGTCCTTCCACGGGGCACAGTCCTTCAGGAACAGACGGCTCCAGCGTGGGTCCCTCCCACAGGGTGCAGCCCCTCAGGAACAGGCGGCTCCAGCGTGGGTACCCTGCAGGGTCAAAAGTCCTGCCAGCAAACCTGCTCCAGCCTGGGCTCCTCTCTGCACGGGTCCACAGGTCCTGCCAGGAACCTCCTCCAGCACAGACTTCTCACAGGGTCACAGCCTCCTTCAGGCATCCCCCTGCTCCGGCATGGGGTCCTCCACAGGCTGCAGGTGGATATCTGCTCCACCTTTAACCTCCATGGGCTGCAGGGGCACAGCCTGCCTCACCACGGGCTGCACCACGGGCTGCAGGAGAATCTCTGCTCCGGCGCCTGGAGCACCTCCATCCCCTCCTTCTCCACTGACCTTGGTGTCTGCAGAGTTATTGCTCTCACATATTCTCACTCCTCTCTCCGCTGCTATATTCCCACAGCAGGTTCTTTTCTTCCCCTTCTTAAATATGTTATCCCAGAGGCGCTACCACTGTCGCTGATGGGCTTGGCCGTGGCCAGTGGTGGGTCCATCTTGGAGCTGGCTGGAGTTGGCTCTATGGGACACGGGGGAAGTTTCTAGCAGCTTCTCACAGAAGCCACCCCTGTAGCCCCACCCCCCCGCTACCAAAACCTTGCCATGCAAGCCCAATACAAAAGTCAAACAAAAATCAAGTTTAAATATCAGTTTCCATCATGTTTCATTCATTACATTTCTACTGGCATCTAAACGCTCAAAAATTAACTATATTGACATCATATGTTACTAAAAATTTAGTCATACGTATAAAAATAAAAGGCTATTTCCAACTTGCCCATAAAATCAGTATGAACAAACAAAAGAGAAACATTTGACCCTGAAGAAGGCAACAGGCAGCTCTTATTGTAGATGAAAGTTCATTCTTTTACCCAAAAGGAAAACATTCGTAACTATCAAGGGAACAATTCAGGAACAAGGCATGCTCTGTTAACTGAAATTTTTCATCAGCTTTTCTGCACTGGCAGCAAATTTGCCTTTTCTGGGGGTTTGATGTGGAGTATCTGTAGTGTCCTTGAACTCACAGGTATTTCTCTCTGCTCCCCCAGCCCCGTACATGCTATTACCTGAGCAGCAAGTGGAATAAACCATGCAGGATTTTCCTCATGTGACGCAGAAGGTGACGCTAGGAAAAGAGTAGGCAAAAAATGAACTTGTTTGTCACACCTGGCCAAGGGTGAAAAGACAGGGAAGGATTCTGCCAGAGGGGCTGCGTGGGGCCAGGCCGTGCACCCCGGGAGCTCCGACCAGCCAGTTTCTCTCCCCTTTGCCAGGTACCGAGGAGATGACAATGATGCCTTGTGCTGCTGCCTTGCCCGTGCCCTCTCGCAGCGGGGCTGCCCCAGGAGACCCCCACCTCACGTCTGCCCTCAGGAACAGGAGAGACGCTCCACGCAGAGAGCAGGGCCCACACCTCAAACCCCCCAGGCCAAAGTAACCCCATGGGGAGCTGTGCCCAGTCACCCCCCCTCCAAGCTGAGCGCAGCCTGGCCCCCTACCCCCCCCAAGAACTCCCGGCCACCAGCAGCAGCAGCTGGGGCTCTTCCCCACCTGTGCAGGCACTGGGACCCAACCCCCACCACAGGAGCCCCCCAGACTGCTGCTGCCTGACCTGCGCAGGGAGCACCAGAGGCTGCCCAGCCCCAGCAAGGAGCAGCTGGGGATGGGATAAGGCTGCCCCTGCTCCCCCTTGCCAGACACGGGCTCGTCCCCAAAACCCCCCAATGACCCCAGGGCAGCATTCATCCCAGGGCCAATTCCACACCCATGGGTCCTGGGAGAGCAGAGCCCAGACCTGCCCATGGAGGCTCTGGCCGGGGGATCCCACATCCAAGACCCAATGCGCCCATGGCCCTACGCCTGCCCTGACGCAGCTCTCGCTACCACATGGCCTAGAGCGGAATGAAACTCGGCAGTGAGACCAGCCGCCACCGCTCTTCTGCGCCCACGTAGGTGCCCTAGCCCTGCCCCACCCGTATTTAATACTGTCATGGGGAGCAAGAAAGAGGACTAGAAAGAGAACAAGACAAGGGAAAAGACTGAGGAGCAGAGAGAGAAAGAAAGGTCAAAAGAAGAGGTCAGAGAGGTAGAGAAATCAAGAACAATAGAGATGAGGAGCCCTGCAGAGAGATGGAGCAAGAAAATGCAGTGTCAGTGAGCAGGACAGATGGATAGGGAGATGGGGGCAGGGGGGAGAAGAGGAAGAAGAAAGGAGGAACAAGGACTGTGACAGGGTGCAGGACACACAGACAGAGAGTGAAAAAGGACAGGGAAGAAGACAAAGGGGTTGAGAAATAAAGAAAAGGTCAGATCTGTACAAAGAGACCAAGAGAGCCATTTAGACAAGGAGGTATAGCAAGAAACAATCAGACAGGCAGCAGGACAGAGAAATAATGAGAGAAAAAAATAGGGACAGGAAGCAGGACAGAGGGACAGTGAGAGGAAACAAGGGGCAGGGAGCTGGACAGAGGTGGAGAAAGAAGTATTGGGTCAGAAGGATAGAAAGAGAAAAAAGAAAGGCAAGAAGAAAGATGGGGGATGATAGGGGAAAAAGAAGGACAAGGAGCAGGACACAGATTGTCAGAGAAAGGCAGGGACAGGGAGCAGGACAAGGTGATACAGAGGGGGGAGAGAAAGAGAGAGAGAGAGGGGGAAGCAGGACAAAGTGAAAGACAGGCAAAAATAAGAGACAGGGAGCAGGACAGAGATGGAGGGAGAAAAGCCTAAGATGGGTAGCAGGACAGATAGATGGAGAAGGAAAAACCAGTACTGGGCTGCAGGACAGAGATGGACTGAGAAAAAACACTGACACGGAGCAGGACAGAGTGACATAGAACAACAACAAAAAAAGAGGGAACAGGACAGAGGAATGGGGGGAAGACAAGGAGAAGGACAGAGAAACAGAGAGTGAGAGGGATAGGGAGCAGGACAGAGATGGAGCAAGGAAGGAAAAAAGGTCAGGAGGCAGAACAAAGGGAAAGAGACAAGGACAGGGAGCAGAACAAAGGGAGGGAACAGGAAAAAAATAGTGATGGACTGCAGGACAGATGGAGGAATTAAAAAATAGACACAGGGAACATGACAGAACGACAGAGAGAGAAAAAAGGGACAGAGAGCAGGACAGCATTGGAGGAAAAAAACAACTGTGATGGGCAGTGGGAGAGAGATATGGAGAAAGAAAAAAATATTGAGGAAGAGAGAAAGGAAAGAAGGGACAGCTAGGCGGACGGGGGATACAGTTAGAAAGGATAGGAGAGGGAATGGGACAGAGAGAGACAGACAGAAAAGAGAGCGAGAAGAAGCAGGACAGAGGGACAGCAAGAGGGGAAAAAAAGGGACAGGGATCTGGACAGAGGTGGAGAAAAAAGCAGTAGGGGCAGAAGAAGAGAGACAGAAAGAGCAACAGGGAACAGGGCAGAGAGAAAAATCAGGGCAGCAGCAGGATGGAGGAAAAAACCCTAGGATGGTCAACAGGACAGAGAGGAATATTCATACAGGCAGGGAGAGGGACAAAGGGATAGAGAGAGAAATGACGGGACAGGAAGCAACACAGAACGATAGATAAGAATAATGACAACGAAAGAGAAAGACAGAGCCTGTGAGAAGCACAGGGGTTGGAGAAAGAGAGGTATTAGGAGCCCTGCAGAGAGATGGAGATTAAAAAAAAGAGGTCAGTAAACAGCACAAAGGATCAGAGAGAGTAAGAGATCAACAGGAAGGAGGACAGGGACAGTGAGATACAGCATGAAAAAAACCAGCAACAGTGAGCAAGACAAAGTGATAGGGAGAAAAAGAGAAGGAAGGAGAGAAAGAAGTAGGAAGGCAGAGACACAGAGTGGCACATACAGGCACAGACAGAAAAAGAACACCAGTGAAATTGGGGGGGGGGGGGGGGGGGAAGAGATGCAGATCAGGTAAAAGAGATGGGAAAGGAAAAAACAGCAATAGTCTGCAGGACAGTGACAGGATTAAAAAAAAAAAAAAGAAGGAGAGAGAGACAAGAATAGAGAGGAGAGGTACAGGGAAGGGGGGGGGGGGGGGGGGGGGGGGGGGAATCATAGCAGCATGGGAAAGAGAGGGGGCCGGGGAGGTGCAGGGACAGCCCAGGATGCACAAGAGGGGCAACAGGGCCCCAGGTGCTCGGGACTCACCCCAGCTCTCACTCTTGGCGCTGCCAGGAAACTTCACCAGTTCAGACACATCTTTCTCCTTCTCCCCTCCCTTCCTCTTCTGCATCTCCAGTTGCTCAGCTGTCCTCCACCTAAGAGGATATGTGGGTGTCTCACAGCTCTTATGGGACAAGGTTTCCTAGACACATAGCCTTGCTCACTCTTGCACTACGAAGCCATACCGTGCTGTTGGTGATGCATACAGGCCCCGTGGTGCACGTTGGCAGTCTGGCCTGCTGCGGACTATGAAGAGGGATCCTTCCTCACCTAGAGAGGCAGGCTTGCTCTCACCTGCAGCAGGAGGCAGCTGCCACCAGACGGCCTTCGATTTCTTCTTCTTTACCTTCCTCTGGCCCCTCCCGCTTCAGCTGCAGCAGCTCCTGTCCACAGCCAGTAAGTGCTCGGCCTGTCCCTTTTTGCCCCCACGCCACGAGGAGAGCAAGGCCAGGCAGAGACAACCCATGCAAGCCTGAGGCGGGTGCAGTCAACAGCATCCCCAGGGGAGGAAGGGACAACTGCGTCCTCAGCGCGGCCTCGGGAAGAGGGACAGAGGAAGCAGCGACCGTTATTACCATACAGTGCCCCTGAGGCTACTGCGCATGCGCGGCGCCCAGGCTGCAGTACCGACCTTTGGTCGCCGTGCGGCAGCAGCGAGGGCGGGGGTCGCACACAACTGCGCATGCGCTTCTCCCGAGCTGGAGTACTGACTTTTGGTCGCCAGACGGCAGCACCGAGAGCGGCGTCGCGCTCCACCGCGCGTGCGCGGAGCTCGACCAGCAGTATATCGGTTTGTTCGCCCGGCGGCGTCCGACTGCGTTTTCGGGGAGCGGTCGCAGCTGGAAGCCTGCAGAAAACCATGTGAAAGCGGCAACATAACGACACCTCGTGTCGCGGCGATAGCAAGGACTACGCCTCGCCGCACACGCCCGAGAGCAACGCGGCCGCCCAATATCTAAGTCCGCGAAAACTACACTTCCCAGCATGCACCAGCAAATCAGCACGGCCACCCAGAAGCTGCATGCCGGAAGACGACACCTCTCGGCATGCTCCAGGGAGCCAACATGGCCGACCGAAAGCCCCATGCCCCAGGACTACAGCTCCCAGCATGCCGCGGGAAGCAAGCAGCCTTCCCTGCTTTCTGACCCTACGAGGACACCGTGTGTGTGTCCCGTCCCCGTCCCCGTCCCCGTCCCCCCCCCCCCCCCCCCGCCGACGCACCCGGACACCCCGTCAAACCCCCAGCGCGGCTCCGTGCAGCCCTCGCCGCCCTCCTTGGGACCTGCCAATCGATCGCATAGCCCCTCTCCCCTCCCCCGCCCGGTGAGCCCCCAGCGCCCGCCCCCACCCGCTCTTGGCCCTCGGCAGAGGCACCCCCCTGACCCGCACCACCACTCCCTCCACGACGTTCGCAGTCCAAGGGACATCCAACCCCTCTCACCTTCTCCCTCGGTGTAGGCGTAGCCCTGGCGATGCCCGGCGACCACTCTACTCCTCCTTTGGCTCATACTGGCTCCTCCACAGCCACCCCGGGGCCAGGGCAGCACCAGCCCCTCCACCAGCAGCCACCCTTTTACAGGGAGGGGCTGTTGCTATCAGCATCACTGCCTGCACCTGGGGCTCCTCCAGCCCTGGCCCACAGCTGAAGCCGAGCAGTAACGGGGCCATCCCCCAACCCCCACAGTGAATCACCTCCTCCTCTGAGCTCCATCACAGCCCCTCACCCAGTGCAAAGGAAGCACTGCAAAGGAAGCACAAACCCAGCCGAGGGCAAAGGAGACAGTGAGTGTTTATTCAGTCGCACACATAGCAAGTCCTGGTGGTGAGTCTGCTCCAGGGCTTGGGGCCTGCCCCGGGACACCTCGGCAGTCGTTCCAGGAGCCACACTCATCAGTCCGGCAGGGAACAGTTGGTCAGTCAGTTCCTGGAGCAATGGGCTGCAAGCCCCCTTTCCGGGGCACGGAAAGGCAAAGGAGAGCTCCTGGGGCAAACTGAAAGGAAAACAGCTGATCATGAAGGACACCAAAAAGCACCCAGGAAACTGTGGGAGAAGGGAGAAATCTAAATGGAGAACTTTGTGACCCACTGCAGGACAAACACAGGGCATGGAGGCTCACCGGAAGGCACATGGAGGGCTTGGGGGCAACCCAAGTGTGAAACGAGGATTCTGGGGCACACCAAAATGCAAACAGGTGCCACAGGATGCCTCCAAATTTAAGGACATCAGAAAGCCATCCCGGGGGTCCTATGGTGCACCTAGATGAAAAAAGTGGTTTCTGCAGGGCACGTGCAAGGCCCTGGGGTGTATGGAAAGGCAAGCGGAAGACCGTAAAGCATGCATCTCTATGCCTTTATCGTGTCTGTCTGTCTGTCTGTCTCTGCCTCTCCTCCCCTCCCCCACCCCCCCCATTGGCATTGTTCCCACCACTCTCTCCTCACCTTCATTATTGACTTTCTCAAAAAGTGATTTAATGTTTTAATTACTTTGACAGCCTCTGTCTCGTGAACTGTTCTGCTGAATCAGTTTCTTTGTATCATAGTTAGACCTCTTTCTCCACTCAAACAGTAGATGGTTGAAACCCTGAAATGATGAGGAATGCCACCATTAGATTGCAGAGGAAAACATATCTGTAAATTTTTGAGGCTCTAAACACAATATAGCTCCAAAATCAAGATCAAACTTTTATTTCCATGTTGGTAATAAAAATAATTCCATGACTTCTGTAAACCATTGCATAAATGCCATAGTATAGAAAAGTGTTAATAATTTTAAACAGTTCACTACAATTAAATGAGTATTCATTAGAAATAATATGTTTTGTATTAAGAAAAATTTCATTCACAAAATCATTTCTGTCTGTACACTCAAAACATTAACGGCTTCCATAAATTAATATGGATAAAAAATCCATATTTATTTAGGGTCTGATGATGACCACAGTTACACAAGCATAGCGTGATAGTAGTAATATTACCACCTATATTTAATACTAAGATACTCTGAAGGGCAATATACAACAAAACAGGTATGTCTTTAATAATCTGCTATTCAAAGACTAGCAATAAGTCTGTAACATGCAGCTTGGGATCTACCTGTAATTAGCATACTTCCAGTTAAATTACAGCTCCTAACTGTAAAAACCCTGAGAAATCACAATTTTAACCTGTTATTCCCCAGGCTAATAAAATTGTGAGAACATAATGGCATTCACATTAAAAATTATATTCTTGCATAATTTAACACAGAACTTTGTCCAATACCAAAATGAATCTTGAAAGTCTAGTTTGCCTCTTATATATTTTGTGAATCCAGCAAATTACTATACTATAGTCTCACTACAATATAATTTTCATATACCCAGTTTCTAGGTAGCGTATATAGCACAAGGACGAATACTTAGAAAGGTCAGGTTTCCCTTCTGACTTCTTCCAAATAGTCGTCTCTAGTCAGCTGTATATATTTTATTATCCTGCATTTTAAAGTACTGGTGTAGAAGTACGTATTTATCTGTATTTGCAGTTGACTTGCTTTAATAAGATACAGACAACTGCCTATAATTCCTCACAAAAAGAATTTTGTGAAGAACTGTATTATTTCCATGAGACTGTGATGTATGATGGATGTATGGTTCAAGTGATTACCTAAGGATTTGTCTGCAATTATAGCAAGCTGCCCAGTCTAGGAATTTCACACATAAGTATGCTTCTTTGGTATGTGTTTTTTCCTCCGCCACAAAATGGTTTGTCAATAGTTTTTAAATGTGTCCACAATGCAGCACCAAAGAAGCTTACAGGAAACACCTGCAAAATTTTCAGTACTCGTATTACTATAGGACACACATCATTATTTTCACGATTCATCGCTGTAAAACACAAAACATACAACTGTTTAAAAAGCATCAGACTAAACATATTAGTTCATTTCCTCTAAAAATGCAGTACATATAAACTATGAATGTCAACGTGATGATTCACACTGCAAGCGTTTGCATTCCCTTTTTGTTGGTGTCACGAGATTAGGAAAATCGCCTGTTACTACCAAAAAAAAAGTGGGGGGGGGGGGGGGGGACACCAGAAGATAGCCCTAGAACAGTAGGCAAGTGCACCAAAATACACAAGAACTGTAAATTTTGACAAGACCGCAAAACCACACTTCCGTATCTTGTGGGTAATAAATGCCACACAGCTGCACGACGTGGCCTAAACCACTTTCTTGTAAAATACCAAAGCAGAAATTTTCACTAAGCTATCTCCAATCGCTTCCGTGAGCACAACGCTGCCGCCGGCGAGGAGACTGACGCCCTCCCCGCCGCCACGCGGCTCCCGAGGCAAATGGCGTCCTCGCGCGCTCGCGGCTCTGCTGCCCCCTGGTGAGGGCGGGGCGGTACTGGTGGCGGCCGACTCGCGCATGCGCGGTGCATCCTGTGCGACCGCCCCGTCCCCGCCCTCTGCCGCTCACACGCGGCAGTGACTGCACCGAGGCACCAGGGGGCAGCAGAGACCGGCCGAATGCCATCCCCGCACGTGCTCGCCGCCGAGCGGCGTGGGAGACTGCAGCCCCCGGCGACACGGAGGACCACCAACGAACAAAGGTAGGCTACGCTAACGGTCACCGAGCACTGGGACGGGGTGGCGAGCACGAGCGCTACCTTACCTGCTACCGAAACACCGGAGAACTTGACCAAACACGCCGAGCAGCAACACGCACACCAGAGCCCGGATACTGCACTACGCATGCGGGAGTCTAATGGCAGCAGTCCTGGCACTGCTGGCCAAAATGCGCATGTGTCGTACGGGCGCCTACACTACTAGGCTGTAATCAAGCGAGCAGCAGAGCACCGCAGGCTGTTGTGCACATGCGTAAAACGGCTGGCTGCAGTACTGAAATGTACCTATGGAAAGGCAGTGGTGAGCACGGCCACTTGTGTTGCACAGGTGAAAACCGCACCGCCTAACTGCAGCACTGTGTAAAAATCACGCGGTGGAAAGAGTGGGCCAATTGGATGACATGCCACATGCGCGATGGGACGATCTGCAGTACCAGAGCGCAAACAAGACAGGGCAACAGTGGGCACCCTCAACGAAAATACGCATCCGTCATCCACTTGCCTACAGCGCCAACTTCTGATCGCGCGAGGGCACCCGTGAACACGGTGTGCGGCGCTGCACATGCGTGAAACCTAGGGCTGCGACACCTGCCAGACTGCGATGGAGCGAGGGCAGCCGTGAGCACGTCAGGCTGCTCGGCGCAGACCAGAGCTTACTGGCTGCAGTACTGTAGTACAGTTATGTGTGTGCTCCGAAGAGCGCTGCTCACTCACACATGCGTAGGAGCGCCCTCAGCTCCCAAGTCACAGTGTGCCACCCCTGTGCCTGCTGCTCCTGCACGGTGTCCTGGGGACGGGCAGTTTGCTCCATGGAGCTGACAAACAGGCCCAAGCGCAACAAGACTGCACGGACCGTCTTGCAGACACTGGAAAGAGACAACGGCCAAAGGCAGTCCATGCTTCTGGTCCATAAGGACCAAAGGAGGGCAGCAGCGACTACTGGGGCTGCAGCGCGCAGGAGTGAGCCGGTGAACTTCTGTGTCGGGCTTTTCGAGGGCGATGGCCGCTGAGTGCACGGCCGCCTGCACTGCAGCCACGCGAGCGCCTGGGGGCAGCAGTGAGCGAGGCCGATGTCAAGCCCATGACATGCACAACGCAGCCGAGTGTGCTGCTCTGATGCCCTGCCAGGAGCCCTGTGCCCTGCACAGGGGCTGCAGGGTGCTCGTATCACAGAGTGGCTGAGGTGGGAAGGGACCTCTGTAGGTCACCTTGTCCAACCCTCTGTTCAAGCAGGTGCACTTACAGCAGGTTGCCCAGGACTGCATCCAGATGGTATTTGAGTATCTCCAAGGAGGGAGACTCCACAACCTCCCTGGGCAATCTGTGCCAGTGCTCGGGTGCCCTCACCGTGAAAAAAGTGTTTCCTGATGTTCAGACAGAGCCTCCTGTGATTCAGTTTGTGCCCACTGCCTCTGGTTCTGCCACTGGGCATGACTGAAAAGAGCCTGGCTGGGTCCTCTTCGCACCTCCATCCACTGATATTTATATACATCGATGAGGTGTCCCCCCCGAGCCTTCTCTTCTCTAGGCTAAGCAGTCCCAGCTCTCTCAGCCTCTCCTCACAGGAGAGATGCTCCAGTCCCTTAATCATCCCTGTGGCCCTTCGTTGGACTCTCTCCAGTATTTCCATGTCTCTCTTGCACTGGGGAGCCCAGAACTGGACACAGCGCTCCAGGTGTGGCCTCACCAGTGCTGAGCAGAGAGGAAGGATCACTTCCCTCGTCCTGCTGACAACACTGCCTAGTGCAGCTCAGGATACCCCCAGCCTTCTTTGCAGCAAGGGCACAGCATTGGCTCATGCTGCTTTCCAGCTGGGGGACCATCAACATATACTGGTGCATGGGGTTGTTCCTCCCCAGGTACAGGACTTTGCACTTCCCCTTGTTGAACTTCATGAGGTTCCTGCCAGCCCATTTCTCTAGCCTGTATGTGCAGAACGGGCCCTGGAGCCAGTCCACCTATCTGGGCTCGGGCTGCTGGCAGAAGGCCAGCCAGCCAGTCATAAAACACCCTCCCCCACTCCTTGCATTTGCCCTTACTGTGCTGAGTCTAGATACTGGATGCCTCTCCATTTGAAAGACAGCGAGAGAAGTGAGAACAACAGATGAGGAGGAGCAGAGTCTGGCCTTAATCCTCCTCAGGTCACTGCTGCTCTGCTGTAGATGCCAGTTAGGATAAGATGGTGGTCTCCCTGACCACTGGCTCTCAAAAACAGTTCATGCTCAAAAGGTTTCCAAATACACCTCTCCTGCTGCATAAGGCAGGGCAAGCCTTGTGCCCTTTGAAATGCTGGTTATGGCATTCAGTTTTTTGGTAACTTCCCCACTTTATTTGCTTCAGCCAGCATTCACGGATTGGCAGTGAAGCTCACTGAGCAGAGCTTTAGCAAACAGCCCTCCATACTTAACATCTGTTTGCTCAACAAACCTGTGGGAAGGAACTCAAAGACTCTGAAACAACTCTCCCAAGAGAGACCAGCTCTGGGCATCGCCAAGCTGTCCGAAAAACATGGCAAAGACCTCAAGGCACCCCGTCAGCTTCAGACACCCAAGATGACCCTTGCACCAGCCCAAATGTGGCAGCAAAGTGGTAGGAACTGCCCTGCAGACCCCCAAATGAGCTCCCCCACCCTAGGAACAGAGCTCAAAGGTGAGTAAAAGCCCCAGAGGCCCCTGCAAACATCCCAGAGACCCTGACAAAGTCCCAGAGAGAGATCACAGTACCCGCAGACTCACAGGTGTCCCCCCACAGGCCCCTGGAACAGCCCAACAGGTGACCAGAGCACTTCAGGGATCCCAGGCTCCATGGAAGCAAAGAGAGCCACGGAGGACCCAGAAAAACCTGCTTTTCAGACCCCAAAACACCTCCACAGACACACAGAGTCAGAGGAAGAGCCCCCTACACCATAAAGCATGCAAGTGCATGCATGTACACGCATGCGCGCACACAAGCACGCGTGCAGACACATGTCCTGCACCCCTGGCGTAGCCCCAGCGAGGGAGCAGCTCTGCCTCATGGCCAGCATGGACACAGGCACAGACACCCACCCACAGACAGTTAACTTCTCCACCTGTCCAACAGACGGATGCTGTGACCAGGGGAAGAGGGATGGGTAAGGTACCATGGGCATAACAGCCTCCCCCCTCACATGCAGACATTGGTGCATGCACACTCGTCCATGAACACTGGTACAGCTGACAACACAGACACCAGCATGGAAAAAGGTACTGTGCAGTAATCCTGCAGGCATGTGCAGACACTCCTCTCAGTGCCACGATGCACTCAACAGCCCAGACGCACACACACGGCATCCCACCTCCTCTACGCACCACCCCCCAGGAACCTCTCGCCACATGCACAGGTAAACGCAAACCTGCACCCAAGACCCCACTACAGACGCAAGCAGCCCAGCTCAGCCCACATCCCACCCACTGAATAACCTGCTCAGGTAACTCCACTCACCCCTTGGAGCTTCTGCTTGCAGTCTCCATCCTTCCTCACACCCTGCCTACTCCTTCCATACCCGAAGGCCTGATGGTGCCCCACTAGAGCAGGTGTGATTCTTGAAGAGAGCTGACTAATGAATCCAGAAGCTGCTGTTGGTTTCAACGCATTTTTTTTTTCTTTCCTTCCCAGGCCAGGGCAAGTGCAAGTGCTGCCAGGAGAGAGACAGCTGACCCTGACCACGGGCAGCCAGAGTAACATTGCAGGGAGCACACCAGGTTGAGAGAAACCACGCCTTGCAGAGAAGCAAGGGACTACACTCTGCTCCCCTCTGCCTCTGACAGCCCCACGCTCATCCACCAAAACTTAGCTGTGCAGCAGTGGCAGGGGACTGCAGAGTTGATGCAGTCACGTTGCAGGCAGCAAGGAAGACCCCCAACGCAGTTTGAGCATAGTGGGAAGCGCATTGGCCTCCAGCAGGTCCTATGTTGGAGTCAAACAGGCTGGGAGCCACTTGGCTGAGCCTCACTCTTTCCCCTGATGTAATCTCACATCAGCGTTAACTGACAAAACAGTGAAGTCACAGGCTAGCTTATGCTTGTCTTACCGCAATGGGAAAATGAAATGCTGGTGAACCCTTGGGAGTGACCCATCCTCTGCTGGGTCTCTGAATGGCCTGTGCCTCAGTCCCAGCCCTGTCCAGCCATCCATCCGCTTCTCCTGTGGCATGGGACCGAGGGTGCCGCACAAGACCACATGGGCACCAAGAGGCTGACTCCAACTGGTGAAGGGAGATAAAGAGACATCTGGAGTCGTGGTGGCTTGGGGGCAGGATTGTTGGTGGTTTGCGATTGCTGCGAGTACTGGAACATTGTTTGGGGGTGGACTTAAGGGGAATGAAAGCAGGACGGGAGGGTTATAGCAGGCTTCAGGGGTGCTGTCAGAGGCATTGGTGGTCTTGGGCAGGCCTTAGGGGGAGTTTTGAGATTGTAAGAGGGGGTTGGTTCAGGTTTGGGGGTGGTTTTGGGGTCCAGGGACTTCAGAGGTTGTTGGTGGTCTTGGGGCAGGTTTTAGTGACAAGGGGCTTTGGGGGCTGGTTTGAGTGGCACCTGCAGAGCCCTCGGGCTGACTGAGTTCGCAAGCAGCAGGTCAGGGTGGGTGCTATCTATCAGAGGGGTTCTAAGTGTGTGTGGGTGACGGTGCCTTGGGTACTACCTGTGGCTACTGACATTGCAGAAGTCCTGGGGGACCCCAGAAGCAGCATTGTTTTCAAGGACATTGCAGGGGACCCCAGTGGACACATCAGGGACCTCGCTGGAGATGAAAAGCCCACACCCCTTATTCCTTCAGGCCCATCTCCCATTCCCCTCCGTGTGAGTTTGTCACAGAGCAGCCCTCGCTGAGATCTAGCCCTACTCACCCCTCACTCGCCCAGCACGCAGGGCCCTCCCCACACTGACGTGCCTGGGCTCAGCACGAGGACTCCATGCCAAAAGCCTGCTTGCAGGCCTGAGGCAGAACCTTGGGTTCAGCCATGGTATTTTTCTGTTCCATGTGCATTATGCCCTCTCAGACCTTCCTATAAACAATGCTTAACCACCATTTCTTCAGCTTTTAATGACTTAAGTGCTGATGGCATTTAGTTAGCTTTTCCTCTCTCAAATGCTCCTTGCTCTTTCCTTTCCTGTTTGCTACCCCTTCTAGGCCCCTCCTATACTTACATACTTCCTTAGAAAAACATCACTGAAATGAACAAATCGGGTCACATTGCTTCTCTTCCAAGAAACATATCTACCCAGCCAGGTCTCGCTGTTTCAGAGTTGCTTTGGGAGCACTGAGGCAGGGTTTGAGGATGTCTTAGGTGTTTTGGGGCAGGATTTAGTTGGTGCTCTCCTTAGTTGGCGCCTCCAGTCTGTGCATGGGTGTGGGGGTGGTCCCTCTCTGTCTATGCCTGGAGGCCTTGGAGATTTCAAGGGAGGGGTGGCAGAAAGAGGGAAAGTGAAGGAAGAAAGAAAACAGAAAAGAGGGATGGGAGGGACAAGGGAAGGTGGATTTGTAAGATGGGGAGGAAGGGGGGAGAAGGAGAAATGGGGGGCAAGTGTGAGAGGAAAGGAGAGAAGGGGGAACGAGAGAGACAGAAGAAAGGATGGCAGGAAAAATGGGGGTCAGATAGGGAAAGGAAACAAGGATGGAAGCAAGAAATCGAGTGGGGAAAGGGTGGGGAGAGGAAGGGAAGAGGGCAGAAAAGCAGGTGGGAAGCGAAGAAAAGCGGGAAGAAGAGGAAGGGAGAATGAGGGGAAAGGAGCTACTAGGGGAAGGAACCCGCGGAACACAGGACAGGGCACGGCTACCTCCCGCGCGCGGCAACGACCGGGGAAAAGCGGGGCAGGGGCGGCGCTGCGCGACCCTGAGGCGCGGCCGAGACCAGGAGGTCCTGCACGCGCGGCGGCACACCCCCGTCCGCGGCTCCGGGCCGCCCGTCCCCCCCCGCGGAGCGCCGGGAGGAGCGCGCCGGGCGCCGCCCGCCGAGGCGCGGTGCGCGTCCGGGGGGCTGCCGGCGGCAGGAGCTGCCCTTCGGCGTGCTCCGGTGCGAGGAGGGCTCGGCGCGGTCTGCTGGGCAGTGCCTCTGCCTCCGCCTGGCTGCTCTCGGCCGTGCAGCGCCACAGAAAAAAAGAACGACCTTTGTGAGAATTCTGAAGACGAGGGGAGGGACTGGAATGGTTTTTAAGTGATTCTAAGGGAAGATGCGTGCAAAATTTGAAGATGGTAATGTCGTTTGAGAATGTTTTTGAGAAATCAGGATGGGGTGCGGTGAGAAAACGCTGGCTGCGTGTCTCAAGACAGTGATAGACGGCTCTCGGTCTGGAACTTGGTGGGAGATGCTGGGAAGGGTAAGGAAGTGAATAAATAGGGGATTCAAAGTCTCCAAGATCAGTGGTGGAGCTGTGATGGAGGGATGCCAGAGTTTGAAGGCTGGAAGGGGGTACGCTTCCAGGCTGGTCCTCTGGTGCTTTGAGGTACTAGACAGGTGACAGGGTGTAAGGTTTTACCCATCTCCCGCTTTAAAAGTTGCTTCTTTTCTGCTTTGCTGCACTGCAGGCTGCAAGCTAGATGCTCATTTCCTACGTGGTACCCTAAAAACACCAGTGTTGCTGTGACTGTAACTCGATTCTAAAACAGGTGTCCCGAATTAGATCTCTGTACTGTTGTCTAACGTGGTATCTCCTATGCAGAGAGATTCTTTTCTTTCTTTTTTTTAATGGATATCAGCGCTAACACTGTGCAGGACAACTGCTAGATAGACATCTCTGCTAATTATAGACTGAAAATATGTATGACAAGTGGAAGCCAAGCATCAAAAATGACTTCAGCCTTTATCTTGAAGGGACAATAAGGCGACAGTAAGTTCTAATGTCCTTTCCAGTGTTACGGGATTCTTCTTGTTTCTCATTACAAATCAGCTTGTCATTTTGCAGTCCTGCTGCTGACACAAAGTTTGTGGAGGAAGAAATGAAGACCTTAGAAGGTGTGTGTCATGCTGCACTGACTTTTGAGTCGTCCACTCACACCCTATAAGTATTTCTTCTGTCACGCTGCCTGTCTCACAGGGTTACTGTGACAGCAGTTATGCCTAGATTTTGTGAAAAGTTTGTGCAATAAAAATCTCAAGTTAGTGCAGAGAAGAATATATTAAATAATTTCTAAAGTAAGACACAGACTAAACAGAAAATAAGATATATTTTTTTAATAGGTGAGTGGTCTGGTAGACATCCTAGGGCTTTATCAGACAATGCTGTATGCATTTTGAATTTACTCTCAGTTGTTGACGAGGCTCTGCTTAGAATCTCTTCCTTTGTGTTTGACTTTGAGGTTGCTGGTTTTTTTAATGTGTTGTTCGCTTGCACGATCTTTGGTGCCTAGGAAATTTACCATAAAAATTTTGGTCCTCATGTAATACAATTTTTTTTTCTTCTCCTTAAGAAATAATGAGCACAAGGAAATCATCACCAGCAAGTTGGGTTGAATAAGCTCAAAACCACTGCCTCCATACCCTCTCCAAAAAGCTACTCCTGCACAGAAATCCACCTCACTCTATCAGCTGTTCTTCCTTTCCCCTCCTTCCATGTTTGTTCCTGATCAGACCAGTCCACACCATGCTCCAACCCCACTCACCCTTCTCCTACCCAGCACACAGGGCTCTCCCTTCACTGACGTGCCAAAAGCCTGCTTGTGTGTCTGCCTGCCTCCTCACAGCTCCAAGGTGTCTGCGTCTGCAAGACCAAGAGCATGTGCACCGGCCCATATTGGGAAGGAACCTCAGACCAGAAGGGGAGAAGAAAAGCTGGGGAGGATCAAATGGGCCATCCAGGCTAACCCCAGGCTGCCTGCAGCCATTGCTGGGCGGTGTCATCCTCCCCTCTCGCTAGTACCTTCTGGCAGGGTCATCCTCAGTGGGTGTGACAAGGGAAATCCTAGTGACAAAGAGGAACGTGTTTGCCATAGCCCTTATCCACCACAGGCAAGGAAAAACTTGCCCCAGGCTCCAGCAAGGTTCAATTTTGAGTGCTTTGTGCTCCCTGGCATAAAGGTGATCAAATAAACTATAGCATGTCTTGATTTGAATATGACTACTGAAGGAGGAAGGGCAATCTCAGGAGATAGAAGAGTCTCTTCTTGCCTCTCCTTTCTCTCCTCAGGAGCACCTCTTAAAAGAGAAATACCTAGGCTGGGTTTACACAGGGATGTCCCATCTGACCCCTTCCCTCCCAACCCCTTCCCTCACTCCAGTGTCTGATCTATTCTGTGGGCTTCATTAGCTAAATTAAGAGGAGTCCCAGTATCAATTAACACACGGTCCCTGACACAGCAGGAGAAAACACTGGTTGGAGTGGGGGTGTTGATCTGTGTGTTATCTTGATTCCACCCACCCCACTCCCCCCACCCAAAGATACCAAAGGATCCCCAGGAGCCCTACAGGTAATGCAACAGATCCTGGGAGCACTCCCTCCTACAATCCTTAGTGGCCTCAGAGATGCTGCATAACCTTGTCTGCAGGACAGCTCATCCAGGACAACTTGTACTGTGTGCAAGCAGCACACAGGGAGCACCTACACAATTCAAGAGTATAAAGCAGAATCATTATCACATACAAACAAGAACTAGGATTTAGTGGGCTAACAGGATAAGCATTAATATGCTCACTGCCCATTTTCCCCATGACCACGCCGATGAAATCCAAAGAATTGCCACTGCTCAGGCAGCTACTGGTCAGAGAAGGATTGGCTTCTGCTCCTGGTGTTCCTGAGATGCTAGCTGCCAATTCCTCAAGTTTTCCTTCAAAATTATTGAGATTTTTTTTCTATTTCAATGCGTTCTGTGGGTCCCCGTGGGTGGGTAACCACCACGAACCCTCTTTCTCAAATCCTTGAGGTACTACCCAGCCCCATTTCAGGCTCACGTGTCTGTGCTTCTTGCATGGCTATACAGTATATGCTTCCTCACAGCTCTCTCCAACAACTTAGCAATTTTCTGAGAAGTCTGAGTGCATGTAATGAAGCTATCAAAACCAGGTCTTGAATCAGACCGCAGAGAGATGAACCCTGGATAGTGAGGGAAGAAGATTACAAATCTTACTTAAGGGTTAGAGTTCAAAAGTTTTATCTTTCAGGAGTTTATAATTTACTTTAGCAAACCACAAAACACTAAACATAGAGTGTGAATCCTAAATGATATAAAGCATGAGGCCTGAGAGTACAGTGATCGATAAAACACAAGCCCTTGATCACTGCGATATCCTGTAAGTCATAAACTCCTGGCAATATATGGTAAACACTGAAGGCTAACCATCAATCCTAAGCAATAACCACTAAAGCCGGGTGAAAACCTGGAAATGCTGTTACAGTTGTTTTACAACTTTTTTTTTTTTTTTTTTTTGAGGAGGGGGGTGCAGATTAGTAGCTTCTGGCTGCAAAATGGTATTTCTCAGAAGTCTCATACAGTATTAACATGTTTAATGTGTTTACAATTCCAAAGACCTTTTCTGTCCTGAATAATGGCATTGAACAGTGCTTCATATGACCAGCCTCAGGAAAAAAGGGGTCAAAACAATGCTGAATTACATGTGAGATAATATTAACTCAAATCAAAGGTTACTTTTAGCATTCAGAATCAGCAGACTGATTAGCCAAAGGCAAGACAGTTGACTGATTGATAGCTACTGCTAGTGTAAATGGGTTCCAGGGCAGAATTGGGAGTATATGTCACCACATCTAAGGCAGAAAAGATATTACAGAGAGCATTCCTAACTACACGCAATTCCTTAGCTATAGCTATTGCAAACAACTATACATCGTATGTAGAGAAGGCTAATGAGAACAACCGTACTGGCTATGCAGAGAAGAACACTTAAGGATACCTGTACATACTAGAAAGCAATTCTCTTGGGGGGGGGGGGGGGGGGGGGGGCGCGGGGAGAACCCAGCACAACCATTTTTATGATCTTATGTAAGCTGACACTTTCAACATGAAGTTGAAACAGAAAATATCTGAGCCTTTATGTGCATGTTTGCAACAGGTAATATCCCAAATTCAATCGATAAAAAAATTAGGTCAGGGCTTTTTTATGGGTAACTAACTGTACGATACGTTGTAGTATAGGCTTAGGGAAGTCTTAGAGTACTCCCGTATTACCAGAGACACAAAAAAAGGCATTGTGATAAACATAAAAATAAAAGCCAAGTTATGACCGAATAACACATCTGATGAAAGACAAAGAATTCTGATAGACCCAGTAATTTTCTTATGGTTCTTTCCCTCAAAACAATTACTTCATTTTTCATGAAGCAGCATCATCCAGCCTCAACAGCTAAACTCGACAAGCATTTTTGCCTCCTGGGGTTTTCCAGGGGTTATTTTGACTACTGATAAAGCCTGTAGTGTTATGTAATTAAGTCACATTAAATGAATTGAACAGAGAGCATTAATCTGGGCAAATTACTTCCAACAATTAGAAAACCACGGCTGTAGCAAAGTCAGACAATAGTTTCCATTAGAGAACAGAAAAATAATGCCATATATAACCTCCTTTCTCCTAGACCCTGCAGCTCAAGGAAGGTTTTCGTTCTACTGTGATACAATTTAGAAAGTATTTCCTGGATCTCTGGTAGAGTAGATGCCTAGTCTTCCCTATCAAGTTACCCATAAGTGCCTGGGAAGATGGGTGAAAACACAACTTTTCTTTTGGAGAACAACCCTGAATTCCAGCTGAGGGGGAAGGTATGGGAAGAAAAGAGAAACATGTAGCATTCTTTTATTTGTTTTGAACAACTGTCATTGGAAGTTAAACCTAACTGGTTACATTCCTTGTGCATATTTACAAGCTTTTTTTGGCAGAGATGTAAGTAACCTCTGTACAGTGGTAAGGCTTGGAAGAAATTATTCATTCTGCATTTAGGCTAGAGATAATACAGAAATAGGAGAAGTTTCCACAGGTCAAAAGCTGCTGTCCTCTTTTGAGATGTTTCTCCCGTATTTCAGCCGTCCGATCAACTGCATTGAATATGTGCTTCTAGTCAACCACTTCTAAGAGTGCTGGAACACTGACTTTCCACCTATTCCCATGTTCTCATTGTTTACTGTTCCTGACACCCACTCGCTTTGCTAAAGACGTATCTGCTGCCCCCAGTGTTTTCAGCCACACTGATTCTCCCTCCTCTTTTGCATGCACATGGAAAATGGATCTCTGTATTCTGCTAAAAATAGTTCCCTCATTTTATAAAAGATGCATCACATAGACACACAACCCTTGCTTAGATAGCCCTTATTTTTTCCTACAGTGACCGTGCTTTAGTGACTTCATAATTTAATTTCAGGCAGTATTTCCATTTCAATTATTTACCATGAAAAGGCTTTTTTTTCAGACTGAATCTGTAGTGTGGCAGAGAGTTAAAAAAAAGAAAGCCTCTTATCATTGTCTTTATGCGGCCCATATTAATAGAAAATTAAGCATCTCGGCACATCAGCATAGACTCTGGGAACAGTCACTCATGTTATTTATTTTATTATTAGAGAATGCTTTTGAGACGCATTTACAGGAAGTCCCCATATGACAACTCCCTTGAGTAAGTGTGTGCTTCTCTGCAGAGTTTCTCTGAATTACTAAGGACCGAGAGTTTAGCAGTTAAATATACTTTCCTATTAGGTCCTCTTGATCTCTGAACATGTAATCCCAAATTGGGTATCAGTGTGACAGACTATAATACAAATTGTCACAATGTTAAGCCGCTCCTCCTCCCTTCTTTTTGGACTGTCAGTAAAACCCAGTAATATTACTGAGCACTGCCACTCATGCTTTGTGGCCTTGGACAAGCCTCCCCGTTTGTCCTGCGTGGAGCCAAGAAAAAAGTATGCAATTATGACAGACCCAAGCATCCAAAAGAAAAAGTGAAAAGTCCTCAAGTCTTACACATAGTATCAGAATAGTCTTTCCAAAGGCATTATTGGTGGGGCACATGCATCAGGCCCTGTAGAGGAAAAAGCTAGTGGATTTATCCAAATGCTTTCAGTTAATGCTCAGCGCCATCCGCCAGTAAGCAATATTCCTAAACTGGCAGTCTGAGAAGAAAAATCTCTGTTATGATAGCATTTTTCATTCTGATCACCAGAAACTTTGTACTGAATGTTGAAGACAAAAACAAAGCCTTCATTGAGGCGAATATGGAGAGTGCCTCATTCATGAGAGAAGGAGAAAAGGCATCAGGAAGATAATATGACATTTCGCAGGCATGCAAATCTCACTGAATAGCAGCGCAAGAGCACTTTTTTGAAATATTATCCGTAGTAAATTGCCTGCACGCAGTCTATTCACAGATGTCTTTGCTCTGCCAATCTAAAGTAGCTATTCTCTCTGTAGTTTAAGAGTAAATACACACTTGTGACGCATCCGGATATCACTGACTGCATTCAAGTGTCTATCATACAAAAACACTCTTGAGTTCAGCGAGGCACTCTCAGGCACAGAAATTTTTTAGTTCTTAAAGGTCAGTAATGACAGCTTCATTTCACTGTTCTGCGGTGAGGATTTTTTCCATGCAAAGCTCTAGTGTCGTCTGAGAGAATGGTACAGAACCAGCTCTCCCAGCTGTAGAAGTAATAGTTTTAAGTCAACAACCTCTGTCTGCTCAAAATCAGCTGTGACACGGCCCTCAAATGACAGAATCCGCCTCAAAAAAAATCACTAGACTATCTGTTCTGTAAGACCAACTCCCTAGACTGTCGCAGCTTTCAATGGAAAAGGCGAGCTATTTATCGATACGTCACTCTTCCAATTCTGAATAATTTCAGAGTTACATCTAGATATCATTACAAAAGGTGGTCCTAGCATGGCAAAACCAAATATACTTCAGAAATTCACTTAGGATTCAGTGAGCCTGAGGCAAAGCGATCAGGATAAGAAGAATGTGTCTTAGGCAGTGTCTTCAGTTCCCCAAGCGCCAAGCACAAGGGTATCTGAAGGTCTTTGCTTAAGCTTCTATTGCATTTTTAAGTCTTTGAAGGGCCTGCTGCATTCTGTAGCACTACACCTAAATTTGAGGCTCTTGCCACATTATTGTCAAGTGCATTGAGAAAGATGTTTCTTTGTGTAAAAATGCGTGCATATGTCCTCCCGTGTTGTCCTGAGTGGGACACTTCTCTACATTAAGCGGCTTGTGTAAGATACAGTTGAGTGTCTTTGAATAACTGAAGAAAAATGTAAGAAGTAAACTGTGGAAACTTGCGGGTGTTTCATCATCCAGTTTGTACCTAAAATTACTAAATTACATGCATCTGCATGAGGAAGAAACGGACAATTTGAATGCCTGGAGAAAAGTGGGCCAACCATCGCATGTCACTAGTGCGGCTCACTGTCAGCAGAAAATATGGTTTAGGGCACAGGCAGTGACTATAGCCAAGTTTCATTTTTAAACATTGGCTCGCTATATGTGGCCAGTGAATAAAAGGTCATTGGAATTTCAACTTCAAATTCGATCAATTAGTCCCTTCAGGCCAGTTAAATGATTGCAAGTTAGAAACATGAATAAGACCTTGTATTGTGTAGAAACATCACTATAGCATAGCTGCCATAAATTTGAACTACTTACATTCATAGAAATGTAATGGAACCTTATTTGTGTTTGTTCTTAGGATCATAGGAAAATTCAGGTTGGAAAGGACCTAAGGTGGTCTCCATGCTCCTGCTCGAAGCAGGGTCAGGAATAAGGTCAGACCAAGTTACGCAGAGCTTGTGAAAAGGAATTCAAGAAAGCAACCTCTAAATGAAAATGCAGGGGCAAAATATCACTTCCTCCTTGATTCCACCACCACCATGGCTTAAAAGACCACAGAGAACTAACCTTAAAAGTACATTTCCAGCCATCATTTGTCACCTGTATTAATTTATTGGGTTCAAATTATATAAAATCCCTTGTAAAGGAAGTCATATGTGTTAATAAGAGAACAGAGTTAACGTCTGCAGGGAAAAAAAGAAATATAGCTTGCTACTATTCGTGACATTCATTAAAATAATCTAATGCTGACAAATTTGAAAAGTGATCTTTTGTCTCTCAGTGTTTTGACGACGAAGTACTGCTTAATACGTTTTTTCATTTACTAAATGCTTTAGAGAGCAGCATGAAAGTACAATAGAAAATTAAAGATTTATATTCGTGACAACTGTTGCTTTAAAGCACAGCCCTTTGAGGAAACAATCTGAATTCTGCTGTTTCAAACTGATGCGCTGTAGTAGTGTGTTTTGGAAACAATAAGCAGAGTGAGAACGTGCCTACTTTGTACTAGGTTCCTTTTGACAAGCATTCCAAAGACTTCAGAAGCACATGAGGGACATACCCTATTGTCTCCTTAGTGTGTGCAAGCAGGGATTTGCCCTTCTCACCTAATTTTTTGCATGCAGCATTGCTGTTCTGATACATATAATCAATGCTAAGAGGTTTTGTTTGGAATAAAATCTATTTGTACAGGAGCACAACTGCTTTCTACTCTGCATAGTTCCCTGTCGCCAGGACTGTTCCTTTCTTGATGCTCTTGTAGCTTAAGGCACTAACAATCAGGAAATTATAGAAATGGAATTGGAGAAATTGCTTCACTTCTGACTCACAGGCTCTGGAATTATCTGTATCTTCGCATTCACTGCAAACCGATCAAAACAAATGAAGTCTGGTGAAACAGCACATTATATGGCCAAACTGGAAATGAAGGACCTTCCTCATTTTAAAAAATTTTAAGTGGTCACGCTGCATCTCCTCCATGAGTTGTTATTTCAGAGCCAGATGAGGGAGGTCAATTTGTCAAAGCATGTGGTATAGAGTTTGGGGGGCTCCCAATAGTTAGCAGCTATTCGGCCAACTGTTTAAACTTTGGCAGTTAAATGGGTAACTCCTGGGTGGTGGACAATGAACAGGAGGAAGAGCTTGCACATCTCATACTGATACAAGTTATCTGGAAAAAAACACTGGACTGAATTAATCTCTGGCATGAATGGGAATACTTTTATAAAGAATAATGCAGTAACAAAGCAGTTGAGCTTTTTCTCTGTTGTGAGCTGAGTTGACTGTGCTCAAGAACATTCACTGTACTACTCCTCCATGGCCTAACTCTTCTTTGTACCAATTTATACTTTTACCTTTCACGGTACCTTCTGGCAATGGAATACCTATTATACTTCCATTTGCTTGTTTTAATCACCTACCAGACAATTCAGATGGGAGCTTGTATTTCTTGCACTGCAAGAATTACAGAAATAATCGCTCCCCATTTTTACCTTCTCTGTGTTTGCTGATTTAACCGTATCTGTCTTATAGCTCTGATCATCCTTGTCAGCGATCCTGTACAGCTTCCTTAGTTCTGAAATATTATTTTTAAGATAGGCCACCCATTATTATTGCACACAATGTTCAAGACAAGGACATACGAGGAATTATAAATATCTAAAACCTAAAGTTTAGAAAAGGACCAATGTTACTCTGTAGCTTGGCTTCCTTGGGGGACACAGGCTTGAGTGGACAATGAATCCTTTCACAGAATCAGAATGGTTGAGGTTGGAAGGGATCTCTGGAGGTCATCTTGTCCAACCCCCCTGCTCAAGTAGGCTGCCCAGGACCATGTCCAGATGGCTTCTGAGTATCTCCAAGGATGGAGATTCTGCAACATCCCTGTGCAATCTGTGCCAGTGCTCAGGCGCCCTCACAGTGAAAAAGTGTTTCATGACGTTCAGATGGAGCCTCCTGTGTTTCAGTCTGTGCCCGTCACTTCTGGTCCCGTCACTGGGCACCACTGAAGAGCCTGGCTCTGTCTTTACTGCCTCCCTTTGGATATTTGTACACATGGATGAGATGCCCCTTGAGCCGAGCCTTGCCTCCTCCTCCTCCTCTTCCCCCTCCCCTCTCCTCCTCTCCTCTCCTCTCCTCTCCTCTCCTCTCCTCTCCTCTCCTCTCCTCTCCTCTCCTCTCCTCTCCTCTCCTCTCCTCTCCTCTCCTCTCCTCTCCTCTCCTCTCCTCTCCTCTTCTCTCCTCTCCTCGCAGTCCCAGTTCTCTTAGCCTTTCCTCATAGGAGAGATGCGCCGGTCCCTTCATCATCTCAGTGGTCCTTTGCTGGACTCTCTCCAATAGCTAGCTCCATCTCTCTCATAATGGGGAACCTGAGAGTGCTTTCCACTAGCACAGCCCAATCCTGCAGCAACCCACTTTTGATTTAGCTGGCCTGCATCAGGAGTAGAAGCATAGCTGCATGGCTTTTGCAGTTAGTAGCAGATGAAGCATCAGCTCCTGCAGTTTGCTCCCCTCCAACAATGCAGGACTGCATGAGCATCCATGTCAGTGTATCCTTGTGGACACCACATACTTTTCCCATGTCTCACTGGTGCCTTGCTCCCATTCTGATACGGAAAAAAAAAAAATCAGTTGCATTTGTTATATTTTTATATTATTTTAATGGTACCACCTATGAATCCCAGATGATTCTATGCTGAAAAAGCCACAAACGCCCAATAGGAAACAGGAATGAGCTCCGGTGAAAGTCTACGTGTCTTATGCCAAACGTAATACTGAAAGATCATTTTATTTTAATGGATGCTTATTACAGTAGAAAAGTGTCCTGTTAGCAAAGATATTTTCTAGTTGCCATGAGAATTTGTTAATACTGGCCCCCGAGGATCAACACTGACCCCTTACACCCCTTGAGCTTTGACAATAAAGCCAGGAAAGAAAAAAAGTTTACTACATATTGTATAATTATTTTTTTAATCTTTTTTTTTTTTTTTTTAAAGAGAACCTGTCAGACTGTGTTTTAAAAAGTCACAACATAAATTCTTAAGGGTGAGGAAAATGTCACATCTTGTTATATTGATTTGATCATAGCCAACATCAGTTCTAATGATGGAGCTGAAAGAACCTTTTTTCTCTTCCTGTCCATGTCTGATAATCTAGTCCCTTGATAACAGATGTGAGAGATGAGATATTAGTTAATTACTTAATGCTAGCTTGATTCTAAAAAGAGATCCCATCCACGTCAGAATATCCACCTAGAAGAAAACTTCTCACAATAACTTTCTGAAGTATTGGAGCCCTAAGTAAAGGAGTCATTACACAATATTATAGCTCCTCTAACAGACAAAACAAACAAGCAAGCAAGCAAGCAAACAAAAACCCCGAAATCAAACGGGAAGGTTCTAGCTACCATCTTGTACTACCTCCAGTTCTAGTCTGAAAGCATTCCTTGTCCCCACCCCCTCAAGATTTAGAATTTGGATTAGTCAGTTTAAACATACAGCTAGAAAAATGCCAATTTTCTTAATGGAAATAAAGTAACACCATAAGCCTAAGAAGCAGGAAAACAAAGAATCTTCTTATAAGGGTACAGTGATTGATACTAAATGAATGTTCATGTATCGTGTCAATTTCTGAAGAACATAAATACTGCCTTACCATATATTAGTCCTATCGCTTAATCCAAGTTACTTGTTTTCCATCTGCACAGGTTGAGCTGTATATTCTAGAATATAAAAGTTTCCCTGCTGGAAATCAATGGATGACTCAAAGCAAAGACAAAAGGCAGCCTCGTGTGAAAGTCTCAAGAATACTGTGTAACACCCTCCTGCCCAAGGCACTCACACACGTTATAGCATCAATTTAAGTTAACTTGAAAGAGTGCAAAGAATATTTTCATCTTTATTTAGCTCTATAGGAGCGAGTGGCACTACGTATGCTTAAATTATGCATTTATTCTTTCAAAAACAAGTTCGACATCCACGCAGATACATTAAAGCGACCTTAACCGAGCAGACAGAATTGTGCAGTCCTTCCCTTGGATGCTGCTTTGGCAAACAGCAGTAAAGAAGAACCTAGGTACTATCAGCCCCAGGAAACTCCTTTGTTGCTGGGGGTACTTGCCTCTTTCTGGGAGAGAGGCGCTTCTTTGTGTACTTCCTTCCCCTGAAAATAACACACACTGTGAGTAGATAAGCTCACAGAGGATAAAAATATTTCACTGCTTTGTCCACTTTCATTTGTGACAAATACACTTCAAAACACATGTCAATACGATTTGCCTCAGCGAGCTTGTGTCTCCTACTGGCTATCACAGTAAATCCACTTACAAGAGCAATGAGTTTACTCTTTTTATTTCAAAGACCTTTATATATGGAACATTATATTCAAAACTCTTCAGGTAAAAGTGACTGAAAGGGAATGACTTTTTGTTTCTTGTTCCGAGTGTCAGACACAAAGACAAGATGATAATTTTCTTCTCTTATTGCTAACTGGGATGAACATTTGGGAGATACATATCCAAAAATATTTCTGTAGGTGAAAACGCGTTCGTCACCTGGGAATTAGCTACACCTATTTGTTACGCTGACCAGCCAGCCAGTGATCAGATTTTACTTCACCGAGAACCTTGCACTGTGGTATACGTAAATTAAAGTGCTACTAAAGCGTGCAAGGGCAGGAACTAACCTGTCCAATAGGATACCAGATCATGGTGCAAGAAACTTCAATTCTTATTCCCAACCCGTTTTCAAATACACACATGCGCATGCATAATGAGTAGATGTGACCTCATTGCTAAGCCTTGCAATAAACATTGCTAAATTTTGTAAGAGATATACGAAGAAACTTCCCTTACAAACTAAGTATAGTAAGTAAACTTCCCTTTGGTTTCAATTTTCAAATCCGATATGTTTATAGGAGCTATTTAAATTCCCCCATCATCTTCTCGGTAGTAACTCCATGCAGATTTTCTAGCTGTTGCATAAAAAACAAACCCAACAAAACAAAACCACTTGTCTCTTGCTGTAGATTATGACATTATGCTAAACTAGCACTGATGAGAAACAGGACCTCAGGTACTCAATACATTTGGTGCATGAGAGTGGGCTCCGATTTTTTTTAGGAAGCACTGCAACTAAGGACTGCTTCATATAGTTTTTAGTCCAGGCAGTGCTAGGGTTACAGAAAGCAATGGGACTTTGGGAGTTTGGTGTGTGCTATTGGAAGTACGTACTGGTAAATATTCTGTATCCTTTGTTAACTGCACCTATAAGCATGTATTTATTCAGAATTTCTTATAGGGGATGATGACAGAGGAGCAACGTCACCGCAGAATAAAGCTTGAGTACCGTGATGAAAACACTGCTCTTTTCATCGTAAGTTTTGTCGAAAGTCAATCAAGACACGCATTTAACTTGTACGTAGCTTAGAATATGCAGATCAGCATGCTGGTTAATCCCAAATTACTGATTAAATTTAAACAAGGTGGGAGGTTTTTCAGGAGCTCAGTGTGACTGCGGCATACCAGATCAGCTTTGGCAGACAGCAAAACCAAGGCTAAATTGCTTTTTCCAATCAATTGATCTGAACATAGGCCACCGGTCTAGCAAGTGCACAGTTTGTTAAAAAGTGTGTGTTTTTAAACTAACAGTCAGCTCAGGTAGGATAGTATTTAAGAGCATAGTAAAAAGACAATTTGTCCTAAATTGCAATGAGCTTACAGTCTATTAATTCGCACAACCAACATAGAATACCATGATAGTATTAGCACAGCCTCTGGAAAAACTTGTCTCATATGCACAATGGTGACCTGCTTTGATAGTTATTTTTGGCAAGTCGTATCTAATCTATAGTCTGACATTAGTAAACTGACTCATAGTTTATAACCAAAAAACGGGGTTGGTTACAGGTCTGCATAAGCATGCTTTCATTTTTAAAGGCTGACAAAGACTTATTTAATATCAACATGTTTAACTAAGACACTGGCCAGATGCTTCTAGGATCCATATTTGCATTCTGATGAGGGAAGTTCCCAGGTTTTATTTGTAGCCCTTACACTGAAACTAGCCTGTGACACAATCTGTCACAGCATAGAAATCAATACAAACTCAATGCTCCTGTTTTCAGTTCCATTCGCTGGTCCATGCTGTACTGCCAGCATTGACCATCAAGGGACAAAGTAATGGAAATGCACTTGAGAGTCTGGACCAAGAGCACCTGCAGGACTGCTGCCAGAGGTGTGCAACCTACGAGAAATTTACAGAGCAAGAGGAGCAATCTGCCTACTGATACACACCTACTGCATACCCCTTTAATCCAGACAGACCTCATGAGTATTGCAGATAACTCCTCTTTCATTAAAAAGCCCTCTCATTTGACCACAGTGGCACAAAAGCCTGCCCTGGACATGCTCCTTATTGCCTAGACTTAGAGCTAGTGCTCAACCAGTTTCTCCCAAGCCCAGAAGTCGTCTTACCACATCTTCATCATAATTTACCCACCACCTCCTCTAAGTATTGATAGAGCTCTTACAGCTGTTTTCTACAGTTTAACCTTCTGGACATACATTGCAGCGAGAAGGCCAACTGTCTCCCACAAAGCTAGTTTTCTAGGCCAAACCCAGCATGGCTCTGGCATAACAGCAGCACTGTTTCAAGAATGCGCATCAACTAAACCCAAGTTCCAGAGTCCTTCCTCTCCAGAGGAGCATGAGATCTACTGGCCACAGTTTATACCCAAGTATTCTAGTTGTTAATAAGGTCAAAAATAAAATCCAAGAAGCTTCAATACTAAAATCTCACTCTTGCCATCAATACCCTTTCAAGGCCCCTACCTGGAACTAATGCCTCTCTGAGCGCTGTCTAGATGCAAATCTGCCACCAACAGCTACCTTCTATCCTGAACATGCCTTAAACAAGTTTTCCAGCTCCCTTTTCAAGAGCAGAGCCAGCCATCTCCAGGTATGCCTGCTCCTTCCAGGTGCAGCCATAAGGGGCAACTAGAGCCTTTCAATACTGATTGGCAGAGTTTGTCAAGCATATGGCTCAAATATTATCTCATTCATATAGGCAGGTTAAGTGAAAATACCAGTATAGTATTCCTCAGCCTTAGGGCCTTCAAAAACCTGGTAATAGACATAACAGACCTTAGAACATACAGACACAGAACAGCGGTGTAAAAATACTCATGAAAGAAACAGTGATAGGAACACTTGATGAAAGCCTATTCAGGGAAGCACAAAGGAAAGAACAAAGTCAGTTTCCTGTTCTGGTATTCCACTTGACTGTCTATCTCCTCAGTTTAAGGGATGTGGCCTGAGGCCACAGTCATGATAGTGAGCTATATATAATACTGGCAATAACACAAATATAGAATTCTCGTAGGAACTGGAAAAAAAAAAGAATCCCGTATGCATACATGCATTGAATTGGAATGGTAAGTCTACCTCATGAGTCTCACACTGTACCTTTTGTAAGATCTTTAGCAGATAATTGAAACCTTAAGAAAAGTTCACATATGGTTTACCAAAACATCCATAAAAACAATTGTCTGATTACCTACAAGAAACATTTCTGATTGTCCTTCAGACAGGAGAATGATTCTCTATGAGCCATGTGAATCTCAGGCTGAGTCTTGGCTGATTACAAGAAGCTGCACATGTGCATAATGAGACCTGCCATTAAACGGCAACTTCCCGCTGGAGAACAAAGCGCTGTGCTCACAGACATTTTGTACTTTGGAAGCTCAGTCATCAGTGAAATGACATTTAATTTTTTTTTGTATCTATCTAGAAGAGTAATTGAGTGAGCAGGACCCATCAGACTGCAAGCTTTCCATCTCCACATGCTTAGCAGCTATCCTGAGAGGAAACTGGAGATAACTTGGCACTGTGCTGTAGCAGCAACACATCACTGCTTTTGAATTGCAGAATCGAGTTCAAAGAGACAAACTACTTTGCCCTACCACTGGAGGGCAGAGAGCACAAACTCAGAAGACAATTACACAGTATTTGTCATCTAAAAATAAAAAGAATGACTGCAGTGGAAGCACTGAGAGCTCCAACACTAAAAAAATTAGATGCTAAATAAATTTTCAGTGAAAATGGTTGTGTCTTGACTATGTCACATAACCCACCCACTACTGCAGAAATCTCCAACATAGCACAGAACAGGTACGTTCGTATCAGTGTGGCACTGAGCAGGAGTTCGTTACAGCTGAGCTGCTCTTAAATCCTGTGCTCTGATTAAGATATTGTGTGGGCACATCTTGTCACAGATGTGGACAGCTCAGGCAGCTGTTAACTCAAGCCTGAACTTGTACCTATGATTCTTGTAGTTTTGGCTAAACTGGAGCAAAAGGAGTGGAAAGAGACAGTAATTGTTTACAAATAAAAATTTATAAAAGGGGAAACTGCAAACAGTTAAACAACTAAAGAGGTATTGAAGAGAAATCAATGAGACAACTGAACATGGACAAACTTTCAAGGGAAGTGATGAATGCATGTAGTTGACAAAACACTCAACACCATTACATGGAGATTGTTTCAGCATTGGTATTTCATTTGAAAGGATGACCAGGCAGGTCTAATTTCTCTCTCTACTAATTTCCATCTAATTTCTCTCTCTCCTCTTTTTAAGTTGTATTAGGACAGCATTTCAAATATCAGTGCACTGCATGAATTCCAGAAGCAAGAAGTGCCAGCGAGAAGGGAGACATACAGCATCTGAATGAACGCAAGGAAGCTTGATCAAAATTTCAGCCTCGTGTTTTTTTTCTGAATGCTTGCTGTTCTCCTTTCAGATCTGGAAAGTTGCACATTGACATATCTCTGGATTTTTTATGTGGTGATTCTTTTCTCCTAGGATCTATGTCGTACTGGTTCTGGGAAACTTGTGACCTCTGCATTTTTAATTAGAACTTGTAACTTTTTCCATAGCAACATATTTTGATGTCACAAATACAGAATCTGTCAAATCAAACAACTTCCAAGTGCAAAGCTAAGGACTTCTGGTCAGATGAAGTCCAAATACATATAAATGCTGAGAAGCAATAGGATGTATGATATGACACAGTTAAGAAAAAAATGAAAATAGACAGCAAAAGAGGGATGGAAGTCTTGGCTTTGGTTAATTTATAAGTTTGTTCTTAGTAATTAATGAATCAATGCAAATATAAAATAGTTACATTGCATGCTGAACTGGTTTAGACGAAGATTTCTTAAAACTAATTTCCTTGCAGTTGAGAACAGATAAAAACCAGCTGTCTGATTGGTGTGCCAGTACTCACATGGTACAAAGGAAGTGAACTATTCTCAGGAAATATTCTAGATGTGGAAAAAGCCTTACTCACAAGGATGAACTGTATAAGCAGGCGGTGAAAGAAAAAGAAATCCTCTGCAACAAAACCTGAGCACAGATATTAACAGACCCAGGAATAATGCAATTCAATATGATGGGTTAAGAAAAATAATTTAGTATAATACAGCAGTTATATACGTATTTTTTCAAAAACATTTATTTATGATACATACCTTGCATGTGCCAAAAAATATTTCTTTCAATAAGAAAAACTAGGAATTTTTGTCATTCAGATACACTATTTATGTGTTACTATAATTCATTCACTGATTCTCGATTACAGACATTTTTTGGTATTACCGTTCTTGACATCTATGTGAGCTTTTTTAACATATTTCAGTGTCAGTAGAGACTTGCGCAGGATAGTGCTTCCTGTCACCTTTTCCTTGTAATTACCAAGAAAGGCACTACCAAATTTCCTCTCTAATATGAAAAAGTCTTAGACAAAAATAATTTTATTTTCTGATTAACCAGACTTTTGCCCACTCTTACCATAGTCAGTTACTTGTGTTTCCTTTTCCTGCTTTAAGCTAAGATTCAGACTAAGAAAGCATCTTTTAGTGCCATTACCGATACCATGCAAGACAATCACCCTTCTGCAAGGACACTCACATGTAATTCATTGTCAGGCCAGCAGCCAAGAGATATGAATGTGCTCATTAAGTTTTTTAAACAAATGTTGAACTGCATGAACACCTTCAAGAAGAAAAGGCAAACACCAAGGTGGGAATAACTGCCTTTTTTTTCCCCCTCTGGTTAGCATTAAGACATGTGATTACTATCCCTTTGTCTATTCCATCTGTTTCTACTTTCCATAAAAACCACTCAAATAATAAGTTAAACTTGGAGTGTTTTAACCTTGCATTGCAAATAAGGCCTTCCTGGGGTTCCTGGATCCTCCACTATCACAGGCACCCTGCCTGAGTGTGTGTTGAGGGAGAGGGGCACAAAACCACAAGAAGATTTCCTAGCAGATACCTGATATTTCCCCTCATCTGTCTCTGGTATAAAAGAAAACTAAGTTCAATATTCCAGAAAATGTACTTTGGTAGCCTGCAAGACTGTCTAAATACAGTATGAAAACAGATGACATTACTTAACACGATTTAGTTTTTCTACTTTAAAATAAAATGCTCTATTTGTATAAACTCTCCTACAATTGTCAGAAGAGGTAATTTTTCAAATTAAATGCTTCATCTCACCAATTTAAGAAAAACAAACAAACAAACAAACCAAAAAAACACACTGCTGTGAAAGCTTTGATTTCCAAAAAGCACAGTATTTTAAAATATTTAAAAATAAGATGGAACAATTTAATAAACCTACTGCTACATACAACATTCATTTAAGCAATCTGACAGCTAGTTTGCTGTTATTATATACGAGACACAGAAGGAGCATCACTATATTTATGTGTGCCTCAAAAAGGACCACATTATTTTTAAAAAACAAATAGTAAAATCAGAATGTTTTGGAGTTAGAGAAACAAAATTTCCAGGATTTTGCCTTCCAAGTATAGATTGTTCAAGCTTATGCCGGCAGCCAACGTGTCTTCTGTCTAAGCGGCTTGGTGAGAGAAGCTGAAACTGAGACTGCGTTTACAAAGCCGGCAACATTCATTCACTTTCTGGGTTTGCAGTTTTCCCAGCCATTTCCATAGATCCTGGCTGCCTCATGGGTCCTAAGGATGCCATAACCTTAAACAGTCTTATAAATCTAGAGGGGGAAATGATCTGTCTCTCGTCTTCAGCAAAGAGCCTAGGAGAATGTCTACGGGGCTTTACCAGCAAAGTTGCTGAAAAAAGAGCCAAGATTCAGGGGTCCCTGACCTTTCCCAGCCCTCCTCCACCAGTATCAGCCTGCAGCCTGCTCTGTAAAAGTTTCTGCTCACCCAGGGAGCAAAATTAGAAATCTTCTCCAGGGACACTCTCTCTTCCACCAAGCCACTCATCAGTCCAATGAGGCATGGAAACCAGAAAGAAAAAGTGAGTTAAAAAAATGTATGTCACTCAATAAGGGTTTCCCACAGCAGAGTGTAAATGTCCAGACATGCCCAGAGGGTCTAACACTGCCTCGTCAGCAACGCCCTAGCCTTCACACTTCGGCCTTCGGTGTTTGGAACGAGCTGTAATGGTGTAGAACCAGTGACAAGCACTTTCCTGGTGATCTATGCATCTATGAAGCATGTATGTATAAACATGTTTAAACTGAGTAACATCAGCACTTCACAAGTGTTCAGATCTTATCCCCACCGTTCATACAAATGTGCATGGCATTTCATTAATGGCATATTTTCTCCAAAAATTTTTGGACTTATGACTGTTATGCAAGGCTTTTTGAAGGCTAATGATAACCATATCGTTTCTTGGAAAAAAATCCTGGTTAGTATAGCCTCATTTTTATCGTAAGTCACCACAGATCAAGGTAAAATTGATAAATGTGGAGAATTTTCCAAAAAACTAAAAAATAACCAACCGTGGCACACTTTTTTTTTTTAGTTCAATTCACTAGTTGTCAGGTTATGATTAGCCTTTTTAAAGTGAAACCTATGAAACAGTTTGTCTATCCAATTTTTGCAACCGCTTCCAATTCCTGTCACGTGTTCTGCATAGGGAAGATGTGAAGTTTAGAGAGATTTTGCACCACCTAGTGAGCCACTGATGCCTGCATCAGCAAGAGGGGAAGCAGCTGCTAGCACGGAGTTCCAGGTGTGTTTTGAATGGGCAAAATGCACTCTCAGCACAAAATACATGGAAGGTTTGGAAACTGCTGTCCCAGAAACACAGGTATGCTAATGTTCTTTCAGCAGCACAGTTCCAGCCTCCGCACCGTGAGCATCTCCTCTGTTTGCTTTAAAACTACTTCCTGCTGGTGCTGCTAGACCCACCTAGTGCTTATTTTGGAAGACGACTTAACGAGCCACTATCCCACTGGCTCCTGGGGACAGCTACATTATGTGCATGGATGTCTGAAATTATTATAAACTGTACTGCATGAATGTGTGAAGACACACCGCGAAAGCCACAGTCTGCATGCTCTGCTCAGTGGGCTTTCACCCCAAGAGGGAAAAGCCTGGTCTCAAAATGTCCAGTGAGAGTACAGCACAAGCCATGACACAAGCCTGCTCTGGGCTGGGACTGCATACAAGTCACAATCGTTTTCCTTAACTAATCATAGAATATCCCAAATTGGAAGGGACTCATAAGGATCATCGAGCCCAACTCCCTGCTCTGGGCAGGACTACCTAAAACTAAATTGTATGACTAACAGCGTTGCCCAGAAATATATATTTTATATATATTTTATATATTGATTATATATATAATAGGTATATGATATAATATATAATGTAAGGTGTATAATGTTATATATTATATGCTATATATTATATATTACATATATGTAATCACCAGAAATATAACAGGATGTAAAAATTACTCTCTCACTCTTAGAGATCTTTGTACTACAGTAAGTATCACTAGTTTTCTGTACCCTTTTACTCTTTTTCGTGCTTACACTGACAGTCGTAGGTATCTCAGGTAGCCAACTGCTCTCTGCTCACAGCCTAAAGTGCTGGTCCACTGTTTGTCGAGAACTGAATAGTGTAAAAGCTGCATGTGAATAGGCAACATGAAAGTAGGGTTTCCCTCCTCCACTCAACCCTCTGAGGAGGCGAAAGGCAAAAAACTTGAATGGAAAGCAAATGTCCACTTTCAACTGTCTTGTTCAATGTAAAAGACACAAAATTCATAATTGGACTTCCTTTTTCAATACATTCCGTATTACACTGTGGTAAGTAAACGTAACAAATATTTAACTTCCTTCCAACACAAAATGCCTTCACATAAGTAGTGAATCAGACCAAACATTTGTTTAGCTAAATATCTTGCTTCCTACAATAAAGTCTAAAGGGTAACTGTGGAAGTGTGTAAGATTAGGACATACATGTATTAAAGGGCTCCAGAATATTCTCTCACCCTCCAGAAACTTGCATTTCAAGTTTAGATCTTAGATCAGAAGACAGCATTAGTCCTCCCTGGATTTCCTTTCCAGGAATGTGTTCATTTTCCCTTGAACCCATACAGATTTCCGATGTTCACAACATTCTACGGCAATGGGAAGCACAGTCATCTTCTCTTTACTCTGAGAATGGCTTTTGTTGCCCCCTACTTCTCATGTTGTAGAAAGCACACTAGCATTACCTTTGCAATGTCTCTCGTGACTTAACAGAATTCTAGCAGATCTCTCCCTTTTCCCCCGTTATTCTACTCCTTTCCAGACTAAAGTGTTCAATTTATTAGACTGCTTCTGCATGAAAAATAATTGCATAGTCTTCATTGTCCTTCTCACCCTTCTTTAAACCTTTTCCAGTTCTTCTATGTTCCTTCTGAAGCAGTGGAATGAGAACTGCACATGTGTGCACGGGGAATTTTTACAGTGACAGAATTTATTCTGCAAGTCACCTTGCTTTTTCTCACCATTACAGACTAATTAAAAGCAAAAACCTCCAGTGACTATTATAGGTATTATTCCTGATTTTTAATAGTCAGCTCAGGGCCAATTACTATAAATGTAGAATTAGGTTTTTGAGGGTTTGGGGGGTTTTTTGGTTTTGTGGGGGTTTTTTCATCCTGGTGCATCACTTCACATTACCTACATTGACTTTTATCTTTCATTTCATTTGACACATAATGTAGCAACATCCTCCTGTAATTCCCCAGGGAGACTGAAGACTAGAGCCTATTGTGAAAACAGAGTCTCCTTGTTATTTTCCCATTCCCAATCACCTAGGAACACTGATGAGCCTGGGTTCAAAACCCTTGCAGGACTTCCTGGAAAGTGACTATTTCATCATGTCTTGTTGCCTACCTTCTAAACCATTCATTTCAATGTATAAGGACTCTACTCTCATAGACCGTGACAGCCTAGAGGTTTCAGTACTGAAATGTGGTTTCTGAAATATCTCAGTATGATTTTGATATAATTTCAGACTAGAAAATTTTCTAACATTTTTATTTGGTTCCATTTAAGTGCATTTCCCATTACCAGGCTTTAGCATAAACAGGATTTTTCACTTCAATTTTTCAGCAATAACTACATGACTTTTACTCAAAACAAGCAAGGTAACAAGGTGGCTTATTCCCTGCTCTGCAGCTCTGTCTTCAATGCTAAAGGCTTCTATTGAAGGATAGCCTCAGCATACAGCAAACACGGAATTCAAGTACGCCGACGAGAAGTATGACTAGGCAGTGTTCACTCAAACAAAATTTGCTGTAGTTTTAATTTATACAGTTACATTACTTACAGAACTTACGTAATTAAACACTAGCAAAAGAGACATATACTACTGTATGTAGTTATATTTTATATAGCAATAGTAAATATTTATAGCAATGCAGTTACAGTTTACCTGTCACCAGAATAAGTTCAGTTCATGGAGACATCACACTAGGGACAAATGAAATTTTACTTGAAAGTCCCCTAAAACAAGAAGAAAAAACATGTTTTAGCAGTAGATTGCTTTTGTCACTAACTAAAAGAAATAGTAAATTTCCTGTTTATAGTCAGAGAGACTGAGGAATAATTTTTACTGAAGATAACTGGTTTTACAGCTGATTCATAAATCTGCAGATTGCACAAAGTCTCTGAATTATGCTTTGTCAATAAGTGGAAACTAATGGTGTTTCCTCAGAGAAAGACACTTGTATTCCTCCACAGCCTACAGCTGTAGTTCATATACTGTGGTAGAAAGAAAGGGGAAGGGAAAGGGCAAGGGGAAGGGCAAGGGCAAGGGCAAGGGGAAGAGAGGAGAACAACAGGAGAGGAAAATGAAGAGGAATTGTGGAGCTCCTCTGCTTTCTCTGCTCTTACATTTTGTGAGGAAAACAGATTACATAAAGATTATGAACTTAAATTCTACGCTATAATTTTACACGTATTTTTGTAAGGAAGTTAAATCATTAAACAACTAAGTTGACAAAAAATAGCAATATCAAAATTTACCAGTGTTGCCAATAACTTCCAGGGAAGTTCCTCTCTCAGCCAATGCAAATAATCATAGTTCTACTGAATTCTATGCATCTTCACTTTAAATCTTTCCTGACAATTTTACATCAATGATTGAAACACCTAAGTTTTCGTGGTTGATCTCAACTGTGGAATTCAGAACCATGTGCTAAGATTAAATGTACTACAACACGCAGGGAACAAGGCACTCCAGAGCAATGATCATGCCACGTGGAGGGAAGTTTAACTGGCTCAGTCTAACCAGCAAAGACTACCCAAAAAGTGACCATGAGGCTAGAACACATCTGAAATCTTACAGCTCACGGGGAATTGGTTATTTTAGTCAAGTCTGCAAGGAAACATGTAGGTTTCACAGCCTGGAATGCCTCTCTCAATAGTAGGCACCCGCAACTTCGTTTTCAAAATTCTCTATAGCCCCCATTCATTGGAAATGTGGCAGTGAATGCAACTGCTTGCACTACAGCATACTGCACTCATTCCTTACACTGCCTCAGTTTTTATTGTACCTATCCAGGAAGCAGGAGGCACAAGGTGAATTTCTTCTTTCTGCAAAAGCATAATAACCTACATCTCCCATCTTCTGAGAGAGCGTTCTAACTGCCAACCTGTTATGTGAGGAGTGGGCACTAGTGCGGAGCAGAGCAAAGCAAAGCCCACCCCACTGTTTCTAAGGACCTTGAACCTACAGGCCAGCGTTAACCATATTCTGACAACATTTCATGCAATCCCTTTGGGATTGTGAGAGGCGACCACCATATTTCTAGAATCTGATCCGATTTACTTACTGAGAAGCTCAGGGAAAGCAACCACTTCATTTCAGAGCCTCATGGCTGCATGTACTAAACAGCTAAGCCTTTCCAAGATTGCTGAATCTCTAGGGACTTAATTAACTTTAAAACAAAAGAGTAAGATGACAGCTGATGGTAGTGCAGTAGATACGCAGAGGTTTTTCCACATCGCTATTTCAAAATTAGGTGACCAAACTTAGCCCTCTGATTTTTCTGAACTTTGAATCTGTCTCTTTATATAAAGTCTTTTGAATATCAAAGACCACATACAAATGTCACCTATTGTCCAGGCTGGATGGGAGGTGATAATTTCGGCATCGCTACATTTTTATAGAACTTCTTTATGTCCAAGATTCCTTAGTATTTATTTTGTAGCTATGTGTCCGTGTCCTCTGGGACTCGTGGTCTGAGAACTTTCTGCCGTGGTTTTGTTCGGTATTTCAATTAACATTCAGTTTCTTTCTTGTGTCATGGAGTCATGCCCCCCCCCCCGCCCTTGACTGAAGTTTGGGTTTCTTTACCCCTCTTTGGCTAACTTACTATCTGACGTTAATCCCCTGAGCCTACACATTAACCATCCTGGCATATTTAAAGTTTAAAATTTGAAAACAATCAAATGAGCAATAAAGGTGAAACATGACACTATCTGAGAATAAATGTTACATCGACTGATCAGCTGGCAACATTTCAGGAGCTATATGGAATTTGTTCTCATCTCCTAGCGGCAGTCAGTGAATCTTATTTTTCTTGTCGAGGGAATGACTATAGGGAATTATTTGCTAATGCTAGATGGCTAAAATATACCAGTCTATCAAAAGTTGACCCTGGTGATCTGCTACACTGCAGTTTAATTTTGTAGAAGCAAAGTCACTGTTCCTCATTATTATTAACTCCTGAGAAATGCCACTCCGTACTTTGTTTTTTCTTGCCTGTAAGGATGAGTGCAGACTTTAAACAGAAGCAATCATCCTTTGTTTTTCTAAGTGGAAGACACTGCAGAATTCTCTTCATTAAACAGCATATGCAAATAAGAAGCATAACTTCAGAGTAACCAGAAAAAGGAACAAAAATCTACAGTTGCTGTGTCTGGCGGGTTGCAGACCACAGAACCACTTCACCCACAATAAAAAGACGAAAAAGAAATAGACTCCAGCAACCTGTGATACATAATCAGATATTTACACTTCAGTCTAATAATTTTTGAAGAGGCAGAGGTGTACTCTAGACAATAGACTTCTCCTTTACCAGAAACAGCATCCACAGAAAACCAGAGAATGCTGTACATCAGGTTTACTATCCTTAACTTCCTTAATTGCTCTGACTGCATCTGAAGTTACTCCATGTTTTACACTGGTTACCGTTCTTGCTTTTAAGAATTTCAAGGGACAGTTGAATACTGTGAAATGTGATTGCAACTGTAATAAAAATAAAAGCAATACCTTCAAAACATTGTCTTAAACATCTCTGTAACAGATGCTGATGCTGTGCCTTAAGGTTAAAATGGATGCATTCAGCATCCGTTACTGTCAGTTGCCAAAAAAAGACATCAAACACACAATAGGCTACTAAATGCAATCTTATTCATGTAGCTTCTTTAAGTCAACACCTACAGTTGTCTAGGACAGCTAAACTCAGGCCAAGGCAACAGACGTTGAGGCTTATGTCCTAGGGTCAAGATAAAATTTAAGTAAGGAGCGACAGCTTGCATTTTTGTTAGCTGGGAGCTAATGTGAAGGTACTAATTTAGTTTTCAAACATCCTCACTGAAATACACACAATACTAAATTGAGAAGTGCCCTCGAATGCCTCAGAAGTGAGGAAATGAGCAGGAGTAAACAGTGTCTCTCTTTTGATATCTAGGTTCATGGAAGCTTTTCTGAAACGATGACAGTTAGGTAACAAGATGCAACCACTTACAAGGTGTTACCTATGGTGAGGGAAAACTACGGAGAACCACATCTCGCTTTAAAAAGCTTCCTATTCTACTAATTTACTCAGAGATGGCAGCTTGAAAGAATATGGTCTTCTGAAAGTGCCTGCTGTAGAGCACAGCCTGAGAAATACATGCAGAGCTCTAATTTCTAATATAAACACATTTTAACCTAAAGCTGTTTGAAAAGTTAGACAAATGCTTCAATTTAGCACATCTCTATCTCAGTACAAAAGAACTCTAAATGCTAGAAAGCTCTCAGAAGATATTACAGGAGCCCCTTCTTCTCAGAGAAACTGCAGAAAGTCACACCTGACAACTCTCTCAAACAAAAGTCTTGGAAGCTCTCTTTGCAGCAGGTGAAGCAAAACGCTAGTTTAGGTAAGGAATCCGTCACAGATCTGACACAAGCTCCCGTATGATAAAAGAAGGCATGAGACAAGTTGTCTACGAAAGTGTTTGTAATGTCAGCCAAATCCATTCCTCACATTGCATGAGCTACAACAGAAATGGGCAAGCTCCAGTTTTGCAAAGCGATGCATTTTGACTGTGATGGTACCATAGTGAACATTTCACTTGAGTGTCAGCTTTGTAAAACTTAAAATCTGAATTATCTGTCTTTACTGCTTCTTTTCTATAATAGTTTCCAGTGTGGCCCACTGGCTTTAACAATCAACATAACCTGCCACTTTCTAGAGGCATTAATTATCACTTCCTTCTGCAGTTTTACAATGCAAAACAAAAATCTGAGAAAAAAAAAAGTAGCTTATGAAGTCCACAACAAGAATAAGTTTTAATATAATGCATTAGTTTCTTCTCATTCAATTCTAGTGAGGACAATATGATTCCAGGAATGTGTTTGGTCCAAAAGTTTCAGTGTCACTGAAATCCTAATCTTTAGAAAACACTGGAAGATGAACTTTGACTGTATAGACCTTTAAATAAAAATAGCATTTTTACTAATGTATTCTTCCCAAGTGCCTGCTTCTTCCTAGTATGTTTCCCATCCTAATACTGTATGTTTTTGCAGCTGGCAATTGACACTGCCAATGAGCCTTTATGTTCAATGTTATTTAATATATTCCCATCAGAAAGCTATTTTTACTATTCAATTTCAGTATCTTATTGAAGTGTCTTGCATATAATGTTCATATTTTAATTTGCATTTTTTCCCATAGGATAAGTAAATAAAGTTTCAAACAACAATATTGAAAGAATTTAGGCTTGTTTGCTGAGAGAAAGAATTTTATAGAATGGAAAACTGCTTTGTTTTACTGAAAATAAAGGAACAAATGCAACTCTATGTTTCAGATGGCTATACTGGAGATAACCGATACAGCAACATCATAATAGGACATTTGCATTTAATTTTATAGGTATGGGAAAATAACGTGCTCAGTTATCATTATAAATGGTAGGATGAAAAGTTCTCAACCTATTGTCCCATTCTATAGAACAATCTCTTAAACAGCTACAACTGGCCCTTCAAGAGGCACTCTGCGTGGATCTGTATGCACGTGCCATTTTCCACGAAACTGGCATTTCATGGCCTAGCATTACGTGCTGCGGCTAAACCCATGCCACCCAGTTTTCCCTTAATGTTTCAGCAGCATGCCTGCGAGGAATCACATATCACATAGTCCTGTGTTCTGCTATTACAGTCGCACGGTGATGCAGTGGGAACCTTCAAGCGCGCATCTGGAGGAAACACCCGCCTGTTCTAGGGTTCAGGACCATTCTTTGTGCCAAGGGCATTTGAGTTCAGTGCACTCACAATGCTTTCTAGATTTTCATACATACAAAACTCAAAACACCCAGCGAGATGGAATCAGTTCCACCTGAGAGTACAGCAGCGTCATAGACTACAAATGGTTCTTTCCTTTATACTTTAAATATACTTTGCTCGCGCAACTGTAATTGGCATTTTGTCCGTATTGCTCACAAAGCTCACAATAGCACAGGCTGATTTACAATGTCTGAAGAGTAGATATCATTTACCTATGTTTGCTTAGGACATATCTGCCATTGCTGCATTACAGTAAGATGTAAATTTCCTTTCTGCTATAGTCTGCTAAATAAGCATACTCCGTCCCTTCCCCTGGACTGAGAAAATTTTTATTCACACACAACCAGTATAAAAATACTGTGACCTCTTTAACAATCTTCAAGCCAATACTTTCTGCTGAATTGGAAAAATAATCTTATGTGGCTACAAAAATAATGTTTGTGTTTTATCAGTGGTGTTCCCGCCAAAGGCTGGATTATCTGTTTCACATCCATTTAAACACAGGAAGGTTATAACAGGGCAGACAGCAATCTGGACTTTATTGGCTGGGAAAACTGACCTCATAAATCTGATTTGATACATCTGTCCTTTCGGCAGTCTGCATAGATGCCCATGCATCCAGTTGGCCATGTGCCTGCTCAGTGGTAGATCAGCTTCTGTGGCTACTGCACAAAGGATTTTCCATCTCCCCCTCTCTGCTAGAAACATAAATATACTGAAAGAAGTGTAGAAAGGAAGATATGTGTATGGTTGCTTGTAGGTGCTTAAGAGAGACAATGTACTGTTATGATGAACGGTCAGGAAGCCATTCAAACTACCTACAGCAATGTTGATTATGTCTATCCATCTATTTCTGTAAGCAGACGCTGATACTACTCTCATTGGCATACTTTCTCAGTACACAGGACAGTCGACGAACGGAGTACATCACTACACAATGTTGCGGGCTATCTCACATCCCAAATACCTTACAGCTCCCACTTCAACAGCAAAAGATTGGTATCTACCACTTGAATCCAGTTAAAAATACCAAACTGTCAAAGAGACTGAGTTTCAAGCAGGGAATGAAGGATCAGAACTAGCACCATATAACTACAAAATAGGTATTATGATGTAACAATTCTTCCAGGTACATGAATTTGCTGAATTGCATTTGCTAGAATGGAGTGTTGATGCAGGAAGTCTGTTGCTCACCAGCACAGTGCAGATACATAATAGCGAGTTTTCTGAAGGGAGCCACCAGCAATCCCTTTTTCCTCCAGTGTTCCATGATTTAGGACTATCCATATAGGCTTACATCATTTGTTTTCCATCAGTAAACCAATTTAATATAATTAGTGAATATAAGAGAAAGAAAAAAAAGAGGCACATTTCACTCATTGCCTTTTCAAAATGAAGACTGTCAATCTATTTAAATAAATGTCCCTATACCAATAAGCAGTTTTTAAAACAGCTCATACTAGCTCAAGAACATGTTCTCTTCTTTCTGCTAACTTCCACTGATCTCTAGGAGCCTTGACGTGAAACTTTAGAATTGCTGCTATTATAGTCTACCTGGAAAAGTGACACTATATGATAGAAGTAAGAACAAAATAAAAATTAAATATTGTCATTTTAGAACGTTTCCCTCCTGCCTTAGATTTTCTTTTTCGATAGACACATGGGTAATTTCATGACTGATAAACATTTCTCTTCCAAATGTCTGACTTAGTTGCTAGATGCATATAACAGCAGTAAAATATATACCTAAGAAGCCTGGCATCTGTACTGATTTATGCTTGTTTCAGGCACTGTTGTTTAACTTCATAGTGGGAGAGTAGAGGATTAAAAAACAGATTAGCCTCCATACTATGGATGGATTTGGCAGTCTAGCTGCTCAGAAGGAAAGCAAAGAAAAACAGGATCATGCTATTGATCCAATTTTATACTATGCGCTGAGAGGACACAGCAGTTTGATCTGATTTTACAATCACTCCACTTCCCAACAGCTCTTCTAGTAGTGTAGGATAAGATAAGAAGATCATGGGAACAGCAGCTGATAGAATAATCCACCCATTGATTTCTTCTCCCTGCTTACTCCCTGTGTTTTAATTGAATTTTGTGGTTCAGCATTGGTTTCAGCCTGTGCTTTCCGAGTCAACTAGAGTACAAAGTAAAGCAATGGGAAAAATCAAATTCTTGAATTTTGTCCAAATGGAAATCGGACAAAAATAGACTCAAAGATTCTCATTGCAAATTTCACTCTGGAATGAAGGTTGTGCTGGGGTTTTTTTTGTTCTGGTTTGGGTTTTTCTCCTTTTCACTCAGCTCTTCCTTGCAATAAGGGCAATGTGAAAAGGAGAATGCTGGGAAAGAGAAATTTTCTTGTTCCCAGCAAGCAGGTTAAAAAATTAAGTGAGCTGGAGCTTTTGAAGAACTCACTTTTGACACAGAAGTCACGGAAGAAACTTAGCAGAGTGGGACAAGTTGCTGTCAGTCACCTCTTACATAAATACTTCCTTTGCCAGTCATGCTAGAACTTGGTTTGCAGTCTCTCATCAATGCACTATGTAAATGCTAATAATTTAAATGCTGGACATCTAAAGGAATTACAATGTTATATATAATTCTAAAAGAAAGGGAGACATTTAAAAATAGAGATGCACAGTTCACTTCCACTCCACACTGGGCAGAGTCTTCACATGCCCTGCCTTCCCTGTGCTTAAGTTAAGCTTTAGTCAAGTAATAGTGTTTTCCACCTCCTTGAGAACATGGTCCTGCATCACTCTTTCTTTATGCTTTACCTGGAGAATACCTTTAAGAATCTGAGGAATTAAGATTTACAAACATGGATGATGATTTGTTTGACAATTTACTAACAACCGAGCTATGAATGATAAGCTCCAATTCAATATCTCCCTATTCTCCAGCATCCCATGCAAACTGCAGGTAACTAATGCCCTTTCCTCTTTAGCAGAGCTGTCACAAAAGCATGGTTTCATTCCAGAACAGTGTGTGAACAGTGCTGTATACTTTTTCAAAAGTTCAAGTGGCTAAGGAACTGATAGGCCATATGTAAACAGAAAACACATGATGAAAAAAAAAAAAAGGCATGCACACAACTTTTCACACTGACCACAAGGTTGTACAATTACTTTGGGCTCACTAAAGAGCTGCATGCATAAAATCAAGATTAGAGCTGAAGAATAAGGGAGGCACTCTTTGAATATCCTGTGATAGGACAAGGGGTAATGGTTTTAAACTAAAGGAGGGGAGATATAGGCTAGACATAAGGAAGAAGTTTTTTACAGTGAGGGCGGTGAAGCACTGGCACAGGTTGCCCAGAGTGGTGGGAGATGCCCCATCCCTGGAAACATTCAAGGTCTGGCTGGACGGGGCTCTGGGCAAACTGATCTAGTTGAAGATGTCCCTGCTTATTGCAGGGGGGGTGGACTAGATGACCTTTAAAGGTCCCTTCCAACCCAAACTATGCTATGATTTCTATAAGTTACCTTGGACTTCCAGAACTTCTTAGTAGCTGTTCTTTATAGGAAAACATATGTATTATGTGAGATTTATAAGTTTGAGTTCTGCTCTTAATATAGTGATACTTACAATTCCTAGGTTAATTTCCAAGCAGAATTACTTTACCCATCTGATGTCTTGCATTTGGAACGATACAAATTTTGGAAAGGCTTATGGAATGACAAATGCAACGTAAAATTGTATTTGCATGTCCTGAGGAGAATAGTAAGGAGAGGAAAACACAAAATACCAACTCTCTCCTCTTGCATAATGAAGAATAGCTTTAAGACATAATGTGGTTCAGCATTTCAAAAGAATCACAGCATAGCAAGGAGAACGGTGCCAAGACACATAGCAGAATGGTAGGAACTCATGTAGCGCCAAGCCTTTAACACTACAGATCTTGGATATTCATGCAGAAGCCAGGCATGATGCTACCCACAAGGCAGCTACACGTCCATGTCTAGTCACCGACTACACTGCATAGTCTTTCAGATTACAAAAATGAAGATAAAATGAGGCAAGAGCCTTCTGCGATACTGATTATCTGCACATTTTTCTAAACAGCAATCATAGGACGGACAATCAAAACTCCTTCTTACGGCAATGACTGCTCTAGTCTTATCTTCTTCATGTCTGGAAAGAGGATATGACACGTGCATTGCAGTAAGGAAAGGAGGAATAAGATTGATATCCAGGTTAGAACCAGTAACTGTCTCTTGTTTGGGGATCATGTGGTCTAAGTGGGGTTCTTCCTGCCATCCAAAGAGGGTTCACATGAGTTTCATAACCTGGGCTCAAGATGAGCTAGCCAAAACACATGCCTTCTCCCATTGCTTCCGGAACAACATTCTCATTGAAACACTCTGTACTTCACCAGACTGGAGGCAGTGCTGGCAAGGTAATTAACCCATTGATTCCAGGTATAGAAGACTGTGCAAATCTCGTAGTGGTAATATATCCACTTCATCCGTAGTCTCCAATTCTTCAATTGCAGAGTAAGTTTTTGTTTGCTGAGCACTACATGACTGCATTATATAAAGCTGCTGCTAGCAATATCAAAACATATTAAAAGTTTAACTAAGACAATGTGTTTCAGAAGAATTTGCTTTCTTTGGAGCTGGAATGTCCCCATAAAAAGGCATGATCTGTACTACACTGAGCTGTCCAATGATCTGCAAACGCTGCACATTGTGTCCTGGAGTAAACCCTGCTTTCTTCAAACCCAAATTGGTTTGGATTCCTCCTGTGCATGCAGAGAGCATTTTCAATGAATGCTACAGCTGTATGTCTTAAACCTGCATTTTGATTTGTATGGTTGACTTTCATAGATGTACTTTCACTTTATAGTATTGCAAGTCTACTGACAATGCCACAGAGCCTCTTCACGGTACCCCTGGGAGAGGGGGGTGTGAAAGTGTCCCTGAAAAGCATAGCTGTTCCCATTTTCAAGGCTTGATCCGCTACCCTGATTTGGCCAAAAAAAAAGGGTTTTTTTCCCCAAGATTCTCCCTCTTCCTGCTAGCCTGCTGAAAATACTATTATTTATGTAGATCTGTGCAACATACAAAAATATAATTCAGCACCTGCACATTTTTTATTTCTCCCCATGCCAACACAGACTCATGGTTACTAGCGGCCTTCTGCTTCTCCTGAGTGCCTCTCTCCCCATCTCACTTGGTCTCTCACCACTTCTTCACTTCGTCCTCTGCAGCATCCCACATCTCTACTACAGCTGTTTCACTATTTCTCCTTAAAGCTTTGTATTCCCCAGTCTCCCCCACCTCCTCATTAATACTCGTGCTCCCACATTAGCACACAAGGCAAGAAAGTCTAGGACACATAAAAGTGAGTCAGTCGAGAGTTTCACTTCACTGCTGACAAAGGTTGAGGGATTTTAATTTTGCAGACTCTGAGAAGATTTACCCAGCAACACAGAGGTGAAAATCGTGGTGAAGACGAGACAATGTCTGTATTATTGAAAGAAAAACCCAGTGCATGAGTGTTACAGTCCTACCAGGGGCTGACTCCATGCCTAGTTTTCCTCACAGCAAAACTGAAAAGCTGTGCCTTCATTCAGTTTTCAACTTAGAATACTTCTCACACACAGAACTATGCCTTTTACTGCAGAACAACTTAACATACATAAGCACTCCCACGGTGGCTCAGTCCAAAGGTAGTTCTGGCCTAGAGTTCTGTCTCCAACAGTGTCCGGAAGATGTGTAGAAAACAAGTGCAAGAAACAGGGCAAACGCAGAGCAATTCACTCTTTGATATACCCTTCCAGCTTACTGCCTTTTTTAGTAGTAAAGACAAGTTGTAACATTGGCAGCGAGTCCCAGCTTTTCACACTTTCACCAGTTCTATTGTTGTTACACAATACAGCGCTCGGGTCCTGGAAGACAAATATGATATGAAATACTTTTAGAGCACTGCTTTAAATGCAATCATTTGCACTTCTTTTCAGCCTTCCCCCAAAGCCTCTTTAAGATTTATCACTAAAGAAGATACTGGACACAGAGATGGTGAAGAGCAAGTCCATCCTTTGAGTATTCTGGTGTCAGGGCAGGATCCCTCCAACTGAGCACATTCTTTAAGCTATTTTAAAATGCCCCCCTCTCAATAGTCAAATGCATCTCACTCCGAGTCTGATGTTAAGCCTATGTTCCTAATTTCATAGCAGGACTTCCTATTACATCCTCTGTACCTTCCCCAGATAGTACTGAAGGGACTACAGCTGAGTGCAGAAGCTAGGGTCAGTCATAGCTAGACACTGAAATTTTTCCTTTGTGTGTGTACACATACACATAGTGAGAGAATACTTATAAATGCAGGGGATAACCCTCATGCTTTAAGATAATATTCATATTCTGGTATCTAGTAAGAGAAAGGCAGTTTAAAAAATTATTAGTGACAACTGCCTTAAGAAAATGGGCTCTCTCCAAAACAGACAGAACTAGTTTCTCTTAGCAATGGGGAGTGGTGTTTAGCACGGTGGATTGGTGTCCAGTCTGAGACATAATTCACATGCCTGAAGGAAAACTGCAGTCAAGGTCTGATCTTACTGCTGTGAAAGTAGAAAGGCCTTGTCAGTATCTGCAGAATTTGAACCAACAGAAAAACTAGGAATCAGCCTGACAAAGTAATAGCACTGCTCTTTTCAGTGAATAAAAGCCACTGCAGAAAAGAGATATTTTACACTTCATTGTTGTGAATCTGGTCTCTAGGTTTGGACGGTTTCTCTCAATCAGGTTATGCAAGCCTATGCGTCCCCAGAAAGTGGCAGTCTCTTCAAGCACATTTTCCTTTTTAATTAAAATAGCATTTTGAAAATAAAATTGCCCTGCGACAAGAATAAATGACAGAGCAGCAGCTGTAGTTATTAGTTTGTAAGGACTTGCATAACGCAACACTAACAAGCTGAATACACTGTCGCAGAATATCAAAAAGATTTCTCCACATGGGCAAAGGGGTTCCGTGGGGTTTTTTATGACAATTTAGTGCAACAGATGGCTTGACTACTGTGGACATAAAAGTGGTTTTATCAGATGTCACCACTGCTTGCAAATGTCAGACATCTCAGAAAATATGTATGTCTCAGAAATCACCTATGCAAACCTTGGGGCACCTCTCTGCATCCACATGCTGAGTCTGTATACAGTTCTAGTCTCAGGAGGGGCATAGTGGAGTTAGAAAAGCTTCACACAAGAGCATGTAAAGAGATTAAGATGATGAAACAGCTGCCTTATGAGGAGAGACTAGACAGACTGCGGCTCCTTGGTTTGGGGAGGAAGAAGGTGTCTGTGTCCATAATGAAGGTTTACAAAATGTTGAAGTTGGTGGATAAGGTGAATATGGAACTGCTGTTCAAGAAACCTGACATTACTGAAACTTGTGGACACTCATTGAAACTTACGTGAGATCAGTTCAGAACATGTACAAGAAAGTACTTTAAAGACATGGTAGAGAACTTCTGGATATTGATGTCACAAAAGGCTGTGGAAGCAAATAGTGCCTGTAGGCTAAAAGAAGAACCAGACAAGTTCACGGACAACAGGTTCACCCAGATATAAATGGAATTAGGGTAGGGGTGTGCTTTCAACATCCCTAATTCAATGACTGTGAGTAAATCTTATCTCCTGCTGCCACTTCTGGGGACAAAGTGCATTTTTTATTGATCTAATTCTGCTGTAGTCATCAAACACTCTTTCCTGTTCCTAAAGCTTTAATGAAAAAAAGAAAAAAAAAACCCAAACCAGTATATTTACCACAGAATACAGACTAACAAAGCTAACGCCTTCAGGCGTTGATATATAAAGAGTGAATAACAGTACTGTTTTTAATTACTGCCATGCGAGAGTGCTAGGAACAGAGAACCATGGTTTACAGCAACTCCTAAGTGTGCCTCCTTAGAAACACAGAGAAACACTGGTCAGGGAGAATCCTGCAGATGGGATTCTTTTACAAAGACTGAATTCAACTTAAGGAAATTATATCTTGAATGACTGGGAGGCAATGTGTGGTTCTCCGCAAAGTATGGCCTCTAGTATGGTAACCAATTTATGGTAAAGCACAGGTGGCTTGAAAACTTTTACAGGGTGTAGTGTTTGAATAAATTCGCTGATACTGTAAAGCCTGCCCTGGTACCAGAGCTTGGATAAATCCTAGATGAACTTTAAAGCAGCCATGTAATACCTCTTATCACAGAGTAATTACTAATGTTACCAAATTACTTTTTTTACCTCAGCTCCATAGCTTGGTGAAATTTTGCTAGTTAGTACTTCAGTCTCCTCTGTTGCAGCACAAATATTCTCTTAAAAACTTTTGGCAAAACTGGTGCCCCTGAGAAAGACGTTTTAGGCAGCATGTTTATAGAAAAAGAGGTGGGCCGAGCAAGCTGGACATCTTATGACTGTGTTCAGACCAAAGAGCAGGAAAAGATATTTAATGAAAAGCCTAATTTTATACTTAAAAAAAATTTATATACCAGCAACTTAAATGCCAAAGTGTTTGTCCCACCTCCTCCGCAAGATTTAAGCAACGAGGCAACCTTCCCTGACAGCACTGAGTTCTCCTCTTGTGGTCTACTTTATGACAGAAGGTCAAGGGGCACCCTGAAATGTTTTAGGGTACACTGAAAAAAGAAGATACTTCTGTAGGAGAATCTTTGGCACAGTGCTCATAGTTCTTGTGATGTTCCAAATCCATTTGCTATTCAGGGCCACTGAAGCCTCCCTTAAGAACAAGTATAACATGCTGCCTTGTGGGGGTTGCCTGTAGGTCAGACTCTGATACATATCGTACTCAATGCGCCTGTGCCTCTAGTAAGACCTGCTGCTGTATATGAAGATTCAGTACTGCAAGCCTGAAAGAAGGAAAAATTCTGATATGATCATATGTCATTTGCCCACCAACATGGCAAAAAGGATCAGATCATAATACTCATCCCCTGTGGATATAAAATCTCTTAAGCGGCTGCCAACTCCCAAAGGTCATGAGCAAAGTATGGTCGTACTGGCAAATTATTCTCATTATCTCAGCGCGCATTATGCGCATGTGATGAAGCCAGACTTTGACAGGGAGACATAGTTTCTATTAGAGCATGGTAGAAGAGCGGTAGAGAACAAGAAGAGAAAACATGAGGCCTGTTTCATTGATCAGAGCAGAGAGGAGTGATTCTATGCCAGAGTCGATACTCCTCTCTGGTCCCAAATCCTTTGCAGCAAGCAGAGGTGCAAGGCTGGAAGCCATGGTTTCTCAGGGAATCTGCACATGACAGCCCCGCTATCCAGCAACAGGTGGCTTGTCCAGACCTCCTGAAGAATGGTCTCATTTCATGCTGACATTGGGTGAGTGAGTTTTTAAACAGCTATGAGCTTCACTAACAGTGCTAATACCCCCCAAAAAAGGATACTGCTGTCAGACTCTGTGGATCTTAGAAAGATTAATGCTAGCACAGTGTTAGTAGCATATAACTAGCCAAAAAAACCCCAACCCCGAAACAGGGGAAGCATGTATTTTACTAGCTCTTGAAATGCTCCTGTAACAGAGATGAATATGAAAGGTACACCAAATCATGTATGCTCCTTATAAAACTGCATCAAAGGAGCTTTTGTCCACAGAGAGAGACCTCATACAAAAGTTCACAACTAGTGAACTCTGACTGACAAACTCTTTATGGTTTCCAAGGAGAATTCAGACTTCAACCCGGGTCTGGTTCAGCCAAGTCCAAAAAGCTATGTCCTGGGAAAAAACTTTGCAGCTACTAAGCAGAATATCTTAAAACTTTTTATCCTGTCACAGAAGAGCATGGAATAAACATCTGAGTGCTGATTTTCAAAATCCATAGTTCCTTTAATATTTTAAATAGCATATAAACTCTCATTTGACCCCCACTGCCAACCAATAGCTGAGCATTAATAAAAAAGGTATTCCAACAGAAGTGCAAGCCTTGTGTATTCCAGAGAAATTTGTAGTTACTGTATCTTTCCAAAAAACTATCAAGCAAAATCTGTGCTGAGTCTGAAGAGTAATGTAAAGTTTTTCTCATAGCTCTGCTCTGTCTATATGTCACTGCCATTGAATTATATTCTCTGTCTGTAACAGCACTTGAACAATCAACAGACATTTTGCTTTTAGTAAGTTCAGGCTTTTGAGATGTTTTCATTTATAGTAAAATGGTTTCTTTCTACTGTGCACCTACATAACTAACCAAAAGAGAAAGAAAAGATCAGTGCAAATCACTTCCATAATTCACCGTAAATGAACGTTTCTAATCACCGCTTGGTTTGAACTGCAGCGTATTGGAAATGCATCATTTACAGATCAATTTTCCAACGCACCCATGCTACATTCTGTATGTGTTATCGACTCAACTGTGAAGCCATGTGGCAGAAACAGCTAAGACAATATTTACAGGAGACAGTCCTACAGTTAATCGGTAATGAACTTGTTTGTCTGACCTATTTATTCATCACCCATAAGTGAGCTTCTGCTTTTTTCTAGTAACTTCTACCATACACATAATACTATAAAGTAATGCTACACAAACTAACAAAGACAAAATAGACCACTTAATTCCTGTATCAATTTTTTCATTTTTTTGTAACTAACACAAGAAGAGAATTTGCATTGTGATCATTCCTTTCAGCCTCTTGATTCCTCCAGCTGAGTATTAAGGGAAAAGTTTAATATCTCTTTACATTCAATTTAGCCTTAGGAAGAGAGCTCTCAGACAAGTTTACGCAAGATAGTTATGTTCTATTTTCTGGAAATTTTTAAAACTGGAAATGATAAATATTCTTTTAGGTAAAACAGACACTGTCTTACACTTCGAATGACTCATTTGAGATGCTTAAAACTTTTCCTGCATTCACATCAAAGCACTCCAGGACAGCTAGGGGAAGTGGGTTATTTTTGACACATCTTTTTTCGTGTAGAGACTTAGTATTACAAGGAAGTATTGAATGTAACTGTTCGCGCACACACATGTAAATAAGTGTCTCTGGAAAAAATAAAACTTGTTAACCTCATCCCATCCCCCTATACTTTTACAGGATCTCTGAAGAGTGTTTGATGCTCTATGGGCGCCTTTCTCAGTGACCCGACACCTCTCTGAAGTGCCAAGATTTTAGGAACAGCAGCTGTACTCACCTGTGTTACTTCCAAACCCACAAAGATTTCAGAAGTAAAAGAGGACTTTCATTATTTTGGGCAACTTTTTCCTCGAAGAGGGTTGCTTCTAAACAGAAAAGCCCAGCCACTTCTCAAATGCCTTCCCTGAGACTTTCAGCAGCACAAAAGACACTGACTCCAGGAGGAATCCACCTACAGTACTCAAGCCCTCTTACGATCCTAAACATACCACATAAGCATAAGGCACTTTTTTCATATATTGTGCCTCCTCCACCCTCCAGCTTTCTTGGACAGAAGTGCTGATGTGGAAGGAAGAGGCTGTGACGATCCATAGCTGCTGTTGTGGGGCTTAGGGCAACACTGAGCTCAGCCTAGTGCTCAGAACAGACAGCCCTCCAGTCATGAGAGCACAAAACATTTTACCTGTCGTCATCACTCTCAACAGTGCTGCTCTTCATTTTGGTCTGAGCACTTTTGCTTTCCTGAAATGAAATGTGTTAGTGCACTACATGGCAGTACTCAAGGCACACACTGGATTGATTTACTCTTAGGGGGAACTGGAGATATTGTTTAAGGAAGCTCATACAAGAGATCATGGGAGACTTGAAATTATTGTAGTAGAGGCAGAGAAATAACTGGATGCAAATCTGTAGAGAACCAGGATTCATTAGTTCTGTGCTCACAGAACTTCTCTTTATGCAGCTGCTTCTCTGATTCCAGAGCACATCTTTTCCTTACTCAGCCTAGCGTTACCAGTCACTCACCTTGTATGCGGTGACCTGCCAAAGCAAGAAAATCCTCAGCTCACGGAGGATAAAAGCTAAGCAACCATGCACATAGTAAGACTCTTCTCTTTAAATCCGTGGTTCAGACCACTGCTAAAAGAGAACGATACGTGACCTCTGTGCAATGCTTTCAGCCACTCTGCTCGGAGTATAGTAGTCCACCTGGGATTAGGCATTCTTCTGTGCATTGCTAGTGTGCCTGTAGGGCCACACCTACTCCAAAAGCTAGAAATGGTGTTTGTTTGGGTTACGTGGGAATGTAAGAAAAGAGAATACAAACTAGTGCTTTTTCCCAGGGATTGTCGCAGCTGTCTTTCTTGTTTGCTTCTATCAGCCTGCTGGTGTAAACTCAAGAGGTACAAGAATAAGGTAAAAGAGAAGGATTTCTGCAAGACAGAAATAAGTGCTTGTGATACCAATTAAGTACAAAGCAAGCATATTATTGATTACTGTGTCCAAACGAGCTTTTGTGACCGCAGTTTTAAGAAAAAACAGGCAGCTCTTGCCAAGAAATCAATTATAGAGATGCTAAACACAAATGTGCACTAACTTTTAAGTAAAGAAAAAAAACCTTGAATCTTTTTATATCTCTTGTTTTGACGCTGTTTGCTACAGTCACAATGGGATATAATGCTCTTTCAAATTTTCCAGCACAGTCCTAATCTGAGGATATTCTAATGAAGCGAGACAAATGCTCAACACAAGAATAGCTTGGCATTTCTGCAGTGAAATATGAAGCTAAGGCCAAATCCCGAGGTCAAGTTTTACAGGCAAAACTTTCAGAAACTCTGATGCCTGGCTGTGTAAATGAAGACATCACACTTTGGCCTGTGACTGTTATCATGTGTGGAAAGCATTTTTCTTTTAGAAAAACAAAGCAATCTGCATAATCCTGGCAAACTGAGAAGGTAATTTTAGCACTTGCATCAAGCATTTTGTGTTGCAATTTCCTTAAGGATATTTTAGGCAATTTTAAATGCACACCACCTCTAAGAAACAGTCTAGCACTGAAGCCACTGTTATCTTTGGCATTGTGGGAAAGAAATTTAAGGTTTGTCTACTAGTTTTAATAAAATATGAAGATACGCTTGCTTCGGGTTAGGAAAGCAGCATATCCACGTGGCAAATAAGAAATGTTATTATCTCAAATCTACTTTGCCTTCTTGCTCTACACCTTTACGGAGTACCTTCCGCACATCTTTCGCTTCCCCAAAGGATTTTAAGGACAAGTCTCTCCAGATGGCTGCCCTCTTCTGGATGGAATCAAAAAATGTTCAATTATTTCCACATAGATAAAATGCAGTGGTCTGCTTTGCAATGGAGGACGATTTAAATTTTTTCCTTGTGTCTGTGTAAATGCAAAGGTTACACTATGCCAGAATGAGAACTATGAAATTCTAAGGGGCTGTTTCATAATTCTCTACGCAGTTAGCCAACTTTTTTTACAGTAGAGGTTTTAGCCAACTTGCTTTTTTTTTTTGGTATCTTACAAAATTTTTCACTTTTGCATTTCTTTCTTTCCTGTATTTATCAGTGCCTAAAACACAGTTGTTTCCTTGTAAAGTACTTAATCCTCCTCCACAAACATAATGCAAAACATTTCCATATCTCTTTGTTGCTTAAGGTAAGCATGTTAAACACAGAATATTACAGCTGCAAGGGTTCTTATATAATCTTTTCCTCTGCCTCAAGTCAGGGTCAAATATTTCTTTGCTACTCTAGATCAGTGTTTGGCTGATCCCTGTTAAAGGCAGCTGATAACGGGGACTGCACAATTTTTGCAGGGAACCCAGTCCACTGCTTCATCAGTTAACTATTAGTGTTCCTATAGGTTTGTTTACAGACTCGTGACATGAGTAAAGGGCTCTAGAGATGATTTTCAAAAGGACCTGTTTGTCAGGGAGCTTGGAGTTTCTTTCTGTGAGCTCTGATCTTTAAATTGAGTGCAAGGATTAAGATGCAAAGTAGAAAGGCTGGAGACAAAACGTCGCTTAAAGAGGGTTTCAGTTCTTGACAGTGCAACCAGGAAGTTGGGAGGTTTTTCTCATTATTATGTACGCATAGTCATACAACCAGTGCATGCTTTGAAACTTTCACTGCACATCTGTGCATCACTGCATGGGCTAGGCACCAAGCCAAAGGCTGAATTCCTACGAGTCCGTGCAGCTCCCACACGTTTACAGCACTAGGACCCAGAGGGAGCTTACTTTCTGTGAGTCAGTGCAGCTAGCTGAGCCCTGAGAGCAGTGAATGAGGCTGGAAAGGCAGAGGGAATGTGAATGGCTCTTCTGGCTTGGGAAAGTGTCCACGGACTGGGGTGCTACAGACTACAAAACAGCTTGGACAACCCTCCGGATTCCCTGTACCCTTGGCGTCCAGTGATACTGCTCTGAGGTGAGTGACCCCACAACAGTCAGTTTTCACAAAGCAAGCAACGCGGCTGTTGCACCAGTTGTGGAAGTTTGGTATCTTCAAAATTAGCCAATGTGTTTTTGCTGTACAGTGATTTTCGCTCCTTGAGGAGGAACCGATCAGATGTCTTTGAAATACGGAGTGCTCATTGCTTAAAAATAGCATTTGCAAGAAAAGCATGGTTCAGTGAAACTGAAAATTGCATCTACTAAAGCAGGTCAAACTGCACGCACATCTGGAAGGTGTTCATAAAGCATTTGTGTTTAGGCTTAAAGCTTGAAAAACATCTTTAGTAAGAACAGCTTAATCTTGGAGAAACGTAAGTATCCTTCTCATTCTTTTTATCCAGGTATATAAGAACTTAGTTTTATTTGCAGCGTACAGCAGTTACACCTATATGAAAATTCTTTACTGTCTTTGTTCTGAATATTAAGGCTTACTTAACACTTTTTTTTTTCTACGATAGTTCTACTCTAGATAAGAACTCCTTTCTTCCTTTACTAATATAATAAATAGGAATTCTGATAAATCAAAGCATGATTGGCCCAAGGCAGAAACCTTTTAGCTATAGGCAGAGCAGTAGCTCACTAGAAACCGTGTATCCTCTAGAACATCCACTTGGAAAAGCGTACAAACTCCTTGCTGCCTGCCTGTTAGTGACAGGATGAAACTGACAATGTTTATCGATTTATACCCGGTGATAACACTGTTTTATCTGATACACTAGTCAGAGACAAAAATGGGGACTCCAGTCAGGGAGACAGAAGGAATTTGTGTGCTGAGAACAAAAAGTGTTTGTGCTTCAGTTGCTTTCTTCACTTTAAATTCTCCTTATATGCTCAAGAAGTTTTAGAAAAACAGCAAAAGTGAGCATGCTTGTCAGGCTGGTTTTTCCAAGTTGTCACAACTTCGAAGTTGCATTGTAACTGTTAGACAGATAATTTATGGGTGTTTTCATGCATTAGAGTATCACAATAAAGTCTTCTGGGCACTTTTTTGCTAAGCCAAAATAAAATGTGACAATTATTTGCAAAAAGATAAAGAGGAAGCTAACTTGCCTGTACGTTCATACTCTTTTCACTTCTGGGCTGTTTCAGATATTATGGAAAAGAGGCTTTTTTAAAATAACCCTGACAACTCCCATTTCAGACATTTCTCTGAAACTCTGAAGGTTACAGTATTTTCTGCACTTTCACAAAGAGGTTACAGTGATGGAATGAAGAACCAAATAAACTGGAGTGCTCACATGAGTATGATAAGAAAGATTTGGCCTTTAAATATATTAATAATTATATATATGAATCATTTTCTGACAAATCTCAGCAAAGTCTGGAGAGGAGCCCTCCTGACGAATCTGTGCCATAGAGTAATAGTGATTTCACATCTTGATCAATCCCAGCCACTCACCCTAAAGGGATCTGTCAGTCTCACGATAAGGTAGTAAAGAAAGTAACTGTGGCTGTCTTTTTCTCATCCTCTTAGCTAAGCAGTGTCCATTTTCCCAATCAAAAGCTTAAATTATCTTTTCAGATGTCTTCATGTAAGTTCAGTGGAGAATGACAATGAGCACAAAGGATCATTCTAACCCATATGCTAAGTAAACAATTGTTACATACAATAACTAGGCAGCCTATGTAATCACCGTAAGATGTTAATTTAAAAAATCAAGTTAGAAAAATACCTAAAATATGTATTCCTATTGGTATTTTCAAGTGTAAAATGTCTTTCTTTAACAGGATACCTAGAACAAGGGCCAGATAGAACACATTTAAAAACTAGGTTATTTCAATCCATAGAATAAGTCCCATAAATTCCCCTACTGCTCCATGGCTTTGGCCAGGTAAAAATGTTCCTTTAAATGCAAATTCTACTAATGGGCTTTCTGTTTCTTTAAGAAATGCTTTTAGGACTAACAGAATATTGAATACATATTAATTAGCATTAATTGAATTAAGTTAAAGGCATGTGGAAAAAATATTGGTCATTTTAAGAGGCTAACATAATTCTGCCATGTTTTTAGTCTACATTTTAAGAACAAACTCTGCTGATATAAAATAAAGGGTTAATAAAATTAATGCTTTCATTCCAAAAGATTCAATATTCTAACACCAAAAGTCAATGCTGGATTGGTGGGTTTAGAAATATCTGTCTATCCTTCAAATCTCAGTCCAATAAAAGCTAGTGAAACTCAACTCCTTTCAAACCGGCTACAGCAATGGTGACCTCTGCTGGCAACGGTCCTCTCATGAAAAGAAGTTTTAAGGGCTTATTCAGAAAGTGACCATGAACGAAAACATTTATTAGATCAGCTGATACTCTCAGAGAAATGTAAGATAACACCTCCTCCCATGAAACTTGCCTTATGGTAAAGAAAGTGAAAGGCACATGTAACAATGCTACTACAACTGCATTTCTTTCACAGTAAGAAGGAAATTCTCCCTATGCTGAATTTGACTTGAGCCCAGTCACAGAGGCCAATGTATTTAAGAGCATTTCTACAACAGAAGCGTCTCCTGCTCTGGGATAGATGTCCTACGGGATGCATGTGGCTTGTTCTCCTGACACATTGGCCTTTGTGCAGCTCTGCTGAATTCATTAAATATTTGCATGTTTGTGTATTTATACCAAAAATTATGTGGCCAAGCAAAGCGAGATCATTTCTGCTGTTGCCAAGAGATCGTGGTACCTATTAATGTCAGTTATGTGCACTCTTATCTGCCAGGTTTCACTAATACTAAAGCTATGTAACTTAGCTGGGGGAAAGAAAATCTCAGACCCTGGATATAAACCTATACTGTCCCCACATCCCGAATATTGCTTGTAGTTCTGGTCATCGTTTACATCTCAGAAAAAGAATAAAGTAAAACAAGAAACGGTGCAGGATGATGAAAGGCCTGGAACATTTTCCCTATTTAGAGAAACTACATAGATTACAATTTCTGAGTTTGGAAAAGAGATGGCTGAGGAGGGGGTATAATGAAGATATTTATAGTCATAATTGTCCTTAAGATGTTTAAAAGGAAATGGCTGTTGTCTGTCTCCCAGTTCAAAAATCGAGGAGCAGGAAAAACTAGCAGGTGGAAGGTTCAAGGCAAACAAAAAGAAGGTGGTTCCTCTCTCCATGCACAATTGAGCTATGGAATTCCTTTCCACAGGATATTGTAGTTCGCAGGGGTTCAGAAAGTAATCAGACATACTAAAAGCAAAGACACTACCTGTGGTTCAGGAAATCTGTGATTCAAAAATGACTGCTGAGTGGGAGAGTACACCAAGGAGATGATCACCATATGGTTGCCCTATTTGTACATCACTCCCTAAACATTATTAGCTACTGCAGGAGACAGAGTACTGACCTGGATGAACTTCTGTTCTGTGGTTGGGTCTGCACTGACCCAACCATCTCCTCAGTGTTTTAGCCTGTCAAGAAGAAAGGTGACTATGTAATATTTACTATGGGTTGCTAGTTCGCTGATGAAAGAATGGTGATTCTGGCAAAACGAAAAGGTAAAGATAGCATTCTTTATTTTTATTTTTGTTCAAGAATTAGGCATAGGCATGTGTTCATGTAAGTTTCCACTACAGAAAGACATTAATGCTGAGATTTACAGCTATTCGGGCAAATCAATGTCTAAATAGATTGTGACTGAGATACTGGAGAAAGGCCTATGAAAGTACATAACTGGTTGATCTTGTGAAATTCACCAAAATATACTGCAAATGGGAAAACACATTTTTATCTCATATCTTTGTGGCCTGTTTATCTGTGGAGCTGACACCCTATTTGAAACTCATTATTGAACTCAAATCTTTTCTAACTGCTTTCACTAAAAATATTGTACATATATCTAAGCAAAAAGTAGCATGGAAATATTACATCATTAATTACACTGTCAATGTACCTTTCACTTTGAGAACTGCATCACCCTGCAAAATGCAATAGTCCAGAGAATGCAAACAGTGAAACCTGAATGCCAAGAACCGCCAGCATATTCTGAGGTTGAAAGGCGGAGACGTGAGATGTCAACCCAACTTTATTAACCTATCCCCAAGTGCAGTTGACTTGCTGTTGACGCATTAAATGTGGTTTTCAGCCTGTAGCATGCATAAAGAAACACTGCAATTATACAGAACTTCCTGTGTGTAAAAGTGGGATGTTGTGCCCACAAATTTTGCTTCTCCGAGATTATTAAGTACTTGCAAATGAGTTACCATGTACTGGAACATTAACATCTGGCACTTGTAAACAATTATGGGGACACAGGAGAAGCGATGAAATAAAATTTAATGGATACACAAATGAAGATGTAAGATGCTGACTGCATTGGCAGAGAGTTGAGAAGTCACCAAGGATATACAGAGTTGGCTACAGCAATTCACTAGTCAGCACATCTCTGAATGCATTAGCTCCAAATGAAGCACACCCAAGTACGCCACACCGCACAGTTGCTTTCATGTGTTTAGAAGAATGAGACACAGAAAGATATAGTACTTGACTACCTTCAGGCATAATGCCTGTGTGACTATATTCACGTGAAAGACATTTAGATTACACCATTACTGTACAGCAGGAGAAAATATGCAAAGCGCTGCTCAATATTTTGAGCCTGCGTACAGCTATTAAGATGAAAATTGCTGTATGCATGTAGAAAACAGGCCCTACATGCATATATACATGAACAAGACTTCTCTAGTGTATTACCTAAATCCAAACTTAAAATGACTGCATGAGGTAGTTTGAAATAACATGCTTGATGGCTTTACTGCCAGCCTTCTGTAGCATCATTTGAATTTCCCGTGCCATTGTTCAATGAATGAAACACCTTTGACTTTTCCTTATCTTGAAGGCAATGTTTATTTCCCAGTAAAGAGCCTTTCTTCTTTTTTTCCTAGGCTCTTGCATTTACAACAATGCTTTGAGATTTTATGGCATAGTAGTTGACACTATCAGATGACCCAAATCAAGATCTATCTGTCTGACTCACGTTCTCTGTTGCTGGGATCAGTTTTCTCACATGAACCTGGCTTCCACATTTCATAGTGGTATTCCCTGGAAGAAACTCTGAGATGGTGACAATGCATAGCAAAAATCCCGAGGAATTGCCTGGCCTGGACTTTACAACCCAAACCCTAACATAGTCTCCCCTCAGTCTGACAGTCCCTACAAATATTTTCTGAACACAACTCTGATCGCTGTCAGAAATCATACCTGCAGTAACCAGACCACTTGATGTGGTTCAAGACTTCTTTTGTTCAGGGATTTTCTAAAACTGAACACTGAATACAAACCATTAAACTGGTTCCAAAAAACCTTTTCCTAATTTATGTTCCTGGCTCCAAAATCAAATTTCCTGTTCCCATAGGGTCCATAACAATGTGCTAATAAAAGATCAGATTCTGCTCCCATTGACTTGTTACGTATCAAAACTCCCATTAATTTCAGTGGAAAAAGATTCAAGCACAAAGACAGAAAAAATCAAACAGAAGGTAAGACAATTTCTTTGACTTAGTTTTGGGCCTTCGTTTACATATTGACAAAATCATAATGACCATTTATGCTATGCAAATATGAAGCTCCTTCCAGGAATAAAATGAATGAAATGAATGAATAATCGATAAAATGAATCTGCTTCTTACACTCAGGGTTGGTCATTTATTTCGAACTGCCATATTTGTGAGAAATGTTGCTGAGTTAAAGAGTATGCAACAAAAATTGATTTAGCTCAGTTAGTTGTTAACTGCTCAGAAAACTAATAAAAGATTAGACTGTTTCTGCCAGTTCCGATCTACAATGAGTAAATTAGCCCAGTATAGATACCACTGGGAAGTAGATTATTTCTTTGACAACTTTCCATTTGCTAAGTATGGCTTTGCTAGTCTAAAAATTACTATTTTGATTTTTTCCTATTCTTAATCATTTCATATGTTTTCCTCTGTATTGTACAGGTAAAACGATGACACAGATTTTTTTGTGGTCTGATTCACTGATTTACTTTGATTGTCTTTATTTTGTTCTTTACACAACCATATGCGATCCAGGCTCTTAAAAAAAAAAAAAAATATTAATTCTTCAGAAATTTTTGTGATGGAAATCTGCCAAGCACCTCATTGCTATATATTACTTTGATCATGATATGTTTAACAGCTCTGGCTCACAGAATATGTGTTTTTCTATTTTGAAACATATCTTTTATTTTTTTGAAGCCTTTATGTGCTGGATGACTCAGGGATGAAAAAAGACCTGTGCTTGTTCACGAAGAGATTTGCCCTGTGGTGAATGACACAGCCTGCATTTTCCAAAATGCATCATTTCCTGCCCATTATTTCACGATCCTTTTGAGACGCTCTATGTACCAGCCCCAGACCAGTAAGGTGTTTAAGGCGCGTGCATTACCGCAGCCATACAAAGCGCTCATTTGAACTATTGATTGCTTAACACATTTCGAGAACAACTCACAATTCTGATGAAAATAACTATAAATTCAGCCCTACTTAGGAACTCCACTTTCACTAATCATGAAAATGATTACACTGTGGCCTTCAGGGAGGGTCAGCAGGGCATGTCAGCTGCAGTGGGTCAGTAGGCAAGAATTAACTGTCAAGTTGTGCAAGCATGGATGTCTTGTCACTGCAGCTGTCCATATCCTTAATTTTCTAGTGCTTTCATATTTCAGACTGAAAATTAACACTTCTACACAGCAGCCTTTCAACAACGGCATTTTCCCTCATTAATAATGGGCAAGGGGCAATAGAACAGCCATGTCTGAAAATGTACAAATTTTTCACCTTATTTAGATCTATGAAGCAAACTTCCTAACTGCCATTGATGAACCGATACATTGCACAGTCTGCCGGCAGCTGCTGGTCAGAGATTTGTGACTTCATAGGACAATCTGCTTCAGGGCTGGATGATCTACAAAAGAAAGGGCCATTTTTTTTCAAAAGCAGTTACTAATTACCAGTTGCACTGTATTTGTGTCGTATTTAGGACCAACTTAGCAGGTTCCGAAGCATCTGAAAATCAATATGGAGTCTGGGAGCACAACAGCTTTGGAAATTCAATCCCAGGAAGTGACAATTGGGCATTTAAAACCTGAGATACCCACAAATAATGTGTTCTATAGGGCACTTGCTAAGAGAAGTATGCTAACTTACATTGCATTCCATATCAGCTTCCACTTGCATTCTGGAAGTCCCTAGGAAACAAACTCTACATGCTGCTTTTGTGTTTAAATTTGTGTCCATTTGCTCCTAAGGTTTTAGTAAGTTAGAAACAAACAAAATAAATGCTTTCTAATAATTCACATTTAGTAGAGTTTCATACTCCGTTCAAATTTTACTGCTGTTTATCTCTACAGATCTCAAGGAATCAAGTACACTATGAGTGTGAAGTGCTCAAAACCTGTGAGACATATACATGCACGTAATCTTAGGGGGATTTAAATGTTCTGAATCACATTAACACATTAATTCTTTTGAACTAAATATGCACGTGATTATAGGGATTGTTGCTTTTTTTTACTTTGTATAGCTACATTTCATTAAATTCGAGTGATTTTCAGATTCTCTAGAAAGGCAATGGATTCCCAAGTAACCATTGACTTTATTCTGTTTTGTACTAATATATCAAGCTTCCATACGTTTGCTTGGTTGTAACTTCAGTAACCCAAGTATAGGCTTATTTCACTTCCATGTTCTGCCAGGCGCCTTGCTAGAGAATCATGTTGCACACGTCCCACATGAATAAAGGGAGTACTCCCTACTGACGACCTTAGAATCATAGAATCATAGAATAGTTTGGGTTGGGAGGGACCTTTGAAGGTCAGCTAGTCCAACCCCCCTGCAATAAGCAGGGACATCCTCAACTAGATCAGGTTGCTCAGAGCCCCGTCCAGCCAGACCTTGAATGTTTCCAGGGATGGGGCATCTCCCACCTCTCTGGGCACAGGTTGCCCATGCCTCACCACCCTCATTGTGAAAAACTTCCTCCTTACGTCTAGTCTAAATCTCCCCTCTTTTAGTTTAAAGCCATTCCCCCTTGTCCTGTCGCAGCAGGCCCTGCTAAAAAGTTTTTCTCCATCTTTATTACAGGCCCCCCTTATGTATTGAAAGCCCGCAATAAGGTCTCCCCAGAGCCTTCTCTTCTCCAGGCTGAAGAAGCCCAACTCTCTCAGCCTGTCTTCATAGGAGAGGTGCTCCATCCCTCTGATCATTTTTGTGGCCCTCCTCTGGACCCACTCCAGCAGATTCATGCCTTTCTTGGGCTGAGGGCTCCAGAGCTGTATGCAGTACTCCAGGTGGGGTCTTACCAGCGTGGAGCAGAGGGGCAGAATCGCCTCCCTTGACCTGACAGCCACGCTTCTTTTGATGCAGCCCAGGATACGGTTGGCTTTCTGGGCTGTGAGTGCACATTGCTGGCTCATGTCCAGCTTTTCATCCACCAGTACCCCCAAGTACTTCTCAGCAGGGCTGCTCTCGATCCCTACATCCCCCAGCCTGTATTGATACCAGGGGTTGCTCCAACCCAGGTGCAGGACCTTGCATTTCTCCTTGTTGAACCTCATGAGGTTCACCCTGGCCCACCTCTCAAGCTTGTCCAGGTCCCTCTGGATGGCATCCCATCCCTCAGGCGTGTCCACTGCACCTCTCGGCTTGGTGTCACCATTGGTTGACCACTGACAGTGGTAATGCTTTGCATTGCAAAAGTTACAGCTTTCTGTCTGAATTAGGAAAATCTCTCAAGTGTCTTTTGTGGTCAACGGATACATGCTCCTTATGTACCGGTAAGAGAACAGGAAATTCCGCATCCAAAATTAATAATGTAGAGGGTATCTTTAGTTTTCCATGGCTTTCTGTCTTTTTTTTGTGTGCTAGCACTTTATGAACACAAGTAGAATTATGGACACCACCTACAGCATCACGTTACAAGTTTGTTCGGATTGCTGATCACCAGAAAACGCTACATTTCTATACTTCTCTGTTTTTTTCTGATCTCCTAAGAATTCTTAAGTAGCAGGAAAAATGAATGCATAGTTACATCTTTTTTTTTTTTTTTTTTTAAATTATTGCTACCATCTTCACACATCTAGAAAAGGACTAAGCTTTGTGTCGGACTTTCAACAAGGAAAATACTTCCAAGTGACAAACATAAATAAATTTTTGTTAAAAAAACAGTATACAGAACAAATTAAGCAAGTCAGTTATATGGGGTTCCCTGAGAGGAAGATAGCCTTCAAATACTGAGAAGTGTAGAATCAAAGAATAAATCAAATTGGAAGGGACCTCAGGAGGTCATCTGATCCAGCTTCCTGCTCAAAGAAGGATCTATGTACCACTTACCAGAAGACTAGGATTGGTTAGTCAATAACAAACAGCAAACTTTCTGCAATATTATTTTCTTGGATAGATGTGATCAATGCAGAATTCTGGGGATGAGCAGAGTACAGACATACAGCAGCTCTTTAAGGAACTCAGAACCAAGGAACAGCATTACGGGTGATATTCAGTCTCCTAGGTAAACTCAAATTGGCACCACTGATGAAGGATGATGTCCATGTGATAATGACCTATATTTATTACTGTTTTGACACCTACAAGGTTTTTCATATGAGAAGTCACCCTTTCTTTCTCTCATTAGTCAGTTGGGGGTGTTTGGTTTTGTTTTAGGGGTTTCTTTTCTGCCTTTCCTTTCCAGCTGGCTGCAGTTCACAGTCATCAGCTTTGGTATTTTCTCTTTTTATAATATATTGCCTTTTACCAAGAGTTCGGGTTAAGTGCTTCCATCACCAATAAAAAGGATATCCTTTCACAGGCTAGATTATTTCCTCACTATTTGGCTGCTGTACTGGGGACTAGGGCCAACTCTTCAGCTCTCCCCACTACCATATTTTTGGACTTAGAGCAAAACAGTAAAAGTCCAAAGGGGCTTAAAATCACGGGCAGATTCAGAAGCCTCAGATGCTTGGTGCCTCTTCCACTACAAAAGCTAAGTGCATCAAAGGGAACCACCTGGTGACAGGTTCAATAACAACAGAAAGCAGTTGCTTGCACACCGTGTAGTTAAGCTGCAGAACTCCTAGTCACAAGGTATTTTGCTGCTAAAAACATAAATGGATTCAAGGAATAGCTAGACAGGTACATGGAAGGGAAATATACTGAAGATTTTAAACACACAGAAAACCCGTCAGGCATAGAAAACCTGCTCATCCAACCACTGCAGAAGGATAGGAGAGTGGTTGGAAAATTACCACTATATGCTTATCTTGCTCTTAGACACTTCCTTAAGGACCTTCTATTTGCCTCTGTCAGAGACAAGATCAACAAGATGAGTCTTTCATCTGGTCCACCACGGTCATTTTTATGTATTAACAGTATGTTAAAGGGGTTCTCTTTAATGGGGAACAAGTTGATTATTCTTTCTTCTGATCACAGTGTTAGCAATTTTATTCATTTCCCTCAGCAAAACTCATCATACTAACTGCACTTCTTACCTGGAAGGAAAAAGTACACAAACTGTGTCAAGAGAAAATTGCCTCTTTATCCTGTTTTACCTATTTTTACGGTGGGTATAGCATGGAGCCAGTTATTTTTCAATCAATCATCTAACATTCAGTCAAGGTTGTTTTATACTCACTTCTTCCCATAATAAAGACTCCAGTCCTGTAAATACGGCTGGTATTCTTTGTTCATCTATGGATGACATTCCTCTATATTCCTACCACATACTGGCTGTTTCGTAACGTGTTGTTTGCTTACGCTCAGTTTACCAAGTGATCCATAATGCTCTATGAAAAGCTTTTTCCTCTTCTTTGTTTTTCATACTTTTCATATTGACATTAATTGCAAATATTATTTGTTGCTGCAGGTCACAGACACACATGTTAAATAGCTCAGGGTCTACCCTTCTCTGTTCCTCTGGGTTCATATTTTTACTTCAGTCCCTTCACCGTATTAAAACAAGCAGTACAACAAGCAGCAGAAATAATAAAACCTTCTTCTCTGTGGTGGTCAGAGTTTCTGGTGTCTACTAAATTTGCAAGCACCTGTGAGGTCTGAATAACTTTCAGGACATACAGGTACATGTCTGCCCTAACATAAATTCTCTAATCAAATGGACCTCTAGCACCATAGCTTTTATTTTGGTTAGGACCTCTACCTATTTTGCATTTTCATCAAACCTGTAGAAACATTCTATCTTTAACATACTATCTTTATGTAGAAACATAATAGCTTTAAAACTTCTAACCTTCTGTCAGATGTGATGGACACTCAACAATTTCAAGGGCCATTGGGTCAAGGGTTCACGAGACAGTGTCATTTCACAAGTGTCATTTCTGTATTAAAATAGACTAAAACCAGGTGATGCTCTTTATTGAAGCCAGTTTGAAGTCTATGCAGCAACCAAGAACTGTGTACTCAGTTACGCACTGCACCTGTGTAGTACCTCATGTTTTATTTACAGAAATGTCAAGTCACAGAAACCAGGCATGCTTTTATTTTCCATGTCAAGAATCCTTTCCATTCCTCTCCTTGTTATTGGTGTTTCTTATCAACACTATAAATACTCAACATCTATGTTTTTGTTCTGCCTAGATCCAAATCCTCCCTGCCCCAGTCATTCTTGCCAAACCTTCCTCTCATCATTTTCTCAGGCACATGCTGTAACCAGAAGAGTGCAAAGGTTCACTGCTCAGCCTCACATTCCAGGACACTTTATATACGCCAAAAGTGTGAGTTTCTGGCTTTGCCAAAGCACGCAGAATCACATGCATTAGAGGGACTTTCATCCATGAGCTCTCCCCAGATGCGCATTCCTGCACTGTAAAATGCCTTTGTGAAACAGGCTAGTGTTGTGAAGGACTGTACTAAAGACCACTTCTTCCTGTGTGTTTTGAGAGAGAAAAGCACGTGGCCCTTTCCTTCTCATTTCTCCCACTCCTTCTTTTCTATTTGAAAGCAAAGAAATGAGAAAACTATTTAATGAACTGTAGAATTTCTTACCTTTGTTCAATATTTCAAATTTTTAAAAGAATTCAAGTCATCTGAATTCAGTCTTCAGCACTTGACCCATGATCGTGCCATCACTTGAAAGTGAAAAGAAATACTTTCTAGGAAAATAACACATTTCCAATGGCACAGAAAAACTGATGTGATATTGTTGGCCAGATATAAAGTTCATCTCTCTACCTTTGAAATAAAACAAGTTTGCAAAAGCTCGTTTCCGAGTGACATATATTTAAACTCTGACATTGTGCACAGAAACTAGGCACACACGTAATCATCAAAACTTCCCTCTGGTTTTGGTTTTAAGCAGGCAGAAAAAGATCTTGTAAGGTGTACAACTTGATTATCTGCTTTGAACCTAATAATCATCAAAAAGAACCCCACAGAAAAGTGGAAATATGCTAAATGCAAACACAGTAGGCCTCTTTAAAACAATTTTTAAGTCAGAAACCTGCTAGGCATATGTTATTAAAAAAAAAGGCTTACTTTTCTTGTGTTAGACAATCTAAAATTGTCATGTATTCATCATCTGATGAAAACTGTAGTAAAAATAGGCGAATACCAAAGAAAAATCTATTGCTAATGCCATGATTATGACAACAATCTGTGGAGTCCCACTCTTCAACAGCATTTAGGATTTTCATACTATAGATCACATCTGGCTACAAATGTCATCTTTTGTCTCTTTCCACTATATGCTCATGTATACTACCTTCCTTCCAATTCAGAATAAAATTGCTTTCTTGTAACTATTATGATTGTTCCTGACAATTGATTCAACAGAGAAAAGCATTAACAAATAATACTGTAATAAATACGACGAGGTGCACATCAAACAAATATGTGGTTACATACAGTGTTAAGTTGTATAATGACACTGAATTTCAAGTATGTCAGGTTATTTGAACTAATTAATATTGGCATACAAAACATGGAAATACAGATTCGAAATCAGACTTTTCCTAATGCTTTTTGTGGAGCTAGAGAATGTGTAGACTCCAGACATGGTATGCTGTCCTGCCTGCAGAAGAGTGTCAAAGACTTTGTGAATGTGTTCACTTGCCACTTCACCTATGGTGCAAATGCATACATTTCATAAAGGATGCAATTTCTATTTTTCACTATGGGAAAACATTTTTAGGTATTCTGTTCAGGCAGTTGTTCTTATTCTGTCCTGCGGACTGCTGAGTGATCTGCACTAAACTGAAATACAAACTAGTCATAATTATGCGGGGAAAGGATTATGCATTTTATTATTCTTCCTCTGTTGTGACTAATGACTAGACAACAAAGACTAAAACCGTATCAGATAGCTCATGTGTATCACCAGCAGGTTCCCAGCTGACCACAAGTTGTAGGTGCAGTATATAAGCTTTGGAGTAAATGTGCCTAGATTCTTTACGAAATCCAAATACCATCCTTCACAGGATTGAACATAAAGGTAGGAAAAGAAACAATTTTTGGTTTATGTTACCCAGCACAGAAAACCAGAATTGAAAATTAGTATTATAAATTCTGAGCGAGTTAGTTACAAGTTTTACTTGTTAGTAAAAGGTTCAGTGTGAATTTGGAACGAGAATTTATACCCCCCTTCCACCTTCCCCACTCATATGGGGGGAGCTCCAAATTACCTGTTCTAGAAGCAATGCAGCATGGACTTGCGGTAAGGCACAAAGCAGAGGAAACAGAACTGAACTCTGAAGAGGAGCTCTGACAAAACCCTTTAACCTCCTTCTCCTATTTCCTTTGGCTTCATTTCACTTTTCTCCCAGCAATGCCATCATTCAACAAATCATAAAATAAAAAGGAAAAGGAAGAATCTTCCATTTCCAGCATTTGTGTTGAGTGAAGCCTTATCGGCATGAGATAAATTTATCATCTTGATCCACTGAAAAAAAAAATGAGACAGAAAAGTAATTCCTTACTTTGTAATAATGGATCTTGCCTAAGGTTCTACCACCTGCTTTACACAGTCTGTGCTACATAGTATAGTATAGCCAGATGAGAAAATGTTTAATCCAGGTGCATGACTTGCAGCCAGATGTCTGTGTTGTAACTTTTATCTTTATATGATTGGTAATTAAAGAAGACTACTGTGTCTTATTGTATTGGGTCACAAAATGATTATAAATACTTTAACTGTAACATCATATTAAGGTGCTAAGTGTGCTCGGAATTTCTGATATTATGAATGTGATGGAATAACTTCATATGATAAATATCAAATATTCATCAAAGCAAGCAGTCAGTAAAATTGTGCAACCATGTGGGTACAGGAAAAAAGATGATTCATTTACAGATGTGCTGATGATAAATTTTTCATCATTGCACACAACCTGAGGCACGCACATCAGGAACCAGACAAGTATTTAAACAACCACTGTTATTTTCAACTGGACAAACTCTTGCAAAAAATTGACATAACCTGTCTCCAGCTCCTATTTGAAACAATTTTTGCTACACGTAAGAAACACAACCCATAGAAATATCCTTTTGGGATTAATTCTCTAAAAATAATAACTGAGAAACCTACTGACTTAGCTCTAAGATACCCCACTTCCCTTCCAGGCGTGATTTTTGCTGCTAGTAGTAATACCTGCAAGAGGTTGGGTAGGTTAGTATTATTTATCTCTCTAAAAGCCGCTAAAAACTTGTTTCAATTCCTAGAGGCTCTGCAAATTACCTGTCCCAGAAACAAGGCAGCATTGCAGCATTGTTCGGAAAGAAGAATGTGAGAGAGGGCAGATGCCATGTTCCAGTCTGTTAATCTGTACATTACAGTGTAACCTAATGTAAACCTAGAAAATGGAAATAAAGTTCTTCTACTTGGAGGGAGCTCTAGTGAAAATCTTCAAATTATTGCAAAGAACAATACAAGTTTTCAGGAAGTAATTAACTGCTTGACTGAGAATATCCCTACTTCTTATTTTATCTTAAATTCATGGGTGATATTTTGAAACATTTGATTGAACTCAGTCACTCAGTCTTGATTATGGTTTGGCATTTCCCTCTGTGTAGGCCGATTCATCGGGAATGCCATTCATACCAACACTGAAGTAGAGCAGGATGACTCAGCTGATAATCAGCTTTCTTTTTTCTTATTAAGAAGAAAGTATTTGGCTTCCTCAGCTGCTAAAGTGATCATTGTCAAGCTCATGTTGTAACTCACACAGTTTTGGTCACCCCTGACTCACATTCTAAGAGAAGGAAAGTAACCTATGATCTGTTACACAGCTGTATGACTGATAAACACAAATAGCAATACAGCACCCGGTGTTTTCTGTTCACCATAAAGTCCTTGTCATTTGGGGGAGAAATGTTTCCGTTCCTGTTGCTTTCTGATCAAGATTTGTTCCTAATTTGGAATCAACCATAAACCCAGGGTTTATGGGTTCTCACAGCAGTATCAATTGCTATCTAGACAAGTAGCTACTGAAACCGGAGCACCTGTATTTTGCTAAATAAATCTAGCCACTAGACCATAGCACAGAATCTACAGATGAGCCATGTCTCTAATTTCCAATCCAAAAATTTGCTGAATTCATTAACCAAGGTAATGGAAGAAAAAAAAAAAAGGCTACTTGTAAAAGTCTTAAGTAAAAATGAAGCTTTTTTCCCCCTTCTTTCATTAATAGGTAAATCACAACAGAAATAAGCCAGTGTACAGGCGAAGTATGCGATCATTGTCATGAAATGCCTACGTAAATGGACTTAATGACAAAGTTAAACAAATCTCAATCAAAGGCACAATGATTCTAGACAGACAAAAAACATCACTCTGCCAGCTTCCCACTAAGTAGGTCTCCAAGAATGGAAAGGTTGCCGGCTATGGGGAACAGTTTAGAAAGTTAATGACAGTAAAAATGGGATTCACTGGAGACTGTAATCCTAACTCCAGTAAGCATTGCCAGAGGCCTGACATGAAGAAACAAGTACTATTTCAAGCAGACTGCAAAGCCAAGGGAAAGATTAACATCTGTCAGAATCAGCTACAGATGAGATTCTTATTGATCCTTGAATGTCGCAAGAATTTAGAAAGGCTAAAAGGAAATTTAAAGAAAATAATAATATCTGTGGATTTGGTTTGTAAATTTAAAATACCTTTCCCTACATTTCAGCTATTTATTTTCAAATAGCTGTGTGTGATGTAGCTCAATGTTACAAGGCAGAAGAGGTATTTCTTCCAACTTATTCACTGTCAAGCTTAGTCTTGTATGAAAAGTAGGGACAGGGAGCAGTTTTGTTTCTGTAGCTAGCATTGCTGTTACTAGCCTCCAAGTCATTGATTTTCATGTTTAGGCTACGTCGCTGTGGATTTTGTTTCTGCCTTATCCGTGTCTATCCCTATTAACAAGATTAAGACTTTGCTCACATTCTTCTAATTAAAATGCTGTAATTCTGGGAAGAGACTCCCAGTCTTCTTTTAGCAGGGTAATCAGTATCTCTGTCAGTTCAAGTTACCATTTTTTAACATCAAAGTTTGCACAAAGATAGCGCTCTTCCATGCAGGCCATAACTCTTTATCCACACTGGTTTGAATAACACGCTCCATTTTGTAGTAGTGGTATCAACAGCATTTGCATACCATAGCTAGCTGCAGTGCTGCCTCAAGCCGAGGAGTTTACAGATTTTGGAATTGCCATCCTTCTCAGTAGTTTAAGCAACCAAAGACTCGTCACATCTTGTCATGCTAGGAACATACGTGCATTTGTCTGCAACATTTTTCCCTTATTAAACTGGAAGAAGCACGATCTGAACTTCAAGCTGTATTGCACTTACCAGCTGTAGCCTTCAAATATTTACAAGTTATTATTTCTGTAGCTTCTCATTCCTATAGCAAGTTACCACTCCACAACTTTCAGAAGTACCTCCTCCTACTCTGACTCCTTCCCCCATATCTTCTATAAGGTATGTGATACAGTACTAAAAGAAGTTTTTGTTTAATCAGCTTCTGCAAGATTGTTTTGATGAATGTAGGGTGAGAAAACTTGTTACAGCAGTTTAGTCATCCCAGTTCCAAGAGTTCACACATTCAATCTATTGATTGTTCTCACTATGGAAATGGAAAAAAGATTCATACCTAATATAATAAAACACAGCAAGGAAAATAATACGCTTGTAAGCACAGTAACAGTAATCTTCTAATCCTGGCCTACTTTTATTAGAATTCCCACATTTCAAACTCTGCATACCAGGGAAGTCAGTGAACGCCACAGAAAGCTGAAGCGTGAACAGCGTAAAGACATGCAATGACATCAGCGATTAGCATCGCTTTGCAATTTAGGCATTCCGATTTTTTCAGACTTAGAACAAGGCCAAAGAGAGTTCTAGAAAAAGTGGTAGAAACATACAAGTGCACAATTAAAAGGAAAGAGATGCATTTTCCCCATTACAGTTTCTGACTATAGCAAAAAATGCATTCAGCAACCAGATGATGCCAGAAAACAGAAAATGAACATGTAAGAACCCTACAAATGTTCCTAATGCAAGCGTGTTGCCAAATGTAGATTTGTAAGAATTGTTGAGGCTGACAGGTTAGTCCAACTCCCTGTTTCCTGTTCTTAAGGAGAGGTTGCTGAAGCCTGAACTTCATTTAAACTTCTTTGCACTTTGTTCTTTGCTTAAAGGATTCCCATGCATAAGGGAGTGAACAGTACGAGAAAGGATCAGATTTTTTCTTCACAAATACTTTTCGGTTTAACTGTTCTTTTGCACAGAATAACTGTATGACCAGAACTGTTCAAAGACACAGGCATTTATTTCAGAGACACCTACGGACTCCCAGCCAGGGAGGACATCTTGCTCTCTGTATCGTCATTCACTTCTCTGCGTATTACACTGATGGTCATTCAAGCTTTGTGTGAGGTAAGGATGTTGCAGAGTAGTCAGGCTCCAGAGGCCACTGGCTCAAGATCCAGACAAACACCTTCCCACATTTAAATTTCACCTTAAATTTCATTTCACCTTAAATGTCTGGGTGGGGAAGAAAAATCTTCTATCTTAAAACATTCACAGCAGCTGCCTCCCCTCAAACTCTGACATAATACAAAGACAGAAAACTCCCACTCACTCACTGCTCACTGGGTCTGTGCCCAGAAGCCCACACCATGCAGCTAAAATACGGACCCAGTTCAAACTATCTTTGCTTTCTGGGAGCATTAGTCAGATTTTTTGTGCAGCAGCTGCCTGCCACACTCAGGATGCTGGGAGCTTTGCACAGTGCAGAAGTTTGGACTGTATTTTTCTGGTCTCCTATGTTTCATGCCATGGTCTCAACTAAAGCAGAGCTGAGATTCTCAGAACATAGGAATGAAGTAACCTCCTAAATCAAGTCACTGTACGTACTTATTCAGTACAAGGAAATGCAGTTTGAATTAGTTTTTCTGCATATATATTTTGTTGCTAATGTACAGAATGCACTACATTTTGTTACTACCTCTCTTTATGGTTGCCAGCCGTTGTCTAGCATTGCAACTGTGTGAGTGACTCTGCAATGGGTTAATACAGTAATGAGCAAGTACCTTACGCGGAAGATGCAAGCCAAGATGCTTAAGATGACAAGAGGTCTAACATGCACTGCAGCAAAGATTGGGTAGGGCAGCAACTCGGAGGCAGCTGGTCTCAATGTGTGAAAGGAGAGGGAGGGAGAGGCAGGGAGACTGGCAAATAAAGGACAGGACACAGTCAGAAAGCATGTGACGCAGACAGCACTTGGAGCTGGAGAGGAAACAAAAAAGAGTATGTCAAGACATAGGCACGACCAGGGGCAGGACTGAGTTCCAGAGAGTATGAGATTCTACCAGCAGGAATATATTGCTTGGTCCTTGAGTGTGCTGCCCAGCAAATCATTATCAAATCAGCACAACTGTTGCACAGAACAGCTGTTCTGTTTAGACAGGGAATGTACAGGTTGGTCTGGCCCTGACGGAACGATTTAGTGCAAGTGCATATCGTGTGTGTTTGCTGCTGTACCACTTAGTCATAGTAGCAGTAACAGGCTGGACTTGGGGATGGTAATCCCATTCTCCTACTGCTTTTTAATGCATTCATTCCATAAAGGTGCAAAAAAGGATTATGGTAAAGAGAGAAGGAACTGGTACTCATATGGATTACAAACACTGACAAAAACACACTTGTTTTTCTACCACTTGAGGCACACACACATGCACACACAAAAATACAATGAACAAATAAGGACAATAAGGCAAATAAAAGAGTGCAAAGAAATAGGATCTGTTTCCCAAACATTCTGAACACTTATGCAAGATCAGCTTTGCAATGGTTTACTCTGCTGCCAATTAATCAAGACAATCTTCTAAGCTGAAAACAGTTCAGAACAGAAAACATACAGGAAAAAAAATGTAGGTATGGAGCATTTTGCATAATGTCAACACATTTACACAGAAACCATACTTTAATCCTAAGTAAGTACTGAGTACAAACATATGAAGTATGAAAGCACGTGGGTAAAAATTCCAGCAGCACCACAGTTTACAAAACAGCTCTGTCTCTTCATAGAAAATGATGTAGCATCGTTGCTTCTGAAGTGCTAGAATTTTGCTTGTTTCCTTTTTCTGATCATGTCCAGATGAGCCGAAGTATTAGAACAAATGGCTTAAAGGTCTACGCAATAGTAAGAACTTCATGTTTTTCTTGGTAAACTACCCTAGATGTCAGGAGACTCTTATTTCTCCTGTAAGAACTACTTGTGCTTCCGGAGAACATTACAACAGTTACACAGATGATACTGCAATCTGGTAACTCTTTCAGTGTTTCTGTGTTTTACTTTGTTTTATTTGGCAGTGTTTCCAGATTTTTTTTGTGGATAGCTCTACTACAGACCCTGTTCTTCGGAGATTTTACCCTCTCATTTCAAAATTGCACCAGATTTAAAAGGGTCTTGCTGTGCAGAGAAAGCAAACCCTTTTTTCCATCTCTTTAGTAACTTTTAATTTTTAAGTCACCAGAAACTACTAATAAGCCTTCAAAAGTTGAAAGTTTTTCTTGCACCCAGCTAAACTATTTGCTTAGTTTAGATGGCAAAACCCACCATTTCACATCTCTGTAGTGGAGTACTTAGGAATTCTAAGGAAATTGTTTTGAACGCAAATTAAATGGGGAAGGTAGGTGGAGTACAAGAGTTTGAGCATCACTACATTTTTACAGTCTTCAGAACAAGCTCAGGCTTTGCAATGAGAGATATACAAATATCTGCCCAAATCTTTGCATGTCACCTCATGTATAGCAGGACATAGCTCGCCGCAACAGGGTAGGCACAGAATGAATGTGACTGCCATGGGGTCAATACCCTTTCTCAACTGTAATGAAAATAAGGAAGTCAATTTCTAAAGCTCTCATTTGAGTTTTCTTGTCACGATTTCCATATTGTCATGTAAAGTAAATCATTACAGAAGGAATGCAATCACTAAGAAGGTAATTGAATTCCGTAGGTCTCATGAAGGTAAAACAAGATTTAGAAATAGGAAAGACTATACTAGAAGTTTTTTGGGGGTTGTTTTTTTTTTTTTTTTAAAAAAAAAAGAGGGCAAGGGGAAAAGGAACATAGCTACTGCTTGGCAAGAATCCTATGTTATTCTTCAGGTTCTTCACTTGCTACAGAAGTAACTTCTACTGATAAACCGTAAGCTAGTGGTGAGGCCCATTTGATTAAGTGCTTGTAAAATGACATTTTTGGATGGAAAATCCTACATATGCAAAGTAATAGTCTGTTTTAGCATTGACTATTTCTCCACTATCTCAGAAATCTCTGAATGAACGCAAGAGCATCTCCATTTCATAAGGGGGGAGTTCTAATTTGCAATCCTTTGTCTATATCCTTAAGGGCTTTTTTAATGGAAAAAAATCCAACACGTCATTTTGAACTACTCCAGCTACAAAATTTTTTATCAAGTGCAGCCAGATCCTCAGCTTCAGTAGAACATACGCTTTAAAGTTCTCTCAACTCTACCCTTCTTTGCTGCATCTTTCCTGTATTTTGACTTGCCAAGTACGGACACACTTCAACTTCCCTTTTGTATTTTCAGAATTCCTGCTCCATTAAAATACGGTTGAGGCTTTTAAAATAGTTATAAAAGCACCGGAAGATTTGTAGAAGATAAAATTCCTTTTTGATGTAAAGAATGAATAGAACAGGAAAGCCTGAAACACACAGGCATGAAGTATTAAAAGTCAGAAGGATCTTGGCCATAATTTCTGGATGCTCTTTGTACTTACCTAATGTTCTTTTCCAAATTCAAGATCTGGAGAAACACGACAGATGATGGAATCTATCTTTGGGAATCTGATCATGACCTACCAGCTCATTTTTATTTTCTACCTCGTTTTTGGAGTCACCACATTTTATGCATTACACTACAAAACATGTCCAATCGCTAAAAATCTCATTTGTTTCAAGTTTCTTTGTACAGTGGTAGAAAAGTGAAAAAGGATAAAAAAAAATGAAAATTACGAGCTTGAATAAAAATTAAATGCTAGTGTTGCTGTTGGGATTCAGCTGGTTCTTATTAATCAGGGTTTGGACATGAATCAGGATTTATATTCCCTTCTGAATAGCTGGAATAAGATCACTAGTTGGAAAAGTTTACTGGCCCTTAAAGATACTGTATTTTTTTTGCCTTAATTACTTTTGGCTGTAAGATGGGATAGTAACATTGTAGTCTGATTGCCCTTATACTTTCTTTCCCCAGATGAATTCCAGTTGGATTCTGGTAGTTTCATAAAGTCTGAAATTCCAGTTCTTTCATTTCTGGTCATTTCATATTGGAAACCTCAGGACCAAATATAGCAAGCTAGACACTTGGCAGAACCAGCTCAAGATCCACTTGGGAAAGCTGTAGAGGGAGAGAAGGACAGGCCAGGCACCCACCCTCATTGCTGTTTTAAGCAGCGACTAGGGAACAACTCTTCTTGTGTAGGTGAGGAGCAATCTTTCATGCTGGCTAGTAGTTGGGTAGGATGTAGGCATCTGTTTCCATAGACCTCAAAGGCATCCAACTTTATATGGGTGGGATGGATTTATTCCATTTATGCTGCGGTAGTTTTCCTGTCACTTAGTGCCTGAGATCTTTAGTCACTCCTTTGTGCCAACGAATCAGGATTTACAAAGCCCTGGAGTCCTATAAAATATATATACAGTTTGAAGTCTATATTGAAAGTTCCAAAGTAATCATCACATGTCAAAGAAAATCCTAAAATTAATTATTATAGATGATAATATAGCGATGATATACTACCGTAGTATGCTCAGATAACTTATTTCTTGCCAGCATTTTTATTTCTAGCTCACTTAATTTTACCAGTTTTATGCCATTGAGGCCATCGACTTTAGGAGAATCAGATTCACATGCTCCTTCTAAGGCTGTTTTCTGTCATTTATTTTCAGAGAGATTTCTCACTAGTTTTGGTAAGCGACCATTAATTCCTTTTTCCTTCACTTTCTTTAAAGAGATTTTTATTTTCACAGAGATAATTTCTGTATCTTTTATTTAATGACTGTCAGTTTCTCTTTGTTACCTTAAATAGGATAAAATTTTCTCTTCTGTCAGGGTGGCTCTGTGCATGTTTAACACTGTACAAACAGCCAATCTGTCACAATAAGAGCGGCATCCCATTGCAAGTTTTTACTGGTATGGCCATCGTGACCTGAAGATCATGTACTGTTTTCCAAAGGAAGACACATTTTAGATGACTGCTGATGACCCTGAATTCCCATGAGCGTATTCTACACGTGAGAGTATCATGATGCCAAACATTACATCCTTAGAAATAGAATTCCCAATTATGTTTTACAACTCAGAAGTTACAAAGTGAGCCTTTTAAAGTTGAGCTCTGTCTGTCCTGTGTCACAAGTCTCCATCACCTACTGCAAGAAACCACTACCTGTTGCTGCAGGCTAGATCTCTCCCATCAGGTAGCTTCACTCAGCACCCTGTGCTCTGAGGGAATGGAGTGTCAAGGAAGGTGATGGGCAATAGACTTGTTTTCCTCTTTTTGGGCTTCTCTGCAGAGGCACTAGCAATTGAAATATTTATGTACTGGTTCAGGAGGATAGAAATGATAAAATCAGGCTCCTGCAAATAAGCCATTTCCATTACTTATGCCCCAATAAGCATAAAATAAACCCTAAAAAGAAGTGTTTTCCAAAGCCTTCTTGGTTTCTGATTTGGTGAATCCCCACCCTGCAGGTCAAGACTCATAGTGCTATTTTCCCTTAAGTACCCAGAATGGACAGATGCATCATGGGCTATCAAGCGTTCTTGTTACTACCCTTGCCTAGACTAAACTTGAATCAGAAATCTGGAGGTAGATATTTGTTGCACATCCTGTGATGACGATGATCATGGTGACATGATGCATGCTCATTGCTGCAGGGCAGCATTTTTGTCACTCTACTCCTCTCCCTAGAAATACTCAAAGGAACATTTCAGTACTGGAGGCATTTGGAACAAAAGGAAGTGTTTGAGACACAGGTAGCTTCCAACTGGCTCTTCAGCATACACAGAGCTCTTATTTACAGGATGAGTCACTGTAGATATAATAGAGGAGTAAAATCTTGAGTCCATTAGAAATTCCCATTTTCTTGCTCATCAGCCAAGATCAAGGGAAAGCTGAAATGCAGTGCCTCTGACACTGCTCTTAGTCATAATGGCTTAAGGATTCCCTTCAAGGCCTCTCAGGTCTCAGAAATTTTTTCCCTGAATTGCTACTGCTAAATTTTAATTCATATACCCGTTCAAATGTTTCAGTGAGGAAGATGTGCCAGTAGACACGTTCTCTTTAACAGCAACTTCAGCAGCAACTGCCTCCCTCATTTCTCTCTTACTATCAGAAGCAGCAAGATAAAACTAATACACTACTTGTTGCTTATTTTGGTGACCTCCATGATCCCATTTGCTGCATAGACAGCCAAGCATATCATCCATCATTGCAAATAATACCAGAAAACAAGCAGCAGTTTACTGGCTGCAAACCATCTGCCCCGCGGCCCTAGCATAGCACACATGCTCCATATTGTGTCATTGGAAAGAACTGCACAAACTTCTCTGCTGGGTCACACCCTATATAGTATGAACTTCTTTTGTCATTATTGAATAAAGCAACAACTTCTCATCTCTGAAATGGAGAAGTCTAATCAAATACTTTGGGGACTCCATTGGCTCATTCAATACTCTGAAAACTATTATTTCCTGCTAGTATGATGCTGGTTTTCTTCTATTTCCTGTAATCTGAATTACAAAATTAGTAAATCAGATGTGTGTTCTCACAAGCCTAATCCCTTGTTCTTCCGCACCTTCTGTATGAACTGCATGAGACTTGAGAGTATCTAGGTTATTTGCACTAGGGAATTCACTTCTGAAATATGCGTCATTTCATAAATTCAAGATGTATCAGCATTTCTGTTATCATGAAGACAAAAAGACTCAAATATCCTTTCTGTTTATTTTTCACACATCCCTAAAACACGCCAACAACTTCAAGAATGACAGAAAAGAACATTCCAAATTGTATCATGTTTTAGATTACAACATTCTATGCCTATGTTTATAATCTATGTTTATTTTTATTTAGAAAATAATTTACTTGCTGTATTTGATTGAGCCAAACTGAGCATTAATTTATCTTTTCTGTTACTAGCGTAGGAGCTACTTTAATGCAATCTGACGAATGTGCAAGTAGAAGGCTGCACTGTCTTCTCTATTAAAATAAGGCATGAAAAATATTCTGTATTGCAGACAAACATGCTTCATTTTTACTAACATTTACAGATAGTAATACCACATTGATGCCCAATTCAATTCTAGTACTTCACTTTACCTAGTCAGGCATTACTGGAAGCAGCAGGATACCCAAGAACCTCAAGACCTACAAGACAGACAGGTCTCATATATTATCATTGGTTTCTGTGCTCTAACAGACGAATCAGTACTCTGTGTGCAGCAAGTAGTAAGTATCTAGGATAAAAACTGATACATAATTAAAGCTTTACTGGTGCATTATGGATGACAAACAACAAAAAGGCTTGCCAAAGTATTTTGGAAAATTTTGTTCCGTCAATTCAAGCAGAAGCACACTTCATGCAAACTGAGGATGCTCCCACCTGTTAGTACTATGACAGTAATTATGTGAGGTGTCAGAGGTGTCCCGGTATAAAATCAAGGCTTGGTCTTAGTTTCCACTTCATGCTGGCAGAACTGTAACACAGCAATATGACTTTAATTACTGATTGCTCCATGAGGTTTTTATTTATTTTCCTGGTCTTTCAAGTCTTACATCGCAAGATTTCACAAAGTAATACAATCACCTTATTTACAGAACTGTAGGCAAAAAAAAATACGGCACTCTTCAAGGAAAGCAAGAATACATTCCAACCAGACATGATGGAATTACACACTTCTAATACACAGAGTGTATATTAATTGCTTCAAAACTAATAATGAGGAACTTCTTCCTGCCCATCCTATCCCCACTCACATTTAGCAAAAGCACGTGGCAATAAATACTCAGATCACACTGTCACCAAAAGCTAATTGGAAAATGAATTGGGCTAAAAACTGAAAAGTTTTCAGCGCTGAATGCACGTCCTCAGCCCTTGGAGTTCACTGTAGAGAACTCTTCTGTGTTTCTGAGTAGAAAGTAAGTCATCATGCTGTAAAAAACCACTTTTTTTTTTAACTTGTAAAGTTTGTTGACTGGATCTAAATCATGTGCAACTTAAAAAAAAAAAAAAGGTCAAAATTTTACCTGTTTAAGTGAGGTGTGATTGAAAATGATCACTCCTGTTTGTCTCAAGAGAATGTGTATTCAATTCTGCCATAGTGCATTCTGACTACTAATGACTGAATCTCTTTTTTTAACTTACAGCATTTGGGGGACTGAGACAATATACCAACACTAGGGAGGGAAAAATCATCTCTGTAGAACTGTAAGATACACTGTAAGGTAGGGATTTGCCTTAAAGGAGAAGACCGTGATTTGACAGTCGGAGTCCTTCATTGTATTAGTGCAATATTTGTAAACTAAACCTTAGAGGTTATCGCTATTAAAGTGCTGGCTGACTGTGAGCTGGCCTAGCAGGGAAGCTTTATATACACTTGTGGCTAAAACTTCTGTTGTTCTTGGTCACGACAAAAACATTTTGCTTGACCTCACAAGGATTGTTCTAGAGGTACCACGCTGTATAAAAGAACAGCATTATTGTTGATCCTGAAAAAAACCCTGGATGATTGGTTTCTGAGTAATGTTTCTAGTTGAAACAAGGCAGTACAGCGAGACTACAATTTCTGCTGGAAACTGAATTACTAGAATTCATGTTCCTTTAAGGTTTAAATATATCTTAACTGCACTAAATTGGCAGCAAAGAAGAAACCAGCTGTTTCTCTTCATTTTATAGGTATGAGAAAAAAGAAAACTGTTCTTAATCTCAAGGATGATACTTCTCAGAGTGATCTGAAGGTCCTGGGACTGATGGATACTGGGAAGTTCTTCTAAGCCCCACAGCAAATTTTCCTACTGGAAAGCTGTCTGTTGTTCATGATATCATGGTCAAATGTAACCAGAAATAAGAAACATTAGAAGACCATGAACTTTCTGAAATGTAATTAGATGTTTTTCAAGTAAATTTCAAGTAGCAGGTTTTCATCTGTCTCCACCAGCCTTTCCTACTGAGTCAATGAAAGAGCAAAATCAACCCACTTTAAACACAAAACTTGCAGACACATGACGGCACATACTTAAATACTTGTCCTCTGGCTACTGTAAAGGCAGAAACGACTCCAGTTTTAATTACTACACTGTGAATGGTCATATCAAAGGAAAACCATTATTTTCTTCACCAATTAAATCCAGCATGCTGACACCTTCTTAGCAGAGTACATTTGCAATTGTAAATTCATGAGTGCCACTGAAAGTGATAGAAATAGTATTTTATTAATCTTAAATATTTAGATACCTTATCTGTTCCATTTAATAAGGTAAATAAGAGTTGTATAAGGTACTCCTGTACTGCAAAAGATCCTGCTGGATTCAGTGTGGAGATTCAAGTGCATTTGCTAAGGAGAATGTGCTGCTAATGCCAAAGTGTGAACTGGATTCATTTTACACCTGCACAATTTCTGTCCACAGGAGAGCTGACTGCCAGTGGTTGAAGTATTTAGGAGTTGAACTAGTTACAGTGATATGAATGTGTCAGAAAGGTCAAACAAAGTTCTAAAATCCAAAGCTTCATGCTACCAGACTGAGTATGCTATATTTTTGCAAGAACGTATGAGTAAAGTAATAACCCTTTCAGTGGACTCTTGACAGTTTAGCAACAGTAATGATAGAGCTATAATATGCTGACCACTGCCAAAAATAATCCAACAACTTTTCCAACTGTTCTGCCACCCTAAGAAAACACTGCTTCAGTTCCAACTGGCTGGTTTTTAACCACAGAAGAGTTTATTTTCAGCAGGGCTTTTTTTTAAGTTCTTTTACTGTCTTCTTCCCGGATTCCCGGCTGTGGCGGAATCCAGTAAATGATGCAGTGTTATTCAAATGATGCTGAAGACAGCATCTATATACTATTCCTCTCTACCTACCATTCCCAGAGATTAATCAAATACCCTACTGAAGTAAGTATTTCTTCAGAATTTACACACATTCGGGATTACAGACCCGGGGGGTAAAAAACCCCACTTCATTCTTATTTCTTAGTCTCAGCACATATAGTAGGAGTAGTGGCACGTTATAAATACATAAAAAGCTATTTGCACACGAATGCTTCATAGGGGTTTACAGTAAAACAAATACAGTATTTACGAACAGATCTAAGGGCTGTCTGAAAAAGGTAATAATACAGATGATCAGTCTCCCTATTTCTTTGCTTATTTGGCAATTGCGCAATAAAGACGCCACTAGTAAAAGCTGAACAGTCTAAAAGCAATGTTACAACAAGCTTAATGTACGAGTGGAGAGATGGATCACATCAAAAAGCAAGTGGTTCTGTGTCTTGAAAAACTCTTTGCTTGCAGGCACCTGTAAGCGAAGTAAGTACCAAACAAAACAAGTATATATAAGGAATTCCCTTTTTTTTAAACAGTTATCCCACAGAATCTGAGGAAGAGTGGACAAAAAGGGTATGTTACCTAGAAACTTACTGAGAACTGAAAATTTAGTAAATTTACTAAATTAATTGCTTCCAATAAGAATAGCAGTGCTTAAAATTGTTGCCGAATCTCTGTATAGATCTCTGTTCCATGTAAAACCCCCAAACTTGTAACTCTTGATTCCAGTGCAGATCAATTTCAATTCAGACTGCAGTACTTGGACAGTTAGCCACTGGGTTATAAAGCATGTAAAGATATATGTGAGAGTTTTGGAATTCCAAGAGCAATTTATAGATTTGATGCTTCTCTGTGAAAACTGCCATTGAATTTTGGCAGCTCTATTTTTGCTAGAACACAGAAATATAGCTCTTTTAAACCTGGAAGCATTGATAAAGTATCATTACAGTGGGGAGAAAAAATGGTGTACTATGTTGAAGTAGTTCCACGTATCTTCAGTTCTTCTCAAATATCAGCCATGATCAGATAATTCTCTGCCAACAAACAGCAATCTGTGATTCTCCCTAATCTGTGATTCTCCTTCTGATTATCTACTGAATTGACCAAGAGATTTCCCTGTTGTTGTAGCCACTGCTTTCAGTCCACTGCTTTCCTCTTCTTTGCTAGGCTTCAGGAGCTACCCTTATCTTCTGGCCAATTTCTCTGCAAGCAGGTCTATAGTTTATGTTTCCTCAATGAAAAGAGTATCCCAGCCAAATAGCCCATTTGGACCCACTTTAAATCACATCCCAAAAAACCCCCAAAGTTTAAGGCCTTTGTTCTGTGAAAGGTCTTCAGATTCTCTCCTAAACCAGGAAGACTCAAGCGTGTCTCTGGCCCTCAGCTGATTCCTGCCTGAATACTAGTGAAAAAAGGAAGCCTGCCTAGAACAGAAAGAGGGTAACTCATTGTCTTTTCACCTCAACAGTGCTAATTTGCCAAAGGTCTTGATTAAGAGATTCCATCAGGTAAGGACACATGGTTCACCTTCTAAAATGTCTTCCCAAGCTTGTCTCTGAGTTTCATTTTCTACAGCATACTGATTTTCTGTTTTTTTCCTAAAATTGCAGACATTCAGCGCTGAGGTTGACCAATTTTATAGCTTTTAGCAAACAGTATCTTTTTGCTCTGGCAGTGGAAGAGCCTTAGAATTTTTTTTCTTTTTTTCTCTGTGTGGATGAAATATCTCCGGCATCACCTCTTCACTGAAACAGGCCCTCAGCAGTCTCTTATGAAATTGCTCACGTGGAACTCATGTTCCAAACAATCAGCAGAGCCCAGTTACTATCGCTGGACAACCTGTGAGATGTTTCATCACTCCAGTCTGCTGAGCTGCACACTTTTTTTTTTCCTCCACTCACTTTCACTAAATGTGACGCTACTACAAAACAGCCCAGCCAACTTTGCAACTGCATTTCTTCGCGCTTAGCTCAGGCAGTGATGGGGGAGGCTAGAACTATCCTGTAGGTAGCTGGTATTTCGTGTGGAATATTACAATCGCTGACAATGTTACCCTACGTGTTGACAAAAACTCAAAGGAGAAACAAAAGTTACTTTCCACTGGCTGTTCGGAATGTATGGTAGCATCCATGTTGGCAACCCTCCTTCAGGGTCTCTAAAGGACTTCCAGCATTTGGGGCATCACAAGAAGAAAAAGTATGGGGCACAAACTGCAAAACTAAGATGTGTGCATAGCAGATTTATGGATAGGGCATAGATAGGTTCATGTCCTGCAGGAATGCAGGACAATAGGAGTGCTCCATTTTGAAATACTGTGACAGAAGGACATGGGGCTGGTGATAGTGCTGTTTAGATCAATCTGGACATCAAGCCACTGAGTTTTACATCGGTTGCATTTGCTGGCACGCAACTTGCAGTGTCTTTACTTGTAACCAGACTTGCTTCCCAGAAAAAGACAATAGGGGGTCTGAGCCCTCATTTGTCTATTGCTACTGTGCAAACTGAGCTCAGATAGTGACATCAGCAGATATCACTTCACTAATGCTGCATCACTCCTGTTTTTGGTGAGCCTGGAAGATGTCCAACAGGGATCGGGAGCAGTGGATTGCTAACCACAGTCTGGTAAAGGTGCTGAATAAATGTGGCTCTGTCTTAACAAATGTGCTGCTCTTGAAAGTCAAGAACTGCACTTTAGACGACCTCTACACTGTAACAGTAAAAAAGGAAGAGTTCAGAGAGCCAAGCAAGTGGATTTGTCCCTGTACTACTGCTATCAAGTGGGGAACGGTACTGAAAACACCAATTTGCTGGCTAATTACTGAAACAAATACTTCTACTTCTAGTGGAACGCAGAATAAGGAACTCCCAGACTCAGCTACGCAGTCAAACTGGCCCGATGGCATGCTGCAGCCAACCCCAGCTCAGCGTCTGGATGAAATAAAGACCTTGCTAGGGGAGCAGTTTTTTGTGCAGTATACTCAGAGGTAAGCACAACACACACGCTCTTCTCAGAGCAGACTGAAATCATCTATTACCAGTATCACACAGTAGCCTGAACAGCTACATCAAAAGAAGTGTTTAAATGACACTCGACCAACATACAAGCGGGGAAGAGAGTTGTCATCTTGAACTTAAAAAAATCATTGGTCTGTCTTCTAAAGAATGAAGACGAGAGCAGTTTGCATTTAATACTCTTATTTTTGAAAAAGCTTAGTTCTTTGACAAGTTGCTTCACTGATACCCAGTAGGTAGCTATTGTCTGGCTAAAATGGGAGTTTCCACTTATTCTGTCTTCTTTTATTCTATCTCCAGACATCATATCTTTTGTGGGGAATGTTTACTTATAATGAGAGATGGTCCACTTGGAAGTCACAGTTCTCATTAAACATCCTCTGTTTTAGTACAGTTTTTGTATTTTTGGCATTGAAATGCCTGTGATAACCTTTGTGGCCAATGTTACAAACAGATACCCGTGTACTACCAGCCCTAGAATTGGCAGCTGTGCATCTCCCTGGAAGTTCAGGTGGCTACACTTGGCATGCACTGTGAACACTTTCAGAAAGCACCATGAAAAGGTCTAGTAACTAAGTATGTGACAAAGTTTAGAAATAACCCCCCAAAACAGCCTGTAAAACATCTGTACATGTCAACAAAAAAGTTCACAATCCTCACAGTCTAAGGCATACCTATTCTCTAAATGTTAACTTTTTTTGTTCATGTTGTCTAGTCCACTTTTTTAACCTGTCAGTTTCTATTCTCCACTAATTTAATAATTGAATAAAAGATTCAATTTTGAATCTTCAGGAAAACTACCAGGAATCCCAAATACATTTTGTCTGTGTTTGGGCCACACTCCCTACAGAATGCTTTACCACAAGGAGAGGAAATACCAGGCAAGTTTAAAAAAAACAAGGAGGTGAGATCTTTCTGATTTTGTGTTAAAGGCCTTAAAGCAATGATCTTAACATATGCCACATAAGAAACTCAGAGAAGGGAGATAAATGTAGCTGCATTTTAGAGCAGTGAATCTTGTATAGCACAAAACCAGAAACAGCTCTTTGCTGACGTTGCAATGTCTCTTTCCTATAGAAGGAAATAATAAAAAAAAGGGTTTATGTATAAACACAATAGGTTGAGGCTGCTATTGGCATGTCTAAATTGTGCCTGGATTTTGTTCTGCAAACCTTTTCCATTAACATTTCTGTCGGGAAAGCTAACTCTTTAGAGATGTAATGAACCATCTGATTTTAATTTGGTTGTAGAACAAGGGGTTACTCTCTGAATCGTGCATAGTCAAGCTATTGAGCTACACCCAGCTCTATTTCCTTATACAGATGATGATGACTGCTCAAGAACGAGCAGCATGTGGGAAAGCAGCAACCCTCAGCCTTGTTTTAAGCAAATTAAAGTAGCTTTGGAACAGTAAGGATTTTCTCTGAAAGAGAGATTTCACTCTCCTCATCATCATTTTGTCCCCAATTCTTCCAGCCCAACTGTTGCACAGACAACTACTAACATGGCTTTTGGCCTTTCTCTTCTTTTCTCCCCTTGATGCAGGGACTGTAGCATCTTCACTGTCTTCTGTCACTACCTTCACTTGGCACCTCCTGCTGATTTCTTGAATGCTTGCCCAGCCCTCCACAAACACTGCTGTTTATTTCATTTCAGCTCTCGTCTGAGATAAGACTATCCACACAAGATCCTATGGGACACCTTAGGGCTCTGCATTTTCTGCAAGATTGTGCTCTAGCAAAGCTAAAGCCCTGGTTGAATGCTTTAGTGCTGCTTGGGATTCTAGTCTGAGAAAGCTGAACAGAAAGAGAGAGGAGTAACTTCAACAGTAATTGACCCACACCCAGAAAAAACATTAAGACATGCTGGGAAATAAGAGTTGAACTGCAGAGCCTGATTCCTCTTTTACAAAACCCTGTTTGTCCAGTCTCTGTGCGGCTGCCTGCCTGCTGGCCGGACACAGTGTAATTCAGGGCCAGCTGAGACATGTCAGGCAAAACAAGGCAAAGAGACAGGGGAGGAGCCTCACTTGGTAGTTTTTTTCTGTTTATACCCTGTCTCTACTTATTAAGTCTTCACAGAGGAAATACAATGTCTGCCCTTAGCTGCAATTTCAGATCATTTTCTAATGTCTCTTATTCCCAAGATGCCTGCTGCTGATTTGTTACCCTAACAAGTGGCTGAATTAGTCAACACATGGTAGTTACCTAACAAGGTATTACTGCTGCTGGTCTTCTAGCATAAAATTTTTTTTAGCGAAGTTTTAGACATTTTATCTTACACTTTTCCACAGACAAACAGATGTGCATATTCTCCAGATCGAAGGAAGACTAGCACTGGATCTGCTATTCAGTGACATTTGTGGAGCTTCTTGCTCATGGCACTCTGAAAAAAAGGTGTTTCCCTGACATAATTCCCAGTACTATGGCCACAACAGTTTTAGCTATGCTGTACCTAAGATGCCAACCCAGAAGTAGCCTGTCACCCATGGTGCTCCTATGTAATACCCATATTTGTCCTAATAGGCAGCTTGAACATGGAAAAATCCCATCTGCCCTTGTGACACGTGATGCCTGAGCTCTTCTGGGAAGGAGCCTGGGCTTTATCTGCCCAAAATCAGCAGTGTGGTGCGTCCTGAAAGGGCAGATGGGATAGATGGAGGCTGCTGGAGGCTGCTGAGCCAGCCAAAGTGGTGGGGCCTGTCCACATGGCAGGTAAGCATGGCTGTTGAGTGCGTGATAATGGCACGATTCACTGGGGCTCCCCTCCTTCCACAAGTACCAGCTTGGGGGTCCCCACCCTAGCCCCAAGGACACCTCTGCAGACAAATTAACTGAATGGACAGCTATTTTAGCCAAGGGACTGCTTCTGCTCTCACTGCTCTGCAGGGTATTTGCAGCCAAGAGACCAGCCCTGGCCAAAAAGGTTGCTGCAAAAATCACTAGAGATTTTACTCCTGGGAACATGCTGTCACCATATGGTCTCCACATTAATAACACCAAACAAGTGCTTCATAAACAGTGTTCTAATAACAAATACCAGAGGAATTAATAATAATCTAGCTATTATTTTCTAATGTTCTCGCTTTATTAAGAACATTTATGCTGTCTGAATGAGCTCTTCTGGAAGAGCAACATCTGGCACCCACATGAATACCTGATGAAACCTGTATAATTCTGGGTATCTTAGAAATTTATTGTCAGCAACGGCATCCGTTTGTGCCAGCATGGCTTACAGTAACATTACATTTTTCTTTTGTTCTAGGTGCATAGCGTAATGTCCATGCTCTACTACACTCTGATTATAGCTTTTTTGATCGGCACACAGGCAGCTCCAAAGTCAGAGGACAATGCTCCACTGGAGTATCCTGCAGAACACTCCCTGCTCAATACCCACCGGAGTAACAGACACCACATTCCCAAGGCAGCTCCACAGACATCCCACGGCCACTCTACTTGGACGATAGGTAGAAGAGAAGCTATAAATATCACCATGGACCCAAAATTTTTTAAGAAGAGGCGTTTCCGGTCTCCTCGGGTGCTGTTCAGCACACAGCCCCCCCCAGTGGCAGGGCAAGGACAGAATATGGGATTTCTCAGTAGTGCAAGTTCTCTCAACAGGACTGCCAGGACCAAGAGGACCGCGCATCCCGTATTGCACCGGGGAGAGTTCTCAGTGTGTGACAGCGTCAGCATGTGGGTTGGGGACAAAACCACAGCCACTGACATTAAAGGCAAAGAGGTGACAGTGTTAGGAGAGGTCAACATTAACAACAACATTTTTAAGCAGTACTTTTTTGAGACCAAGTGCAGGGACCCCAAGCCAGTCTCCAGTGGGTGCCGAGGGATCGATGCAAAGCACTGGAACTCTTACTGCACCACAACACACACCTTTGTCAAAGCGCTGACAATGGAGGGCAAGCAAGCAGCCTGGCGATTTATTCGAATTGACACAGCCTGTGTGTGTGTGCTCAGCAGGAAGTCAGGGAGACCCTGAGATGGATCTAAACCCTATGACAACATCCTCCTACCCCCCTACCTCAGTCTGTAAATTATTTTAAGTTATAAAGGACTGCATGGTATATTTATAGTTTATACAGTACAGAAAGAACCTCATTATTTATTAAACTCTTTTGGAAACCTTTTGTGTTTTGCAATTTATTTACTGGTAGAACCCTTCAAAAGATGTTCACCTTAGTCTCGTTCAGCCCTACAACTCCTCTGAAATTTTCACAGGGCCATTGAACAATCTTCACTCGCTATTCCACAAAAAGAAAACATTTTTCACACAGTTTTCACACACATTCCTCTCTTCCACAATAAAAGAATTTTCCTCACAAAACCTGCCAGTTTACTGTGAAAGTCTTGTAGGTTTATTTTAAATTGAAATGTTTTGTCCAATTACCAAGAGACTGAAAAAGACCTTTCAAAACTTGCTTCCAGTTTTACTAATTATCCATAAAGATATTAACCTTATATAATTAATCATCTTAGTGAACTCCTGGTAGAAATACTAGTTCTTCATGTTGCTAGATAAACATCTAAGTAACACCTTTAATGTATTTTTTTTAAATTGCCAAATTATTTTCACTGCAAAAATAGTCCGTTCTGAATTATTTTGGAACATTTGTCTGCACAAGAGTAGAATCTAGATGTATGTATATTTGCATTAAAATGGTATTTTACAGCTCATTACTTATGAGCTATATTAGAGTGATGGGGTTGCAAATGTTAATATACATATATAAAGAGTTCACGTGGCTTATAATTAAAATTTGAAAATTCTCTCAAGCTAGTATTTTGGCAATGGGAACTTGACACAGGAGCAAGTCTTTTCATGCATGATAGAAGAAAATTTTAAAAACAAACAAACACTGAGGCTGTGTTTTAGTAAGGAGCCCCAAAATAACTCTATGCTCATAATTTCTGTGCTTTGGGGAACATTGGTCTCTAGAAGTACACAGTGGAGCCTGAGGCCTGTGATGGGTGTTTCAGTCATTGCACATTGAATAAAGCTGCAGTTTCTCTCATTGTTTCCTTTGGAAGAGCAGCTGTTACCCATTGCAGAAACTGTTTCAAAACAAATACCACTAAGGTTTTTCAACCTAGTTTCTTTCAAATCCTAGGGGGCACACTTTCACCCTTGCCTTCACTCATGCAGAGTTATTTCTTTAACGAAAAAAGCAGACCTGACATTTGCTTCTTCCATGGGAACAGCAAAGAAGGGCAGCAAATCTCTAGAGAGAATGCGTTGTGGCAAAATAGTGCCAGTGGAAATAACCAAACCTAGGCAAGATATGCTTTCTGGTATGACAGTGCCAGTCTGTGTGAAGTGGAAGGCTCTGAGACAGAGACCATTCCTGATAATCACTGGTATGCCACTTTTCAGCCCCCTCTAGTAGGTGGTTATGGTGTGGAACAGCAATATGCCAGTGAGAATGTTTTGCTCTCTCCAAAACAACATATTTGCAATATTCACATGAATAGTCAGTTATCTGAAAGGTCAAGGAGAGGGCAGGCTCTTGACTGTCCTGTGTCCTCCAAATAACGATGACTTGTTCTGGAGCAGGGAGAGGCAATGAAGACTAAGGAATACTTACAGTGCAATCATGTAGGCATCAGATGCTCTGACGCAGCAGCAGAACACAACAGCAGCAGCAGCCACCTGCCAGTCATCAGAGAGGAGATGGACGGAGATCAGTGAAACACACAGTATTCCAAAGCAAAGAAAAACGCAGAACTGGAGCAGAGTCCTTGCCTGTGCTCTTTGGTGGCCTTAAAGCAATGTATAAAAGTAACAAATCTGCTTTAGAAGTGCTCTTTCTTTATGCACAGTTGCATGCCACAATGCAACTAGGGAAAAATGAAGCTGCTACTCATCCAGGACTTCCAGGTTTATGGTGACTGCCGTTATTTTACCACGGAGGGTAAAGATTTAATTAGAAAACTAACTCAGTGCCAAGCTGTGGTTAATTTTTTTTCCCCAGAGATAAAATCCAGCTAGAGATGCCCGAGATATCATCTCAGTTGCAGTGATGATCTTTTACATCATTAGGTTCAACTTACACTGCTGAAACACTGTTAAAGGCACCCAAAATGGCTTATTTTGCTGTTGTTTCCACTGTATCCAAGGAATGACAAAAGCATCCACATTTGGATAAGTTACTTTCATTTGTAATAGCCGCAGTTTGAACATATATGCTGATTCAAGACTACAGTTCAGCATGGAGAGTTCTGCAGTGGAATGGACTTGATAACCCCACTCACTTATTTGTATGAAGTGACAATAACTGAAAAACCTGTGAGGAAGGACCTCTACAAATCAATTTTGTTCAACATAACTGCTAGCTTGCAGCACACTTCATTTCTCAAGAGCGCCTCTGGTACCACAGCTTCTCCACTTCTTTTGAAACAAGTGCTACACACTGTTTGCTGTATTCTCTTCTGACTGTTTAAGAAGTCTACCGAGTTTTAATTAGTTATATGAGCTTGACAACTAACCGCTTCCCTAAAGATGAAGTGCCTTCATTTCTTCTTAAAGACTTACTTATAAATATAAGGATTGAAAACAATTATGGCTAAGAAAAAGGAAAACTACTTCATATAAAATAAGATCAACTAGAGGGAATGCTATGAAACAGATAGATTTATTGGAAGAATTGCATAGTCACTATTACAAGAATCTGAAAATCATCTCTTTAGATTCTGAGGAAAGAAAAACAAGATCCTTATACTTAAAAAGTAAATCAGACCAGACTTGGTTTCACCTTCAGTCAAATGCCACATGCATGGCACCAACGATTTCAGTACTGCTCATTTGATCTGACTAAGGAGTGCAGGTTAACTTTTGTCTGGAGGAAAACAGATCATTCCCTAGAAAGATGAAGGAGATGTGGACCATAATCAGTTTCCATCACCTAACATGGGACTCATCCTCTTGTCACTGCTGTTATTACAATTTTTTTTTTTTTTTGGGGGGGGGGGGGGGGGGGGGGAGTATGCAGCAGGGATGACAATGACACATGTCCAAAATCCTGCTTGGTTATGCAGTCATTCCTACTGCTGAGTTGATGCCAAAAGCCTGGAATGCCAGAAAGCCCATCCTAATGCCTAGACCTGCAATCAGGTTATACTTCATTGGGCCTTGCCTTGATTATTTTCACTTCGCCTGCAACAGAGACAGGAAATTTTGACACTGAGAGAGAAAGAGCCAGGTTACATAACAGTCATGCTTTCTCTACATACTTCCTTTCATCCCTTACATGACACTGCTGCTTCATTATCTAATTCCTTGGTTAAACACGCAATTAAAGAGAAACGCTGTAGAAGCCACACCCTTGCCAGCTTTTCTTTAGTAAGCAACATCTTTCATTAGAGCAATTACAACTACTGTCAGGGAACTTACTTCTAGGGCTTGGAATCACTATGTATTGTATTTTTACTCTTCTCTGTCTGTCTTCTAGAGGAATGCTTTGCTCTAGAAAAGTCAGCTTCTATATGCCTACAAATAAGCTATTCTGATACGGTATCTCTAGCATTATATACCAGTCGTTGGAGCTGATATGCAATCTTGAATTCCACCACTTGGTCTGTATATCCATTGAAGATTGTACATTGACGCTTCAGTAGCGCCCTTCAACCAAGCTGCTTTATGAAGTGAAAAGAAACTAGCAAAAACTAAGGAACACTAAACGTCACAGCCCAAAGTGGAACAAAATACGGAATAACCGCTATACAGCGGTTTAATATTTAAAGAAAACAATCCAGCAGAACACCTGGGCACAGGGGGCAGGGTTGAAACTAAGAAAATACAAGACAGAATTATGCAAGTTCCAATCTGGCCAGGAGACAGTATCCATTGGTTTTAGAAAGCATAAGGGAATCATGACAGGACCAACATCTTGTTAGAAAAATGGATGTTCCTTTGGTTTGGTTGGTGTTAAAGAGCAAAACAGCTCCATAATGGTTTAAAGAAATGGTGACATTAGCTGCACAACCTTAGTGCTAACATTCAGAGATGTGCTTTCCTCAGCCCCATCAGCTGACATCTTTTGGTATTTCCTTGATTCAAGTAAGAAAAGGTAAGGCTAACACGCAGCACAGGACAGAAAACAACATCCCAAGCATGACAACAGCAGATGAGAAGGGGGTTTGCAGCTGGGGGCCTCGCTTGACAATTCTTCCTTTCTCCAGGACAGAGTTCTCTGACCAGAGGATCACCTCTTTCCTATGTGCACAATTCTACAGCAGATCCCAGGCATTCGCCTCAAATTATCAGATAAAATATTGTGTCCTTATCCTCCCAGTGATAACTGTTCCTGCAATGATTATTTTTATTTTATCAATCTAGTAAGCACTTCCTCAGTGTTCTTTGAGTTTTCCTTAGAGTCCTTCCAGGCCTTCAAACAGCACCAAATACTTCCCGATGGAATCAGAAATGCATAGCTTTTAGAGGGTTTCCCTAAAATCCCCAAGAAATTAAGAGGAACGATGAAGCTACTAAGTTTTACCGTGCATCTTTGTTCAGGAAAGCCATCATTTTGCTACTCGTTGTCCAAGTGATGGGGACACTACAATCTGACTATAATTAAAGTCAGCGGGGTGGGGTAGGAGGTTCTTCCGTTGTACTTCTGCCAAACTGTTCTGGAGGACAAGTTTTTCTTGCTTTACACCAAAAAAAAAAAACGCAAAACCCTAAAAAATGCCCATGTCTAAATCAGTTAAATGGATTATTGCTTTAAATGCATATGGCTTTTTCTTTTGAAGTATTGCTTTCGGCACACGTGACTCTTAAATAAAATATTGCCAGCCAGCATTAAAGCACAAAATCCACCATACTTACTCTGCAAACTGGTGCTTCACTTAATATTCAAATTCAGTTACTGTGAGATGGCTCCTTCTGCCTGGAAAAGGCAAGCCTGTACTGAAGGCACTGACTCATTGATTGTCTCTTTTGTGTCACTTCTGTTTACATAATCCAGAATACACAGTGGCCCCTCTTCAGGCATTTATAGAATCATAGAATCATAGAATTGTTCTGGTTGGAAGAGACCTCCAAGATCATCGGGTCCAACCATTAACCTATCACTACCAAGTCCACCACTAAATCACATCCCTTAGGGCCTCATCTAAATGCCTTTTGAATACCCCCAGAGATGGGGACTCCACCACCTCCCTGGGCAGCCTGTTCCAATGCCTGACAACCCTTTCGGTAAAGAAATTTTTACGAATGTCCAATCTAAACCTCCCCTGGCGCAACTTGAGGCCATTTCCTCTTGTTCTGTCGTCTGTTACTAGGGAGATTAGCGAGATCTTGCCCTTAAATTTGTGATCCAAAGCGTGATCGTGTGAGCAATGAATCATACAGTTGTAAAGCTATGCAATAATATTCAACCTAGGTAATACCTTTAGCCTCTGATGAACACAGTGCAGATGCTCTCTGCATCTCTATGAAAAGCACATCTGCTGTTGCTAACGATCATGTGCATCCCCTGGGGATTTTGTTCTGTTTTCCCTTTTCCTCTTGAATCATTTGATTTGGTTAGATTCCAGTTCTACTACACAGAATCCAACTCTGAGAACAAGTTAAGCTGTGGCAGGAAGGAAGGAACATGCACGATCTGAATTCCCTTGTGAGAGATCTATTAACCAATAAATAACAAGACTCTTATTACTCTAATTAAAATAGAACTTGTCTGATTTAGGAGTTAAACTGTGTACTAATTCCAAAATTCAGTTTGATATGTTGCAGTAACATTCAAGCTCTATTCATCTGCATTTTGTATTGACTTGATGAACAGTAAAAAAAGGAAGGGGGAAAAAAGTGTCCATGTCACCAACTGCAAATGATTGCTTTGGTTCTAGGTTCTTCACACAGACTGGAACTCAAATTTCTAAAAACACATGCATTGTGAGTCTTCAGACACCATGGGATGACATTTTAAGTGGGGTGCAGTGTGCTGAACACAGGAAAGCCGCTGAATAGATAAATAACAAAAGAGTGCATACAATTTGCTAGATATAACATTCACTATGTCAAACCTATAATTGTAAGATCCAAGTTTTTATTCTGTTTTTCCACACAAAGTTAAGAATGCTTTTCAGAAGTTGTGGAAAACAATTTCCTATTAAGGCAGTAAAAAACTGAGCAGACAGATTTTGTACCAATTTTTCAATAGCTTTTACATCAACTGACAATGATTTTAAGAAATTTTAGCCATAAATATTGTTTAGCAAACAGTAGAACTAGAGGCTTAGGTTAAAAATATTCTGAATCAGAACAGCTGTATGTAACTAGCTAAGATGAACAACTGAAGGTGACCAGAATGCAGAAAGTGTATGAAAAGTCCCTTGTCCTCTAGTAGTTTCCTAAGACTATAAAATCAGAATAGACAAGGAGAGCGAAAAGAAGATTTTAGTATCATAGAAATAAATTTAGGTGATTAGTGACATAGGAAAGACAGTATCTAATGGGAAAGTGCTGTTCTAAACTGGGACTGTTTACTGACTAATGATGGAAGTCCAGTTCTCTCATTCTAGGAAGACAAGAGATCTTGAAGTTCTCTTTCAAACTGCGCTCCCAAAGCAGATCATTGAAGCCAAACACAACAAACTTTGCAAGGGCTATTGTTAGTCCGAAGCAAACAACTTTTCAGATGTCTGACTGAAGCAAGTTATTAGACAAGCTAAAATCAGAACAGTTAAGCACTAACACCATTTTCAACAGCCATCTAACGTATCTCTTGCAGAGTTATTTGCCACCTACAGTATTAGAATTACTACACACAACTGTATCACTGAACTGTAAAAACCAGGCAAAAAACAGACAACACGCAGCTGCTTTTTGCCACAAGACTGCTAGCTACTAGCTGATGCAGAAAAGCCATCTATAACAGACAGTATCATCTTCTTGCTTCACTCCTTGCCACGTAAGTATAGTGACATACACATAATGCAGCTTACTATGTACTGAAGGTACTATTACAGTTAACGACTAATTGCTGACATATGAAAGAGGAAAAAAAAAGTTTGGTTTACTTGCACTTGACAACCTTCTGTTGAAGTTTTCATGCTTCCTCCTTGTTGCTGCTGTAAGAAAGTCCCCAGAGCCAGGAGAACCGTGGCGATAGTTTCTGAAAAAAGCTAAAGGTTTTCTGCTGTGTCGTGAGTTGAATCAGTTACTCTGATTACAATTTCCACAGCCAGCACGAGGAGGAGAGCAGCACTATGAAAATTAAGGCCGTACATTCCAGGAGTAGCAGACTTCCGTACAAGCTCAGCCCTACTGACAAATGCACCACTTTCCATCCAATTAAGTTACATCAAGAGATTTATCTTTCTGAAACTGGAAGAAGATAGTGTCCCCAGCAACTTAACTTATAACCAACCTAGGAATTTCCTTCAAATTTGCACTTAAATTACTGAATTGCCCTCTATTTCACCAACGTTTTAAAGACATTACAGGTCCTAATTTTCTGATTTGTTTAAAAATAACCAGACATTTCTTTGGAGAATTTAACGCACAGACTGTCTTATCTACAATGGATTTGGGACAAATTGAAACAAATCATATTTATCCTATCTTCCCTAAACTCAGGTCATCTTCAACCTTATCATACTGCTTAAACATTGTCTAATGCAGGTGAACAGATGACTCATTCAATGATTAATAACTTCCAATACAGCTGTCATCTGTAGCAAGACTTAAACACTGACTTCTGAACATCAAAGCTATGCAAGGGCGAATAGGCGTAATCAAATTAATAAATGAGATTTTGCAAACTGGAACTGCTCCTAGCTTCTTCAGCACTAGGCTGAAAAATGATGCTTATTGTAAGAGTTTATTCCTTATGTTCATAACAACCAGTCATTCTTCAGATGTAGTATACACTCACAGCAGTCTCGCCATTGATCTTACACTGCAAGACAAGTCAACAAATTGTGGTTTTCTGTTAACTAGTTCTAACAGGAACTTACGTTTCAGCATAAAAGGTGATTTGACAAACATTTAATATTGTCACTTTCTCAGCATCACCCTGTATTTACTTAGAAACTGCTGCCTTTATTAATAATGCTGACATATTTAGGAAACAGCTGTACTACTAAGCACCCAGCTGAAACTAACAAATTAAAATCAAACAGGCTGTCTTGCAGTTTGCACATTTCCATTTTGTTTTAGCGAATTTTCTCCATCCCATTCTTATTTCTCTTTTACTTTCATGCATTATTTTTTTTGTGCTCAAGATCTAGCTTATTAACATTATTTTTGAAATGTTCCTCAACAGCAGCAACTCTCATTCTATTTTTGCCCATTTTTCACAATACTTACCTACTTTGCACCTAATCCCATAAATATTCATTTTCTGTTTTGCTGCCTGTTTGTTTCTGAAGCTGTCACCCTAATTAATAAGGCACAGAAGATGCCGTAACTCACTCACCAGGCAGGAGACCATGCACAGCGGGGCCCAGTCAATCAATGTGGGCCTTCAAAACAGGTATCATTCCTTACCTAAAGAATCTTCCCTGTCAATACCCTAAATTGAAATGGCAGTTGGAGGCAGGAGCAACCAGGTCACAGTTTTAGCTGCTCACGATAAAGTAGTAGATGGAGGAATGAATGCACATTTTACCCTCCAAATCTCATGCAGGACAGGCTGCAACAACGCCAGTGCTCCTGCCAACATGCTTCACTCTTTGCCTGACAGAGCCCCTGTCATCCAAGTACCTTAGATCTTTCCCTCAGATATGTATTACATGCTGTATTTTGCAACTTGAGCATCAGTTACAGTTGGAGACAAAACCACCACTCTACAGTGTTCAGAGCAACCCATGGAAATAGAAGACTTTACTGGCCATTTGCACTGTTTGTACGAGAGCTCTGCAATTCACTTCACTGGAAAAGTACTGAATATACCTCTTTGCAAGGCTGATTATTTTCAGATACCTTGTAGGTGTAAGGAAGTTACTATATAGAAAATGAACAATGATTTATGCTGATCCGAGGCAGGACTGAAAATGAGCAAAAATGTGTACTTGTGGCATTTATTTTATGTTTCACTGTTTCCTACTGGCAGTCTTCATGTAGGTACCACATCTCAAGCAATCATTGTAAAGCCCTAAAATACTCTTTAAAAGAAAATGTACATTCTTAAAAAGGCTTTTTTGTGGGGTTTTTTTTGAGGTTTTTGTTTGTTTGTTTGTTTGAATAAAGTCGCTACGAGGATAAAAAATATTTCTGGACTGACTCCAGTTGCTTTCCTGGCTTCTTTCCAACGATGTTCAAATCAGGGGTTGTTCAAACTAGCAAACAGTAGTTTTGCAGTTTACTCATACAAAAAATTGGGAGCTCTGGTATTTTTTTAGCACATATTACTAACAGGGTTCAAGAGTACCCTCTCCTCTGTCATGTGGTTCTGGCTGTGCATAAACATTGCTTTGACCAATAGGGGCAAATTTAGATACTTCCCAGAATGATTTGTTGCATTCTCACGACAGTTACGATCCCAGACTGGATTAGATCCAGTGGGAAAATGTTTAGACAAAGTACTGCACCAAACAACACTCCTGAGAGATGTGCCTGTGGTTTGCCTATAACAGAAAGTAAGGTTACAGAAAGACATTAAAAAATGTCATGCTATGATTGTATGTTTCAGAGCTAATGACCTATTCACAGGGAGTAATACTCCAAAGAGATTTCTGGCCAAAAAAATTGAGCATCCAGCAAATGTTCAGTTGTGCTCATGATCTCTAACACCAACCATTTGGTTCAGCTCTGTATAACTCAAATATCATGACAGTTCAGAAATGGAAACCAGAAAAAGAAAGGAGGTACATGGGGACACTAGAAAAGGAAGCTATCGCTTAACCCTCTCCTCCAAACACTCTCCGTCCTGACCTGCTAGCTTTTAGATTTCAAGAGTCCTTAAGAAATATTTAGCTAAAAAGACCGTACTCCTCATTCAGTGATCAAATATGAGAGGTAAGCATGTGGGGACTGTGAGTTGGAAAGCACAAATGCAGCATGAAATTGGAAGCAGGAAAAATGGTCTTAGCACTTCTACTATGCTGCACTAGCCAGAGTACAACCAGCAGGTTGAGAGAGGCAACTATTCCCCTATATACAGTTGCTTCCACAGGAAAGAAAGAAAAAAAAAGATGAAGAGCGTGACCATTGCGATCAAAACCACCACAGGGAAGTACTAAGAGTACACGGTCACTATCACTAGGTAAAAACAGAACTCTGAGTGGCTGGCTTTGCATGCCAGGCATAGCCAGTCTGCCACCTAAGTAGTTTTGCCTCCTCAAACATTTCTACCTGCATTCATATTTTACTTACAGATTTTGTGATAGATTTGCTTCCCATTCACTGCAAAGTTACACTGGAACAGCCGATGTCCAACCACGGCTCCTTTTGTGCAGTCAGGAGCGACATGGCATATAATGGTTGTGGGCAGAGAGTTTATGTCCATCACAACTTATAATTCTGTAGTAATACTAATGGTTCCTCTAGCGTCTCAAGCATTTTAGAGACGTAGCTCTGATACCAGCTTAGGCCACAAATTGTCCTACTGTGAACAGACAGAAAGCAAAATGATAAAATACTTCTACCAAAATATTTCTGGCAACAAGAACCAATGAGACAGCAAATGCAGAAGCTCCACTTCCTTAACTACAGTTCAGCTCCTTAACAGCCTTTGCCTTCTCAATTCCCAACACTTAAACCTAGCCTAAGCCTCTGCCCATTTCTTCTCACCAACTAGTTTGGAACAACATTTCCAAACAGTTGCTTGGGTTTTTTTTCTCCTTCCTATTGGTCTCCCCTTTCTGCTTGTATTAGAGTTGTTTCGACTTGTTCTACTTGTGTAGATTCCACTCACGGCAATGAAGTTATTTCTACAACACTTCTCACTCAAAACATTTCTACTCTCAAAGGCGTTTTTGCCTTTGCCTTCAATTTGCCTGAAGACTGTTATGCAAGCTGCATATCCTTGCATTTTTAGTCCCTTCAAATGAGTTTTATCAATTTTTGTTCCTCTTATTGCTACAGCAGATTGCTCTGAATAGCAGCTACTACATGCACACATTCATACAACACAGAAATAATGAATTATGTCTGTAAGTTTGACACACATGTTGTTAGAAGTTCATTAAAACTACATTCTTACAGTTATCTTGTGACAGTATGCTTATGAATATATTTTCTGACTCAGGTGACACCATTATTCAGCTTTTCTTATACTCTTTGTTTGCTGGAATGTTACCTAAAGCTGTTTAGAACCTAGAAGATGTGAGAAATTGAAATCATCTGGAGACAGCTTATCTGTCACTGATCACAGGTAACATTACAAAAACTAATTCACTATTATTGTTAAATTACTGTTAGATGTAGTGCTAGTTACTTTCATTCACATCTTTGCTGTGAATGCACAAAAGATCCTTTGTAAATCAGAGACTAATCAACAGCTAAACAGCCAGAACACGTAGGAATGACTTACTAGTTCTTAAATCGTGTGTCCTTCATTTTATGTTTATTCTCAGTGTTTAAATTAACTTCATTTCTAAGCCAGAGGTCAAAGTGAAATTTCTTGTATTTATTTTCTCACTGTGATGGAATAAGCAGAATGTCATAGTGTTACTTTTTCACAAATCATGTTAACTTACATTACAAACAATGGCTTAGACTTTCTCTGAGGTGTGTTTTGAAGCAGTAACAGCATAAAACTGAGACCACTTTTCTCAGCCTGGGAAGCTGATAATTGTGGTGCCTTTGTGGACAGTCTGGTCGAGGAAGGAGGGGCTAAACTTCAAGGTCCATGGGCAGAATGGTTCATTTTATCAGGGTGGGAAAAGGAATTAGGAAAAAAAAGAGACAAGAAATAGAGGACCTCTGAGCCAACAGCAGCAAAACCAAAACCCTTCTTAAGCTTGTCAAAAACAGGTTCTACAGCTTTTAGGACCTAAACAGGATTTTGGTATTACTGTAAAAGTATCTAAGCCTCTATTTAGCCTCTTCCTTTTGCATAAACGTAAGACACTGAGGGAGGTGGGAATGAACAAGGAATCAAATAAACATTTCAGCCGCCTGTATTGGACCACACCATCCAAACCGCCAGCCCTGCAATGAGCTATACCCACAGGAGAGGGGTGAGAAAAAAAAAACCCCTTAGCATACCATGCCAGCTCTGAAAACACAGTGTCTCTATGAAGCAGACAATGTTCTTATATGCAAAGACGTAAGAAGTGAAAGTGAGAGGATTCTTGCAGAGAGGTCTTGAGGCTGGTTAGTATGACTCAACAATATTGCTATGGGCTATTTTTATACCCTTAGATACAAAGTAACATGTAAAAACAGTTAAAGCTAAATGGCTACTTAAGAGAATTTAGTGGGGCAGTTGGTTCCACTATGCTCATCCAATGCATCTCATTTTTTTTCTACATTAGATGAAAGAAACATGAATAGAAGTCTATTTCCAGAGCATCAAAGAATTCTTTTCCTTTTTCAGAGAAAGGTATGTTTTAATGTGCTCATCGCTCTAAAAGACTGTTTCTTACACTTTTGGAAACTAACACCTACTCAAGATACCACCAAGAGTTGATCTTACTCATCCACACAAACATATTCCAGGGCTGCACAACTGAGGCATTATTTTATATAAACAGAGCACCATGAGACACAAATGCACCACCTCTTCAACTCAATTACAAGATCCTTTTCTGAGATAAATACAATTGCTTGAAGTTAAATAATATGCACAGCAGAAAGAAAACAAATAGAAGAAATTCTAATTTAACTGAAAGAAGAGTCTTCCCTGAAAATTCCATGCTGCCTGTAGCTCCAATGCACGTTTTAAAAATATGTTTAGACGTTAAAAAAATCTGATGTATTCAAGTCAGACCAAAGGTTTGCTATTTCAGCACCCTGTTTCCAACAATGGCCAAAACTGGATGCTTACAGGAGAAGAAAGGCCAGTATGCATATTTGCTTAATAGCTGGTAACAATCTGGATACAATTTAAGCCCCAAACAAAAGAACATATGCAAACCCCTATGGTTCTGAGATCTATGAGATCTGAAGAACCTAATCAATAGCACATATCTTGCCACTTGATAATAAAAATACTTCTTATGCTTTTACAGGAAGAGGAAAAATAGCAGAAAATTTTATCATCAAATCTCAGAATCTATGAAAAAGAGGAGGAATAGAGCAGGAGAAAAAGACTCTAGCTAGGAGTTGCATTATTAAAATATGCTCATTAAGACAGCTTCACCAAGAGACAACTGCAAATTTGTATTCATTAAGTTATAGGCTAAAACCCAGAGTAACAGATTTTATTAGCCTCCTGAACTCACAGATCATAGATGTTCAGGCAAATCTTTGTCTTCTTTAGGTGAAAGCAATCTATATACAGTATTATTCATTGCACTATGACCAAAAATGCTATGGTTTCCTAACTGAAATGGGGCTCAAGGATACACTAATGCTACCAGGAGTCTGGGAAACGTGTATCTGGGGAAGACAAATGCACTTCAACAGTGGAAAGAGTTCAGTCCCTTCTGAATTATGCAGGACACAGCAATGTACATTCAGTTGCATGACACAAACCTACTGTAGCAGGAGGTAAAATGCTACAGAAAGTAATCAACTAAGAGACAAGCACGTACCACCCCTCACCATCTTTCTTGCCATGGTCGGCACATATAGAATATACCATAGAATCATAGAATAGTTTGGGTTGGAAGGGTCCTTTAAAGGTCATCTAGTCCAACCCCCCTGCAATAAGCAGGGACATCCTCAGCTAGATGAGGTTGATCAACTAGATCAGGTTGATTATCATTATAATCATCCATTATCATGGACTGCATATAGCCTATACCATTATCAGCATATATCATAGGCCTTACATTCTGTCATACCTTTGACACCTCTGTTATTGACCACCTTGAGCTGTATCACTTGATAGGTTAACAATGCTAATGTATGTTACGTTATCAACAAATTAAGGTGTTTGTTAAACTGACAGGGCAACCCTTTCCTATCTTAAACAACAGTGGGCCCCATTCACATTGCTCGCAGCACAAACCACGTTGCTGCATGCTCTTACGATACAAATAGTGGTAGAACACTAGCTTATACAAAACTCGGAATGCTGGGTATGGAAGCAGCAAAGAAACTTGGTACTGCCCACTACCGTGGCATGTAATCCAAAAAAAACCCCAAAATATTATCATTATATTAATCTTACATTTGAAATTGGGTTCCACTTTTGCTGTCTATTCTTTTCATTCCCCTTTCCCTTCCCTTAACTTTTCACAATCCTTAAGTTTGTATTTCTAAAGCATACATGCTCTTGGCCTCTGAAAAAATCATCAAGAAATCACCTTTACTTCCCACAATGTAGACCCAGAGCATCTAAAGTAATATTCTATTATATTCTAACAGAATTCAGAAAATTGCTCTACAAAATTCCTAAAAGAGAATCAGCCAAAGTTAGACTTGGCATCTGCACAAGTCTCAGTTATTTTTTGGAATACTTTGACAACACTCTTATGTTATTGTCTCCCGGTTCATTTTTTCTGCTCATGTATTCCCCAAAGAAGGAAAGAATGTTATTCCTGTTCTCTGAATAAGGACACATCTTGCTTGTTAGAGTGATTTAATTATTTATTTTCCCTTCTCCTTCCTGAATTGTTGGATCTTTGAATCACGAGGCTTCAAATCCTTCTAGCTCTTGCTCTTCCACATGAGGGCACAGAGGTCATCCTACTGCCTCAAAGTAAAAGAAATGAAAACAGAACTTTACCCGCAGAGGAAACACTTGCTTTCAGTTTTTGTCTTTTCAGCTGGATACTGCAAAGAGAACCTTCAGAGATCACAGAAAGCCTGTTAGTTTCCTAAATCTAATTAAGTAACACAGAAAACCTGAGCTATACAACACTGGCATGAGCAACATTGCAATGCATACCCCCAGCTCCACAAGGCTGTTTCACCTGTGCACCTAAAGACAAAATAAAGGTAAAGCATGAACAGGGTTACTCTCCTATGAAGCTGCTTCTGAAGGAATTCTGCAGTCAATAGAGAACACTGTCATTTTCTTTCTTCCATTTGATCTTCTCTGCAACATATTTTTCGTATTACTCCTCACATTTTACTTCCATCTGGTTTCAGCTTTTGATTAGAAACTTGCAAGTTCAACTTCAACAGCTCAATGCAGACATCTGAGCTGCTTCCAGCCATTTTCCTCCTTGGAGGATCATAATTCAATTGTACGGTTCATTTTACTGTACCTCTGCTCACATTGGAGGCTATATCCTTAGTAAATAGTTTGCAACTCTTGCAAAGAGCAAAAAGCCCTAACCTCTGCAAACATAGTAGGGTTTTGTTATCCTGAAAGAAACAAAGCCTACAAAACAGATGATACTGCTTTAAAAACATTTGCTGTACAAAGTGCCATTATAGGGAAGCTGCAAATTGTCAGGTTTATCAGACAGAATACAATACACATTTAAGTGTTAGTCAACAGTTTCACCAATAATATAGGACCAAGAGCACCTCAGATATCTGAACTCAGTCCAGAATTCACTACAGAGTCACCAAAAAACAATGCCCAAGTTCTGCTCAGAAAAAAAGAATTCAAAATGTTCAGTCATAAGCATTGTTTTGATGGGATATCTATGTCCTTCCCTGTGCAGGATCAAAAGAAGCTGGCAGTCATCAATTATGTAGCCAGGTCAGGAAAGGCTGGTGGATGGTCCCATTTTCACCACTAAAAAAATCATCTTTATCTTAAAAGCATTAAAACAGCATACTGAATCAGAACAAAGACCGACCTATATCTACTCAACTGTTTGCAACAGGGTAAGCCTGTGAAGTATACAACAGGCAGGCACATAAACACCCAACATAAATGTGGGTATAAAGACAAATTGGTGATTTGGGAACAGTGACTCTCCCATAACATCTCAATTCCAGCAGAATACCCAGAAGTGCTTAATTCTCAAGGACCTGTGAAAGTCATGAAAGAAAACTGGATATAAGCCAACATCAGAAGCAAGAGAAATCTTGTGATTTCAAACATCTTTTGAACAGCACCACTGACAATAATTTTCAAAGGCATTCTGAATCACCACCTTCCACAAGCATCCATGAAAAGTTACCTACCTAGCCTAGAAATGCACAACAGAGCTGTAAAAAAGGCATTCAACTGCTAACTGTAAGAATCAAGGAAATCTGTTTAGACTTCCAACATTTCTAGCAATCGAAACAAGACAGCTAAATAAAAACAGAAAGCAGTATTCTGATCACAATGCTATGAAGAAGCAAGCTTCCGTATTCATCCTGCTTTTGTCACTTGTGTATTTTTTGTCTACATTCTGAGCCTGATACTACCTCATCTGAGCTGCACCTTAATATTATTCTTTGCAGTATTTGTTTGCAGAGTTCACAGTGTAAAGATGAGACATATGTAGGACATATGCAGGAGATATCCTGGAATTATCTCATGTTTACAACTCAAAGAAGGATAAGAGAGCTGAAAGTTGGTCTGGATTGTCCCCTAGCGGTCCCCACCTTTCTTGGGGAGTAGAACCCAGAATAGGCTGTGTGAGTGCTGACTGTCATGTTTATCTCACAAATTGTGATCTGTCCATAATGAGCAGTAAATTTGCCTCCTTCCCTACAGCATTTTCCGCTCAGTTTGCAGCATCGCCCAAATTCTTCACTACAGACCTTACCTGGCCATTTACTTCCAATGCTGCATGTGTGATGATGCTTATTCCTACACAAACGCATGATCTTTTATATTATTATTAAGTTATAACTACTCTTTTAAAGGTTTTCTTTAATCTGTAGGTCATTTATAATTCTAGTTCTGTCCTCCTCCATTCTGGCAGCTTTTTGCAGCTTGTCATTCATAAATGGCTCATGGAGTTACGTTAAAGAAAACATTGGCCAACACAAGATTCATTGCCATTTACCCCAATAACTTCACTTGATACATCCTTGTATACACTAAGAAGCACAAGTAACTGATGCAGGTTATTTTACTGAAAACATTCAAGGAAAAAGACTGACTTTCCAGTAACTTGTCACAGATCGTTGCTCACATTTGTCTTATTTTCTTCAGCTATGTAGCTCAGAGAAACAATACCATACATAAAATCTGAAATGCTATTTTTTCAATAACAGGTTAAAATTTTGAAACCAGATCTGCTACCAACTCTGCCCATGCACAATTGTCCAAATCACATCATACATTGTCACGTGGTGTTGTCAGTAGGCTTTCTTTCTGTATGTTTTTCCATGTTCAAACAATAGAGCACTATTCTGCAATTTAATTGGAAAGTTGACAGTTCCAGACATTCTAAGGCTCCTGCTCTACATAGTCAATCTCCTCCATGTTTGACCTCAGCAACTGGAGAGACTCCTATGTTTTTATTAAGAGCTCAGGAAAGTACCATTTATGTCTCTTACCTTCCAAAGAAGTTTTTGCTCTAGTTCCTTCCTTTCTGTCTAAATCATCTCCCAGCTGCATGTGCAACCCAGCTGTTTTGTTCAGGCTAATACTTATTATCCATTGTTCTGTTATTCTTCCTCACTGCTCTTTTTCTTTCCATATTCTATGCCTTCTCTGATGCCAATTTCAGCTGTTTTTCTAAGAAAGCTCACGTTCCTGACTGCAGACAGCAGCAGGCCACACACGCAGCAGCACAGGAAGCCCAAAAGAAACTGCAGTATTAAGTGGCTTAAGTACAATTAACTGAAGAATTGTCTTGGAAACAATCTAATTTAAGCTAAAGAACAAAATCATTAGCCCATCTCAGCACCCCAGAACTTCACTAAACTTTCATTTCTGTTCTATATTCTACCCAAAAATACTAAGGAAGGAGGAAGCTCACCACAAACTCCAAGTCATGTTATTTACTTTAAAAAAAAAAAAAAAAAAAAAAAAAAAGTATTTGCAAAAACTTCACTCAGCAGAAGGAAGAGAATTCCTTCTTATTCCAGACATAGAAAGCTCCTCCTAGAGAGGTAAACACAATTCAACGTTAAAAGACAAGCTCCCTTTTCTAAGCAGACGGAATGAGTTGTGCAGTAATACAATAATGCAAAAAACCAATACAATAATGCAAGAACATAGTGAGCATTAATCAGCACTTTACATGTTCGGATGAGTTAGGGAACACACTTTTATCCTTGCCTATGGCAGGGGGTTGGAACTAGACAATCTTTAAGGTCCCTTCTAACCCAAACCAAAGTTTTATACAATTACAGAGCAAAACAGTTAAGGAAAAATATATAGTGAAGTGTCTTGTGAAGTTACAATAATTATTGTTCTGTCTCATGGCACCTGAGGGATTACATTAAATGTCTCAGGTTGGTAAAAACAAGTTGTTGGTTTTAAAAAGATAAGATGACAACAAGACTAAGTCTTTCCTCTTTGCTTACCCAATTCTCTGTCTAAAAGGTTATTAACCCTGAGAATCATCATTATAAATATAAGTCCCATTCACATTAACTTTTTTTTTTTAGCACTGCTTTTAATAAAGTACAGGGATTCTTATGCCAGAGACCAAACAAACTACAGCAGTGTGGGTCTACCCATGGCCTTGCAGTAACTCCTAGCACCCAAAAGGTTAAGCACGTAGGCAGACAGGTTCTCCTGTACACAGCACCATAACCCTTCACGAGGTTACTACAATTTGACACCTTTTATTACCCACGTGCTCTAAATTCTGATTACAACTAAACTGCAAAAAAACCCTGCAAGATACTTCAAAGAGGAGCTTTACAAAAGCTAATAAAAATTGGAGGATTCAGGTGCTCAGCATTTCTACTGGTGTGCTCTTATGACATGGGTATACAGGATATACATGGAAAGCAACAGATTAGATCAACATGCCTGTAGTAAAAAGTAGGTATGCGTCCCCATTCACTCTATTCCACTCAGGTTTTCGCACTAATCTCATTAACAGTTTCCAAGCATAACCCAATAGCACTCTAAAGAGTAAAATCAGCATCTGCCACAAGACATTCTCCCTCTTTCCTCATCCATGGCAAAACAGATGGAGGTACTCTTACTTCACTCCTGTGCCTAGCTTGCTACTGGAGTCAGATCAAAAGAGCATACCTTGCATTTGAATGGAATGCAAAGTGATCTGAGCTGGTTCATAGATCCTGTGAGGGCTTGTCCAACAGCCTTCAGCCAGCTATTAGCAAAGCTTCATCCTCTGCACAGCTTTTCCTCGCTACAAGAAACGTCATGCACGCATGTCAGATGATTGTCAAATAACGTGTGCTACCTCAAGCTACTGCGAACAGGAAAAACTCCCGCTGTGACTTGATATTCAAGAGGAAACAAGTACAGAAAGCCAAAAGTTATAGGCAATACAACTTTTTTTTTTTTAAAGAAGCTTTCCCCAACTTCAAATTATTAAACTTAATAAGGGCAAAATGGCAGCCAACTAATTAAACACGGCCAGTTAAGGCAATTTATCTGGCTCCCAGTATGGCTCTTGCACCCGTCTCTGATCAGAAAGATGCATTTTCATATGTTTGTATGGTGCTGGGCTTATCTGGAAGCCCATGCAACTGGGAACTGAAAAAATGAAATTACAGCTTGGTTGGCTCGAACTTCCTCTCCCAAAGGAAGGCATCCTTTAGCCAACTGAACTAAGCTGAGCACGTGTGAGTGGATACAGAAGACTTTAAGGAACTGGATGCAAGAAAGCAACCAGGGCAAACGCAGCTGGAGATACAAATCGGGACCAGAAGCAAGGGTTTAAATGAGAGGAGAAAAAAAAAAAAGTAACTAAGGGCAAGAAGAATGAGGAACTAAAATACTCCACACAAGAAAGATTTGGAGGGGCACAATGGGAAGGAGCAGATTAGAAAGATTAACGAGAGCTAGAACTACAAACCAACCCTACAGGAAGGGCCACAGGCGTAGCAGTAAGAGGCAGCAGCAGCAAAGTCGCACCAAGGCAGTGGCGAGCCCAGAACTTTCCAGGACAGGCCAGGCGCACGAGCTCTGCACGTGCCAACAGCCCCTGCTGCCCCCACCACAGCAGGGCCTTCCCACAGGCCGCCCAGCGCCTCAGGCCGCCGCCCAGCGCCAAGCCCCACCACCGCTCACCTGCAGCCGCCGCAGCCGCGGCTCCCCGCCTCCCGGGCACGCCACTGCGGCCCTGCCTCCGCGCGGGCAGGCGCACGCGCCGCGCCGAGCCCAGCCGGATCAGGCCGGACCGAGAGCGCGCGCCCCCACCCGCTCGTGACAGGCCGAGTCCAACCAGCTGAGCGCGCGGCCGCCTCAAGCGAGGGCCCGCGGGAGCAGCAGTGTCCCTGCGCGCACCCTCCGCGGCGGGAGGCCGGCCGCAGGCGGGGCCTCCCGGTGCGCGGGGAGCGGGCCCTGCGGCGCCACCGGCCGCGCCGAGCTCACGGCGGGCCTTGGGCGCCTGCCCGTTGCTGGCAGCAACCACCTGGAAGCAATCAACGGCCGCGGTTGCCTTCTGCATCGCACCGAACAGGACAAGGAGCTGAGTGGAACCGCCGCCTAAAGAAACAAACCCTTTGAACTGTCCAAGGGCCAGGCTCGACTTGTGACCGTGTTGTCGAGCTGCAGCAGTACTTCTGTTCTGGGACTCCTCCACCACACTGGTGGAGGTAAAGAGCCTTCTGGTGGGAGCCCCTGCAAAATCTGAAAGGAGCTGAGCAGCGTGTGGCAGAACAAGCCAGGTACTAAGATGTGAAAGAGGACTGGATGATGGGGCAGGGAAGGATGAACATAAGAGATTGTTTGAGAGACAGCAAACAAAGACGGAAAGATCACTAGATTGGCCAGTAGTTCCCCTACGACTGGGTGAGCGTGATTAGCAAAAAGTAGATGTTCCGCAATAGATAAAAGGAGTCTGTGTCCTTTGTAGGAAATCTGACTCAGCAGAAGGCCTGTAAATGGCCCAGAAACTCAACTGCAGCTTGTAGCTTCATTTCACTGACAACTGTGAGTGAAGATGCTGTGAATTGGAGTTCAGTTGTGTCTGCTGTCAAGGCATAAGAATTGTTTGAAACTCAACCAGGCAAATACGGCCTGCTTTGGAGACAGCTGCCAATTCTCAAGCAAAGTTTGTTTTACACATACATACATTACAATCATCTGCTGGAATTGAATTTTCAGTTGTGCTGTGCAGAACGTCTGGAGTCAGCCGCCTGCTAAAAATGGATTCTACAAACAAGGAGAGAGAAAATGCCCAGGGAGCCGCCCTGCTCTGGGGCCGAGCTCCAGGTTTACACCCGCAAAATGGTGGGGCCCAGATGCTAACGCTAGGGCGGCCTTGATCTCAGAGAGATGTAAATTCACTTTCTATAGCTGCTAAGTAAATAAAACTGCAGACAGTGAACAGGTTAACTTGGGAGGGGGGAGGAGGTGTAAAATAGGGGGAAGTGATAGGTGCTGATACAGCACATGCTCCTGGCAAGTTAGAAGTCATTGCCCACAGCACCATTCAACGGTACAGTGTATCCATACATAGGGGATCACACTGTATGCTTTTTATTAAAGCCCATTTCATGGAATTTTATGATAGCATCTTTTTTGTTTTGGTGAACAAGGGAAACATCGGGTTACAGAGAAAACCTAGAAAATCTCATCTGCATAAACACTAAATATTAAAAAAATATTTTTAACAGGGCCATGTGTATAAATCATGATCTGACTCATTAGTTCAGAACTCTTAGGCCTGGGGTGGTTGTCTCTCAATTAGATGGACAGTAATTAAGCTCAAAGACCTTGTCTTTGTTGCATGTTTCTGAAGAACAATGAATACTTGGGCCGTCATACAAACAAAAGCTCAAATCCGTACTCAAATTTCTATGTGTGTTTTCCACATTGGGAACCAGATCAATATTTTTTAATTTTTTTAACCAAACCTCTCAAATTCTAAAGTGTGTTGCTAAGTATTGGGGTCTACTGGCAGGCCTGTACTACCTTTCTAATCTTCAGGTTTTATTATGGATGCTTTATAGAAAGGCTGTCAAATGCTGTTTGTTCCATTTCCACAAAAGCAATCTTTTTAGGGCATCACACTATACTTGGGAGAGGGCAGAACTGGACCAAGAGCAATACAGTGGGAGCAGACTCCAAAGAGCAGCTCAACTCTTTGGACATTAGCTCTATTTGAGACTACGTTTTCTTTTGAACTCCCAAAATATCCCACATTTCTGTGGCTGATCCATGTACAAAGACAAAACACTATTGCAATCATTCAGCAATCTTTAGATTATGTCCTCCTAATTGCTTACATTACCCGTAAGCAAAATTTACACCTGGAAATTTACACCTACTCCCCCACAGTAGGCTGTTGGGGAAAATCACAAATTGTTCTACCAACCTGATACCGATAAATCCTACTAATTCCCATGTTCAATTCTGTCCGCCGCTGCTCCTGAGTAAGCATCCTACTATTCGGACCTTTACCTACTCTGGAAGAAACAGCTCAAGTGCCCTCTAGTGTGGTTTTAGAATATCTAGTCCATGCTTTTCCCACTTTTGTGGGACTAAATGAGAGGGTTTTTATTTGGTTTGAAACATTTTTACAGGTCCATAGAATTTGATGACATAAGACACTGTGAAAAATACTTTGACTGAAAAATTGATGGTGATTGTGATTTTTTTTTCTAAAATTGCTGAATGATAGCAATGGCTAGTTTCACAGGCATATTACCTGTTTTATCCCCAAAATGCAAAATAGCAAAATAGACTAAACATGTCTGAATTTTCCATGACCATTATATCTGCTTATGAAGTGACGCTGTTGTTGGGTTCTTTTTCTTGATATAGATGGGTTTAGAGCATCACCATTCTGGAAAAAAATTTATGGTCCTTCTACTTACTTTTTCAGGTTCTTGTATTTCCAGACTTCTAACATATATTTATCAAAGTAAATTTTATTTTTCTTTCTACTACATTTTTAGTAGCTTTTTTGGCCACAATAAAAATTTTCTGCAATGCTTGAGTGATTCTTACTTTTCTGTTTCAATTACTTTCCTAGCTGATTCAACCCTAAGAAATTTGGCCCTTTTAAAGCTATTCACAGTCTGAATAATGAACATGCTTGGATCATCTCAGAGCATATGTTTCTGGAAGCTTTCCTGACTGTGGTGCACAGTCTTTGAAATAAGCTTCCTGTTTAAGCTAATACACTTATTTAGCTTCAGTAGTGCGCACACCATGAAAGCTAACAGACTCAGGCACCAAACGGGTTTGTTTTTTCCAAACTGAAGGTAGAAATGGGAAGAGTACAGGCTGTGGACTAATATAATTGTTTCAGACATCTTGCAGAGTAGTGAAATTCTGAGAATTGACTTGAAAGAAATGCCAGATGATATACAAATATATGTTCTGGTCATACCAATGGTCCATCTACTTTTATCGGTAGCTGCCAGTAAATGCTTAAGGAAACAGCTTGAGAATGTAAGAATAGGGGGAGTACTTTCCTAGTATTAACCTTCTGGAATTCAGTAATGTTTGTTTTAAGAAGAAGAACAGGAAAAGAAAATTTAGAGTGAGAATAGTGGAAATAAAGGACAGCCCGAACTATCAAGCTGTGGAATGATTTCAAAGGAAAAGTCCTGTCATTTGGCTCATCTTTACACAAATTTAAACACTAGAACCGGGTCTCTCAAACTTTCCTCTACAGTTCACAGATGGTAATGAAACTTCAATACCTTTTTCCCCATTTTTCTTAACCACTTCATCCTATTCCATTCTTAATGGCATTTTGTATTACTTCTAAGAACTGGGAAAATGTAGAAGCCTATTTAAAACAATGGCAACTTTCCAATCAGCAGTAGCAGCTGTGGCTAGGATCAGCAGCTGTCCCTGACAGAAATTTTCTCTTGTTGTACACATACAGTATCACAGTAATATTGCATCAATATATTTCCTTCAATTTCTGTTTCATATCTTTTTATCCTTAACCTTATATACCTTCTTTCCCCTGAACTCCCGCATACGGTCCATTTTCATGTTATATATGTGTCTGTATGCCAATATGGCCTTTGCAGTAATATTTTCCCCTCACATCATTGTGTATCTCTTTATGCACACATTTTTGCCCACTCTGTAGTCTCTTTGAGTTCAGAAATAAGTGAATCCCCACACCATGGGAATTTTAAACATCTTTAAAACTCAGCGAGTAACTAATTGTGAAGAAAACAATTTAGACATGAATCCTCTTTGTAAAATGTGTGTTCTGATAACTGGGGGTCTTTTGAGGAACAACCCAGCTATCCCACAGCTGTTGGTGGGACACCAACATTACTGCTGAATAATTTTAAAACTTTCATTAAAGCAGGCTGGATTTTTTCCCTTGCCTGTTTGGGTCTTCTTAAAACATTTGCTTCATCAAAATTCCCTTTTTTAAAAATTCTGAGCAAGTCAGGTGTGAGACTAAATTTATCCTTTTGTTTTCTAGCGTCATGCCTGTGAATAGGAGTTGCCACAACATGCCTCCTTCTTGTCATTTTTGTAACCATTCAACTCTATTTTTTTCCTTGTCTTCAGTGGTAAGTCCTTGCATCAATTTGTTTATAATGACTGTTATGCATAATGGCTCTCTCTTCATTCTTCTGACATGCCTGAAATTGGTGTGAATTGTGAAATTTTCAAGCCAGAAGCAGAAAAGCAGTGCTCAGGGAGGCATGTGAACGGAAGAGCAAATCAGATTCTGTCATGATTGGAATAAGGATCCATATGAAATAGGACCAACCTAGTAAAGTATGTCCTAGTACTGCCGTGATTTTCCTTTTCCACACTGCAAATATTTTAACTTAACAGTCCCCGATGAGTGCTTCTTACAGGGGTTAGAAGGAGTTGGGGAAGAACTCAGTGAAGTTTTGTATACTTAAGCATACAATAAATAGTGATTATAGACATGGGCAAATTTGAGTTAGCATGAAAAAAGAAATTTTGGTCTTAGTGGCAGGTTCTTGAGAAAAACATCAGTCACTATTAGTACCTGACTTCAGTCTTAACATCAAAACTACTTGACTCTTCTACCCAGATACATGAACAACTGAACACCTTTACAAGTTGCCAAATATATCTGAATTTGTATGAGTACGTTTGCTCTGGAAGGACATTTTGTATATCTCTAACATGCTAGCAATTGTTACAGATGCAACAACTTTGTATAAATAGGACAAGAATAGCATTGGATACATCATTTTTAAGAGTTCCTCCTCTTCTCAGTTCATCTGCTTCCTAGCAAATTTCCATGGAAGATGCATGCAAAATTCAGCACCATTTCATTTTATTTGGGAAGCAAGCTTTACGTGACAGAATTAAGCTCATATTGGACCTTTCCCTTCTATTTTGTCCTCGCAAAAGAGGAACTCAGGGTAAAATTCAGAAAACTTATTTAGACTCCTGAGTCAGTGACTGAGATTCTGTTCCTCAGCAACACCTCATCCTGCAGGGATATTTATATTTAATTGGTGCTTAGATTCTGGACAAAAGTTCCCACAGTATTCATAGTGCATGTAAAGAAGCTGCCCAGTCAGAGGAGTGGCATCTTACCTTTGCCTATACTCCCAGAAGACCTACCAAGTAGGCGTGCTCTGAAGACACCTTATATTTGTAAAAACTGTTGAAGTCAACACGCAGCCCAGCAGAGTAATTTACTCTGTGGGTGAGGAGGAGGAGAAAAGCACTCCTGTTCCCGGTCTTTCACATGGCTAACTTGAGTCACGCTATTGGAAGTGGAGCCATTACCATTATGCAGCCTGTAGAACAGATTAAATGCAAACAAATCTTCCCAACAATTAATAAAATCATTTACCATAAACTTGTTGGATTGAAGATTCCTTGCAACAGAAACCAAAACTTCTCTTAGGTAACTGAACTCTGCATCCAAATAGTCTTCTGATACAACACAGGGAAAGTTCTTCTGTGCCAAGAGAAAAATCACATTTCATAGTAAGGGTATAGCAGGCAGCTTGGTGGTTCCCCAGATATAACACTAACCAAATGCTACTAATGGTGTAGCTTTTTAACTCCAAAATACTGTTTGACTGTTTGTTTTAAAACCTGTCTTTTTTGATTGAAAGCTATCAAGCACTTGGTGAAATAGAAAAAAAAAAAAAAAGGGCTTACTAGACTTTTTCAGTTCCCTTGTTTTCGTCTATTTAACCGACAAAAAGAACAAATGTACATTCTTTAAGACAATAAACAACACATGCTCAGATATCCATCTGTCTTGGGTTTTAGTGAGCATTTTGCTGTGATACTAAGCACCTGCTACAGTTCATACATTATCTTCTGCTGCTGTCATTATATAGTGAACTCAAAAAAATGTCTAAGTCTCCATCGATTCCTAGCTTGAAGTAGTTCTGTGGAAGTAGACACTTCTCTTTAAGAACTTCTGATGTCTGCTGGGCTACCCCATCCACCATGATAATGAGATGCAAGTCCTGCAAGTGCTACTCAATCCCCGCTGCTTATGGTCTTCATCTTCCGTTGCTGAAATGATTATGCCAGCTAGAGGTGGATCTGAACTGAAGGCAGAATCTGTTGGTGGGAGCATGCCAGGCAATACATCGCTCATTCATTCCCCAGGAGCTGACCCAACTTACAGAGCTCACTGGTGGAACTGTTATTTCTCACCATGTTACAAATCACCACTGTCCTTTATGTCAGTAAAGTGAAATGCAGAAAATATGTGGCACGTTTCACCACTCAGTTCTCTTATTTCACATTCCAGTCTCGATGCATTTTTGAAGGACCACAGAAATGTGTAGTTTAAAACCTGTCTAGTAAACTTCCTTGATCCTGAGGCATACGCTTTGAATTTAAGTAACTTTCTTTTTTCCATTGCCCTTTTGAACAGTTTCCTTTTCCTACTTGGCTCAAACAATTTTCAAATCAAGACAGCAGCAACAGCACGTTCCATCCTGTGATGCAGATTGTGAGTCAGGGCCTTTGGGACCTCCGTGCTGACTGGATGAAATTACATGTGCCCCCAGGCAATTGCCCCAGGGGTATTCCTGGAATGGCTAGCAATGCTTGCAGTACTGTGTAGTACCCTGGATTTCTGCTCTTGAGACACAGTACAGGAACCCTGTTACTTTCCAGGCAAAAAGCAGAACTGCACACCCTCCCCTAGATCATGGCATACAGCACAGAGATTAGCAGAGCTTTTTATAGGCTTTCTCTAATAAACAGTCCCAGACCACTATGAAGTAAGTCACTCAGACCCTTTTTTATGTATTAGATTTTAATTCCCTAAAGAGAAGAACAGATTTACATGGGAGTAAACCACAAGGCTGAGCTAGGACAAGTACTCAAGAACTTACAGTTCTGGGATCACTCCAGCAGCCCAGTCTTTGCAGAAAATCTCCACTTTCATGCTGGGCCTCACGCTGGTTGTGATACGTGCCTCATAGACCTGTGAAAGCATCCTGAGCCCAGAATAAATGCACATACAAAAGCAAGAAGCTCTGGAAAAACAGCCTTTTCATGTGTCACTGGGCATTAAGACCAGGGAGCACTGGCAGTACCTCAAGGCATTCAGTCTGTAAGAATGAGGATTATAATGTCAGTCCTTCACACTGAGAAGTCTGTAAATATAGGAGAAAAGTACATGTGCAAGTATGCATCCACTTCTTGGTATATGCAGTCCAAGAAGAATTTGCAGAGTCTGTAAAAGACAGTGTTGACTCCTGTGCTGTCCTTTCCTACTATACTCTTTTATTTGTACTTACGTCACATTCTCCACCATGGCCGGTATAACGTATTTGAAGAATAAAATTAATTTTTAAGACTTGATGCTTGGGCCACATTCTTTGCATTGCCTGAATATTACCTGACTTTGACACTATAAGAATGCATTTTAGGGTATTATAGTTTTGGAGTATTAAGAACTTGCAGCCCAGAAAGTCAACTGTATCCTGGGCTGCATCAAAAGAAGTGTGACCAGCAGGTTGAGGGAGGTGATTCTCCTCCTCTATTCCGCTCTGTCCTGGTTTAGGCTGGGATGGAGCTAGTTTTGTCTCCAGCAGCTCCTGTGTTTTGGATTTAGTATGTGAAAAACAGTGATAGCACGCTGATGTTGTTGGTTGCTACTAAACGATCAAGGACATTTTGGTTTCCCAGGTTTTGCTAATGTGCAGGTGCAAAAACCTGGGAGGGGGATAGCCAGAATAGTTGATCCAAACTGGCCAAAGAGAGTATTCCATACCATAGACGGCATGGCCCAGTATAAGTGAGGGTCGGCCGGTGGGCCACTTCCCTTCTTGTTCCCTTCTTTTCCCTTTTTTCATTTGTTCAGGCCTTTTTGTTTGATCATTCATCTGTTTGTTCCCTCGCCTGCTCTCTCTGGAACTTGCTGTTCTGGGATAGCTGGGGGGGAATATCCCTGTTCCCCGACTGCTGCTCGGGACGGACTGTATCAGTGGTCGGGTGGTGAGAAATTGTGCATCGTTTGTTTTATATATTATCCTTATATATTATTATTATTATATTATAATCCTTATATATTATCCTAATATATTATTATAATAATATATTATTATCTTTTTCTTTGCTGTCCTGGTGAGCTGTTTTTATCTCAGCCCGCGAGTTTTCCTTTCTCTCCGATTCTCCTCCCCACCCCACTGGGGACGGGGGGAGTGAGAGAGCGGCTGCGTGGTATTTGGTTACCATCTGGGGTTAAACCACGACACGCTCTCATGAGACTCCACCTGGAGTACTGCATCCAGCTCTGGGGCCCCCAACACAAGAAGGACATGGACCTGTTGGAGCGAATCCAGAGGAGGCCACGAAAATGATCTGAGGGCTGGAGCACCTCTCCTGTGAAGACAGGCTGAGAGAGTTGGGGTTGTTCAGCCTGGAGAAGGCAAGGCTCCGGGGAGACCTTAAAGCAGCCTTCCAGTACCTAACGGGGGCCACAAGAAAGATGGAGAGGGACTTTTGACAGGGGCATGGAGTGACAGGACAAGGGGTGATGGCTTTAAACTGAAAGAGGGTCAATTTAGATGAGCTATAAGGAAGAAATTATTCACCATGAGGGTGGAGAGGCACTGGAACAGGTTGCTCAGAGAAGCTGTGGCTGCCCCATCCCTGGAAGTGTTCAAGGCCAGGTTGGATGGGGCTTTGAGCAACCTGGTCTAGCAGAAGGTGTCCCTGCCCATGGCAGAGGGGTTGGAACTAGGTGTTCCTTAAGGTCCCTTCCAACCCAAACCATTCTATGATTCTATGATGCTTTGTAATGAGATGTACAGGTAAGGATCTATCTTTATGCTTTTTCCAGCAGTGCATACAGCAAGGTTACTAGTTTGTACCTTGTGGTATTTTTAGTTTCAAATTGAAAAGCAGCACACTGATTTTGGAGGGATAGGGTTCAGGTTGAAAAGGGCATTCTTATTAGTGGTGGAAGGAATGCTAACGCACAATTATTTTTTAACATGCCGTGTATAAGTGAACTTACCACAAAACAAAACAAAACATGCATTTGGATCCTCTCCTTTTAGGTCAAGGAAAAGTGTTTACTACTTCAGATCAACATGTTCTCCATTGCAAAGCAGCATGGTGAAGATGAAGATGGCTCCTCTTGGAATACTTATCATGAAGAAATCTGCCTCAGCTCCAGAACAGTTTCAGTTATGATGTGAAAGAGCACACAATAAGTCTCAAAAGAGAACATGGAGAGGAAGTCTAAGGATCACATATGAAAGAGGGAGTAAAAGAGCAGGTAGGCAGTGCCAAAATATGTTGTACTTCAGGGAGAGCATCTCACCTCTTTAAATCAAGGCCCATTAAACACTCATTCTACAGATGCCCTTCTCAAAACATTTTTTACTTTGTGTTTAAAGCTTGCGTTGTAATATGACATATGTCCTGGAAATTGTCAGTTTATAAGGACAGAAAGGCCATGTGAAGAAACAATATCTCATAATCTATTATTGCTCGAATGTTTTTTAAGCTATATAAGGGTTTTGTGTTTTAAAGCATGGTAGAAAAGAAAAGAAATGTATATTCAATAACATGAAATCAGGCTGTGCACAGGCAAATGCCATTCACTTCTGTGGTCTAAACACTCATATTGAGTAGTTGGTCACACTGTAATCCACAGTGGAGACTCTTAGGCCTAGGCCAAATAAGTTTATCCCTGTACAGCTGTTCCGGACTCCCTATGACTCATCATAGAACTAGTTTCATACCTCATTTTCCGTGCTGACCCAAGCAGCTAGATTAGCACAAAATGATCTTAGCCATCATCCACAGCAGAAGAATTAATTAAACCTTGAACAACAGTTTTGATAACCTGTTTTTCCTGAGTATTTTTCACAGTTTGACAGATCATGTTATTACCCTCTAGCCCAGGTTTCCTGGGAAACAAAGCATCTCCTTACTCTTCTAATCCTTCCAGGGAAATGAAGCCAAATTAAAACATTTAATGGGCGTTCGTTACATTTTACCATAGATAGTTCATGGACCTATCAACATCAATGGCCCAGAATGTGCTACTGCTTAATGGGTGGCAGAAACAACTAAACTTGCTTTTTGTAACAGTCACTTCTTGTTCAGGGACAACATTAACCAGGGACAAAGCTTCCTTTCTGGGCAGTGCTTTGCTTCATCCCAAGTCAAGGAAACACTCCACTTCTGAGAACTGGATGTTGCTATGGCAAAAATGTATGAAAGGGGCCGTTCATAAACATGCAAGCCAACTCCAGCTTCTATTATATATGCTTGTCTCCTTTGATTTTCTGGAGGGGAGCACATTCTTTTAAGTTAAAGAAGACAGCAGATAGTTCAGCTATGATACGGAACCTTATTTCTGTTCTTCCTTTGGCTAGGGAAAATTTAGTGGAAATGTTCCTTCGGAACAGATGCAGTCACACCTAAGAGGCTGATGACTGTCACAGCATGCACGTCAGTCTTTCTGCAGACATGCCCCATTCACTGAACTCACACACAGGATGGTCATTTGTATAAATATTAAGGACCACTCATCTGCACCTTGCAGAGGAACTTACCTTAAGTTGAAAGAGTTGCTGAATCAAAGTGGAAGTATGCAACTCACATAATTGGACATCTGCCTGAGTAGAGAGAAATCAGGCCCAAGGAGCAGAAGGAATCTGCAAAGAGAGTATATTAATTGTATGAATGCCTTTGATTTGTTTAGTGGAGAGCTGGGAGGGGACTCAAAAAGCCAAACAGGGACTGAGAGCTGCTTACTGGGAAAGAACAGAAAAGAAAACAAGGTATTCTTCTATCCTCATTCCCATTTTGGCCATTAAAGGGAGAAGCTAGAAATAGTATCTGGATCATGCTTGCTGTAGAAATCAAGTAGTTTACGGGATTCTGTGATTTTTACAGATTTGCAATGCTTTTTCTGAAAAGCAGCTTTCAGAGATAGGCCAGGATTTGAAGCACAGCAAATTCTGGACAGTCCTAAAAAGAGAGAAACAGGCCAGTGCAGTTGTCAGGGGATCCAACCATAGTTCTCAACAGCCTTGTATAAGCTTTGCAGACTGATCTGTCATGCAAGGTCCTGATGCAAAGCAAGTAAATATATTTTAAAAAATTAAAAAGTGTGGAAGGAAACAAAGGAGCAGACTATTTGCTCAGACAGTTGAAGAAGTACAGTCCCTTCTGACCTCCTTTGTAGGCCAGGGAGCAATTCCTGAGCTGCATTCTGAGACAGAGGCAGTGTTGCCAGGCCTAGCATTCCGGCAATTACTCAGTGGAAATGGAAACAGCAACACAGATGCCAATGGTATGATGCAAGTTTCATTGTCCCTGTCAGAATGGGGGTCCATTATGGTTTCTGGGCTGTTTGCTTGGAATTTAAAGTCAGTTGTAGTTCCATGTGAATGACACGTTTAAGCCAGGAAATAATATTTTTTTTTTTTTTTTTTTTTTTTAAGGGAGCTCCTCTTCATTCCCTAGCCTGTGCTTCTCTGAAGGGCTATTTTGGACCTTGAACAGGGAATTAGAGTTTAGCATGCATAGAAATAGCTGAGAAACAGGAAACCTGAACAATCCTCTGCAGAACTAAGAAGCATGCATATGAAAGTTTTTCTGTTCATAAAGCATAAAACTGGAAAAATTGTAGGCGCATGCTTTTAAAACACTTAAGAAACAGTTGAATACCAGAAAGAAATAACAATATTGTGCCCTGCTAATCTCTCAAAGATCAATGGGTTAGCAGAGAACAATTTGGAAGACAATGAAAAACAGAAGAGCAGGTCAGACCTGGAAGGAGAATAGTAAAATTCAGGCCCGTAGGGACACATTTTAAATGTTTTAGTTCTGAAGTCAGATTAGGGATGATCTTTGTGGGATTAAAAACTCAGGCTTTCTTCTAGTAATTGAAATTAAACAGCACTTGCTCAAGCAAGGATAGTTTCTTATCCATCTGTCATTACAAATAAAAGTAATACCATATGTTTAGCAGTATCTAAATATCTAGTGCTACAGTTGGATAACAGTTCTTTCAAAAGTTTCCCAGCATTCTCTGCAATGAGAAAATAACCAAAACCAAATGGTCTTTGCCCCAGGATCTGCATAATTGTAAATCTAACTGCAAAGAAATTTCCAGGTTAGAAAGCTGTTACAAATATCCATATGCTTGTTTCATCTAAGATATACTATGTAAGAACCTATGGGGGAAAGGACACTTGAAGGCTCTTTAATATATAAAGCAACACAATCCATGGATTTTGAAGCTGGACACGTTCAGGATGGAAATAAAATGTCAATCTTCACAGCAAATATGACTAACTAGCGCAGCTCATTAAATAATGTGAATTGTCTACCAAGTGAATATTTACTTCACAATTTGATAATCCTATTGACAAAAATATTATGACTCCCTTCTTTCCGTAATTATATTGATTTGTTCAATAATAGCCTATGAGATGAAAATATTAATCACCTTTGTAGTTTTTATCAAAAATCTCTTAATGGATAGAAAACCTGGAAATCACAAACATTATTATAATAAATGTCAGGGTTGCCTAACCACTGATTACCAGAGAGAAGCAGAGAACATGAAGTGGAATAAGAGAGGTTGGTACTTTTAGAGCAGTAAATACATTGGGTTTGAGGTAGAAATCTACATAGCTGGTGTGAGGCAGCTGCCCAAGTCCATTGTTACAGTATTAACACTTGCCGCAAGAACACCAAGAGGGTGGTTCAGACCAGATACCCTTTTCCTCTCTTTTGCCAGGCCTCCCGGTCCCTTCTCGCCCCCCTCCCGCCGCTCGCCGTGCGGAGCGCCGCGGCCCGGGACACAGCGCTCGGGCGCTGCCAGCAGAGGGCGCTGCCGCACGCCTGAAGCAGAGGCGGCGCGAGGCCACCCCGCCGCCACACGGACGGCCGGGAGGGCGGAGAGCGACGGGGTCCTGCCGAGCCTCGAGCAGGGATTTCTGCTCTGTTGTTCGCATCAGTTCTGAAGAGAAAGGTGCAGAGAGACTGGTGGTTTCTGTCCCGTGTTTTGTCCTGGCCATCTAGCGACTGGGGACAAGTCACTGTCCCGCATCCAAGGCTCAGATCCCAGGAGGATTGAGGGGTCTGAGACCCAGCTGGCAGCAAGACAGGGAGCAGAAGAAACCTAGTCCTGTAACCTGGACTTTCATGTTCTTTCAGAGATCTTTTGACGTCCTATAACATCGCTGGCTGTCAGCACAGCTCGTGGTTATTTGACCTCACCATGTGTGACTATTCATGGGGGCACTGCAGGAGGAAGCGGTGAAGCGCTTAGTAGAGAAGCTGAGAACTACGTGGTAAAAAGCAGTATGTTGGAATCCGGGTGGGTACTGACCTCGTACCCAGTTGACAGGGTCAACGTGGAAGGCTGGGGAAAAAGGGCGAGATGTAGACTCCCCACACTCCCTGCCACTAACTCTGAATAATTTGTCTCGTCTTCATTTGTACCTTCTGTAGAGTGATTGTGCAATCACTTGATTAAATCTGCCCTCCTGCCTAAATCAGTTTTCTGTGGTAATTAGGTAGCACCCATTGAATCTAGTTAGGAAACAGCTCTCCCCTCCAAAGTAAAGGGGAACTGTCCCCGCAGCTCCTCCCCATATATTCACTCAGATTCTCCCTTGGCCCTCCTGAATATGTTTTACTATCATCAGCTCACAATGAGCTCCAGTTTAAAAAAAAAAAAAAAAAAAAATAAAAGTACTTTTCTGAAAGAGCACATTTAATTTTAATCCTGGTTAGCTCTACCCGACATAAAGGCATCAAGAAGAGCCAAGTTCTTCCTCCTCTTGGCTGTACGCACATACGCTAATTATCCCTGCCATGAAGAGCACACACACTGAGTAGATGAGACAAACCAGGGCTCACAGGTTAAGTCAGCTGCCCTGGATCACGCAGGGAGATACATGGCAGAGCTCAGGATAGATAGTGTGACCCTCCCACGACCTAGTTCATTGTCCGCCCAGTAAAGCTGTGGATACTAATTTAGGCAGAGACGCCTTCTGCCTTCCACTGTTGCTTACTCATCTGTCTCCGAGATTAAAAGGTTTTATTGACAGCCAAATTAAAACCCAAATGTAAATTTCATTTGTGGCCCTTGGAACCTGGACTGCAATTTGCAATGATAGAAATTTGCAAATAGCATTTATTCAAATCCAGATTTTTGTTTTTTAAATTGGAAAAAAAAAAAAAAAGGAGGGGCGGGGGGGGGCGGATTTTCTTCATGGCGCTCTGTTACTGAAAACTGCCTGTAACTCCTAGAACAGACTTTGCTAGATCCAGATACTGAAGAGTGTAAAAATCCTGCCCAGAGCTCTGTGAGAAATTGTGGAGCTCTAAAGGACAGATTTTGAAAGATGATCTTTTGATCTGCTTTGAGGAAGAAGAGACATTCTGTGCTACAGAACCTCTACAAGAATTTGGGCTTAAGAGGCTTAGCGAGGGGAGTGGGACCAAGACTGACGTTCACAGCCTAACATTTTGTGCATGGATTGTTTGCTGGCCTGCTTGCCATAGCCCTGGGAACACATTTTAGATAAAGAACAATGCAGAAGCAGCTAAATCACCACTTCTGAAATGCTTTTGAGAAAAAATACTCACAAAAAGATTGAATCAAGTCCACATCGAGTGATCTCACACTTCCTGAATACAGTCAAAAGAGCTAGACAACAAGGGAATATGCTCTTGTCACCATGAATGACTTTCTTCCAGAAGCAATGGAATATTAACATAAATGTATCTGCAACAACAAATGACCAGAAAAACCCAGCCACATGGAGTAGAATATCAAACTGATGCCACTATTCACGACACCAGTTGAAACTGCTAGCTGTAAAGAGCAAAATCTTCCTGATAAATTTAGCATCAGTTCAACTGGATTTCATTCACTGCAAGAATTATCCAGCAAGGAGACCTACTATTTATGAAGGCTGAATGCTCCATTCCTAAGCTTTTACAGAAAATTAGCATGAAAATTACTAGAGAAGAAGAGAAGCCTGATAAAAGACTTTTTCCAAAACTATCTATTTTGCCATAAGCCAATGCAAAACTGCTCCCTCTTTTAAATTTTGCATTGCTTCAAATGTATTGGGGAATAATGAAGTCTTTTCCTACTGTTTGATACATCTCATTGTCATTAAGTTATTTTGTCTATTCAAAAGTATTCATGTTTTTGTTATTTCAGAAGGAATACATTGGACCTGGTAGGTCAATACCATTTAGCACAGCATCATTCTGAAGCAAAAAAAGGAAATTGCAGGGTTTTGCTTTGTGTTGTAAGGTAGGTTGAATGTTTCTTAAAAAAAAAAACTAATACAGTATATTTCATTGCAAATGGAACAAGAGATTCTTAATAAAACTCTGCCATTGCAATTCAAATAAATTCTTTGGGATGATTTTCCCAAAATGCTGCCAGCCTTTAAAGCAGCTGAAAATAAAGAGCAAAGTGAGTGAAAATAGAAACAGCCTCCAACATCCTTCACTATTACTGGATCGTTAGATGAGTAATTGCATTCAAAATAACATGACCCAAACATCTTTTCCTATGTCTTTTTGCATGGTTTCCATACACACCTTGGGAAAAATTGATTCTAAACATGAAAACAATCTGGATAGGTAAAACTGTACAGTTACTTTAATACAGTACAAAACAGGAAATAACTGTTTTATTTGTTAAACACTGAGAGAAAATGTCTAACATAGAAAACCCACTTGTCAAGAGACTCTACCTTACCTTGTGCTCCTTTGTCAAAGCCCCGCAGGCAGCTTCAGACTCAGACTTGACCGTGAAAGAAAACAGCAGCTGAAAAAAATTGTAAGAGGAGAAAGATCTAAGATTTTGACAACAGAGTTGGCATTTTTGGTCAAATCTTGAGAACAAAAGTGGAAGTATTAGTGACTGGAAAATGAACTTTAGAGGCCCTTAGTTTATGAGTGTAAGGGAAAACAATTTTAAGGAGAATGGCCCTTTTCCTGCTATCCTCGGACTTCACACATCAAATTCTCGGTCTTGCTTATAATTTTGCGGGCTTGCATTCTACTATCTGCCAAATTTAAGTGTCTAATTTAAAGTTTTGGCCTGAGACACGTGCCACGCCCAGAAGGCTGAGAGGGATTTTATTGAGTCCATGCGGAAAAAAGGGCGACAGGGCCTGCCGCGTGCCCCCCACGGCCACAGCCGGGCGGGCGAGCAGAGCCGCCGCTGCCGTCCCCGCGGCAGAGCCACGGGCCGCGCCCCCTCTGCTCCCGCAGCCGCCCGAGCCCCGCCCGGGTAGGACGGCCGGGACGCCGGGAAACACCGCCGTGCGGGCAGCGCGCCCGGCCCCCGGGGCGGGGCCGCCCTCGCGCCCCCGGGCGCCGCGCAGGGCACAAAGCCCGGCCCGCGCCGCCGGCCGCTCCCGCGCGCTCCCCGGGCGCCGTCCCCGCCGCAGAGCTGCCCCGCGCCCGCCGCCCCGCCGCCTCCCGGGGCGGGTCCAGGTCGGCGGGGCTGCCCGGGCAGCGCCGGCCCGGCCCTGGCCCCAGCCCGCCCCTCGCCGCGCCCAGCCCTGCACCTGCCTCCCGGCGCCGCCTCGCTCCCCGCCCCGAGCGGAGCCGTCGACGAGTCGGGCCGAGCCGCCTCGGGAGCTGCTGCTGGAGCCGGCGCCCGCCATGGGCACGGTGCGTGGGGGGATGCGCTGCATCAAGATCCTGCTGTTCATCTTCAACCTGACCTTCTGGGTGAGCGCCGGGCCGGGCGGAGCGGAGCGGGGCCGGGCTGGCGGGGCCGGGCGGAGGCGTGCCGCCTGCGGCACCTGCCGCGGGCGCTCCCGGGCCCCGGCCGCGGTCAGTCTCGCGCGGAGGCGGCCGGCCAGGCCTGACGCCCGTGGCGGCGCTGGGCCCCAGCGCGCGCGGCCCGTGGCCCCGGGGGAGGGCGCAGGCAGCAGGCTGCGGCCGGCGGGGGTGCCGGGGCGCATCAGCGGCCCCCGGGGCTGCCCCGCGCCAGAGGCGAGCTTTGCGGGGGTGCGCGGGTCCCTCGGAGGAGCGCTGCAGGATAGGCTACCTGAGTGCTGCAAGTGCCCTAGCAGTGCTCTTGCTTTTACTCGCTTCTATGAAGATACAGCTCTTCTTGGGAAAATACGTACGTGATACAAGATGACATTGCTGAGAAAAGACAACATGTTTCTTAACTGGTAATTTAAATTAGTGATCGTTTCCCCAAGAAGCATAAAATTTCAAACAACAGGAGGCTGTGAGAGGTTCTCCTGGCATATCCCATGCAGTGTACTGCAGCGGAACACTTCTTCGCAGCATCACGATGCTTTTTAGTAATGTAATTTCAAATAGTGAGCCAACAGCTGCTACTTTTACAAGTTCATTCTAAGAGAAAATCCTTGCATCATATCACACTTATTTTGCTGAAAGCTATCCTAGTGTGGCAATGAGTAGTGTCTCCTGCAGAACCCTCAAGAGATTTAGAGAATGCTATGCCCATTCTCCCCTCGTTGCACCTTTTTAATAGTCTCACAGTTCCATGGCACAATTGAATTCATGCTTTCTTTTTTTCTTTCACTTTCCTGCATGCTGTGTTCTCCCTTCCAGTAGCTTTCCAGTTTTTCACACTAGGAAACAATTAGCAATGCTATCTTCTTAAATGTCTTTTTCTTTCTTTCTGATTCACTGTTTTGTAAAAGAAGTCACAAAATAATCCTGTTCAGCCTCTCTGGAGCAAGCAGTTTTGGGCTTTTGTCTCCTTTATTCTTGAAACACAGTTAAACCAATTGCTTTTCCTTCTTGGTGACAGCACTGCAAGCTCCGGGTACACAGTGCTGCTGTGCTCAAGCTGTAGGAGCAGGGTGATGTTGCCCAGCTGCAGCTGCAAGTCAGAAGGACAAAGCTTTGTGTTATGTTGTTTCACAAAAGTGACAATTACTGTGTGTTTCTTTTCACTGAGATGGAAGAAACCATCTCCTCAGCTGGACTGGGGGCATTCATTTCAAACACATCCAACCTACCAGAGGCACTCAGAAGCCTGGACTGATAGGAGGGGGCTCCTAGTGTGCTCTAGCAGTCCAAAGGCTGAGCCCAGGCCTGCAAGGGAGGTTCAAATGCTATGACCAGGGTGGCAGGGACCCTCACTCTCAGTGCTGTGACACTTCCATGAGGAAAGCTGTGATCCCAAGCTCTTCAGCCATACGCTTGCCTGCTTTCTTTGCTTGCTGTAGCTATGCCAGATGAATTAAGTGCCAGGCAATGCAGGACAGATTTAAAAAAGCACCATGCCAGGCTGCTGAGGATATGGTAAGCAGCAGGTGTTTTGTGAACCTCATTCAGGTTGTGCAGTTGCTACGGACCTAGGCTCTGGGCCTCCATCAGAACAGCAGCGGAGCATTGTGTCTGGTCCTGCAGGATGCTGAAGCTGTCTGCCAGGACACACACCATCGCCTGGTAGGCTTATAAATATGCCTGGCATGCGGTGGGTCTGAGACCACTGTCTATAGATCTTTCCCCTCAAACAACATGCCGTGATGCTCCTTTTTGATTTAGTCTTGTTCTCATTAAAGGGAATTTTTCCTTGCATTTGACAGCACCCATCACTTGTTTGTTAGTCGTTTCTGTGATCCAAGATATTGTACACTGTAATAATCCTTTTACCTCATAGTTCTGATAGGGGATCCCATGCTGATTTACAGAAAAATGCCCTGTAATAATTGGTCCAAACACCCTTAACTTCAGCACATCCCTAAGAACAATACAAGCCTCTCTTTCTGGTAAGCCTCTAAACAGAAGCCTTCTTAAAACTGAGCAGCAGCAGCAATTCTGAAATGGCAGATGGTCTCCTGTAGTTCAGTAAGATGATTTAGAGGTCCAGCCGGTCTCTCTACAGCATCATGTATCCTGTGACACTGGAGCTGGACCTGTGATACATACAGGGGAAGGGGGCACCTCTCAGCCCAAAAGGCTGTTATTTAGTCCTGAAACAACTAGGAGGGTTGAAAAAAAAAAATCAGTTAAGTTACTTCTGTCCTAGAAGTTTGGTGTGTGTCAAGCCAGCAGGACTCAACTCCTGGTCATGCGGCACTTCCCTATAAGGTGCTTTTCCTACAGTAACAGCATCTTGACTCCAGACACAGGCCCTGAGTGGCCTGACTACAGTGCGGTTCTGAGGGTTAGGAAGGAGGGCAGAGTGTTCCTTGTTGGTTTTGCAGCTTGTCTGTTCTGCTCATGGGCACTAACTTCCCCCCCACACCCCCTCCGCCCCAATCCGTTCCCCATTGCTATTCAGGCCAAGTTTCAATGACTAAATGAGCTTACTTACAAGGTTTGAAAGTCACTAGTAAGTTCAGAAGCACTACTACACTGAAGAGCTGAAAGAAAGAAGTACATTGCACTATAATAGGAATTCCTTATTATCAAACACTGGCAAGTGCTTCCTGAATTTTCTGACAGTGCAATCCTGAGCTGTGGGATTTCAAGAAAGCATAAGGTGCCAATGACACCTCTTTGACGCTCTCCAGCCAATTGTTACTAAAGTATTGACCGGTCTGTTTATCTTCCAGCTGGCAGGATTGGCTGTCATTGCCTTTGGTCTATGGCTGCGGTTTGGTGCAGTTATGGCAGACTTTGCTTCAGACAAAAAGTCTCCAGAGTATTTCTTCATGGGTAAGTTAAAGTGCCTGCGATGACAGTAGCCTTTAGCCTTGGTTTCATCCTGGAGCATGTGACACACCTTATGCATTGAATTATATGAAGGCCAACAATTCCTGGGTGAAACTACACAAAACTGGACATTCTGGTGCTGTGTCATGTGCATGATGGCTTTCGTCCTTTCTCTGCTTGGCATCAACTTCCTTAGGCCTAAGTGAACTCTTCTTTCAGATTTGATCCAATCTGCACGTATCCTAAGTGAATTGTACTAATACTGTCAGAATAGAAGTTGAGATGGGTCAGAGAATCCTGGAACATGGGGCTCACCAATATATCGTTCCAGAGTTTTCTGTGCAGCTGCTAGCCAACAAAGCAACAGTGTCACTTCTGAATGTTTCTAATACCAGTGCAGCAGTAAAACTTTTGCTCACCAGTTCTCCCTGTGTCTGCACACAGAGGCCCTCAGTGTGACTTTAAGTATCAGAGCAAATCCTTCCACAGCTGAAAAGTAAAACTACAGTGTTCAGTCATTTCAAGAACTGTTTGTCCAATTTACGCAGGAATCAATGAGTTCCCCAAGCCCACAGACTTGGTATTGGTCATATGTAATTTTAGGCATTTATTTTTTTTTTTCTCCCTAGAATTTCCAGTTGGGTTTTCTGGAAACGCCACCCGTGTTACATATCTATAGACATCCTTATATAGCAGCTGTCTAGGACTGCCAGCAACTGCATTTCTCTATCCATTGGCAATTGTAATGTGCCTTTACACTGGAAGAGTCAGATTTTTTTCTGTTTTAATATAGCACACCTGGAGATGGACTCACTCAATAAAATCCAATTGGTGCAAACATTTTTGCCGTCTATAAATGCCAAGTGTGAATGAATACCCAGTCCTGCCTTGTCCATCAAGCCACTCTGACAGCGTGGCCAGGAATGGAAGTTGACCTAAGATGTCCTATAGTAGTCAGTTACCCATCACAGGAATATTGCCTGGGCTGTGCAGTTACTTTAAACAAACACCCCAATTCTCTTAGTGGAGACCTTGACTGATACACCACAGTCCTAACCCCAAGATTCTTTAATATATGCAACCAGGCTAGAGGCACAGAGCTGACTGTATAGTACTGTGGGAATAGATGGATAGAATGTTATGTCCAGCAAAGTTCCTGTGGGAGTTTATGAGGCTGAATAAAACCATTCAGATGAAAATTTGATTGGGACCTGAGGGTTACTGTGAAATACCCTGTAGCACCTCCACTGACAGAGAGCCAAGAAGTACAATTTACTTTTTCTCTTACATCTGAGCTGCTATGTCAGCAGCATATTAGATCACCAACTTCATTTCCAGATCCAGTTTATACCTGCTGAATTTCCTATGCTGTATCTTGGAACTCTTCCCTGCCTCATCCACTTATGTTTGACCCAGGAGATTCAATAAGACAGAAGGATGTTCTGGCCTTCAAAATCAAGTACTGTTGGTTTGTTAGAAGCCAGAAAGTAATACATCCTGTGATGTGAATAAGCACCACAGTCATTTCACAGCTTTGCAGTGCAGACTGTAACACTGTGTAAACAAGATATTCTTTGGTGCATGTGTCTTTAAATCACTAAAAGATTTAATCATCTGCTTCAGTCCCGAATAGGAATTACAAAAGCTGTTCAGAGTTGTTAATTTTGGGAAGTCCTGGGGAATGTCCTTGTAAAAGTTTCGTCATATACAGTGACATTCAATTATTGGGCTGTTACATGTATTTATAGAGCTGTATGCTGTAATATGTAACTGCTAGCAGAGGAAGTGCTAAAGAACAGGACATAAATATGTTGAGAATTCTTTTAAACTTGCACTTTTGACTGAGTTCTAAAGCAAAGTTTGGCCCTTTTTTGTAATAGGCATTGTGCTCTGAATGGAGCATTCCTGTTAAAGAAAAACAAAAAAATTTCTGCTGCCCTCCCTCTTTACAAACCATGTTAAGTGGTGGTGTGACTTCTAAGCATCTGATGGGGCAGCCATTCAGAAGTCTAAGGCTGTTAACAATCCGTGACTAAGGCAGTGGTAAAAGAATGATGATAAGTTCAGCAACAGTGTGTTTTTGCAGCAGACAAGGCTGCACTTGATGGTCATGCTCAAGAGCTTTACCTCTCTGGGAGATTTCAGCTCTGAGTCCCCCTTGACAGTTGTGTATTGGGCCCTTCTCACAGAGACTCTAGGAGCGTTGTTTATTTGGCTTTGTGTGTTTGCTCTGTAACATGCATTCTGGGTGACAGCCAGAATTTTGCATAGGAATTCTTAATATGGAACACTGTGCAGCACACAAGAAGCAGCTGCCCAGAGGGCTGAAAGAGAAAGCAGATCATCAGTATGACTTGGAGATATAAACATATGGCCATATATTTAAAAATCATTTCTTTAGCTCTGTTCCACTGACTGCTTTTGTGGCTGCCTTGTGACAACCCAAGCCCCTGTGATCATATCAGCTTTGTGTCGGTGCTTGGAACAACAGTGCAGCTGCATTCAGAGTTTGCTTTGCAGGTTGAACCACTGTCCAGAATCACCATCTTGTGGAAAACATCTCATTTTCTTGTTCTAAAGGGCAGCACATTCTGCTCTTTTTGTACCTGCACTGAGCTGCCAGCTGAATCTAAACAGCTTCTCTCTTGTGCTTCCTTCTGATATTTTTTTTTTCCTGGATCTGAAATGTTGTTTTAGTTTAAAATAATTGATAATTATATCCTTGCATTTTCCATTAGGCCAGAATGAGTCTCCTTAAATAGCCTTCTTCTTCACCAGCAGTCCAGCTGTCTTTTCTGCCCCCTGGAATAGTTCGGGCCAGGACTTGGCAACCAGGCCTGTTCATCTTTTCCAGCCACTGAAATGTTTTTGTTGGTTTGAGAACAACTTACAGGCAGCAGTGCTGAGGTCAAGCACATATGTGTTCTTAGTTTTCTGTTGCTTGTGGTTTTGTGTTCAGTGATCCATATTCCCCACTGCAGCTTGCAGTTTTTTAACCTACAACATAAAAGGTTGGAATTGGAACTCTTTGACCCATGCAGTCTCTGTCCACTTTACCAGATGTATCTTACACTGGAGCAGCCTCCTAAAATTGGACATCCTTTCTCTGCAGCTCCCCAACTTTTGGAGTTCCCACTGCAGTGGCAGGCATGACAATATTTTTGTTACTTAACCTCATAGTAGGTTTTTTGTGCCTGTGCTTCAAGTGGTGAGGTAAAACTGTAGCTTTCCTGTTCTATTGCAGTTCTGCTGTGGTAGATTTTATATATTCCTCTCTTAGCTGTACTTAAGAGAAAAAAAAAAAAAAGGAAAGAAAAAAAATATAATTTCAGCAAAGGTCAATAGCTGGGCAGTTACCTCTTTTATCTGAGTTGTCTGTGACACTGTACTGATCAAATGGAGAAAAGATCTGTAAAATAAAGGGAATTCCCTTGGATTGCTCGTCCTTCTTGAGGATGAGCTCATCTTTGCTTGTCTCCTGTACCAAGACTCTGGTGAGTTTTTTACTGCGCAGGAAAGTCTGCAACAATCAGAAGGAAAAGAGAGGTGTGAACCCAAGATGTCAGCATTGCTGTCTCACAATTAATTGGTCCTTAATTAATTCTTTGTAGTAGTGCTGTTCTTAAATTTAAAAATACCTAAAGCACAGAAGTGAAGACAAAGTGCCTGCTGAGTGCAAGTTGAGTATTTGTGAAGTAAAAACTAACACGGGGACTTTTAAAGGGTCAGTTCAAGACACCTATTCTCCCCTCTTTGCTTTTGGTGGCTGAAGAGGGAAGTCTGTTCTGGTTCCTTGGGCAACATGGAGGACAAACTCTCTGTATCCCTAATAAATGAAGCGCAAGGGGTCACATCACTGCCAGTAGCAATAAAAATGCAGTGTATGTACTCAACAAGCTCCATCAGGAATGGTAACAAAAACTGATGGATGTGAATGAATCAATCATCTGGATGACTCTTTCTCATAACCGGCAGCACTGAAGCATTGCTTCTGCACAGCCATCGCTCAGAAACTTTCTGCTGTGTTATGTTCTCTTTGCTCCAGTTCCATGATCCAATCTGTGGTCCAGGCATTCATCAGGGCAAAACTAGTTGTGGATAGAAGTTTCAAGGTGGCTGTGGCTTTTTCTTGGGGTCTGTGAGAGCATGAGTGATCACTCTGGCTTTGAAAGGTACAGTTAGATGGCGCATGCCTTAGGGTATGAAGTCATGTCTGGAGTTGAAGGATATTAGTAGTTTTTCTCCATAGTAGTGGGTGCCCATACAAACAGGAGTTGACCAGCAGTTAAATCCATGTAAACTGCAATTCTCTGCTCCTGTGCCTCATTTTGTTACAGTTCTATCCATGTATTTTGGAGTCAAGCACTATACCCTTAACAGTATTTTCTCTCCAAATTCCATAGCCTCTCCAACTCTATCAGCCTTTAAAATGAGAGCTATTGGCAAAGTAGCCTCTATGTAGAGATGCAATACCACAAGAGGAGCATCAAATGGTCCTGCCATCGTGTATTGGAGAGGCTTTTAGTCTGTACTTAAGACTTAAGCAATGAACTTGTCTTTCTTCCTATCATCTTGTGTGCACGTCTCTTCTTTTGCAGTTGAGTAAGAGTGGTTTAGAAAAGGCTGATAGTGGCCCTGAGTGGAAAAACAAAAGCTGCTGCACTGGAAATTTGCTTAAAAAATATGACACCATCACTACCACCCCCCCAAAAAAAAAACCTTGCTCAAAATGAAAAAGTTGCTCAAAAGTCCTCAGTCTCTGTGCTGGATCATAAAACCTAGCAATCGGTTCCTAAGAGTCAGTATGCCGCCTGGCAGAGTAAATGCAAGGCCACCACAAAGGTAGAATTCTGACAAAACAAGCTAATTAAGCCTAATGGAATAATCTGTCCATCTACCTCAGGTTGATTGTTTTATATTTGCAATATGCTGAGATTCAGGAGGCTTTTTTTTTTTTTTTTTTTTTAGTCACTTAAGCATGATAATGCACTTTATGCTTTTTGCCTGTTAAACTGTCGTCCTGGGTAAACCTTTCTCCCACCCTACTCTCTTTGTGTATAGCTATCTGAAAGCTAGCCAGTTCCACACAGCAGCAACAGTTGAACCGTCAGTTACACCATTTCCTTCTTTGACACACCCTCTTCTCCTTCCTCTAAGCACCTGCAAGTCACCCTGGTGCCTGTACACTGGTCCCATTGCTGTGAATGCTGAACTCTGACAATACCACTCACTGAGTACACGGGGTCTCCCTCAGCCTCCCTCAGTGAGCGATCGAGCAGTTGTATCTGATTCTAGTCAGGCTGCCCACGCACAGGCCAGAGCCCAGCACCACAGGCTCAACACTTCTTTTCTTCCGGAAACAGCCACCTGTAGCAAGTGACCGAGGTGACTGGGAATAAACCTGTCACTGGTCCTGCATAAAGTAAAAAGACATCAAGATGTTTCCTCTTGCTGTAGCAGCACACTAGGCTCCCGGAATGCTCAGGCTTTTTCAGTTACATGCTTTGTTCTTCATACATACTCTCTTTAAAAGGACTAACTCTGCTCTAGATGCCAGTCTCTAAAGTGGCTTCTAGAAAAAGAACCAAACCAATATAACCCATTGTATCTCAAGGGAAATGTCCTGTGTTGTGTTTCATTCTGACAGAGCTGGAAATACAGTGGGACTGTCGACTATGAAACCATTAAGAGGAAAGCATTTTGTCTGCTGGAAAAAAATAAAAAAGCAACAAAAAAGCCCTTAGCTCCTTTTTAGGGTGTGTCACTTCAAAAACATCTACAGAGAGAGTTTTGATTGAGTTGGCTTGTTTTGTTCCAGCACTTACTTTATCTGCACTTGGGTGGGTAAAGTCAGCTATCTGCAGAGACCTAACTTCTGTTGCTGTGGGGGTTGCAGATTTGTGTGAATGCATTAGGGCGATACCCTGTTTTCTGGTTTGGGTGGCTTGGAGCCTGTTCATTTAAGCATTAGAAGTGTATAACTGTTGTTGATACCTGCCTGGAAATGTATGCATACACACAGGATTATTCAGAGTGTCCTAATCTAGAGAGGATTGCAGGGAATTGTGAGAGGATTTCAGAATCCCAAATGACTGAGTGTTAAAAAGGCAGATGAAATACAGTATCAATAAAACAAAATGATGCAAGTGGTAACAGATAATTTAAACAGTATAAACACTGACAGACTTTAAATTAGCTATAACCCCACAGGAACGTGATCTTAGACTCACTGTCTGTTGCTCTTGACAAAAGTGCCTTGCTCAGCTGCAGTCAAGAACACATATAAATGTCAGGAATTATTAAGAAAGGAAATGAGAATCCAACTGAAAAAAATTTAATGTCATTGTGTAAATTTCCAGTGCACTCAGTGTCTTGAATGCTGTATGTGGTTCTGGTCAAAAAGGATGCAATAAAACTAGAAAAAGCACTAAGAAGTTTGACAAGATTATTATCATACTGTACACTATGAACAACTTCCATATGAGGAAGTTTTTCACACTATTCACATCATTAAATTGTAGAATCCATTGCCACAGGATTCTGTGAAGTTCAACTGCGATAGTACAGATCCACCTAATAAAGGTACGTTGATTACATCTGGCTTCAATGAAATTTGGTATAGGGTGAAGTAGATATTGACAGAGCCATTGGAGACTACTGAGAAGGTAATAGCTGACATACTTCGGCTTATGTGAATTTGGGACATAATTATTTAGGGTTGGGAGATGCATGTGAGCAAGATATGTAACAAGTGCTGGTATTCTGTGGGAAGGGGGAGGCAGTGGACCAGGATGTTACATTACAGTGAGGTTGCTTTTAAATTGAAATTCAGGATCTGTGCATCAGCAGAAGCCTACAAACCGGCGAGTATCTGTAATGCTTTTGTGGTTCTAGGAAGATTAACCACAAAATACCTGTTGAATTCATACAAGACGTGTGATTTTTGTCTTTGCATTATGCTCAAATTAAGGGTATGTTCCAGTTCTCCAGAAATTCATCTTCCTTCAGAGGACTCTACCCCTCTTCTCCCATTTTGTAAATATATTTTATAGATAAATACACTAAAAATCTATTAATGCAAAAATGGTAATCTCTAGTAACAAGCCTGTTTCAGAAACTGACTTTGCTACCATGTGCAATGTACACAACTGTCCCTGTCTGGCCTGTTACTTCCAACTCCCACATGTGTTTCTCCTATTTTCCAATACTGCATTTGCACTACAGGTTCCTTGGTGCTCTACTGAGGGCTTGGGAGCCTCAGGCCTTCTGTGGAGAAGCACATCTGCTTCCCAGACTGTAATGCACATACAACCTCAGGAAAATCTCTTCAAGTCATGTCTGGGTTCTAGGACTCCTGTCATCACTGCCTCTGGATCCCTTATACCAAGAACAGAGCTTCTTGTTTTCTCAGTGGAGTATGAACAATTGGCAGTTTGTTCAGTGTTAGTTACTCAGCCCAAAAAAGAAAAAATAGAATTATTTAAAATGGAAAGTGATCATAGCAGCCAGGTAAACAAGAAAGCCATGTGAAATAAAGCCAGACAGAGAGACAGTGTACATTTGTCTGCTCCTGCTCTTTCCAGTAGGCTCTGGACAGGGATTTGTATCTCAAAGCCATCAGTAAGATTTCTGGGGGAAAAAACAAAACAAAACAAAACAAAAAAACCCAAACCAAACCAAAAACAACTCCAGGAGTGGGTTCTATTCCAGACTCTGAAATTAGAACTCTACCAGCCTAGGCGGCCAGCAGAGTATATATCTGGTGGTGGTGGTGATGCTTCATGCATTGTCTGAAATAAGAATGGTTTTAATGTTCACATTAGTAGGTTCCTACCTACCTGCCTGGTTTGTGTTGCAATGTTTCCTTTCTGTTCATAAAACATTGGTAGTGCACACTTCTGCCTATTATGTGATTCTTTGCAATGAGAGCATAGAGGGAGTCCGGTTCTAAGGACACAGTTGTTGCTCTATCCAAGTGCCATATGACAGACTAAAGAACTGGTGACATTTCCTTTCAGATTAGTTATGCATAGATTTGCATGTTACCTTGAGAGCGGTTTTTAATTGCTCTAAGGAACAAAGAACAGATGTCTTGCAGATTTCACTTGTCATTTTTCTAAAAATGGGGCTGATTCCTCCCTCCCTCTTGATACACATGAAGACATATTGCAGTCAGCAGCTATAAAATGCCATCCTTCTCTTCTACCTAGTCTAAAATGATGAAATTCTGTATTCACTGCTAATCACAAAGGTTTCGTTCATCCAGAAATGACACACAGAATACCCTTTATCCTTCTTGAGGTGCTTCTTCAGACTTGCAGATCCACTATCTCCAAGTACAGCCCCAGTAGGGTATATGTGCTCATACCCAGAGGAAACAGTATGTTATGGAAGAACTCTGTGCCGTGAACATAGATGCCAATCTAGAGATCTCTACTGAGTTGTGGACTTGCCATTCTTCACTATTGGAAGCCATAGGTTGCTCTGAGATTGCCAGGTAACTTTTTAATTCCCCTAGCAATTACAAAGCAGAATCTGCTAGAAAATGGGAATCCCTCCTGTTGGAATTTTCACAGGGAATACCCCCATTTGACATTTTCCTTTCAGGAAATAATGATTTTCCCCACGGGATGAATCAAAAAATCAAGTATATAGAAAAGCTGCTGCTTTACTGCTTTCCAAGTTTGTTCTTTGCAAAATGAAACAATGCTGAAGTATGGGCTTCCCCCCGTCTTACACTATTTTTTAGCCAGAAGGGAAATCAATTTGTTATTAGGTGTTGTCTCCCTTGACTTACTACTAAAAATAGAAGTGTAGTTTCTCTTCGCAGCTTATAAAAATCCGTGTGTTTGTGGGTGTTTTAGCACAGCTAAAACAAACAAAAAACCCACCACCACCCCAAAAGCTGAATATTTCCCCACAAAAAAAGGTCAAGAGAATAGGCTCTGTCCAAAAAAACCCTCCAGTACTATGACACTTCATTTTTCATTCTCTCGTGTTTACAAAGAAGCCCATATTTCCTTCAGTACCCCTCATAGCCATTGGTGTCCTGGCTGCATCTGCTCAGATCAACCAATTTTCTGTTGCATTTTGCACATGGCTTTGAATTCTTTGGAATGAGCCTCTTCATCCTTTTGCATTCAGGGGCTGAGAGTGACTTGCTTTGTGGGTTCTGCGTGCAGGTGCAATAAATATTCCTGAGTTGTGGGCACTCACATAGATGGCAGGTTTCTGCCATTAGGGCCAGTGTTTGTCCTCCTTAAGGCCATAGCAGTGTGCCTGTTCTCGGTATTCTCTCTTCATCTGTTGTCTGCTCCTGTGTGGGCTGTGTGCTGCCAACGAACTCAAAGACTAGTTAGTTGTCAAACTCTCTCTCCTCTTCATTAGCAGACACAGATCAAAGTGACAAAATCAGGAATCGGGAAATGACCAGAGGCAAGAAGAGGTAATAGGAAAAATTTCACACAGGCCACAAACATTTGCTTCCTTTCTACCTTGTACTTTTTTACTTTTGCTGCACAAAAAGCTGCAGCTAGACAGTCTTCTCAAAATTTTCCATTCACCGAAGCAAGCTCTCTATCTTGACCTGACTTGTACAGTTCTTTTTGCCGTGCTCAGCTTTGTAGTGAACTTTTTTGTGTCAGAGTTTCTAGCTATCAAATGTGTTCCATTTTCTGACTATAAACTGTCTTTTTTTGTTTCTCTGCTGTGCGGTAGATGCCAAATTGGAGGCCATGCCAAGGCTTTGTATTTTACAATGGAACCGCATATAAATAGAAGCTGATTAAGGCTTTGCTTTCCATCCTGCTTTTTTGAAAAGAACGGGCTTTAGTGAAGCTTAGTTACTTTGGACACATGATACTATTGATAGCAGTGTATGACATTGACACTGCCAAATTTCTGGATTTGTCTACTTTGCTGATCCTAACTGGGCTAACTTGATGGCTATTAGATGTCTCTAGGTAAGGCTGTGATTCTAAGGGGTGCCATACAATGTCACCCTTTTCTTTTTCTTTCCTTTCTAGAGTCTCGCTTTTCAGTTTAGGTCTATTCCTATTAAGAATTTGAGGTGAGCATGCTACATTGCTGCATATAGCCCACTAGGAAAAGAAATACTAGCTCCCTGTCTTATATACTTAAACTATCTAGGATGTTTCTGAATCTATTGCTTTGATATCCTTCCTGGAAATCATCTTCCACTTGAGCATACCTGGATCTGGGTGCTAAGAAACCCCACAGTGCAAGCTGAGAAGTAACCTAGTCCCTTAGAATTTTTTTCAGGCTACTCTTCAAGTGTCTCATTCCTGTGCGAAAGATTACGTGTGTATATATAGTAGACAAGTAAAAACATCTTTAGTTTTGTGGAATTATTTTTAAGTGTCATCATTCTTTTCCATCTAGAAATAGCTCTCTGAGTATCAGCAACTACTAGTCCCAGGCTGAGAAAGGACAAAGTCTGGAATGAACTCTCCTGAACAGAAGATGGAAGAAGGTGGTTTTAAACTCTTGGCTGGTTCAACTGTGGGGCCAGACACACAGCAAGATCAGCTTTGTTTAGTGAGTGGTGTGAGTTCTTCCTGTAACACGCCTTAAAAGGGAAGTTCTGCTTGAGGTAGCGGCTTAGCTGTGAGTCATGCAAGTGAAATGTTAAGTCTGTTTCTCAGACAAAAGCAAATCTAAATTCCTGAAAATGGTCTCACCCCTGAGTCTCAGAGAGCTTTGTCTTTGCTGGCTGGAAGCAACAAAAAGAAATGGGAAGACTTCTTTCCGGTCTTCTTAATCAAAAAGTCTCTCTGCTAAGTTGCCTGATAAGTAATTACAAGGACTGGAGTAGGGAGTGACATACAGAAAAGGGTCCAGGAAACAACTTTGTGATTACACTCTGTTTGTTACCATGGACATCTCAGAAAATGGTAGTTTTGGTGTTTGGCAGTTGAACAACAGGTTCTACACCTGAGAGAAGTTTTTTGTCTTTTCCAATTCACCTTCCATGAGGGGCTGAGCTTTCTCTCCTGAGACATATATATCTTTGTTTATCCCTCCCTCAGTAAAAATCACTGTGTTGTGAATATGTGTACAAGTATTAGCTTGAAGAATGCTCAGTCCTAGTAAGTCACAAGATGCTGAATATTAAAAATGTAGAAAATACAGAATATGAACTGCCAGCTCAGTCAGCAGCAAATCCCACATATCTGGCATCACAGACCTGGCAAAGCCATATTAATGATAATTGGTTTAGTGCTATTTAGCAGAATGTGTTCCTCAGCAGCAATCCTTGGCACCAGAAAAGTACTGGGGCAAGAAGGATGGAGGGGAGAAGGATCACAATAGCTGGGATAGATATCTGGCCGATGCACAGTGACTGGACAGTGATGCACCAATGAATGGGCAGCAGGCAGGAGCTGGCCTTCTCCGAGCAGGCTGCATCTGTGTGGCAGAGTAGCTAGATGCTCTGCACTCGTATATTGATTGTTTGTTTGTTTTTTCATTTTCCTAGCAGTCATTGCAAACTGTCATTTGTAGGGCTTTCTAGTCTAGGTTACACAAGGCCTGCTAACAGTAAATGCCAGCAGTTCTGTTAACCCTAAAGATTTGGGTCAGATTTTAAAATAACATTTAAATCGGTAATTGAGAATACTAAATGTTCTCATGAAAAGTTTGCGTAGTTAGAGCTGGGAGCAAGGCTCACTGTGCCCTCTAGTGTGCACAGTCTGTAGCTCCACTGTCCCCTCATAACAGCATGAGGGAAATTAAGCTGTTTTTTCTAGCAGTGGGTTGGCATGGCAGATTTCTGCGTGTCCTCCACGTTGCCCACACAAGACAAAGACTAGAATTACAAGGCACTGCACTGAGCCTGTTGTACTTTGGCTGACATGGTACCCAGAGACAAAGCACAAACACAGTTGTTGTGGTCTGATGGGAACTGACACCGCACATGAATGGATGTATTGCCTAAGCACAGATCAAGCATGTAAGTTTACAAGTGAGGAAAGAAAAATTCTGTGCTCAGGTTTCCTTTTGTCCTAGATAAAGCCCATACAAAAAAAACCCTCCTGAATGTGAGTATTTCTAGCAGTTTTACAGGTGGCAGAGGTGAATGCTATTCCCCTTACCACTACAGTTTTTGTCCTGTCAAGTTCTGAACATAGCTAGGTCCTAGATCAGTATGGGGCTATACTGACATCTCCCATGTTCTGTACTTGTCTCAGGCCTGGACTTTGCTGGCAGTCTCATCCCCAGATTGCTTCATTATTCTCTTAATGTGTTTAGTATGATGATCCACTACTTGCTGTTCTTCCTTTATGTCATTAAATTTGTCTACACACAGATAAATCCTTGTGCCAGTAGCCTCAAGTACATTCAGCAATGCAGTCCCAGGAAGAGGTTGGCTAAGGTGTCGGAGCAGTCCCCTAAATGATTCAGTAACTGCATAACACTTAACTGCAAATGTCCAGAACACGAAGGCAATGCAGTGTTGCCACTGGCTGCTGCAAAGCCACTCTGATTCTGCCTATTGAAATAAGGTGGTGGGAGGGTATCCTATAGTTCAGATGAGGGCAGCATGCATCATGAGATGCTGTTTGTAGGCCACGCATGCAAGGTTCTTGGCCTCTAAGTCTTAGACACTCTATTCCTTTCATACAGAATCACCTTTTTTAAAATATCTGATGTGATTTGTCTGGTTCTGTGATTCCGTCCATTTTCAGGCAACTCTTTTCCAAGTCTTCTGATCATAATGCACTGATAACATCAGCCTTTCAAAGCTGCTGATATCTCTTATTCTGGCACTTGCATCAGTATGTTGGAGGAAAAAAAATGTAAAGTTATGACGCTGGAATATGACTGCCCAGCAGGCAGTAAAGCAGCTACTTATAAAAGGAAGATGCCACGCTCCAAATCACTGAGCTTTAGACAAGCTTCCATTCTCTGCAGTGACCAAGCTCAGGACTATTGCTGAGCTTATGATCTCCCCCAGGCTGTTCTTTCCACTCATTATTTTGACAGAGGGTGCAAATTCATTGTTTCATTCACTTCCTCTAACAGCTTTCAAGGGGTTCTCCCAATCATCCTTTTCTTTCCAATAGCAATCATTTTTTTCCCCAGCCAAAGCATTGATTTCAGAGGAACATCACCCTGTGGTACTTGTACCTTTCCCAAAGATCTTCAGATGTCCTTTTTCATGTACTGCCAGGCAACTGATAGAGCATAGCTGCAAGGTAGCTTTTTAAGTTCCACCTCTGCATAGCAGTACAGCACATTTCCAGTCCCAGATTTCACAGAAATAAGCCCTCTAGCAATGTTGGTTTGGTTTTTTTTTTTTGCCTTACATTCCCCACTGAGGAGTTGTAAGGTGGTTCTGGATGGTATGGTGTATGTTCTTCCTGGACTGAGCTGCCCTTGGGACAGGAAACTTGGGAGGTGGAAGTCTTCTCATCTGTCTTCATGAGATTCTCCAAGAATTCTGAAGAAATCATTGGTATCCTTTTGTGGTGAGAGCAACTTTTCTGTGTAACAGGTGTTCTTTGTGAGAGCCAGAGACCATTGTTACTTACAAATGTGTGGTTTTGACAAAATAGGTAGCAGACTTTGGGAAGAGAAACCTTCTTAAATTCTTGTCTGATTCTGATTTTTCATAGGACTCTATGTATTGGTGGGAGCAGGGGCTCTCATGACCACAGTTGGATTTTTTGGGTGCTGTGGAGCAGCGCGGGAATCTCAGTGCTTACTTGGAGCAGTAAGTAAAAGGTTTCAAGGGCCCGGGCTGCGCAGGAAAATCACTCAAGAGCATATGCTTTGTATCATTAGTGGAAAGATCTTTACTGTGCAAGACCTGAAATGTCATATGTCCTTTTACTGGCTAATCTAGCATCTCTAGCCACCGTGCTATTGCAGAGCTTCCATACATGAAGAAGGTCCATTGCTTGTCTCATGTGATATATTTCCTGGAATTACCTTCTGTCTTTTCTGAGGCTACCATCTGAGCCACATCTTTGCCATTTCCACCTTTGTTTCCATATTACAAGAAATCTGACTTGACACCCTTGTTATGGACCCTGCTTACTAGCTTTCTTTCAGTTGCTGTGTGGGCTGTTGAGGCCTGGGCAAGGATGAGGGACTGACTGGCAGTCCATATAAAGCAGAATTGTGCATGGTATATTAATATAAGGTTCTCTTCTTCTTCTGTAGTTCTTTGCTTGCTTGTTGGTGATATTTGCGGCTGAGGTCACTGTTGGAGTATTTGCCTTTATAGGCAAGAAAGTGGTAAGTAGCAAGCAACTTCTAATGTAATAATGGGGCAGTTAAGGATTCCAGTGCCGACTGACCTACAGTCTGGCTCTTGCATAGGAAAACTTTTCAGGAGAATTTTCCCAGGAACACTCTCTGGCATTCTCATCTGGAGTCAATGAGAGCTTGTGTTACCATAAGTCCAGAATGGGACGTGGTTTTTGCTCCCTCTATTAAAGAAAATTTGTAGGTGTGGTTCAACCTTACATCTACAAGGAACATCAAGTAGAACTATATGATGAGAGGGTATTGCTTGGGGAAAGAGCAAACAAATTCAAGCACTGAACTTCTCCAACTAACAGTGTTTAACCAAAACACAGAATACAGCATATGTACATTCTGACCCATACAGAGTCCCTCTGAATGCCATCAGGTCACAAAACCTCCTATCTTCCCAATCGTGGTACCCCAGTTTACCAGGCATAATTTTCTGCTCTGGAGGTTGATGACACAAGCTGGAAGTCTGCACTGGATTGGGGGTAAAGACTTATTTGCCACTCACTTGGAAAGTCTGATTTCTGCAGGCAATACAGGAAGCCCAGAAAATCTATGAAGACATTTATGATGACTATATGAAAAACCCAGCGGGGAAGGTCAACAGGACTATCTATCGCTACCACTTGGCTGTGAGTAGCCCTCCTGAGCTTTAATACCTTGCACTACTACTCTACTATCACATTACCCTTTAAAATTCAGAATGCCTCCCACTGAGGTATGAAAGAATAGAACTGAGTGTTACTTCATATGGAGCCAGAGGCTCACAACCTTTTTCCTGCTGGCTCTGTCAGAATTCTGGTTTTCAGATCCCAAGTGATCCCTACCTTTGAAAGTGAAAATGGCCAGGCTTTTAAATTTCACCTGATGCTTCTGGTCTTTGTTGTGCAGAAGATATGACTATTATGGCCCTTTTGGATATTAAAACCTAAGAATAAATATTCACAAATGCAGAGAGAGGTAGAAAGGTCTGAATCTCTCTGCATTTGTCAGAGAAAAAACTGTGACCCATGTCCCAGGACCTACAATGTGGCAGATCCTGTCACTGACTGAATCAAGTAGGTAAAGAACCAAAAGTACGTGTGTGACTCAGTTCAGGCCACCCAAAATGTTAGTGTCTGAATCAGAATTAGAACCTGTGACTTCCTGAATCCTATTTGTGTCCATCCTGTATCTACACTGCCTCCCACAGAGATCAAGCCCAAGCTTTGTTGCTCCTTACAGCATTCCCACGTTCTTTAGAACAAACATTTCACAACCTCAGACCCTTTTGTCCTTCTCCCATAGCTGTTATTTCTGACCCAAAGAGGAATTCCAAGCATTTTGTGGGAGATAGGCAAACAGGAAAAACAAGCCCTCTGGAACACTCTGATTTATTACTGTCTCCAAACCCAGCACTATGTTTTGTCAGAAATAAAGAATCTAGCATTCTCTGTTGTAGCTTCTGTGTGTTGCCCGTAATTCTGTATGCACTATTTGAATTTTCTGCTTTCTCCCTTTAGCAACTCCTGTTTCCTTGTAAGCCAGGGATCTGCTTTTCCAAAATCCACTTGTTTGCTTTGTTATTAGATACTGTGATAAAAATCCCTTCTGGAAGTTGTTGTTAATACAAATTTGCCTGTTTGCTATGGCTTCAGACAATTGAAACTAATTTTTGAGAATTTTGGCCCACGCAGTTGGAACTCTACCAGAGGTAGCAGTTGATATAGGGAATAAATTTATAACTTCATCTGTATTGTTTCTTTTTTTTAGTTATTTGTTGTCTCACTTTCAGTATGAAACAAGTCTATGGTTTCCCCTTCTTTGATTCTTCATCTCTCTCTCTCTCTCTCATTTAGCTCCAATGCTGTGGTAAAGATAATATGGAACAACAAATGGGATTACCCTGTCCAGAGAATATCCAGATGCCAAAGGCAAGTGTCCTCTGTTCTGGTTGTTCTAATCACTTTTTCATGTCAATTGTTTAGTAAAATTGGAGACATTCTATAAGTAAAGGAAAGGAAGAACTTCCTTTTTACCTTGCAAATTCCAGCATGAAATTCCATACGAAATGGAGGAAAGTGGAGGCAGAAATAAGTTGGACGTCATATTGAACATGTCCAGCCCTCATTTCTGAAGCCTGCTTGTAGCATCCCATGGTAGCTGAGACAATATTACATCATCTGCAAAGAAAGGTGGGAAGGACACAGCAGAACAGGAGTCCTAAATGAAAAGCCCAGTGAAGGCCGAATTTTGGCAAGTGCTTGCCTTAATTGTGCATGGAGACTCCTGACTAGAAACTTTGTTGGTGATAAGAAGGATACTGTTATTTCTGTCTTTTGCGGAATCTGCTTGTGAGTACAATGTCAATCTGAAGAGCCAAACTTCCTGATTTAGCGTGGCCTAGGGTTTTAAATTGAGGGAAAACTGATTGTAAGAAAATTACTTGTATATATCAGCCTGTACAGGCAAGAGGTGCAGATGTGTCACTAGAAAAGGGAATATGCTGTGAAAATTGTCCAACAAAACACAAAGCATAGATGCAAGAATTAGGACAGTGACTGCAATAATATTTTTTCATGTTTATGTTGTTTAGCGAGAACAGCTGATGGAGTTGCTTTGAGTATATTTTGCTGGGAGTAAAAATCTTTCAATTTTGTTTTTAATAGAACTGCCTGGTTGAAATCCAGAATGTAATTGATGCTAATCTGCATTTAGTTGGAATTGTTGGAATTGCAATTGCTGGCATCACAGTGAGTAAATCCATGTTCTCACTCTCAAATCTGTATTTGAGCCCAGTACCCTGTCCCTTACTCAGAGCTTTGTGGAAGGTGTTTTGCAGCAACTGGTGAGATTCCTCGAGGGTGCAGCTATTCTTATCTCTTTCAGTGTGTCCTCTCTCTGGGAACTGCTCACATTGGTGCAAACAGACTTGCATGACTTTGTTTTACCAGTTCATTTTGGGTCCTTAGACAGGGTCCAAAGTATCTAATGGTAAACATATTTTGTTGTAATAGTAGAAAAGTGGAGTGCACATGAACCAAGCTGAAAAGCAAAAGGCCATAGCAGCATGTCCTCTATTCCAAAGCAACTGCAGACCGATGCTTTAGGCCCTTTGAGGATCCATTCCTTGGAGTTCATAAGGAATAGAGAGTACCTACCCTTTGTATAGAAATGGCTTTCCAGGAAAATGCTGGCTGTAGCATTGGTTCAATGTGAAGGATAGTTTATAAGCAGATTTTCTAGGCCACAGATCCGGTGATCAGTATGTGTTTTGTTAAAGGAATAGGATTTAAACTGCATAGTTTTCAGAACAGCATTTCTTTCCTAAACGCGTAGTACCTAGTTACAGGTAGCTGTTTCATCAAATTGTGTCATCAAAGTGTTGATAACTTTCCTTACAGTCCACCTCCTCCCACAAGTGTGTATTGTTGTATTCCCAAGGTCTGCTCCTTCATGACGGAGCTGTGACCAATAGATGTCATCCTGCTGCAAGGATATGGCTGGAGTGGGCAGTCTGTATCAAACACAGGCTTTAACAGAAGGCATTTTCCAGCACGCGTGTGCCATGACCTCCTTCAGACTCAGAAACCAGCAGCAGTCTGAAGCAGCATGAAGAACCAGAATATTAGTAAAGAAAGACACTTCTGGCTGCTGTGAAGAGCAGGAGGTTCATGAACTTATGTAGACACTTAAAAGCAGATGAAGGGTTTATGTATGTAATAGAAACCGTGGCGTGGGTAAAGGGGATTAATCCTGTGATATGTATAAAACATGGAAGTGTACTCAAAAATACAGCAAAGCAACATGGGTGGGACAGAGTTCCAATAACCTCATTGCTTAGCAAGGATACACTAGAAATATGAACATCTCTTCTATGGCTTCCCACCTCAGATACAGCAGAAGTTATGAAATGATAACCTCTTTAGCAGCAGAAACACGTCTGTACATTTTTCTGTGCTTGTTTCTGATGCTTCATGGGGTATGACTGGTCAGCTGTCTCCTTCTTCCTTAGGGAGGTATGTGGGGAGGGGATATGAACTCAGTGGTTTAACTGCCTGATAGTACTGCTCATCTCCCATCATTAGCAATGAAGCCTCAGGAGGTAACTGCTAACTGCTTTGGAGAATCAACCTGTAGCAAAAAAGAAATTTCTGGAGACTCTAGCAACACCCACTGTTCTCTGCTTTTAACATTCCCTCTAGTTAACTAGTTCCCTAACATGAATAGAGTTTTATATTTAACATATAGTCTTAGTCTCAAGTAGTAACTGTTAAGAGCTTAGCTTTCTCTGTAAAATCGCAATGCTCAGCACCAGTTCCGGAGAGCTGGTTCCTCTGGAATCATTCTCTGCTCTTATTCAAACATCTATAAAATATTCCATGTAGAAGCATTCTGAAACTCGGAACCTTTTGGTGCAATACTAGGTATAATACCAATAGTCATTGTTATTGATGTCAGTGAAATGCATGTTAATAATATTAATGTTTGGGGCTGTTATGCTGGCCTTAACATTTAGAACAAAGAACAGTGAAACTAGTGTGAGCAGATAAAATCTTGGCTTTGAGTAGCAGTGAAATTTTATGTTAATAATTGTCTGATGTCTTGGGGTTTGTAGATGGAAGCAGTCACTTGCTACTCTGCCATAAGAACCTTCAGATTGTTCTGATATGCAGACTATTTTATAATTGTTTTGTAAGTGGATCCCTAAATTTCATCCCTTCTCTTCTAGATCTTTGGCATGATATTCAGCATGATTCTGTGCTGTGCGATCCGTAACACGAGAGACATGATCTAAAACTTTCACTGCACAACTATGTCCCAGGAGTTCCAGACTAAGCTTTACAAGAAGTGCTCTTCTACCCAATTTAATAATTGTAATGCATTTTATTTAGTGTTTTAACTTACTGAGAGGAAAAGATCTCATTAGGTGAGCAGGTGAATTGTATTAGTTACAGTAAAACCAAAGTGAACAAAAAAGGGTTTTAAAATGTCCTTTTTAATGAGAAAAGCAAAGGTGCGTCCAAGACTAATTTGATTTTTAATGTCTGTATATGTGCAATTAAGAGTTTACACATCTATAGACATGGTGTAAGCACATGCATATCTCTCCTTACAAATACATGTGCACATAAGCAGGTAGCTGTATATGCAGTACCTTGTTTAGGTAAATATGTGCAAATGGAATATGTTGTGTGTGCATGTTTGCATGCATATTCTTCCAGAGTCTCACTATGCAGGACTGTACACACACCCATAGTTATACAGTGCTTGAAACCTTTTCATATTGAGTGCCTGTTTGCCAAGAATTAGCAGAGGAACAAATGCTATGTTAAAAAGTAAGAGCTACGATCCATTTTGTAACTGTTCTTTCCAAAGCCCAAACAGAGTAGAACTAATAAAATTGGACTTTATTAAAAAAAAAAAAATTAAGGCCTAAGGGCCTGCTCCAGCAAACTAATTCATATGAGTAGACCCATTGACTTCACTGTCATGCAGAGACTGGATTTTTTTTTTTTTATAGGACTGGACCCTTCAGGCAAATGCAGAAAGCTCTGGGGGAGGAAACATATCCAAGGAGATCCAGGCTAAAGGAAGAGGGGGAAAGAGGTGGGAAGTTGGCAAGACAACGCAGTCATTTGGGAGCAATTGCAGTGCAAAATGTGCTTAAGCTTCCCAAGCTAGCCTGAGACGCGCGCGCGCGCGCACACACACACACATAAAAAAATCTATGAGTTAAAGGGGCCACTAAAATCTTTATTCAGAAGTCCCTTTATCCTGCAAGACTCTATATGGTATATCTGCTGGTGCAGGAGTGGAGCCTATATCCAGAAAAGCAGCAGCTTTGTCAGATACTCTGTAGAATCTAACTGGCCTGTGGAAGCCAACCGAAGAGTGAAAATGGTCAGGAAAAGACACGCAGCACTTTAATATCCTCTGTTTCTGCTTCTGTGACTATCACAGCTTCCATGGGGCTCTTACCTCAACCTCTCACCCTTTCTTGTGGGTGTAAGGCAGGAAAGAAAGATGGGACATTTTTACAGAGCCATAAAGTAAATTTTCTTACTGGCACCTTTAGATTGCATGTCAGGTATAAAAATTACACTGTGTGCTTGAAATACCTCACGGCTTGCGTTTACATAGTTTGTTTCTATATTTTTATTTTTCTATTTGTCATATGTATTCATAAGAAAATGTTCCTTTTAAAACAGCCTAGAAGGGAGAAAGGTTGTCCCTGGAAGGGGAAAATAAATTACATCAAAGGCTCAGAATCTCTTAATTTTTGGCTTGAGATAATTCACTATTTCAGAGAATAGCTTTTTGCTAACAATATCCACATAGCAGCTTTGTCTCTCTGATGATCACTATTTCACATTTCTGATGCAGTTGTTCCATACGTGATGGGGAAAAGTTCAGCTAAACTACATATCTCATTGAAATGGTCCATAATGTCTAACAACACTTGGCATTTACAAGTCATGGGATCTTTATTCCACTGAAACATGATGCAAAGGAATGGGATTTCAGAAAATGTGTGCGTTCTAGTGCGCTTATTTGTGTGGAATATACATCCCTCATGATATTTATCTCTCATTTCCCAAAGAAACTCAAACTCCCATCACTTTTCTGTTACTTCAGGACTGGAAATAGTGTTGCTGTTCCACGTATCTGATTTAATTGACACATCTTGCTGTTTTTTACATAGATCTTGCTTTTCAAATTGTTCAACCACAAACTGTGACACTGAGACAGCTGTGCACTAAATGCTGGGTATGCAGCAGGCACTGCCAACTGAGCAGTTTCCAGGCCTAGCTCCAGGTACCCAGCTGACAGGGAGACATTATATCATATGCCAAAGAAGAGTTAGGCTTGTGTCATTCTGTTCACAGCTGATTAGCTATGGATGCCATGTAAAAGTAGGGCCTGGGACCTTATTCTGCAAGCATCAGACCAGGACATAGGGCCCCAATCTGCTGTCTGCTCCTAAGAAAGGCTCAACTGGGAGAAGGACACTGGCAGCAAATCTATGAGGGTCTCAAGCTGAAACTAAGAAATTAAGTTTCTCACAGCAGACAACTGATGCAGCCAAAGCAATTTCCTGGATCCCAGGTACACTTGAGACTGTCCCTACAACTAGTTCTGCTCTAAATAGATAATGGGATAGTATACAACTGGGGTGTTTTCTCCCAAGGTAATAGCGACAGAAAGAAGAAACCTGTGTATAGTGTCATTTTTGCCATTCAGAGCAAGGCAGCTTCCCAGGAAAACTAGTAAAAATAGCACAATAGGGAAGCCAGTGGTTCAGGTTCCAAGATCATTGCCCTACAGGGACAGAAATTTATTGCAAATAAAGCTATTTCCTTCTGTTAAACTCCCCCTCATAATGACAGTATTTTATTTATTTTAAACACATCTACATATAATTGGTTTTAATTCCTCAAATTTGTAGCACCAGAACGTAATGACAGGACCAGAGTTTACTTCTTTCTTTGTTTACTGTTTCCTGAGTAAGTTGGAAGATGCCCACTCCTGCTTTTGAGATGCACTGAATAAAAAGGCAGCTTGCAGAAACTTCAGTTGCTTCTCCACCCCCCCAGAAGTACAAAACCACTAAGTGCCTTATGAAAACAGGGAAGCGTGGTACAAAGAAACCTTCGATAACTTCAGACTTGAACAACCTAACTTTCTGCTGAAGTATTTTGGGTTTGTGGGTTTTTTTTCCTTCCTCCAAACAGTGCATTTGTTTTTCTGAGCATAATTACTGCTTATACTCTAGAGTTTACTGCTATTTAGGTATGTGGGATACTTGGACTGCATATCAGGAACAGAATAATACCAGTTACTGGTTTAGTTCTCTAAGTTATTGGTATAATTTAAGCTGGAAATCAGCATGTTATGCAGCTACTAGTGCCTTTAACAAAATCCAGAGATATAGTCTCTTTTGTTGTTTCCTGCTGTTGTCTGCTGCTGTGAGGTGCATAATATATTTGCAGTTTTCTCTGGATCTTAGTAACTGAAAGTCTTTTTTTAACTCATTAAGGGACAGAAAATGCAGCTGTTCTTTCCCTGTCAAAGCTGTAAGAATTCTTTCCTGTTGCTTTTAGATCATAGCTAGTTAACAACTCCAATTTCCACTGACTAGCTTGAGCAGCCCTTTTTAAATGCTCAGATGTCCCAGGCGGGGTTATGGCTATCAACACTGGATATATAGTGCCCACAGTTTATTGTGCTGCTGCTCTTTCATTTCAGCTCTTGAAAGCACAAAATCTTTATTTGTCGGCAGTACAAAATCATTTCCAAGCAACTAAACCGTATACCTTGAATAAGAAAGCTTTTCAAAGATAACTAAATCCAAACCAGTATCTAAACTTCCTCAAACAGAGTTCACACTCCAGAGTTGCATGCCAGGATTTTATTAACAAACTCCAATGCTTCTATGCACCAGATACGTAGTAACTGCTATATAAGTCAGCAGAAGTATCCATTTAGTCCTGTCCCCTGTACCTCTTTCAGAGGAAAGTGACAAAAGATCAAATCCCTCCAGGTGAATAATTCTGAAAGCACATCACACACGTTTTCTTCTTCTCCTGTCAAACAGTTTGTTCTAAAGCATAAAGATGTAAATTGTTGATGCCCTTATTATATCTCTAAACATCATTATTCACATTTCCCTTGCCTAATTTTTCTGAGTAACTGACTTCAGTGGGAGCTTCATTTGTTACAGGAAAACCTCAGCCAGTTTTGATAACTTGCAGAGATTGCACAGGAGCTGATGATGCACAGCCCTGTAATATTCCTACAATGAAGATTCATATTTCACTTTTCTTCATACTGAAAGTGATACTTTTATAGCAAAATATATTTCATATGTATTGAAAAATAAATTATCTTAAGCCTTCAAATGCTGTATTTTACAGCCATTGGAGGCTACTGATTAACAGCATCAGATGCTGTTCATACAAAATGTACATAAATAAAGCTTTTCAATCTCACTTTTTCCTCTCTATTGGTGCTCCAGCCACTAGGTTCTCCAAAACACAAACCCCTTCCAATATAACGTATTTGTTTCCGTAGCACAAATTCTGATTTTGGACAGAACTGGCGTATCGGTTTATGCTGCAAAGTCTGTAGCAGAATTACCTCTATGGCAGCTTTCTTTGAGAGAAGAAAAAAAACCCACAACTTATTCTGTTGCTGAAACCAGCTTTCACTTCCCTTTAGTCTAATGTGTTCTGAAGTGGCATTTTATGAGCTTTTCTGTCTTGAATTTGAAACAACTTTCTAATAAAAATAACCTGAAATAAACGACTACCAGAGAAAACTTGTCTCTGTGCCCCCCAGCGTGCGCTGCCAGAACCAGTGCCCCCCAGGCTCCCCGATTTCACGCGAGGGAGGTTCCGCGACGCAGCCCCTCTCGCGAGCGCGGCACGCCGGGCGGCCGGCACGGCGCTGACCTCTGACCGCGGCGTTCAGCAGAGACCCTCCCACCGCGGGGCTGCCTTCGCCTCACCGTCTGCATCCTGGAGCTCAGGACACCCAGTGCGCCGGGTCCGGGCACAGCTGACGCGGCAGGCGGTCACTCGGCGGCGGCGCCACCACAGGTCCGCGGGGCGGCCAGAAGACCGCCCGGCGAGGGGCTCCTCAGGCCGGGGCGCGAGCGCAGGCTGCGGGGCGGGTCTGACCGGAGCTCGCCCGTCACCCTCGGCAGTGTGATCGCCCCGGCGCTGGGCCACGGGTGGGCGGGTTCCAGGTAAAGGAGCAGGCCTCGGCCGGCGAGGCGAGGCGAGGCGAGGCGAGGCGAGGCGGGCCCAGCGCAGCCCCGTGCCGGGAACCGGGGCAGGACCCGACCCGGCGGCAGCCGCCGTATCGCCACAGCTCGCCTCAGGGACCCGCGCGGCGGAGCGGACCCGCCCACCGAGGAGGGGCAGTGGGCGGTACTCGCTCCGCATTGGCTACTCGCGCTGCGTCACGTGCGCTCTAGCGCGCGGGCGGTGCTTTGTCCTCGCAGCGAGTGTGGAACAGGCGGGCGAGCGGCGGCCGAGGTGGGGGCGCCCGCCGGTCTCTGCGCGCGCCGCTCGAGGCGGCAAGGCAGCCGACGCGCCCTGAGATGTAGCGGAGCCGCGCGCGCCGACCCGGCGGAGGCCGCGTAAGAGGTGGTTCCGTGCGCGGGGTGGGCCCGGGTTCCGCCCCGCCCTGCCCCCTCAGGCCGCTCCTCCGTCCTGCCGGCCGCGCTACGCCGCAGGGAGCGGCGCAGACCGGCGGGGCCTGCGGATGGGCTGCGTGGTGGCGCTGCCCGCTGGCTCGTAGCCCTGGGGCGGGCCGCGGCACCCTGGGCGGGGGCGCAGCTGCCGCCCGCGGCGGCGAATTTTTCCTCTCCGGACGAACGGGAGGGAAGCTGCGGGCTGTGCGGTTGCGTTCTCATTCCCCGATTTTAGACGTGTTAATTCGTGTGGGATTGTGCTTCTGAAAATCGACCCCAGCGTGGCTACCGCTGAGCACCTGCGTTAGAGGCCGCCTGCGCTGGGCCGCGAGGAACAGGCTGCCGGCACAAGGGGATGGGGAGCGGCTGCTCCAGCTCTTGTGCCCCTGATCCCCCGGGGTTTCCATACTCATTGTTACAGGTGGTAGTAGTCGCGTGAAGCCCAAGCGCTTGGCTGTAAGCTGGTTAGGAGCAAAGAAGCTGGAGTGAGAGGATGGCCCAGTTCTCAAGCCTCTCCCAGGTAAGAGAGGCCTAACGTTTAATGTGACAATAATATCAGTATTGAAGAGGAGACCGATGATGTTTAAAGGACAAATTTGCCTCAGCGTGGATTCTTATCGACCAAGCCCCCTACAAGCCTACTTTGTGTTCTGTGCTCCTATGCTTTTCTCTTACTTCCTCACCAGAATTAAGATGTTGAGAAGAGATAAGGATGTTAGGATTGCCTGCAAATCCCTTGCTTAGTTATGTGAAAAAGTATCTTAAGATAAATTAAATGTAGACAAACACCTGACCGTAAGGAATCACCGCCTCAGTAGGTTACTGTCACTGGACTTGAGGGTCTTAAAGTTGAACAGAAGTACTGCTGAAAGGCCAAAGGGATGAAGTGCTCTGAGAGCATCTAAATGTATATTTAAATAGATGCATTAACACAATGCAAATGTCTTAATTTGGATTTTTCCTAAGTGTAAAAGAAGTCATGTTAGTTATTTTCCTCTCAGGGATTTTTGCATAGGCATTAACCAGAAAAGTAGACTATTTGGGTTTTCCATGCGTATGTTCATGCTGAAGACAAATCTGTCAGTCTCAGCCATAAGGGAGCATTATAATAATTATGCAGTGCTGCTTATTACTGTAAGTAGGCCAGTTCCATTTTTTATTTTGCTAAGTGCAAGTGCTGCTTAATAGTAAGCTGACTTAAATTTTCCTGTGCTAAATACCCTTTTTAAAGGCTCAGGCACCTTGAGAAAGTACTGTCTGATCTTAAAGCTGAAGATTTTGTTAGGTAACATAATTGATGCTTTGTTGGGTAAATACCTACTTCCCAATTTTTTCCTATCATTCTCTATGCTCTTCACAAACTGGAGAGTAGCAATTCATGTTGCAGCTCTGTGCTGAGAACTTGGGAGTCCCCGGCTCTTTTGCATGCTGTCACTACACGGTTTTTACAGTTGTGTTGGGGACTGGGGAATACCAGACTTCCTCACTGCCAGAAAGTCTTTTGTAACTTAATTTAAACTAACCTATCTTGATTCAACAGTTGTAGAAGTAGTCTTGTCTATATCCAGCCGTAACTGGATTGTTTAAACCATAGGTGTAAGGGACGTACCTTACAGAAGTAGGGCTCCTACTGTTCCTGCAAAGTCGTCTGGATTTTCTATTAATTTTAAACAGTGTTTTTGGAGAATTTAAGGTTTCAAACCTTGCCTGCAAAGGCATTTCTTTATCACCAAATTATACATATGACAATTACAGTTCATGCCTTGTGTAGAATCCGTGACAAGCATGCAAATGCTGTCAGCTTATTATTGCAGTTGCCCTGGACAAAGCTTTTGCTATTATCACAGAGTGGTTTAGGTTGGAAGGAACCTCTGGAGGTCATCTGCTCCAACCCCTCTGCTCAAGGAGGGCCACCTAGCAGATTCTCTTAGTCTTTCACGGAGGCTTTGCTGCAGTTGAAATAAAAGGAAGGGGTTTGGAATAGAGTATCGGATTCCAGGAACATTCATGAAAACTGCAAAACTGAAAGCAAGATTTTTCTAAGAAAATTAAATTTCATATTTGTATCCTGTGAATTCTGGTTCCTTTATTTACTATTTCAAGCACAGTGTGAAAGGAGTATCTAATTTCTTGGGAGCTACCATCGTATTTCTAAAAATGAATTTGCATATGCAGAAAAAAAATACACCTTGCATCTCAGTAGTTGCAGTTAATTTGACCCTGGTAACTCATGAGAACGCAGTCAAGCTGACAGGGGATTACTGTTTCAGACACTTCTTTGCCAGGGATGGGAACATTTCTTTTCTAATATTCTAGATCATTCATGTTTTGTATATGTCAGAGTTTTGATTTTCAGCTTGATTAAATTGTTTTAAGTACTTCGATTCACCTTAATGGCCTTTCTGAATGTAACATTTAATTTAAAAATGGAAGTTAGTATAATTTTGTAAAAATGAGCAGTAGTGAGTTTACAACACAGTATGTAGTATTAACTAGGAATCTTACAGTTTGCCACATACTGACAATTTCTTGTTTGTCATTATATGCTTTGCATTTCAATCTGAGTAAACTTTGGTAATGAGGTTAAAAACTCATCTTGTTGGTCAGAAAAGATGTTTCCAGATTGATTTATTTCTCTCTCATGCTTTAAATGGAGTTGGGATTAATTAACCTGTTTAATAGATGGTAGTGGCACAAACAGATGCTGCCATGGTGGTAACTGATGCAATACAGTGTAGGATTAGAACTGGGTAATGAATATATCAGCAGGCTGAAATTACCGTTTAGACTTTGCTCCTGCACATGGGCATAAGGTTACATGTGACAAGCATGGCCAACTAGATTATTTTGTCTTTATGATTTCTGCTGCAAAAGAATAATAATATTACCATTCCATAATCTTTTCTCCCTCTATGTTAGAAAGGGCTTATTCTATGTAAAGAGATTGGTGCTGAAACATGCCCGGTCATTATCACCTTTCCCACAGAGATGTTGATAATTCAGTTACGGGCTGCTAGAAGAGTGGGCAATTGAATATTTATTTATCATACTCACAGAGTACGCGTTTAGCCTGAGTATCTGTTTCTAGATATTAATTATTTGATGTTTCTGCTAAAAATTAATTTTTACACTTTTATGCAAAACTTTAAGGCTCTAAGGGTTGTGGCAGTTGGCATTGTTTCAGGTTGTACCTTTGATTGCTTGAGGGCTATATTCAACGTAGGTCATTTTTTGTATGTAGCACGTGGGTCCTGGAAGGGAGGGAGGCAGGGCAGAGAGAATTCTTGAGATGAGAAAGGGTAGAGAGCCGACCATTGATGTCTTCAGTGCTAGTACCTAACCTCTGTGAGGTACAGTTTAGTAACTTCTACTTTTGATAAGACATTGCATGAGTGAATGGAGATACTGCTATGGATGGTGGCAAGAACACCAAATATTCCAGCGTCATCCTTAATGAGGGATGAGGGAGCGCAAGAACTGGATTTTCAGGTGAAAACATAAGGAAATAAGTTACTTTCTGCTTCATTTCAGCATCACACTAACTACCTTGTGAGTAAGGTCTGCTGTTCAATACCCGATTGAAAGTTTGCAGAAATCGCCCCACTGCTAACTAAAGTGTGTGATGTCAAACCTGCTGTGCTCAGAAGAATGGCACGCTCTTAGCAACTGGGTTCGTGCACACAGAGGCCATTAAAAGACTTTACAAGAGTCTTAGGGCCACCTTGCCAAGATAGGATACTTCTTCTTTTTAATGCTTTTCATCTGTTAACCATGGAATAGTATGTAAACTTAACATATGCTTCTCTTAGGACTGTTCTTTTTTCTGTCATCTACTTTCCCTTATTTGTACATTGAATAGTATAGGAGACTATAATTTTTTTTTATTTTTTTTTATTTTTTTTTAAAAAGCCCTGCCCTATTGATTTTTCTTAACTGGTTATGTAGTCGTCTCTGGATGCTGTTAACAATCAACCCCTGAAATGAACTCTTCTCAGTAATTCCCTGCTTCACTCTTGCATTAACTATGGAATGGCACCTCGTGCTGCTCCATAAAAAGTAACCAAGGGAAACTCTTGGGAAGGTAGATAAACAGTTTGAAGGTCTAACTGGCACTTATTAGCACCATGAGGCTTTTCCCAAGAAGAAATGCTGATGTTTACAGTAACACACGAGAATTTTAAAAGGTCAAAGAATGTATAGTAGATGTATGCAACTTCCTTCCCACATAAAAAAAAAAACCTGGAACTTTATGTTAATACCAACAAAAGCAGGAGTATGTTAGTAGCTGTGTCATTGGTTTTTGCCGCCTTTTGGTAAGCAACAATACAGACAGACAAATAAAAGATCTATGCCAACAGCTGGGTGTACAGCGGCCCTGAGAGTTATCAGCAGGTTAATCCTCTGTGGGCACAATGGCAATCTTTGAGTAGAGTTGGCGGTTCAAGCTGGGCATAACAAGATGGTCTTCATCTTCCTGGCTCTAGGGGTTGTTTGGGTATGTTACTTGCCAAAATAAAGCAAATCTCTGCCTGGATAACTGAAAGAGCACAAATGCTGCTCTCCTGTATGAACCTCTGGATAAATCTGTTCCACTTAATTCTCCACTTTAAAAGTGAAAATTGTTCTTCATAAAGACACATTTGCAATCACTGAACAACTACGAGACTTATAGTGAAGTAACCCACTTTACAAGGCAAAAGGCGTGGCTGGGAAGGGGTGAAAAAAGAAAAAGCTTTTGGTAGTGACTTAACGTGTTAGTGGCATGTATTACCTAAAAATTGTATTTAATGCGGGTTTGAACCTTTAGTGCATCTGCACAGAGCTGCAAATTCTTAGCTCTGAAATAGTTTTTTTATTGTTAGAAATCATTTTACTACCATTTAATTTGTTAATACACTTAGATTTTTTTTTTTTTTTTTCCTGGTTGCATTTGCAAAGACATGCAGAATGGTAGTACTGTTCCTCAGTCAAGGAAGCATGGAGAATTTTATTTTTTGTCAGCCCTATTTATGCCTTCACTGTAGTCTTGCTGTCCTGTCTGCAGTACTCCTGGATCAGCAGAGGTCACACTTACGTGAGCAGGGACAATTAAATCAAACTGTGATTTCGTCACTCCTGTTGTAGGTAATAGAGGTGAGGGACAAAGTTGCAACTCTGCCACTGGATTCTGTAAGCTCTTCTACTTTGTTTTGGAATCACTTAAACCAGGTGGAAACTAGCTCTTCTTTTCAGGGATTGGTTTAGTACAATCATAGCTTGCCACAGAGTCATCAGGTCTAATGAAACAATAGTACTCATGGGGGGCAGGGAATCTCAGTGGAAAGGAAACCTTTGTTAGTTTGCATTTATTTCCTTATTCCTGGGTCTGCACTTCTCACCTGTGCTCGTTGAGCACTTTCCCACTCACAAGGGACCAGCTGACCTGTGTAGGGGAAAAAGAAATTTTTCTGAGTTTCACTTTAATGGTATTACACTTCCAGTCTGGAGAAGAGAGTAGCAAGATTTGAAGCTTCGCTGATTCTTCAGTGCTCACAGAGAGACAAGTTTTTCAAACGACGTACTTCAGTAGGAAAGGGAGGCTTACTCCACTAGTGCAGACGTGAAAAAGCATGCCTAATGAACACAGGTCTGGACAACAGTGGTGATGACATAGATCTATAGTGCAGATAAGCAAACTGTATGTGCTTAGTCCCAGCTGACTACACTGAAGCTAGGGTCCTTAAAAAACCTAATATTACATGTATGGAAAAATACCGTTGCTAATATGAAGGCTGTAAGTATATGACAAAATCTAATCTAATTAAAATGTTCAATACTAAGAGTATGTGTTGCCTTTTTTTAACTCTGAAATACATCAAATGTTTTGTCTCTGAGCATCTCTGTACAAAATACCTGGGATTTATGAGCAAAGGCTTATACAGACACATAGTAATTTCTCCTTCTTCCCCAAAGTAAATTACAGGTGGGTTCTAAATACAAACCTGTGGTCCTATGATTCTGCTTTTGTGCATGTCACAGAATATCCAGTTAATTGAAGTAACTAGTGATACAGCTTCAGAATAAAACTTTGTGCACACCAATTTGCAAACCTGTTATGAAATACACTTTTATTTATGTTTAGTTGTGAGCAGAGAGGTACATTTCGACCGCGTTCTGTTGGAAGCTTACATGTTACGGAGCTTCTGTGGTTTAGTGCAATAGTTTGTCCTAACCTTCTCATGAACACAGTCACTATAATCAGTGTTACATTTACCACACTTGCAGCTCACAGCAACAGGGTAGGAATAATAAGGGATGGTGTGATGAGGACAGCCCGGAATCAGTGCTGTTTGATACAACATCTCTTTATATGTGCACACGTTCTGGGACAGAGCACTTTTGAGTAGCAGCTTCTTGCCATTGCTGTCCTACAAAGAAAAAAGAAATGCATTGTTTCACTGAAGCATACACGGCTGTCAGAAGACTTCCTTTGACATTTTCTCAAATGTGCAGGAAGCAAACTTCTTTACATTTAGACTGGCTCTGATATTTTCAGCGTACTTCTGCTTAGATCTGTAATTTTGAATCTGCATGTGATTGGGGCTCTCTACCCTTGTAGATATGTTCACCTTGCCTTTATGGTTTTAACTAATCTGCTTGGCTCAAAGTGCTAACAGTGCTTTGTAATCTGTATTGGCTACCTACTGACCAAGGTGGAACTTGAAATGCTATGTTGAACAGTGAAGCTCAAAGCACAGTGTTTGGCATGCCTACATGTGAGGTATTCTCCACAGCTAGCTGTCGTAACAGTAGCGGGAGTAGAATTTACCCAAGTCATTTACATTAAATAAGAGTGACTAAATATAATCTGCTGCTCACCTGTTCCTTTCTGACCCCAAAAACTGACTACAGAAGCTCTGCAGTGGCAGCAGCAGTCAGATCTCTGCTATGCCACTGGTGTTATCAACTCCATGGTTCCGGAGGCTTGGCATTTCTCATCCATACCTTTGTAAAAAGCTAACTTGAAAACATGATGATAGTGTGATTTTTCTGTCTGTGACAAACACTATTAGAATTGTATCATTTACACACAATTTTCCAGTGAGAATAGGCACTTGTTTTGCAGTGATGGCCATTATAGAAGCAACTGCCTAAAACAGAGTAATGCCTTGTACCCGAGTCATGCAAAATCCAGCGCAGATGGTGGTGTTGATGGCCAGGCAGTAGGCACATTCCCTTTTCTCCACATGGATTATATACTCGGAAGGAGCACAAAGTGATGCTGTTTGACTGAAAGTCAGGCCAAAGAGGAGAGACATCACAAAGAAGGGACTCATGCTAGATGGGGGAAAACAAACAAACAGACAAAGCAAACCCTAAGTAAAATTAGATGTACTTTCCAGCTCTTTTATCAGAATTTGACAAGAACAGTTATGATAGTCACAGACTAGAAGTAATCTTAACTTTTTTAGCTACAGCCTGACAACTTCTTTCCAATCGCAGACCTTTAATTGAAATAGTACTAACCACTAAACAGAAAAGAAGGGTAAACAGGCATTAACAACATATAACAAATCCACTTTTTCCCCACTAAAGCATATTACATGGAACTTTTCACTAATGAGTGATAAAATGCTGACACAGAAAAATAACAGGAGCTAAAGGATTAGAAAATGTGACGTGAGAGAATATGAGCTCTAGAATTAACCAGAGACGCTAAAATAATCTCACTGGTTTAAAAATAATTTTCTAAATAAAAGCATCTTATAAAATGTTCAAGAGAGGAAAAAGAAACAGCTGTGCATATCAGGCATACCACTGTATTTTTTACTTTCCAGTTGGCTTAGAGGCGTGATGAAATGGGAACACTGCCAAGAATTAAATAATAGATTCAAGCAAATTACAATAAAGCACATCATCAAAGAGTTCAAATCGATGAATCCCCGCTTTATCTGTCTGTTGTGCTGACCTCATTTCTCAGACCTGCTGGGGGATCCTGAGAACAAAGCTTTGATTAGCTCTGAGACAATTCCAGGGTCTACTCTATAGCCTGTAAACTCCAAACTTTAAATGGCAGTGTCTACAAACATATGGACATCACCCTCCAGTCTCTTCCAGCTGCCAGCTTCCCCATAGCAAAAGCCGTTCATTACACAGTCTGGTTTACCCTGTAGCTGCAACAATGCAAGTCTGGAAAGACCAACCTCTTGTCAGCTGAATTCTTCCCTATTACAGGAACCTGATTCTGCCTTGAGCTGGGAGAGGCAGTGACCCAGCACAAGCTCTGTGTGTGCTTTATACTCTCCAGGCTAATTCCAGGCTGATCTTACTGTTTATGTAATTGCATCTGAATTGCTGCTTTCTTATCACAAAGTCATCTATTGAAAATTCATACTGAACCACAAAGCAAATGTGATAGGAACAAATGTGTCCATAATATCCTAACCTGGAAACTGGAGCTGGAAATCTAATTATTTTAACAGTCTTTCTCTTCTCAGGCTTTTAAACTAACCACTGCTTTAAAAAAAAGTTATTATTGATTAATTTAATCACTACATAGGATAGCAACATCATGACAGGAAGGCTAGCATGGAAATGGAGTCATCCTAAATCACATATGACTAATTCTACACCTGTGTTTTACGGAAATTTAATGAAGTCTGATTCACTCAGTTTGCTTGTCACCAGGCAGACATAACTGAGAGATGCAGTGCTATACACATAAAGTAACAACTCTCAAATCAAGGCAATTGCTCTACAGTGTGGTTAGGTACAGCCTGACTTACCTACTCAAACAAAACACACTGAGAATTTATCTAGCTTTGAACCTGCTGAGCAAATATTGAAGTAACAAGCAACTCACTCTGAAATACCGATTGATGGGGAAAACCACTCCTTGTAGCACAACGAGAAGCAAAATGCACCAACACCAGTGAAACCGAGATGTCCACAGATGAGGGAAAACCACTCGCGTTTAGGGCTTTGTGGAACACCTGGGAGGAGCAAAAGTAAGAAAGCGTCGAGTCAGCATGCACGTCTTGCACTGATTCAGCACAAAGCCACTGTCCTCCACTGCTTCATCAGTGTCCAGCCAGCCTTCTCACTATGCTTATTCACTGCAGCTCTGTTAACGCTTACCCTTTCAGTTAATCACCTAGCTGCCATTTGGACTTTGATCTGATGTATGTGTTATGCAGGTCAACCACATTTTTGATTTATGTAGCCCTAAGAAATATGATAAAGTTGAGTTTGAGCTGGTAAACATGGTCACTTTGGGCTGTTAGAGGAGTGGTCCAGTCAGTCCTGACTGGCGTCTAACTAATTCCTGTATCATATTGTCTCCTTTTCCCGTGGCTTCGGACTGCTGCACACAGCTTTGTGTCCTGGACTAATTCTCCAAGGGTTTTTTTTTGACAACATGATAGAGATCTCACTCTGTTAAGACTAGCCAAATGCTTTCTGTTTTCATGGAGTCTGTAATTATGGGTTGATTTCTACCGTACAACTTCTCAGGAATTAAATATAACTCTTTCTGGCTTAAGGACATGAGCAGAGCATTAATTGTACTCTCAGTAACATCTGTCCATCTACACTTAGCAACAGAAGTATAACACTGTTATTTTGCTACTACTCCAATACGTTATTTAACTCTGTATTTTTCTGACATATTTTAAATGCAGGTAAACATAGAGGCTATATGAGTATACACGTACATACACCCATATGTAGATGATGTGTATATATATACACATATACACACACACACACGTTACATCTACATTACATATATATGTATGGGTTTGGTTGTTTAAAACTTTAATCACAGAAAAGAACGATTGTTCTTGGAAAATCTTAAGAGCATTTCAAATGAGACAACAATCCTGAAAGGAAAAGGAAACAATTCATAAAACTAAATCCTGGAGAGGACAAAAAGTGCCCAAAATAAGAATAAAAAATGGCATTCCTAAAGCAAGAATATCGCATGTGCCCCTTGCACGCCTAGCTGAAGTAGGTACAGTTGATTCTTTTCTCTAAAGATTTCACAGTGATTTACAAGCACAGCTTTAGGCAATTGGAGCTATATTTGTATACACTGGTCCTGACAGGAAGACCCCCACATCCAGGTTTAAAGTGTCCTCAACATACCCTATAAGAATATAGGCAGAGGACAGATCAGAGTATGACGGCATATATCGTTTGCTGCTTCAAAGTGCTAGTTTATCTGATTTGAGAAAAATGGGTGTAACTGGGGGGGAGGGGGCGGAAATTCAGATTAGGGTAAAAAAGGATTAAGAATTTGCTTTAAGAGGATTTAGGGAAATGTCTTCAAAGATCAATAGTGAAGAGAAAAAACCTATAACAATGCTTGAAAGTCTATCAGTGAAGATGAAAAAGAGAATGCAACAATAAAAACTATAGCAATGAAAAAAAAGCAAAACAACAATCACTGTCGGAAGTGAGAAAATGCAGAAAATTCACATGGGAAGCTGGAGACTAGGAAATAAACTTCTGTCAGGACAGAGGCCAACAGTCACGTCAAGGGACATTACTAGATGAAGACAAGCTATTGATGCAGAGTAAGTGCAAAGTCTTCAGTAAGTACATGTGCATTTGAAAAGGTAGTGGCTGAACAACCAACATACACATTTGCAACAAAAATTATTGAATAAACTGTATAAGGAATAAATATTTCAAAATCGACATAATTAGCTAGCTAATGGCAATTTCAACAAGTCTTGGAATACTGAGGACATTTCAAAACATTAAAAAATGTGCTAATACTATGCCAATATATAAAGAGAGAATGTTGACCCAGGTAACTCTCAACCAGCTCGCCTGACATCTATCCCTGATAGATAGGTAAAATAACAGAAAGTTGATACAGGATTTGAGCAATAAAGAATTAATGGATGAGAACATAATTAATGCCCATCAAGATGGTGTTACATAAAATAGGTCATGCCACACAAACCTGATTTCATTCTTTGAGGTGATTACAAATTTGGTTGTTAAGGCAACTACACAGATGCAATGTCCTTAGTTCCATCTGTCCAGAGCCCTACTGTCATGAAGATTTAGAGCTATTAGGCAGAGTCCAACATGGTGTATACTGAATGTTGGGAATTATTGATCACTGGAGCAGGTAGCATAATTTCAGCAGTGCATTTATTCACTGCAACTTTTTTACCCAGCCTCTGAATGCACTGCAGTGCATTACAGAAATATCTGAGCAAGTATTAAGAATGAAAATTAATTTATCTGGAAGCACAATAAATTAGTTTGAGCAGACCTTGAGACTAATGTGACTACTGCTGCTCATACTCAGGTTAGCTCCACACTTCTATGGACACAGAACCTCTGGCTACTACCTCTTCTTTGCTGGCATCACATTAGCCTGCCCATCTGTCAGAGATGCAATAAACATCACCAGAGTGATATACACCTTCACATCTCTTCAGTAGTTTACACAAACTATTAAACTGGTAGAAAAAAATTTTCCATGATTGTCCTTCTGGATATGACCATAGAGGTCATTCACTGCTGACCTCTCTGAACACTTGATGGGAGTGAGATCCCACTGCCTACTGGGAGCAGCAAGACAAAAGACTGTGGCAGGACAACAAAGTCCAGTGTGGCAATCTATGAGCGCATGAGGCTTCTTTCACATAGTTTCCTAAAATCCATAGTTAAAAGCCTGATGCTTATGGATCCATTTCTTTGGTTGCCCCCCTGCTGACCTGCAGACTATTCAGTGATAGAAATTTTTAATGTGCTTTTGCAGCCACCAGCTTTGTAGCCCTGTTCTGGAACAGCCAGTTACGCTGTTAATTATTTATCTTTAACCTTTCTGTTAACTAAACCAATCCATTCACTGACATCAGTTATTTTACACTTTCATTAAGTGAAAGACAGTATGCTAATGTTCTACAAGAAGTGTTTTAAGCGATCTCTGTAAACAGAATTTAGTAATCATAAAATTCCGGGGTTCATTACCCAGGAATCTCTGTAACGGGCTAGAGAAATTCAGTGCATACCAGAAGCTTATATGTAAAAGTAATTTAATAGGATTCTCTGTCACTGACCAGTGCCTAAGATAAAAGTAGGAACAATGAGGAGAAGTTATCACATGTTATTCCTACTTGCGGTTCCCCTGTTCATAGTACAACACAATGAAAACTTTGTCATCTTATGAGCAGGTTAACTTATAGAGCAGAGTAACTCTTGTTTCCACTGCATATAGCACTGTGGATATTAAAATAAAAACAGGTCCATGCTTGCAGACAACAGAGAATTGGAAGCTATGCTGATGAAAAACAGGCAAAGCCAATCAGATTTCTAAAAGATTAGTATTCTGGTGGAGGAATTATTTCCAACCCCATCCTGTTGCAGACCTCCACTGATAAAAGGAAATAAGAGCCTAATATGCTGCCATAGAAACACGTGGTTTTGCCAGGTTTTGCATTTAAACAGACCGGCTGCTGAATTTTCAAAGCTAATCTGTCTATTGCGAGTCTGTCTAACAGCTTGAAACATAGCTCTCATCTCTTAAATTTATAGATTCACAGATGACCGCTCTTCTCTTTCTTTCCTAGGATTAGCTGCAGCATTTCCTATCAACCACAGATTAAAACAGCAATTCTCTTTGTTGCATATCATATGCCAATGAACTCCATTTACGGTCTGAAAATACTTCATAATCCTATTTGCCATTTGGCTCATATGATACACCACTTTGTATGTGGTTTCATTTCTTTGGAAAGTGCTAGATATTTCTGTTATTCTAAGATACACAATTGCTACACTGGGGACAACATTTAAAAAAAAAAACACCACCAACAACAAAGACAAGCCAGAAGCCTTCTGCAGTATTATCAAGGATGAATGACTATACCCACACACTATCATAACAATGCTAAGGGGTAAAAGTCACAGACACTTTTCAGTTTCTAAGGGTTGTAGTGTTCTCCTAATTTGACTGGCAAGCTGGTAAGCAGTCAGTAGGTAATCAGACAAGATCTTCACTGATGAAGATCTGGTATGGAAACTTGACACTACCCATGTACAAGTGACTTTTTTTTAGATCAGAATTTAAGGTAATTATATATGCCCAGTATGAACATTGGGGTATGTTTCTGTTTCTCCTTCTAGGCTTTTGGTATCCAGTCCTGTCAGATGCTGCTCTTACCCAATGTACATTCCTCTCTTAAGCAATCGCACATGCCCACCTGAAAAAGAAGTGTCTGCCACAGCTATGACAGACTGTGAAGCCTGCCAAAGTGGATGCCTCCCTATAAGGAAGCCACTCTAAGATTCCAACTAAAAATTAAAATGGCTGTAAGGAAGGAAAAGGGAAGACTTTTTCCTCATGAACCCTTCCCCCCCAAGATACACCTGGTAGAAGCAAGGCAAACTAAATTAAGTACTTTGATATCTAGGGACAGAAAAGGTTGTAGGAATAACACTGTTATTTGTACAGGGTTTTTTTTCTTATTAAACACATTTAAATCCTGTAGCAATTTTTAAAAAATCCTTTTAGAAATTAGAAGAATTAGAAGTTTAAAGGAAATTAGAAATTTAAAGGAATGTTATTATTACTGTTTTAGAAATAGTTGTCCTTTAATAATGACTATCACACATACCTGAGGATTTTTTTAATACATCTTTTTAATCAAGATTTTAATATCTTCCTTACATATGCTTGGGGAAAACTGTTTAAAGCAATTCTTCCAGTACAGTGTCCGATTCTGAAAAAGCTACTTTTTAAAGCCACTGTGAAGTAAGATCAGCAACTGCTGACAGGTAACATTCCCCTTCCTCTCATATTATCCAGTTAGTTTCAGCCAGGTGAGGTCAGCATCAGTGTGGGTACACTGACTAACCTCTAACCCCAGTGCAGCTCCACTGGTTTCCGCAGAGACATTCCTGTGTTCCGCCTGGCCCTTCAGGGAGCACATTGGAGAGCCGAACAAACGGGCACATGCTAAGACATCGTCTCTGTTACTCAGCACTACCTGCGAGCCCATGTACTCCTGCATTTGTCAGCTTGGGTGAGTCCTAAGTGTGATTTTCTTAAGACTTGTTCTTATTTTCCATTCTATTTTGCACACTCTGCTCTCAGAGCTTTTAAACAAAACACATTTTTAAATACCGTTTGGAAATAACTATCAGTAGTCTCAAGTGACAATTACAATGTACCTGGAAGTGCATGCATATGCTAACCCTGTACTGTAGTTTTAAATTCTGGCAGTGGTTACATTCTTCTTTTTTAAGTAAGATACAAACTGTGGGTTTTCTCAAGTTGTCAAAATAACCTTGTGGTCTCATTTGAAATACTTGTAGTACTGTATCAAGTTTTGTCACAATTCCAGAGTATTCCATTTCATGACACATCATGTAATAGAAACCCCTGTTGCTGCAATATGCTGTGCATTTAACAACAAAGAAAACAGACCAGAGAGAGGTATTTTTGGACCACTTGCTGGGGGAAGGCCTTTCTTTATACAGTGCTACCACAAGATATGTGTCACTTGCTGAATCTCTCAGTATTATCCAATACAGAAGTTATATTTAACTACTGGGTAATAACAGGGGTTGGAACATGCATTTAAAAATTCAACTTTTGAGTAAACCCCCAACACTTTGTACTAATGAAATAACAAGCTAATAATTTTGAAATGTCCTGTGCTTGATAAAGCCATGATGGACAAATGATACTGACTTGACATTTGAATATTTTATGAGAGATCCAAGACAAGGATTAGAATAGGCAAATGCTCATTATTTGTCTTCTCAGACTTAGAACTGAATTTTCGATTCAACTTTTTAGGCTTTCCCCTCTTCTGCTTTTGTTTCAGGCTGTTGTAACGAACAGACGTACTAAAAAGTTATTACTTATCATATCGAAAAAATAATTCTCAATTAAAAGCAAGCGTCTGCACCAGAAATTTGAGATCAGTCATTAAACATATGGCCAAGATAGGTATTTAAATTGAATCAGCTCTTTTTCTTTTTTTTTAATACATACATTTTACAACCTATAGACCCAGGGCTATTCAGTTATCCAGTAAGTAAATTCAAGGAAAACTATTATTTGTTCCCAAGGCAATTCAGAAAAAGAGGAAAGAGCAGATTAAACAAAGACAAATAACCCCCGTGCTGAACAAGAAAAGTGAGACAATATAATGAATGGAATTCAACCTATGCATTTTCCAATCCTTTTGACTTGTTGTTACCTTATGGCAAAGTACTTTGTCAAGCCAAAGATTATGCATTTCTTATAAAAGAGACCATACAAACAAAGGCACAGAGTGGATCTGAAAAAACAACAGCAACAAGTTTTATAGCACCCAGTATTTCAGCTAAAGTCAATCAAACCGAGGTGCAAAATGCAGCTATCATCTGGAATACAAAAAGGATCACAATGGACAGAAGCAGTTCTTCTGCTTTAATAACCACATCACGTCTGGCACGTTGCATGTAACACCATTCACCACACTGAGAAGTCTTCAGATATCACAAGGCTCAAGTTGGTTGTTACTCTGACACCTACATTTTTATCTTTTTTAAAAGAGTTGCAAGTCAAGCAACATCAGAAACGCTGAAACCAAGCAATCAGCTTTTCACAACCATACCAGTAAACATCCCTGAAGCTCTGACTCCAAACCATACAACCCAGGCTTCAGGCAGGTGTCACTACATATGACACCAACGTTTCCTTGAATTGCTGGGGCCAGACCTGTTTGTTTTAGTTGAAACCACAGTACAGATGAAGAGCTGTATCGGGAACTTGATGACAATGTAAAAGTTTGAGGGACTAGGACATACCTTTCCGTGAATGGGTGGGCTTGAAGAGCCAGGAGCAGGAAAGTGACAGCATCTGCCTTAGAAAAAAAGGAAAAATATTGAAAGTACTAGGGAAAAATAAAATTGCACACATGGTAAATAAGGATGACAGGAAGAAACAAAGCAGATGTGGTCAGCCAGAGCATTGCTCACCCTCCTTGAAGAAGTATGTGACATAAAAGGAACTGGAGAACTGTGCTAGCAATATTATGAAGGAAAGTAATAATATATACCAACATTTCCAGATGCTTACTTTAAGATAACCTGATATTGACAAACTTCCTGTTGGAAGCTGCAGGTCCTCAGCTGCTCTGTTGAAAGAAGTAATAAATCAGTATCTGCAGTCATCATCAATTATATGCTTGCTCGGAAGACATATTATACCTCAGACATTAAAGGCCACATCCTCCTTACAATTGATTAGTAAAGACCCAGAGTAAAAAGAAATGTGACAAATATATCATGTATATGTATTTCACTGGAAATAGCATTGAAAAAAAGGAAATATTCTGTTTAATTGATAACTTAATTGATAACTACATTTATTAGCAGAGGTTAATATACATTTAAAAACCTTGTGAAAAAGGCATATAGAAATAACCTTATCTTGCTAATACTTTTAAATAAAGCATATATATATTAAAATATATATATATAAAATGATCAGAGGGATGGATCACCTCTCCTATGAAGACAGGCTGAGAGAGTTGGGGTTGCTCAGCCTGGAGAAGAGAAGGCTCCGGGGAGACCCTATTGCAGCCTTCCAGTCCCTAAAGGGGCTTATAGGAAAGATGGGGAAAACTTTTTAGCAGGGCCTGCTGTGACAGGACAAGGGGTGACGGTTTTAAACTAAAGGAGGGGAGATTCAGACTAGACATAAGGAAGAAGTTTTTCACACTGAGGGTGGTGAGGCCCTGGCACAGGTTGCCCAGAGAGGTGGGAGATGCCCCATCCCTGGAAACATTCCAGGTCAGGCTGGACGGGGCTCTGGGCAACCTGATCTAGTTGAGGATGTCCCTGCTCATGGCAGGGGGTTGGACTGGGTGGCCTTTAGAGGTCCCTTCCCACCCAAACCATTCTATGATTCTATGAAATATCATGGCTAATGTCAGAATATAGCCTTTAAAACATTAATAAAATTCCACAGATAAAAGCATCAATATTCACTACTATGAATAGCTGCTAACCGGTAGCTTTCAATTTTTACTTTTTTGAATTCAGTGCTACCTGAAGGATTCACAAGCTAAAGCACGTGCATTTATTAATTTTCATTTCCTTTCCCGATGCAAACTGGATTAATATCTAACATAAAGTTGCTTATATTTTCAGTTTTATTTACTATATATAGTCCATTCACAGAAACAGACATAGTATGAGGCAAATGTGATTTTACGTCCTTCCTAGTTGATTACATTTCCTGTAAGCTTTCTATAGTGGTACTAACAATATTTTTGTAATTTTGCAGATCATTTATACAGCACACCACATGACACACTCATGATATCAGGAGGATTACACGATGCACCACGAATTCACAACCCTGCCATGACAGTTCTGGAAAGTAATGAGGTCCTAACTGATTGCTTACCATTTGAGTGTAGATGTGGACAGTACAGAATTGAGTTTTTACCTGTTCAAGTGGAAAGACTTTTCTCCACCTTCAAAACATTTTAATTACCACAAGACTCACTGTGACATGCAGAAACTCTTGCAATATTTAACCAGCATTTCTAAATCTTACTGCTTGTTTCTTGTAATTTCTTCTTCTACAATGTCAGCTACTGTACATATACCACTATACTGGAAATCATGTTTGGTAAATACCAATTTATTTTTCATGTAAAGTCTCAATGAACAATCATTTAAATCCTATTTTTTATAATAAGGCATTTAAATATCACATATTCTGGAATTAGCAAAGCTACGAATGTGGGTAGGTGAGGCTTGATGTGGATTTTGAATCTTCAAGATTGCAAAATTATTGTGTATGGATCTATAGGTGAGCCATAGCTGAGAAGACTAGATGATAGTAGAAGTCTCGTTATACTCAAAAACAACTGGAATTTTTATTTTTAATTGCTCAGTAACTAGCTTATCTAGTCTGCATATCTGTTGAAGATGTTCACAAGAGCAACAGTCAAAATTAGAAATATGCCATCTTGAAATGAAGTAACAAGCATTGGCAAGTATTTAGATCTTGTATAAAACACCACCCTCTATTAAAATAAATTACAAACTGCACATATACATTGCGTTTCTGGTGACTACGTTTTCTTTTTCCTGCAAAGTAGCTGAAGAGACATTAGTAAATAACATCTCAAACTAAAATGAAGAATAACTGACTTTGCATAACAGTTTCTGTATCCAGTAAAAGAAAAAAAAAGTAATTAATGTATCTGGGAGAGGTTTAAATGGATTATTTTACACTACTTATGGTAAAATAATCTTTCTTGGAAAGAACAGACATCTGGAATTTGTGTGTTATAAGCAGTTTCTCTGTTCTTCGTTTGGTTTAATTTACACTATTTAGGCAGATACATTATAAAAATTCAATATTCTGCAAACATATGATATGTCTTTCCAGCAAGAAAAGTCATTCTAACTTCTCAGAAAATTTGCTTGCATAACAGATTCCATTTCCAAATATGGAGAAAACATCACTATATTCTTTCAGATCTTTGGAGAATATTTGTCAGTTACATACAATAAAAAATTGTTATTAATATCACTGCTCAACAGATAAGGCATAAGGAACCCAAACTACTAGCCTATACATAAAATTGCTACACAAAAAGAATGCAGTACATATGTTTTGCTACCCACTTCAGAAGAATCCAGGATTTTGATTTTTCATAATATTTTAAGATGTACCTGTAGTTTTCTTGTTACCTCGAGGCTCTGAAGCAGGTTTTTGTTGTTGTGAAACCAAAATTAATCAAGGATTAACACAGAAATATATGTTATTCTAAACTGTTCTTACGCGTACATGGCAGAAGCTGTTAGTCCTTAGGAAGGCTGCCTGGTGATTTATATCTGTGTTCTAATCCATAAAAGTAACAACATTTGGTCCCACACTTTACTTTTCAGATAAACAATTTAATGACATCTTAACATTGTTTTTACAATCTTAAAACATGTGTGCATATTTTATTCCTTAAGAAGCTGAAATCTTTTTAAATCAAAGTAATTCTATTGACAATTCAATTTTAAAAGTTTCAAAACTGTTTTAACATACTGAAATAGTAGCTCCTGAAAACAAAACAGACTAAAAAGACAGTTCTGACAACATTTAAAAATGAATGGAAAAGCAAGATGACTTCAGGCAAAAGTGCATGCATTTTAACAGCTTCAGTATTTCTTTCACTAAATAATATCCTTTTGTGAATTATGTATTAAGAAAAAGATTAAATTTAAAAGAACAAAACTGAATTTCTTTAGAACTAGTATTTCTAATGCCAGACTTTTTTTTTTTTCTTTTTAAAACAGCTTTCTATGTAGTTATACTTATTTCTAAATTTAAAAATGGGCTCATTTGTCTCCAGACATCTTATAGCATAGGGAATGAAATGTAGAAAATGCTCTGCAGGTTAATGTAGTTATGTATCTGTAAAGTTTATGTGTATAAAGGAAACGAATGTAGTATTAAACATACCGAGTATGACAGAAACATGCAACAATGTACTAACTCTGAAAGAATAATACTCCTGTGGTTGTACTAATCAAATAATGCTAGGGCACTAGTCATTTTTTCATTTTAAGTAAAGAGCTTTTCAACTTCTTTAATTTTTCTTTTCCTGTCCATTTTAGAAACTGCAGTCCATCCAGCCTCTCGCATTTTTCTCATGGTTGTACGTTTCAATACAGAGCCTGGAGTTTTCACGTTTGATGTAGTTAGTTTCTAAGAAGAAAAATAAAGCCATCCATTAGTTTCTATAACGAAGTTGATTAACTGTTCATTTTGATCTGAAGAAAAGCTAAGGTACCTTTTTTGGTGTCAGGGCATATAATTGTGAAGCTTGAGGGTAATCTTTGTACAATTTTTTAAACATTTCTTCCTCCGAGACTATGCTCTTAAATTAAAAACAAAAAAGTTACTTAATCACACTATATTAAAAAATATATTTTCTTTCCCCCTAGGAATATTATAGAGTATGAAAAAAAAAAAAAGGTTAAGATGTTACTATGAAGCTTCAACAGTTCAATAAAAACAATGTAAAAAATCATTATAAAAGTTAATATATATTTTTGTATAGCAGTACTCTGTCATATAGTTACTATTTAAGTACAGATAAATACAATTCCAGAAAGAGTCAATGAAAAAAATATATACATAAATATTGTCTTGGATACAGAACCCCACATGCTTTATATACATTCTTAGATATAGCAGTGTGCATAAAGAACTGTTAAGTACACTATTTGTTCTCTGATTTTTACCAGGAGGTCACTGTGTTCAGAGCTATCTGACTGAGCATCCAGCTGTAGAAGCACTTTTTGCTTTTTCCTCATGCACTGTTCTGAATGCAGATTTGTGCTTTCACTTTGCAGTTTATGTATTGGAGGAGTCTTTATAATATATGTCTGGGAAAGAAAAAGATGGCATTTAAAATTACATTTTCAGTGGTAATTATAGAATCTAAAACCAAACTCATAACCCAGTTTACAGATTGAGTATCCAGGAAGACACTAGAGAGATGGTGTGGAACAATTATCTTTCCATCCAAAATGTGAAGCAAAGACCCAAACAAAGAAAAAAAAAATCCTTTTTTTTTATTGCCAAACAAGGAGAACAACTGTGGAAGAACTGAGTTTTACGGCACACTATATCTACGTTCTTCATGGTTATCTGCAGAAATTCAGGTTACTCTGAACTGTAGTAACTACATGCAGACTATAACCAACATTTAAGAAAACGCAAACAAACAAAACTGCAGGAAAAAGCTTTCAGAAAGACATTGATAGTGATATCAAAACCAAGATTGTTTTTACTTAAATAGTTCCTTCACTAGAAGGTAAACTTCTCAGAAACATTGCAATGGAACAATGCAATCCTTTTTTAGAAAGGATAACATGAAAATGGTAGTTGTTTCTATTGTTAAGATATAAACATCACATGTGAGCTTCAGACAGGGTAAGAAGCATAAGGTTTTACAGTTATGACAAAGCAGTCAGGAATACTTCCATAATTTTTACAGCTACACAAGCTATTTTCTGTTCCATAGAGAAAAATATGCCTTTACAAACAGATAACACTTTTCTTTTAAGACTAAGTAAAAGAATTCTAGAGACATTATTAAATTCATAGTCCCTCTAGAACAGGAATCGTTACTGATCAATGATAACAGACAAATTAAGCAACTGAGCAAGAAAATGACACACAGTGGGAGCCCTTACACAAACTGCTTTCTAATATTGCTGTGCTATACGGGGTTTTTTGTGGCTATCTACCTTTTAAATCCCTGCTTATCACACCAAAAAATAAATAAGCATCTACAGAGAAGTAAGAAATATAGTCAGAAAAATAAACCAAGAACAATTCACTATTATGAGCTACAAACCTTTAATGATGGACTACCCAAGGGACTTTTTGCAGATGCTGAAGGAAGCATTTTTTTCTTCTCCATCATGTTGACTTTGCTACAAGTATCATTTGAAGACTTTTTATTTTTTATATTAATAGATGCACAGTCCAGATCTAAATGAGGTTTATGAGTCTCAGGAAAATCAGTTCGTATTTTCTAAAATTAAAAAAGGTTTAAATTAAAAGCATTTCAATGTCTTTGGTCGAGCGTATGTAATTTATCATGGAACTTCAATTAGATTGCAAAGGTACAAATATTACCAAATTCTAAAATTTATTAATGATAAGGTTAAAGCTACCTTGTGCTTCTTTTCATTTTCAGGAATCATATGGGGGGGGGGGGGGTTCTTTTGCAAAATTTTCCTAAAAAAAGAGTTATGTGATAGGAAGTAAATATTTTCCTGACATCATCCCTGCAAGCTTGGACAGTTCTTCATAGGGTTTCAATCTCTCACTGCTTCCCTCATACTTACCAAGTAAGGAGTAATGCAAAACATTCACTACCATCAGAAATGAGACATAATGACTTCAGAGAGCATCAAGCTCTTGAAATCGGACAGCAAGTGAGAGCAAGACCTAGAATCAAAAGTGCACTTCACAGCTGTCATTATAGTGCAAAAGACCAGGCCAAGCATGTCACCCATACTGCTACATTTAATTAAAAAAAAAATACCTTATCTTCAATTTCTGCTTTAAGTTGTTCCTTAAGGGATGACAGTTCGCTTTTCAAACATGACAGCTCACTTTCCTAAAAACAATTACATAAAGGATAGGGTTAACCATGCTTAACTTGTAAAAAAAGAAAACAGTCCAAATGAGACAGTAATTAATAGGGATATTCATTATAAACAAAAGCAAATTCCATCAAAGAAGCAGTTACCAAATTAAAAAAAAAAAATCATAGAGACTTGAGTCACACCTCCTTCTATTAAAAAAATCTAACTGAAAAAAAGCTCTGTGAAGAAATATTCAGTGAAGGGAAATGTCAGAAAAATACTGCATTTTAAGTAGATGCTGCAGATCTACACTTTTGTGAAAGTCTTGAGGGGAAGTTGGCTCTCAGAACATTTCTCAAAACTAAGTTTCCCAGAAAGGAGAAGAAAAACCAAAACAAACTAAAACAAAGCGATGCAACTCTAGACTTGAATTTTTGTTTTAGTTTGTTTCAAAAAGAGTTGAGGTACTACTAAGAAACAGGTACTTGACCAGAACTATTCAAGGTAAGAATTTAAAACACTTGTGAGAACGGGGGTGTAGGGGGTGTGGAGTGGAATCCAACTATTTAATACAATAGTTTCTTATTCCGACAGTGAGGTTAGAACATGACGCACTATCAGGAAAAGCAGACAGAAAAGCACAGCTGCTCCAATTTATTTTTAGAAACATCTGGGGTTTTTTAATGTACATAATAAAATCTGTAAGAAAATAACAGTAAATAGAAATTAGTGGGTTGATCTTTACTGTTCAGTCCCACTAAAGCAAACACTTAACCCCCCCAAGTATTAAATAGGAAGAGGTCTAATATGATATTTATAATTATATTACACCTTAAGGGCAGCAGCCCCTCCATTTAATTATTTAGTGCTGAAGAGTATGCCTTACCAATGATCTTTTTGATGACAACTGCTCTTGCTCTTTTATTTTATAAAGTTTTAACTCTGTGTCTTTTTCTTCAACCATTTTATCATATTCATGCTGTGTTAAAAAAAAAAACAAAACCAAAAAACCAACAAACTCAAAACATTTGACTAAATGTTACAATTATAGATCTACCTAGTCTTAAAACATTAGTCATTTTTTCAAATAAAGCTCTTCTGAAGATTCAGAAAGCACTATGAACAAACATTGATGCTTCAGCAGAAACTGTAAAACAGAAAATGCACAAGCAGTATTACTTTGTGGGCTGACAGAGAATGCTTTGGTGGCAGTGGTACATGTTCCAGCACATAAAAGCTAGCCCTATTATCTTTATTAATGGTATCTGCTAAATATACTGCAAAACAGAGTAATAAGGAATGTAAATTAAAATATGTTAAGTTAAACTGCTGAAGGTTACAAAGTAATCTCCTCATAAAAAGAGGCCCAAACTGATACTGAAGAACAGTGCATTAGGATGGTATCAAAGGAAGCCTGAATATAAAAATAAATAAATAAATTAATAAATCCAAGATTCCAAGATGCTACTAGCTCACATCATGTTATGATTCCTAGAAGTTTAGATAACTGGAATTTATCTGCCAGTAGGCATGTTTTCAAAATTTGAAGATGAATTTATTTTTAGATGATGAAAAGCCAAGCATGTGTTCAAACTTCATTATCCTACACTCAGGTCTTTATTATGCAGTTTCACTTTCTAATTCGTGATATTCTGGTTTTGAAAGGTTTTTACTTAGCATAGTATCACACATTACAAATCATACAAATCTGTAAAATCTCTTACCTTGTGTTTTTCCATAAGTGCCACCATTTCAGTGATCTTATGTTGACATCGGATATCAGTTTCTCTCTGTGTTATTGTTGCTTCATCAGCAAGCAATCTCATCTTTTCTACCTGTTAGTAACAAGTTTCATTTAATTAATGAACAATTAACAACAATTTTTTTTTTTTTTTAAATCTTAGTTTAATTTCATCTTACCCCTGTGGGTGCAATGTATATATGCTCTTATTTAGTGTAGTCTTCATTTGCTTTTGAGATGCTTTTCAAATTCTACATCTTTTATACATATTGTTAAAATGGGCAAATAAACCTAGATTAAAAGTACATCCATTCTTCCATGGCAGACAAGTGTCATTTTGAACCACAAGGCCATTTCAAGCACTCTGCCCTAACATTTTTTGATATTACCATCAAAAAAGTGTGGGCAAGAAAATACTAATATGGGAAAAGTTATAATGTAATTTGCTTATGGTGTATTTATACCAAGAATAGAAGTTCTGTGAACAATATCTCGACAAAAAGAATTTTTAGCTGGGTTCTTATTTTTAAAGACATATACAAATAGTTCAACTTAAGGACCTAATGTACTTAAGCTTTGCTCACATGCACACACAAGATGTTCCATTTATGTTGATAAGACTGCTATGTAAGAGCAAGGAATTTGGCCGATATAGCTTCATAAAACCATCATACATAAAAAAAAAATTAAAAGTTGCAATAAAAATTAACAACTCTTACCTCTTCAAGAAGTTTATTTTCATTTACTTTTTGTGTTTCAATGTCTTTTTGATAGATGTCAACTGTTTCCTTATGTTGCTTGTTCATATTTTCCATCTCTAACTGTAATTTATTCACCTTTTGAGAATGCAGAATTATTGCTGTTATTTGTTCAAGAATAAATATGCCAATGATTTTTTTTTACCTCATTTTTGAGCAGAACCACTCTGTTACTTTTCAGGTATATGATTGAACTATTTCCTATTTAACGTTCAGCTTTTTTCATAAAGAGTTGAACTTTGGCCTGAAGTGAGTTAGAAAATACTCATAGAAACAATAGCAACACTACAATGGGAAAGACGGCCCAGAGCAGTTTTGTGCACTCCAGTCAATAAAACAGTCCTAAAGCTAGAGGCTAGTCAATCACAAAGAATCATTCCATGTCATGGTTTAACCCCAGCCGGCAACCAAGCACCACGCAGCCGCTCGCTCACTTCCCCCCTCCCTCAGCGGAGTGAGGAGAATTGGAAAGAAAAGAAAACTCGTGGGTTGAGATAAAGACAGTTCACCAGGAGAGCAAAGAAAAAGATAATAATAATTATATTATATATTAATAATAATAATAATAAACTATAATGATAATAGAATATACAAAACGAACAATGCACAATTTCTCACTGCCTGACAACCAATACAGCCCATCCCGAGCAGCGACCACAGAGTGGAAACGAGAGTGATCTCGGAACAGCAATTTCCCCAGCAGTGATCTCGGAACCGCAAGTTCCAGAGTGAGAGAGAGAGGGAACAAACGAAAGGACAAATGAACAAAAAGCGCCTGGCCCACCAGCTGACCCGCACTTATATACTGGGCACAACGTCTATGGTATGGAATACTTCCTTTGGCCAGTTTGGGTCAACTGTCCTGGTTATGCCCCTCCCAGCTTTTTGCACCTGCACATTAGCAAAACCTGGGAAGCTGAAAAATATCCTTGATCTCTCAGCAAGAACTAATAACATCAGTGTATTATCAACATTCTTCACATACCAAATCCCATACTAAATTCAACACACAGTACCTACTGGGAGGAAAATTAGCTCCATCCCAGCTGAAACCAGGACATTCCATTATAAGGGAATCATCCATTAGCAATCTGACACTATTCTGCCTTTTGTACAAGAGACTCTTTAGTATTGCTGGCATGGAATGCCAGGTACGAAAATGAAGTATAACTGATAGTCTCCTAAGACTTAGCAGTATGACTGTATTATGTTTATAATTAAATCTTTTTTTTCAGTTAAGAAGTGGAGAAACAGTTTATCTACAAATAGTTTATTTTCAATTTTTATTTAGTTCTAAAAAAGATTAATTCCTTTTAGCTGCTAAAATTAATGAAAATTTGGTATGAAACAAATAGGAAGAGTTTATTCCTAAGCAGTCACCCTAAATGCTGTGAATTCTTCAGAAAAAAACCATACAGATGGAGATTTTATTCCTTCCCTTGTAAATCTATTTAAGATTTGAACTGTTTTATGGTATCTCTTCCTTCCAAGTGTGCATTTTGTTTATAATTTTTCCTTTTAAGTTTCTCATAAGAATACCCTCAAAACAGTCTACATCTTTCTTGAAGTGTGGTACCCAAAACTGGACACAATATTCTAATCAGGGACTTACCATTGCAGAACACAGTAAAAGAACTGCCTAAAGTGAATAATATATATATTTTAATTGCTTTTCTATTTCAATGGGGTGGCATTATTGAATAATGTTCAGTAAGCTATCAACCAAAAAAAGAAAAGGACTGATTAGGAACATAATTCTCGAGATATGATGTCCATCTCTTACAAATGTCTGATAGCCCAGTCAGTGTCCAATGATTAAAAATGGAAGCATCTTCCAAAAATTATGGGCTCATTCCTGTAAAATCTGTATCCCAGATCCATAAAACAATTAAGAACGTGCTTAATGTATTATCATTAGTTACACTGGGACTTAAAACATTCAGTCTTTGTGCTTTACCCTCATGTTGTACATGAAATTATTTAAACCTACCTTCCCTTCATAAATACTTGTTTTCTTGCTTTCTGCAGTAATTTTCTTTTTCAGCACCTTGTTCTGTTAAACAAACACTATACTTTAGTAAGTTAATAGAATTATGTAATGATTTAACTGCATCAAGTAGGTCAGAATCTTCAAAATTCCAGCTTTCAGCAAACAAATAACTCTTTGTTGTGCAGTTCAGGTTCCACATCAATTCTCCAAACAAAAGAGTGCTCAACTACTTACTTTAATAATACTGTTACTTCATGACCTTATGAAAGACTCCTTATTGGTGACAACAGAGAATAACGAAAGAGGGTGCAGAATGGGAATTAAAACTAAGATGCTGCTGACAGAAAACGTGCAGATGTCATGACAAAAAATACAAGCTATATATTTTTACAGTATAGTTATTACAATTCTTTGCTACTATTGGTAACTGAGATAGGTCATTATTTCAAGTATATCAATGATACCAAGTACTAAATGAAAATAGTAAAAGTTTATTAAAGATATTATTTCTGTAATTGCATTTTTCAAAAGTAAGGACAATTTTATGAATCAAATAATTCCAAAGGTGACTCCTTAACTTGCTCAGAGCTAGGATAAGAAAGGAAATGTTATAAATTACATAGGTATATCTAAAGACATCACACCAGACAAAAAGAAAAGAAACAGTTACCATAAAATACCATGTTTTATGCATTTGTGACTTTTAAAAACTGTACATACCTCCTGTTGCAACTCTTCAATGCATTTGTTTTTATTTTCCACTTGTTTCTTTAAATTATTCAACTAAAAGAGATATTTCAAATATTAATTAATAAACCCCTAAAAAATTACTCACTGTGTTAGAGATTACTGTCAATGTTCTTAAACACACATTTGCACAAGTCTGATTAATTCCAGTGGGACTGAAATACATGTTAATGTGTTACAATGATTGGAGTTTGAACCATAAAGTACTACAAGAATTTTACTAGCCCAGTATCATCAACATTAATAGCAGTGAACCAGTCCCTCAGTGGTTGTAGAGTTTAGAAAGAAGAAGGAAGAAAAAAAAAAAAAGTGACTTTGCAATTTAAAAAATAATCTTGTATGAAGTTCTCTACAGTCCATGAAAAAATAAATTTTCATACCTTATTTTCCAGAATCTTCAACTGCTTTTCCTTTCTTGAAATTTCATTTTCAATACTCTTAGCCTGGAATTATAATTGTAAATCTAGTCATAATATTATCAGAATTTTTGTACTCTCCTAAAGAAGAAAAAGGCATGATGGCAGAATTGCTATGTTCTAATTTCAAAGCAATTCCCTCAAAAATGAGAATTAAGCTCATTCTCTATCTTGTATTTGTGAAAAAAATAACTAAGCTATCATCCTAAGCCCTCAGTATCTTCTTTGACTCTTACAATAAAATTTTGAAATCCATTATGATGTTAAAAAAACAGGTGTGCTTTGAAACTACAGTAAGAAAGTAAAAATATTTGAACATATTTAAACTAAAACTCATATTACATATTGAAAGCTAATCCATACCCCATCCATCACTAAGTGGGTATACAGAAATAAAAAAAAGGGGTTTCTCTGTTTGCCTGAAATCTAACAAATCTGGACTTTTAAACCTCCATGTAAAGAGTAAACATCCCAGTGAAGGTCCTTGTCTTTTAAAATAAAAGGGCTCAGCATGTGTACGTATGTTGACTCAATTGGTAGCAGCACTGAAAGAAGAAAGCCTCTGTAAGAGATTACATCCCTAGGTAGAGCTTTGCAGAAAAAAAAGAAAAAAAAAGTTTTACATTTAGATTTTGTTCTACAGGTTATGTTATATATTTTCATGATAAAGCACATGATAACGGCATACGTTTTCTTCTCTTTCATCCAGTTTACTTTTAATCTCTTCACCATTCTTTGCCATCTTCTCCTTCAAAGACTCTAGTTCATTTCTAAATGCCAAATTGACAAGCATTAGTAAATATTTACTTAATAACTTTAACTTCTTTTCACTACTGCTAAATAAACCGGTACTTTATTTTCTAAAAAGAGCTGCTAATATTGATGAGAACTTCATAAGCTGCTCAATGAAAATATTCTTAAAATGATGCAAAGTGACTGGTAAATTAATCTCTGACCTGTACATACTTTCTGTAAGTATGGAAAAATGTTCCCCTTACCTGAGTAAAATGTATTCTAATCTGTAATATCGTAATGCATCTATGAAACATGGAAGGCTGCCTGTCTATTGGGTTGGTGGTACAGAGACTACTTCAGAGAGTAACATTTAACCAGTTTCACCTTTTCACATTTAATCCGTAACCTTTAACTTCTATTTTCATTTCCTTCACACCTAAGATGTTAATGGAGAACAGGATAGCTCTCTATATGCGATATGAAGCTATGGCAAAAATCGTTCCTGTAGCAATAGGTATCACTAATTTGTAGAACCTTCTACATGGCCAACATCAGTACTAAATAGTTTCTATTTAGCTATATAACCTAAAAAAAGCATTAGTCTAAAAATCACAGAAAGCAGCATATGAACACAACATTTAGACTAACTCTGAAGGAATCGAGTCTACTTCTTTTAATAATATTGTACATTAATATTTGGGTTTACTTGCCTTAGCTGGGTATTTGCTTCTTCCAGGTTTTCAACTAACTGCTTTGTATTTTCTTCTTTTTTTCTACTCTCCTAAATAAAGACCCATGTAAGTAAAATGAATACAATTCAAAGACATCTTAAGCAGTACTTTGACCTGCCTTATTCACAAGAGTAACTGCACTTCCTTTGTATTTTGAACACAAAAAATAGTTCGGATACTCTACAGAACCATGTCATGTTGCAGTTTACCATATGATTTATATTTTAAATCAAATGTTGTCCTTCAAAAACAGCTGGAAGTTTACAACTTGCCTCATGACTTTCTTGCAGTTTCTTGAGTTCTGTAGCCATACCACTTTTCTCTTGTGCTATTTGTTCTTTTTCTAATAAAAGCTTATTGATATACACTGTTAGTTGTTCATTCTTTAGCCTAATTTAAAACAAATGGTCAAGAGAAATAAGAACATGTATTTTGAAATTTCCTTTTAAGTTACATTTATCTGTTACAAAATGTTACTTCATGCTGAAAAAAGTCAGGCCTGTATCTACAAATTTAGCTTTGCAGCAAAGTTACAGTGATGCAAAAAGGCGACAGAAGAAGGAAATAAAAGACAATGTAGTTCAATATCCAGCTCAAAGCAGGGTTAACAGTGAATTCAGAAACTCTCTCTTCATGTTAACTCAACTAAGTTACAGAGCTATGGAACAATTACATACATAGAAATACAGAAAATGCAATTTATAAATATAAGTATATAGTGGACATCATACTGTATGCATAGGTTCAAAATTTTCATTAGAAAACAATCATAGATCATTTCATTGTATATTAAAGTAACTGCTATGTAACACAAAAAAATTAAAGTAATACTATGTTTTCAAAAATGATCATACGCCTCTCGTTCAAGATCTGTATTCAGTGTCATAAGCTGTTTTAAACAGTTTTGTTCCTTTTCAGCTGTACTAGTCAGCTGTACATTCAAATCATGGATTTCTTTCTGCAGAAGAAAAAGAAAGTGTTTTGAGTATACATATGTAAACTACAAGTCATGAAAGCTATCAGAAATGAACCAACAACACAAAGCTTTAAGATGAAACAAAACTACATACATACCATAAATTACCCAGACTGTATCTTTACATCTCTCTGGTGTGATGTGGAAGTAGTGTGAGATATTGAACTCTGATACGAATGCTAAATGTGTCCCCTATTGTAAGTCTAACTAACTAGTCTGCAAAATTACTGACAAAATTAGCTTTCCTTGGACATATTATTTTAAATAAAGACATTTGCTTCAGACATCATAAGCTTTTGCATTCACCTAAAGAAAACAAATTTAAAAAAAAAAAAAAAATCACAGAATTCCAGTACTATGGGATAGAATAAGCACATATTTTGGATGCATCCCAAACCACAAAGCAAAACTTTTCCCTCAGAAATTTGCTGCCATTACAAGATAAGGCAAGCCTTGTAATGTAATGTAGTTTATAATATATAAATGCTTTGAATACTGTTTCCTCCAAATAATTGGTGATAGACGGATACCACAGGCACTGGCAGGCGGGGGGGGAGGAGAGATTAGTTTTTAAGCACAGCACATAATAAACTTCTGCAATTTCTTATCACAGAAGGCTACGGAGGCAAATAGTATGAGGAGGTTCAAAAACAGATGAGACAAGCGAACATGAACAAGTCCATAAACTGATAGCAAAGGCAACTGACAGCGATGTGTTCTCAAACATCCTTAATACACCTACTGTAGGAATGTAAGGGGAACGGACCATAGATAATAGTCAGGATCCTCTACTACGTAGTATCTTCTGCTGTCATTGTCATGAGCAGAGCAGTGCATTGGGTGGAGCACTGGTCTGACTATGTGATATTTCTTATGTTCTTATATACAAGTGATAATGTGTAACTTAACTGTTTATAAAAACATGTTACTATCACCCTTTATTCAGACCTCTCTGATATGGAGAATGTTTTTCGTTTCTTTTTCTCTCTCCTGCAAATTTTCTAGAGTAACCTCAAGATCTTTCTTCTTTGCTAGAAGTCCTTCGACTTTTCCCTGTTTAAGAACATTAGTGAAACTCAGTTTAGAAAATTCAGTGCACAGTATATAAGGATCAAACATACGTGTTAAAATGCAAACCTGGTTTCACACTATCTTACTTTAGCTGTTGCGGTTTCTTGTTAGACTTGTAAATACAAGATCATAACTAAAATAATCCTGTATTAAAAGTGTACTTCATATAGCTTAGACTTCTGTAACAGAAAATGGGCCTGTGTCACAGTTCAGCAGGGTTCACAGAGACCAGAGGTAATTACCTCAGGAAAATTCCCTGTAACCAAGAGAAGAACACCCAGTATAATGGGAATACATGGAACAGGGCGTCACAACCCAAAAGACCTTTCTGCAGGCTCTTAAATGTTTTCTCTGAAAAGGGACATGCATCAACACAGTATGCAATGCTTTCTAGATACTAAATGCTGCAGTATGGAGGACACCTCACCATAACTAAACACCCCACAAACAGCAAAATAATCACAATAGATTTGTGAAGTAATAAACCTATGAAACATACGAAATTGCTTAATAGTTTCCTCATTTTGTCACACGTAACCTTTTCACAAATTCCACTGCCTTTTCTGGGTGGTGTAAGAAGCCTGGTTATCCTTTAAACACCAAAATGAGGCAAGCCTTTACAAGGCTTAATTTTTAGAAGATAATTATGAAGAAAGCTAGCCACTCGAGGAATTATCTTTACTGTTGAAAATTAGTTGATCCCTCAGCCTTAAATGTCATATGCGTGGTGTTCACAAGGTTTGAGCTAATGTTCATCACAAAAAAAAAAAAAAAAGAAAAAATCAGAAAGGTTCAGAATGAGGAAAGAGTACTAGGCATAACTAAAAATGGGAAATCTTTATGTGCAGAGGGAGAGGCATTTGAATAGGTGTGAATGAAGAAGGAAATGACCAGAGACGTTGACAAGGAAAACCAAACCAAAGCAGAACAAAACAAGAAAAACAGTGGAAAAAATTAAGTCCTTAAAAAAACCACCACTGACATCGACTAAAAGACAGGTAAGAACGTTTAGTAGAAACATTAAAGCAGATTAGACAGTGTTTATATATGGCATTTAAGATACTGAAAAAGCAAGAGAGACTTCACATGAAAAGTAAATGCCATGAGACTAATAAAATGAACATTTACCAGTGTTTCTGACAGCTCTTCAAGTTGCATTTCTTTGTTACATTTTAGTTTAGTCATCTCTTCTACAGCACATGTAATGTAAAATTAATTGAACAGAAATAATTTTACATATTTAGCAAGCAGTATAAAGCATTTATCCCTTTGCAGTACCCAATTTTCAAAACTTGTTGAATTAAGTTCAGAAATTGAACCTAAATTATGACTTAATCTAAATGAAGAGTTGGAAAAAAGATTCAGAAAGACATTAGCAAATACATATCTGAAGAGAAACTAATCATTCATCTTAAATAAAATTCAGAGCCTATTATGTTTTCCACAATCATGGCTTCAAATAAACTGTGGACTGTAAGAACATTTACAAAGGAGTAATCTCCAAGTATTGATGCATCTGCATTTTTCCAGAAAAAAATCTGAACTGCTGAAGATATTCACGCAGATATGCTGAAAAAAGGAAACCACTTATTAGTAACTTCAAATTGTTTTCTATGTGCACATTCACATTACCGGTATATTTTGCAAGTACTGAATACCAAACTCATTTTTGCTCTGGAATTCTCACAGGTCACATCTCACCTTGTTCTAGAGAAGCATTAGCAGTTAACTTTTGAACACTTATCTTTAGGTGCCCTCAATACATACAAGGACATCAAACTGTATTTCTCATCTGTCATATCAGGTCTAGAGACATATGCTGCACACTGGGAAAACAGTACTAAGGATAGATCTCTAGAGGCTAAGAAGCACATATCTAGAACTCACAGGATACCAAAGCAATATTTAAAGCTAACCACTGTCACTGTGATTCTACATCCAACATGGGGAGAGTGGTTTGCAGGAAAGCTTAATACAAGTGTTTTGTCTTTGCTACAAGCTACAGAAGTCATTCCTGTAATCTACAGTTCAGTGGTCTAACACTACCTCTCAAACAGGTCTGCAGTGCTATCAGTCTTAAGTGAAAGAGTGCAGAGAAACCAAAATGATTTCCAGGAGAATCCATGCATGTATGGTCTTACTATTGGAGGTCTGCACAGCACTGCTGTTTGACTGTTGCCAGCTACAATGACTACCAAAGAAAAGGGAGTCAGATGAGTAAAAATAAATTTAAGCATTCCTGACAGGTACAGGGTACTGTAAAACCATTTTTTCCAAGCAATAGAGACAGTCTATTTTCAGAAAACAGCAGAAAACATTTTTATTACTACCTAGCTCGTTTTCTTTCCTTCTACAAATCTTACCCAGTTCAGCAGATTTATTTCTGAGCTCCAAGGTAAGTAGCTTTGACTCATCTTCATATTTCTCCAATCTAAGAAAATGGTAATTAAAAAAAAAATACATTGTATAGTATAAAGCACTGCACTTGAAATTTAAAGGACAGTAAGACAAAGTCTTACCACAAGCATTTTAAGAACATTTGCCTTTCAACAGGCAGGTGATATATCTGCCTGCAACATGTATCAAATTTCACTTTTACAACTTTGGAATAGCAGACATAAAAGTAAACAAATATATACATACATAAACCTGTATTTCTTAAAAACAGAATTATGAAAGTCGGGAGGGGAGGGGGGCAAACATTTGCTTTCTTATAGGCCAATATCAACCAGCACAACTGAAAAAAATTACATTAAATTCTCTGCATTTAGACCAGTGTGTCAAAAAAAAAAAATTTCAGCTTTATATCCCTTTGTTCTTGGCTTTGTCATAAACTGCAACTACTTAGAAGACACCTTAATGCCACATACTCAAAATCACTGTTTCTTGAAAAACTCAGCTGTGATGATGTATTAAAACACACCTTTACTGCTCTATTCTAATTTTTAAAAAGGTTGATTTTAGTTGCTATCAGGTTCTTTGACAAATAAATAATTTTTAAAACTACAGAAAACCTGAAATACATTAATAATGGGCATCGGCATTAAACAGTACTATTATCACAAACTTAAGAATATCTTTCTCACAAAATATTCCATTAATAAAGAACTATCAAGTACTAAATGACATTACTGCTCTCTTAGTTAAGAGCTGCATCCACACAAAATCAAACAGCATAACCATCTTCAAGTGCTAATAACACAAATAACCAGACAGGTGAAGGACTTAAAAAAAAAAAAGTTATTAGTGATTACAAAAAAACATAATTACACCGGATCACATATGAAGTTCAGGTTTTTAGTTGTAGGGTTTTTTTTATTCCCAGCAACTCGGTAATCTAGTATTTTACATGTAAGATCATTCTTTGAATTTAAACTGTTTAATTTACCTCTTCTGCTCTTTTTGCAGCAAGCTTTTCAAATTGGAAATGGAGGTCTCAAACTCCTCTCTCAGGGATGCATGCAAAGCCTTAGTTTTTTTACACTCTTCCGCCTGTGCTTCTTTTTCTCCAGTGACCTGAATTAATGCTTTCACTGCAGTCTGCAATTCAGTTTCTAAGTTCTTTTGAGTAACCTACAAAAATTACATAATTTCTGAACATGTTTTGCAAGAAACAGATACAATTTTTTGTTATCTAAAGTTTCAGTAATTATTTATGCAATTACTCCTCTAATCTATTTACACTGGAAAATTATAAGCAAGCTGTACCTCTGTTTCTTGCAATGAAACTTTGGCCTCTTCCAGTTCTGCCCTCAAATGTTCTTGATTGATCTGGGATTCCTTTAACATTTCTCCTTCATGTCCTAAGCAAAAAGATATATGCTTAAATTTAAGAAAAACAGAATATTTTCTAAAAAATTCTTGCATTTCTATTTTCCAAGTAAATACATTCCTACAACTTAATCAAGTTACATAATGTATTCATGTCATTGTTAAGGAAAAAGCCTTCAAGATGATTATTCAACTTATTAAGTAACAGTAACCAAAATGTAAAATTACATATATTTATAAAATTTAACAAAATGCAGCCACTTACATGTATCTGGCATAAAACTGATACTAAAACCTTCCTTGCCACTCCCCAGGGAAGAGGAGGCTGAAAATTGCCTCAGTTCTAAAGAACAAAGGTACTTGCATCATATTCTATAAATATTTTGTAATATAAATGGCTTAAAAAATACTGAAAATCAAGTTCTGAAAACTAACTTTCCTCAGTGACTGTAAGTTTGCAAAACTCAGGCAATGTATTTTCCCCTTGCAATTTTTAGAAGCTCTCACTGCTTGACTCACCCTTAAAAAAGAACCCTTCAAAAATAGTTCTACTTCCAATCCCAGTCGATCCTTTGCCTATTTGCAAATAAGATTCCATTTAAAAGCTGTAACATTTTGGGGGGTTATTTGGGAAAGATGTGAAAACATGTCTTGTTGAACACAGAACAAGGCTACTGTTTATGGACTACTGAACAAATACTGTACTTTGAAGACCCTTCACTAACTTGATTTGAAATAGATCAATCTAGTAACCAGGAAAAACACTTTTATCTATTATCGTGCCATGTTTACTATACAAGTCCAACTGAAATGGGAAAAATCTCCAGAACAGCGGCAGGGTCATACAGCGTCCTGGTAAAACTTACTTCTGTTACAGAAAAGGAATGACAGGGTATATGGCACCTTTACAGTAGTATAACATGTTCACACTAGAGTTTATTGAAGAGTGAAAGAAAAATCCCTCGCAATGAAGCTGTCATGTCAATACAAAAACAGAGTGTAGCCTAAGCCTAAAGAGAAAACCTTTGTTATGAAATAAGGACCTAGATTTTATACATATGCAGATTACACTACCAGTCCTGATCCCACATCAGCAGCTTCTGTTCCAAATGAAGATATGGCCTGCAAGACCCTAAAATTCTGCTGTTGACTAGTAACAGGGTAAAATTATCATGATCCTGCTTCCTATACTTCTATAACCAATTATATTTTAACATAGCAAAGAGAGCTCTTACTTTTTGCTTCTACTAAGTCAGCAATCTTATTTTTTGCTTCCTGCAGCTGAGTCTTGATGTCTCTTATTATATCATCTTTTTCATCCCTCTGTATGGCAAGAACTGAAATCTAACAAAATTAAAATAATATCATAATGAAATCTAGAAAAAAGGACAGATTCTCATTTTCATTTGTGCACTGTGTATGATAAGCATACATACTGGTGTGACTCAGGTTAAATAAGGTGGTCGGTCTTAGTCAAATATTGATCAAGTCATATTACTGTGGATGAAAAAGCTTTTCAGTTCAAAATTAAAACATAAATTCCAAGAGACTAAAGATACTGGAACATCACTAAAGTTAGCAGAATCTGACTTAAATGCGGCTCCAGCTGTTATTTCTGTCCTTTTTACTGATGCCCAGAAACACTCCTTGCCCCTTTGCAATGTCACATCCATCCTCAGAAAAACCAACAACTCTCGACCTTCCCAGATACGGACGGATGCTCTGCTTCTCAGATTCCTGCTTACAAACTAAAAATTCTTATCACAACTAATTTCTTCAACTTAATCAGTCTTCCATCATGGCTACCTCATCACGACTACAAAAAACCTACTCTAATCTCAGATTCCTCAACTCTCTTACCAGCCTGTGGTCTGATATGCAATACAATCCTTCTTCCCACCTTTCTTCTTACCAGATATGAACTATATCTTTCTTAACTATGAGGAGTGATGACTGCTTTGCTAATTTTATGCTTCTGCACAAGCCAGTTTTATAAATGCAAGCGTATGTATAGAGAACAGAAAGAGTATTCAGTGTCTACATGGGGCTTTTAAATCCTGTCTCTCAGATGTCCCTTGTTACGATACAGCAGCCTAATTCACATTTTATTCCAAATAAATAACACAGAAGGAACATACCATCAAAAGGTCATTTACAATATTAATTTCCATCCTTCCAAAATACAAATATTTTACAAACAACCAAGCACTTCTAAAGTAATTATTTTCATTTGATGTATCAGTAAGTCACAAAAGCAAAACAGAGTTCAAATATAAAAGAAACTGCAAGATTTGTTTCAAAAATAAAGCTGTACATATTAGATCGTAAAACTGAGCAAACCTGCTTTTCCTTCATACTGACTTCCAGTTTGCATTCTTTTTCAAACTTGTCCACTTTTTCTGCTTCTTCTTTTACTTTTGAGATATAGTAATATCCATAGTTAATAATATACTAGCTAAAATATACTCCAAGTTAAATACAATTTTCAGTTTAAGATTGCTTATAATTGTACAGCTGTACAATTTATTTCCTAAAGAGTAATTGTTGAGGTCATGTTTGAAATTATTTTCTAATCAAATTAATTTTTGCGCCAGCTTCCCACAGAATTAGTCCATTATTTCATGTATTACTTAATAGTTCAGTATAGGAAACTAACAGAAATGCACATGTAAAAATGAAACAGGCACATAGTAGCGTAAATAAAGCAAATATTTAATTAAAATTTCTATAGCTATACTTAGTGCATTATAATTTAAATAAACCAGCTACATAAAAAGTAGTCATCTCTAGACAGTACTTCACAGACAAAACTTAGACTTCAAGTAACTATTTGAAAAATAAATTTCCAAATCTGACCCAGTAGAAAAACAATAAAAGGACCCATGCATTTAATAGCAGGCAGCATGAATAAAAGAGGGTCCAGACTGTCACAGTGTTAACAGTTCACCATTCTAGCACTTTATATCTTTCTGGCCTGAAACTGCATGCAATAAAATCTATGACGTACAAAATTGTTAAGCCTGCAGCGTAAACACAATAAACAGAATTCTCACATTTGAAACACATTTCCAATCTGGTGTTCTCTGCTTGCACACGAAGCTCTTCAAATGCCATTATCATTCTCTAAAAATAAAATTCAATATATACATTCATATAAAACTAAGTACTCTCAGTAATGAAGAATTATGAATGTAATGAATGAATTACAGTATTACAAGCTCGTTCATATTTGTAGGAGAAATCTTGTTAAAAACAAAATTCAGAGCATAAACATATTTTGAGTTAACAGAATGTTATAATTATTCAAAGTTGAAAGTTTAAGAATTTCTGTACTCAAGATCTAAACAATTTCAAGGATGAAATATTTTTACTGGTCCATATTTGTAGATCCCTAACACAATGGAGGAGTAGTTGTGCTCTTCCTAGTTCCTACAACAACCTATAATGAATATTTAACTGTTATACCATGTACTCTCTGACTCTGCTTAATATCAAGTTCATCACTCCCAAACAATGATGCCTCACATTACTCTATTATAAATACACTAGGGTCCTATCTTCCACACTGGAATAATTAGTAACAAAAATATGATGAATTAATTTATTTGGCTTTTACAAATTAAAAAGGTAAAAATCTTCTTTAAGTCAAGGAATATTCACACCTTATACTTCTTATGCCACACAAAATCACCAGTTTCCATAAAGAATTTTGTTGTTCTGTGTCACACTCAAAACTGAAATCAATTTTCTTTGTTCATCCTTATTTTATATTGCACTTTACATTAAATAAAATTATCTAATAGAATAACCCTAATATACCTGACCCCAAAATCTGACTGAACACAGCCCTATGCAACCTGCTCTAGTTGACCCTGCTTTTAGCAGGGGAAGTTCTTCAGATGTTCTCCAGAGAATGCTTCCAACCTCAGCCATTTTGTGAAATCACCAGATAGGTGAAACAGAATACAAAAAAGAAGACAGAAGTTATGGCAGTCACCTAACACTAAGCAGATCATACATATCACACAGATCATACGGATCTACATCCCAAACACTGTTGCATTTTATCCAATGAATGCGCCCTGTACAATACAAAAATAATTCTTGAAAAGGGACTGAAAACCTGACTTCCTGCATCACACACGATGGTCCTAATCACTTTGTCAGAGAACGTTCTTTGTACGAATAGTATCTCAACATATGTATGTAACTCAGATATCTCAACATATAACTCAGATCACATTTGAGCCTTTTAACAAGCTACATCACTTACTTCAACGTTGTTACTAAGTTCCACGTATAGTTGTCTTGTTTCTTCTCTTTCATGTTCATCTATCAAAGTAAGAATGTACCATAAAGTGTTCCTTTTGTAAAAGAATGCCAGCTGTCCAAGCCATTACGATTAAACAGCACAATGAATTAAAAAATGAATTATAGGTTCTTTTCTTATTTAAAAAAATCATTATGAAACAGGGTGCCAAAAGTTATATAATCTGGAGAAAATGTGTATTCCATTGAAACATCAAGCAAGCTCAACTTTTCAAATTTCCTTCCAATCTCATTTTTTCCATCAATAGTGTAATTCTGAATCAATTTATATAACTATATTAATTTGACAGTAGTAATGTTGTTGAATATTAATGCATAAAAAATGTTAGTGTTTTAAAAACTGTAATATAAGGTTTAGCACGAAATTTCTTCCCATCAGCAGAGATACCCATGACCACAGAACTGTCATTATAGAATTGTAACAATACTTCATCTCCATCTTTCTCTTTTTTTACTTTTGTTTTTGTAATTGACGTTATTTTTCCCTAAGAAAACAATTACAGAAGAGAACAGTAAGAAACATCAAAGAAGTACAGTACATCTATACACAGGTGGTTGTAAAAGCAAGGCTAAAAAGAAACAGACACTTCCTAAGTACCTGGGATCACGTTAGTAAAATTTAAAAGATTATAACAACAATTCTAAATTTCATATAGAATAAAAATCCCAAGTCAAGAACATATTTAAACTTCTTTAAGTTATCCAGCTGTCCTGGCTTGGTCAATTTAGTGCAAAGAATGCTAGTTACTCATAGTGTCTTGGGGTTTGGACCTTTTTTCCCCACGAATCTGTAACTGCTCCAAACAGGATAACACCAACTCTGGAAATTTGTTAAGAAGAGCTGGGAAAGGTAACTAGAGTAGATTCTACTGCCTAAACACAGGCATGAAGTGCCACCTCATATGTCTTAATATAGTCAAGGTATCTGGATGGGACTGAAAACGGTCAATAGACTGACAAGACTTCAAGAGACCTGCACTTCTCTGGAGCGGCTGCTAGAGAGGCTCATCAGGGTTGCTTACACTGCCTTAAACCTGTATCGCTGTTTAGACACCTAAATAGCTCCCAGGCTTGTAACCTTTTAGCAAACAACCATACTGGCTTCAGAAAACCTCTGGATTTAGCATTACAAAACATATGTCTACTAGACCTATGGCTTCACTTCTAATTTCACTCTGATGCAGAGCTACATACAATTTATCTCAACTGGAGAACGTATTTGGAACAGAATAATAGCTTTTTTCCTTCGTGAATTTAGAGAAAGCTAGGAGTACATTTACTTTCATAAGTCAAAATTTAAATAGCATTTACATTTGGTAGACTTCTCTGTGAAGTGAGTACAGGTTTCCTTGAGCAGATTACACAGATGCCTTGAAGCGCTGTTTCTAAAAGAGGGAAAAAATACCATAATACATTGTCACAGGAATGCATGGTACTTTGCATACCTAAGTAGTAACAATGTAAATGCCCTGATGACCTATTTTACAATTTAGCAGCTACATGTAACTTTCCATACTAATACAGTTCTCAGCATGAAAACTAATTACTTTCACAAAAAATATATTTGACTGTATTACTTACTCTTTTAAGAGATCTTTATTTTCACATATCTCATCTTCCAGTTTTAAACTTAGTTTTTCATTTTCAAACTAATTTCGTAAGGAACAAATACAAAAACACATTGTTATTGAAAAATATACTAGAAATATACTTTCACTTCTCAAATCTCACATGAAAAAGCAATTTTCTGCATCCGAAGACAGAAATCTGTTTTATCTGATATTACATGCTGAGCCATCTTTTGTTCAGTTTGCATGAAAGACATAATAACAAACAATAATTTACCAGCAACTGAAACACTGACTGGTATGTTATTCGTACATACATTCACACAATACATGTGCGCACCCCTTCTCAGAATAATCATTTTCTCAAGGCAAAAGTCAAACAATCAAAGATGACTCAGGTTACCAAAGCCAATGCAAACAAACAAACAACAACAAAAAAGAAGGACCAATACATTGTTTAAAATACGTATTTCAATCACAAAGCTGTCCATCACTACCAGTGAGAAAAGAAACTGGGATAAAGCAGAGTGCACTACTTCCTGTATGTGTTAAATACAGAAATATGCATGAGCTTACTTTACACATACCAGAAAGATGAAAGCTTATTCAGTCTTTAATAGGTTTCTGCATACCCACAGTATGATGTGCATGTAAATAATACAAAGATGGAATGCGCAATGTTAAAAAGAGGAAAGCCATTTTTAAAAACCAAAATGTTACTTTTTCCTTTAATAACAATAGAGCCATAGGTCATTGGTATCTAGCCAAATGGCTTCTTGGAAGTCATCACATTAACCGTTCAAAATTTCTTCAACCTCTGCAACATTCTTTAATATTTAATTGTATGAATAACATTTTCATATTAAATCAGGAAGAACTTTCTGTTTACTTTACATATTCAATGTACAATACTGGCCTGCAATTCTTGAATGGCTTTACGCTGTGCTTCAATAATCTTTCTATTTTCTTGCAGTTTTCTTTCTTTCTGCTTTAGTTCTGATTCTACAGTTAGTTTCCACTGCTTGATCTTCTCAGCCTCTTTGTAGAGTTTTGAATACAATTCATTCATTGTTTCTATATTCTATTAAAACAGGTTCCACAATTTAATCTCAAATTAATTAATAATGTTTTAGATACATATTTATCTCTTAGAAATATCACAAGCGTAAATATTTTTCCACAGATGGCGATACAAGCTTACATACGATCAGGAACCAGTTTAAATCTTTGTGCATACACTGTGTATGTATCAACAGACATTACAGAACAAGTAAGAGACAAACACAGGTGAAAAATACCCCACTGCCTTCAGATATAGTGACATCACTAAATAGATAGTCTAAAAGACACGGATAACTGCACTCCACCAAAAGTCAACAGAAGTTTTGCTAGAATTATCAGCAGAGGCAAGATTCCCTCCGTTAGGTTCTTCACACCATTTCCCTCCTCCTATTCGGACAGATACTGCTGAGTTAAGTAAAAGCAGCTTCAGAGATCTTGTCCAAGACTACCTGCGATACATTTTTGCAGTTAACTCATATACAAAGCAGGAAGAAAAACCAGTCAAGCTTGTGCTCTTAGAACATCTTTAAAGTACTGTACAAGCAGCGCTTGATCAGTGGTTTAGGTAGGTAAGAGCAGTACCATAGGCCACAGAGCAGTTCTGCACTTTGTTTTAGGTATGATGTCACCTAACGCTAACCTTGTTTTGGCTGCATCATGATATTATTGCAGTCCTGACTGTACTTTAATAGCTTCTAGGGCTAAAAGAAGTTTAGTCCTCAGGGATATGAAAATCATTAGGAGGACTGCAAGAAACATGTTCCATTTTGTTGCAGCAAACAGCATTTCATATCTGGGAAGCACAAAAAAAGATTAGCTTTACTGGGCTATACTAAAGCAGAAAAACGTTGGTAAAGATGCTATGAGAAGAATCAAATGCTTGAGGAAAACACTCCACTAAATTCATTGTTTTATAGATAAAATAAAGCTAGACAAGGTAATTGGGATAATCTGCTTTGATTTTCCAAAGAATACTCTGGCTTTAATCCTTCTGCCTTTCAACAGACTATTCAGAACCAGTTTCACAAAGATATTTAAGTGCCTAAATCTTATTCTGATTAAAACTCCCAGACTCCCCAGGTACTTTAAAAAAAAAAAACAAAACTTGGAAATCACCTTAATATTTAAAGGTTTATCTCCAGGCATACTCACTGATTCACAAATACCTCCTCTAAGTGATTCAGCTTTAAACAGGAGACAGAAAATTATTTTTCCCCTTTGACTACTTCCTTTAGCCCTGAAGTATCTACTGAATAGTGCTTTAGGCACTATTTTGGGAACAAATTAAGAGGCCCTAAGAAATTAGATATGCAGAGTTTATACTTAGCTGACCTCTTCATCTACTTCAGAGCAAAGTTTTACTTGCTGTGAAATCGCATCTGAAATATGAAGAGATTTTGATCAATGTATTTCTAAAAAAAAGTAACAGTGGAACTGTATTTAACAGTGTTACAGCTATGAAACTGTTAAACTACTCATGAAAAATGCTGACAATAATAAAAAATTTTAAAAGAATGTGCAAGGTAAATGCTTATTTTAGTCTTACCTGAATCAGTGATTTCACCATGGTTCGATGCACTCATCATTACAAATGGCAAATTAAAATCATCATCTGGGCATTTGTTAAAACCCTGCACAAATTTAAAAATTAGTTTCTTATCGGTGGATTTATAAAGAAGGATTATAGAAGCTAGAAAAAAAGTTCACCTAACGTGAAAATAGAATTTTCCATTAATAAATCAACTACCTACAATTTTCAAAGCCCAACGTACTGGTAATGGCTTTGGAACTCTCCTGCTTTCTTCTTGCCTCACAGTGGCTTTTCAAACTATTGGTCTTTTGTAGTTTGCTTTATAGACTACACTGTGGCCAAAGTGGAAGCTTTTGATGACAAGAACTTATTAGCTATTGCATGCCTGTACACAGCAGCATGGTAAAGGACTCATTAACCAAAACAATTTTTTTTTAAGTCCAGTATTTGATACTTATTTTTTGCTTTATTCCCAAGAGTACTTCTAAAACACATCTGATTATGTTTTAGCATGAAAATTTCATTTTACAAGGTGTTTTAAAAGTCACAGAAATTTGTCTTGTAAGTAGTGTAACTCATCTCCTGTCAGAATATCACATTTGAATTTAAACATATTTCATAAGGAGCCTCAACATGAAAAAATATCTTGTTGAATTCACATAACTCAGCGCATAGTGGCAGAACATTTTCACTGCACACTTGATCTGGTGGGACCAATAAATCAAAGCCAGTAAGGGTATTTATCATCGGTGGTGTACAGTTAAAATACATAGCAGATGCTCGAGAAGATGATTTTCTTCGGTTTCGATAGAAAAAAGTAAAAGTCTTTGAAATTAAAACATAAAATGTTCCCCCCCAGCACCAATCTTGACAGTTTGCAGAAAAATGAGTTCAGCGCACACGCTTTCACGCATACGTATGCATGTGCGTTCCGAGATTCAGGACTTTGCCTGGGGGCTACCCAGGAGGGCCGCTCCCCGCCGTGTCCCCGCGGAAGGGCCCCGCCGCCCGCTCATCAGCCGTCGCCTTCAGAGCAACACAACGGAAGGCAGGCGGCAGCGCCGTTTACCTGACACAGCCCCGTTGCCCGAGTGCTCGTCTGGGGTTTGACTGCAGACACCTGACCACCGCTCAGGCGCGGCGGCACGAACAACTTAAACGGTTTTTCTTTTTCCATGGCCTCGGAGAAAAGGGCAGGTCTCAGAGCCAACACCTCATGACGGGCACACTAACGCCCCGAACTCGCCGGCTGTTGAGGGAGGGCAAAAAGGCGGGAAGCGAAAGCGCGCGACCGAGGCGGGGGGGAGGCAGCGGGCGCGGCGCGCGCCGGGCTGCGCGAGGCGGAGTAGCGATACTCAGGAGAGTGCGGTTCCGTCACGGCGCCGCATCGCCGCGGGGGTCGGCGTCGCCTAGTGCAGATCCCAGATCTCGCAGAGCAGGGAGGTCAGCCTGGGGTCCTTTGTTCTCCATGTCACCAGCACCTCGGCGTGGGTGTGGTTGAGGGTGCGCAGTTCCGTGAGGCGCCCGATAAGGCGGGCGAAGTGCTGGGGGTCCTCAGGGTGATGGATCTTCGAGTACTTGTAGAGGATGCCCAGGAGCGGCTCCTGCAGCTCTTCCACGTGCCGCTTGTTCCTCAGGAGCGGGCGATCTGCGGGAGCGCGGCGGGAGAGTGCGGTTAGCGGGCGGGGGCGCCGCGGGAGCGCGCGGGGCCGCGGGAGGGAGCGCGCGGGGCCGCGGGAGGGAGCGCGCGGGGCCGCGGCGGGCGGGAGCGCGGTGCGCTGCCGCACCTGAGGGCTCGATGGGGGGGGGGGCGGGCGGCGCCTGCGGCAAGTGAAAGCTCGTCGTAACGCGCGTAACGGCTAGTCGCCTCCCAGTTTACCTGAAAAAAACACAGTTGTTGCTACAAGCAGGGCATATTCGGTCTCGGTCACTTTCAGTTCCCCCATGCTTCTGTAGAAGTAAAACAGTGCGGTAATAAACTCCTCGGTTATACCTTAAAAATGAAATAAAATAATCAGAATGTTATTTCAATGCATAAACAGGCACTGCTATTACAAATCATCTTTGTCGTAACCTTTTAAGGCTCCAGGCTGTTGCATTGCATGAAATAGTTACCAAACTTCGTGAAAACAATGTTAATTTCTAAAGTAGTAACACAAGTTGTATTGCAGTTGTACCGTGGAGCTCTTGATATATGTAGCTCAAGGCTTTATCCCAGGGTATAAGCAAACATGAACAGCACCTCTTCCTTCCATGAGGATGTCGTGCCTGCGCGTGTAACAAAGCAGCTCGAGGGAGGGGAGAGGAAGAGGAAAAGGGAACGAGCAGTGGCCACACTGACAGTGTTGCTAAATGTGATTAAGAACGGGGCCAGCAAAGCAAAAAATTCCCAAGTATTTTGATTCTGAGACCTCTGTTACCTGTGGTAGTAGTAGAAGTTGGACTCTCTTCATTGTGAGACATTTCCATGGAATAAATGTGGTTTTTATCAAGGTTTTGAACATGACAACATGTCCCATGATCAGAAAGTCTTACATGACCTGGAACAAGAGAGATGACAGTTCCCAGCCAAGCTTGATGTGACTTTAAGTATTTGTCTGTGTCTGCTTTGCAGATATATACCTGAAAATGTGTGAATTTTTCCCAGACCCATGCAGGTAGAAAAAATTGTTCTTTTTGGCATCCAACACCAAGTTCATTTGTTGCATAATTGTTGGTCAAAGTCTCTTGTGTCAAACTTGACACAATATGCAATATGTCATTAATATAGCTAATAAAATCAATCCACCCCACAATTTGTACAAACACTCAAAAATGTTGTTCTTTGTTTGGAACTAATGAGAGGAAAACAGAGATTTTTTTTTTTTGTTTGCTTTTAAATTTTTTTGTATGGTTTTTGAAAAAAAAAAGCCTATAGAAGGTATGTAGGCATTACTGGTACTATTCTAAGTACCACTATGCTTAAATAGGAAATGATTTGAGATTAAGTGAATTAAAATGAATGGAAGTTGTTTCAAAATGGCAGAAACTCCTACTGGTGTTAATAGAAAGCTTGTTAGTCAAACTTACTTTCACTTGTTGATGGTTGGCATTCACTAATTCTTTGGTTATATATTTGGGCTGAATGCAAAAACATTGCCTCAACTGTTGACCCTTTTAGCAGTGCGATCTGATCTTCACTAGCTAAACTTTCAAATCCTGCAGAGAAAAATACATGTTAAGAATCAAGGAAGGCTGTGGCTGCCTTTAAGACCCTAACATGAGTTGATTAAATGATTTTTTTTTTTTTTTAATAAATGCCTTTACTGGAAAGGAGCCATAGTTAAAAGATGCATGTACCAAAGACTATTGGGATCTTTCGTGTTAGTTTGCAGGTTAGACAAAAAAACCCCACTGTCAGTGTGCACTGTGAGCAGATTCACAGGAAGATACAAGTAAAAATTTTGGGACTAAGCAAGATTTTATCCAAAATTTTTCCTAATATCTGATATATTTCACATGCCCTAATACCTTATAAATTTGCTACATTGCTTAGTGACTGTGGATATTCTCCTTATTCATTGATACCTGATCTCTTTTAAAATTGTGTTCATCTTTTGACAAACTCATTATCTGTACTTACAATTCAAGAGCAAAGGAACTTTATTGATTCTTTTATTAATCCTGATTAAAGCAGGATATGTAACATAAGAAAACAAACAGCTCATCCATTCTTTCAGATCTGTTCCACAGTATTAAATTACACCAAATATCTGCTTTCGACATGTTGGTTGACTTTTGTCAATAAGTTTTACAACTTAGAGTAATGAAAAAATTATCACCCTCCCTCTCAAATGTTATTTTGTCATCTTTACATTGAAATGCAGTGAATTTAATTGCATGTTGCCTTGTTCTTTATTAAAGGAAAAAATGAATGGAGCACCTGGTTAGTCCCTTCTGTGCTGCCTCTTCCTTTGAAGGAACATCTGTTTTTTTCTTGGATGACTGTAATAAATTGCAAACTGAACTGGATTTCACAGAATGTGTTGAAATAGTAATTCACTCAAGATGATATTTTGAAGTTCATGTACTTTCAGAAAATGTCTCTACTCCATGTCAGAAATGGAAAAGAAATCTAATCATAGCAAGCATTTGAAGTGAATGCTTCTGACTTGTCCTCATGACAAGTAAATGGTAACCCTGATCGTTAGAGTTGGAAGATAAAACAGTCAGTTGAATGAGAGTTTTCTTAAAGCCTGTATTTTTCTCAGATTCATGCCATCAGTATGGTTTCTGCCTCTTAAAAAAAAAAAAAAGTGCCACACTATTCTGTAACATTTCCCAAAGGAAGGAACTTACCTGGAAGTCTTTTTGTGAAATCCACTAACACTTGTACATGGACAACTGCTGTCTCAGAGAGACGGAGAAAACTTTCTTCAGGACTTGCAGTTTCTTGTAGCTGCATGAAAGAGCATTCAGACATCTGATATAAGCAAGATACAGTGCTTAGGATAATAATAACTTAGCAATGCAGGCTGATTGTTCTGTATACGTACAAACTTCTTTGCTTCCTCAAGGGGAATTGTGTATTTTTGGTGTGCTGCTACAATGTGGTCAAGAAGCTGATGCTCCCCTGGAGTAAGTTCCATCTTCTCTGGAATCTATTAAAAAAATAAACCAATCCACTGACAATGACTTGGTGCAAAAATAAATTATAAAAAGAGATATTTTAAATAGAAAAATATCACACTTTTCCAGATCTTGTTGTAGACGATACATGCTTACTATTCAGTCCCTCATCTTCCAGTTTTATGTTGCAAAGAAAACTGCTCTTCTGTTTGAAATTCTTCCTGAGTCGCTTTGACTTGCACTGTACTTCAGTCAGCAAACCTGTGAGGCATGGAAGTGTGTATCAACACGTATATTTTCAAATAATTACAATTTGAAATCAGCACTTTTATTATTATAGATAACATGAGTCTTGCATCACAGGAGCTGTCACCTACAAGGAACTACGCTTCCTAGAGAATATGGCAATGTGTTATTCATTAGGCGAGTTAGGGTTCAGTATCCACCAAACACCTGCGTGTTTGCAGTCTTCTTATGTTATCTTGCTCGTGGCTCTGTGACATACAAACATGACAATTTTTCATGAAAAACTATTGTGTAATTTTTTTATTTTTATTTTTTTCCAAACACAAAAGCACACCAGATATGCTTACTGCTGTCCTGTCAAGGTTCAGGATATTTAGCTGTCTCTTGTTAGTACTTTGGGTTTTTTCTTGTAATGTCTTTGAACAGCAGTCCTCTGAACTTCAGGAGATACTTCCCAAGCACTGGTGGTTTCTGCAGATGAAGATGCTACAGGTGCTACAGACTCCAAAGTTAAGTTTTCCTACAGCTAAATGAAGTTTAGACCAATACCATTTAGCTCTAATGAGGAAAAGGGATTGACTTTGGAAAAGGTTTTATCCGAGTTGATTAGTGAAGTAACCAGCATGGAAGGAGCACTTACATTCTGCTAGCATTCCCACAGCTTTACACTTCTTCAAACGACATTCCTGACACTTCCTTCGCATGTACATGTCCATTTCACAATGACCACCATTCTTGCATCGATATACTGCATTTTTGGTTATGCTACGTCGAAAGAAGCCTACAGACAAGGATCAGGTTATGACTGAAGGAATCTGAGGAGCTTTATCTCATAATGATTGAAAGAATTAAAGTGTCTTTTGGGGTTTTTTGAGGGTTTAGGGGGTTTTTTGGTTGTTTCTTTTTTTTTTTTCTTTTCCCAATGGAAACATCACCTTGATTTTAAATTTGCCTTTTAACAACATAGTTATGTCTTGTTCTTTCTGACTAATATTAATCGCTGTTTTCCTCACCTGATCAAGACAGCTCCCATATAGCAAGTTAAAATATGAGTAGCAAGGTATTATTACTTGTTTTTATTTAATTGTAATAATAAGTAAAATTAATAACACTGAAGTAAATCTATAATAAATGGTCACGAGAAAATCAGCACCTGCTTAAACAGACACTAGTCTAGTGAATAATCGATGCGAAAATCAGTTGCATGAAATGCTCATATTAAATACACACTGTGAAAGCATTTCTTAAAAAAATGTTATAAAAACGTGAATCTGGAGTAAGTGTGTTAGATAAAGGGTTCCTTAGATAAATTACAATCCTCTGTAGAAACGTCAACTTAAAAAAATAACGAAACCTGTTTGCTTAAATCGCGGATGTGGAACATTACGTTGAGCCCTGTGGGGCCACGGTCCCGGCTAAGACGCAGGTCGTCCTGTTCTCGTCTTACCTTTACAGCCTTCGCAGGTAAGCGCATTGTAGTGATAGCCTGAGGCCTTGTCACCACACACAACACACAGCTCCTCCTGCCCCTTCAGTCTCAGAGAAGAGTGGTTTAATCTTGGCCGTTTTAGTCCTTGGTATCCACTGTCATCGATGTGGGGAGCCATGAAAGGGGGTTTGCTCAGCTCACAGCTGCTGATGATACACGGCCCGTCGCTGTACTGGGAGTCGAGGCTGTATGTGCTGTACTGGGACTGAGAAGGTTGTGACTGTAATACTGGAGGAGGAATTTGAACAGGTGAGTACTGGCAGTAAGGTGCAGTCTGAAAATCGGTGTCTTGCAGCTGATAGTTGATGTGCTCTGGTAAAACATCTAGATACAGAAGAAATTGAAAATGAAATAAAAACCTGAAGAGTATCTCGACATCAGCTACTTGAAAGTTTTAAAATGTTTCATAGAATAAATATTTAATCATGAATATTAGAGGAACACATTTTCAGAAGGGCAGTCTGACACATTCTTTTTAAATGTGCTACCTGGAGTGTTTTTAAGTAAAATCTTAGATGTAGTGAAAATGGCTCAGTAACAGTTTGGGTAATGTCACATGGGTGCCACTGGATTCTTGTTAGTACGTAATTGAATATCACTTGCCAACTGATGATACAGCTACCTTTTGATTTTACACTTAAAGGTGGTTTTTATTAGTTGTCCACGCTACAGAAGAACATTTTCCCATAAGTAAGTGAATTTGTTGATGAGTGAAATGCTTGTTAGTGATATATATTTCAGGCGTAATTTTGAAAATGTCGCACAAGAGTCTGAGAAAGATGGTCTAGAAATTATAGCGTGTTAAAAATCACCCTGACAGGAGTCTTAAAGTTGAAATTCAGTAAAGTAAAAAGCAGAGGCTTGTTTTATTTAGTATTTTTCCACATATAATCCTTTATAGCTATGAAATTTTATTTTAGTGAAATGTATGTACAGAATTATGAAGAGAGTTTCTTCCTGTCTGTATGTAGAGTTTTAATTTTATCCAACCCCCCTTAAATGTACACAGCTGTACTGAAGAAAGCTTGTGCAACATGCATCGTGTTTCATTCTTCCTTTGGGATTGTTCAAATCTCTGTAAAAACAAATTGGAAAGTTGTTTTTTTAAAGCAGTTTGCAGGTCTTTTTAACGGGCTTTGGGTCCTGCTTTTACTCATCCAGAATCAAATTAGTTATTGCTTTTACATAACATATAGAATAACCATTATCTGTTTATAATGTATCTGGAATACTGTAATAAAACCTATATCTTCTTCATGCAAGTCAAAGGTAGACAGCACCAGTAATGTTTATATGAAATGATCAGTCAGCATAATCACATTGTGTACAAAAATCTATATGAGCACATGCTAATATATTTCAATACATTTTCAGTATGGGCTTGATAGTCAAATGTGTAGCTTCTAAGACCTTGTAAAGATAAACTAAAATGAAGAAAATAATGGGAATTCCCACAGATGTTCATTTTACTAATCTGCTTTTTCATAATATAAAAATTTTGGTTTACTCACCATAATACTGTATTGGCTCAGGAAGACAATACCCATCAGGTACAGTGACAAATGTATTTGCCATATTCTGCTCCCAACTGCACTGTTTCATTCACTTTGCTATGTGATAGACTTCTAAGAAGGCAACCTAGAGAAATGGAAAAGTAAGGGAAACATCACGTGAGAAAGAAGAACCGAGTAGGTTTAGCTACAGAACCTAAACCGGAAAACTCCAGAATAGGAAACAGTTTGCAGATCATAAGAAAATCAGAGGTATGTGTGAAGTCACATAATACTTTCAACGAAGTTCCAAAAGGTTTGATTGTGCTAATAGTACAGATTCAGCATAGAGTCCATTCCTAAATTTCCAAGTTATATTTAGAACTGTGTTGCTCCTGATTTTACACAAAACCATGTAGGGGAAACAGACTAATAATTGGTAAATTCTCTAGTTCAGGAAGAGATTAAAAGGAGCTTCACTGGATAGAAAAAACTTTCTTTCAGAATGAGTTAGGGCATTTGCAGTAATGTGGATGTGGTGGATGTTCTGTTTCTGCACAAAGATGGGCTTTTAGTGAATTTGCTTCATTCACTTTTTATGCAAATTTGAAGCACGTAAATATAGGAAAACAGCCTGGAAAGGACAGCATGGAATATCTCTTCTTCCCCATTTAAATATTCTTTTATGCAGTAAAAGTCAGCTTTGCCCCACTTAAGCCCTGCCTAATTTACATTAGCTTCCAAATTTAGCAGCCTGTATTCCTTTAAGAGTACAAAGCATCCTGTGAAGACCAAAAAAATCAATCTCATATAGGGTGTATTCCCCTCTAGAGAGCTTTTCTCTGCCCCTTGATTATTGAAGGAGCCTGGGCTCCTGGTTGGATGCTTTGATGTTCACCATAACAAATTGTACGGACAGCTCACAGTGACACAGATCGTGCAGAATGGATATTGTGCTTTGAGACCAAAACTTATCTTATTTTCAGTAATTTCACGTAATAGAGACGTTCTGAAAAAGTGTGTTCTAAAAATTCTTAAAAGAGTTTTAGAAAAAACTCAATGTCTATATGGACACTAGCATGAGCCAGGTTTGAGTTTACGTATGTGTATAGACAATCTCTGGTATTACTTAGCAATTAAGTGGTAATGGAATAGCCATTAGAGAAGTAAGTAGGAAATATTTTCCTTGCCCCCTTGTCCCTCTGCATGTGTGAAATGTATGAGAGCATCGCTGTTTAAAAGTATGTTCTATCTGATGCCCATTGGATAAGGACTTTACAAGACAATTTGCCAGTGAACTATTCATGGGCTTTCCCTGAGCAGACGGGAAAGACAGAAAAGATGAAAAAAGCAAGTAAGTATTTGGAAAGTATAGCAAATCAAACTCCTACATGTGCAACAGTATTCTCTGTATATGCTTCTTGCAGAATTTACAGCAAATTGGGTTTAAAGAACTTCCTTGAAAGACTCACATGTTGGGTTTTATGCAATACCTATACCTAGCTACAGCTGAGAAAATGAATATATCATTTCAGGGAATCTGAATTGAAGTCATGTCTTGAAAGACACACATCCCTTCCCCGAAAACTGGACATACCTTTGGAACCGAACACTTTCTCTTCGTGTTGTCAGCAGAAGGCGAAAAGATGCAGTGAGGCTGGAATGCTGATTTTTTTGTTATCTGTGCTAGTAAATATTTGTTTGAAAGAGAAATGACTCACTGAATCATGAGGTCCTTATCAGTTAGATCAGTTTGGCCTGGGCAAAGTCCACATTTTTCCCCCAAAATGTGTATTTGCTGAAGAAATGTGTTTCTGGATTCCAGTAGTTTCTTTAAATAAAAATAATAAAAGAATAGAAGCTAAAATAAAATTACACTGATCCAGTCTGATAAAAATATTATATTGGGAGTATGAAGTACATATTACCAAATGCAAGGTGGTTGGTTGATTAAACATTCTAAATCTTGGAAGCAAACTTTCATTAGGCAAAGTTTCCTCAACTTAGGTATTGTATGAGAATGGATTTGAGGATTTAGCCCTTCTTACTGATTTTTATGGCTAATAAAAATTGTCAGTTGCAACCACAGAATTCCCAGTTTAGAATGAGACTTTGTAAATAGAAACTCTTAAATTAAGAGAATGTTCTAACAGTATGAATAGTAAATCCAGTGGTTATTTGAGGAATGCTATACTGTCTTGAAATGAGACTTAATGGTCATGCCTGTGCATGAATGTTAACTGTTTCGTTTTCTGACACTTGAGACTTTAGTGTTAACAAGCTTGTTCTTCTGATAGAAAATAGCATTGGGCTTTTTAAAATAAAAAATATAAAGAACAGAATAATATATGTAAGGAAGGAACTTAATTCTCTAGGACAGAAAAGTTTTGATTATTTATAAGACTGACTGTCATAGTCATGTGTTACAACCTCTGCCTCACCCTTTGTATACGAGTCAGTCAGCAGTAGGGAAGCCTCCTCCAAACTTTAGGAGTCGCTGAAATTTCATGATGTGTTATATGCTGGTCTCTCAAGAGTTCAGTAACCATCCCTAATCTCTGACACCTCATGGGAGTGAACCATGACCTAAAGGACACTTCTTCAGCCCACACATATGTTCATTAACCCTTTGCCATGCAGGCAAGTAACTTCTGCATGCACGCAAAGCTTAGCTACACACTGAAGCTGTGGAATCCTCGACAGAATGTAGCATACATGCCCAACTGTAATTTTCAAAACAACAAAACTTGGACAAAGTTGAAATAAGATTGGAGTAAGAGCTTTGGGTGTTTGGGGCAGTTACAGTCACGCCATTCCCAAACCAAAATATTTTGTGCCCATTTTTCTCTTTTCTATGTACTCAAAATATAGCCATATGTTTGGTGTATGTGTGCTTTAAAAATGAAGCAAAAAAAGAAATATATTCCCAGAGATGATGCATAAAGGTCTTTAGCCTAAAAAGTGGGAATAACTGAAAACAAAAGAAGATTAATTTTTTAATAACTTGTTTCATAGAATCACAAGCAGTAACAGAGTTAGGATGAAAGTCTTTAGTCCTTAGTCAGACATACTGACCTGAAAGAAAATTTCATCTGCATAAACGCATATGCTGTTCCCTGCTTTTCCTTCTTCTCAGTTACTTCTGAGGTGCGATTTCTGCTGGGTATTTTCACGTGTGAAATCCTGATCATTGTGGGGGGGGGGGGTGGGGGGGGGGGGGATCGTTTGTTTGCTTTTAATTTTAAAAGCCTCTACAAGCAGGAGAATTTAATTTTTTTTTTTCATAAGAAGATGTGACCTAGACTCTAGGTTGCTTAAGCACATTTGAAAATGTTGCACTTTTACAGGCTTAGTTTTGACAGTAATCAGTCTTCTGAACTAATAACGTTCAACATAAACTGGAATGCATGTTGATTCAAGGGGCTGGTTATCCATCTAATACAGAAATTCAGCAACATTCAGTTGCTGTCCTAATTGAAAGACTTTTCAATTTATCAAAGACGGAAGCCATTAAAGAAAAAAAAAAGCCGTTAATTGATAAAAGTAAAGTAGAATCACGAACTAGTTACTTAACAGAATGTACATGTCCAGACTAGAATACATACATTGTTATTTATGGTGAAAGATGTCGGGTTTATATAATTTTTATTGCTATAAAATACCATGTCATAAAGTAACATATCATCAACTTGCGTTATCAAATTTATTAAGATGCAAAACGTACTTCTTGTAGAAGAGGCTCCAGGGAGCTCTTTAAGAGGTATGTATTGACAGTACTTTAACTGCTACTGTAAATATTTTGACAGTTGAGTCATAGGGAAATTTCTTGTTTACAGGGAATTTTAGGAACTCAAGCTGAAGGTCTTCAACATTTATTTAACACACCTTGTGGCATGTTAATGATCATGTAGTGGTATGAGGTAGCACATTTCCATCTCAGTGTTAATCGCTGTACTTTTTTTGCTTCTGGAAGGCACAGCTTAATTTTTTAATTTGTGAAATTTAAACCAAAACCTGAAAAAAAATTTAACTGAGCACAGTCTGTGGCAACTATATGCAATGCCAGGTGATATATTCACTTTCACTCAAGCAATTCAGAAATGACTGATTACTGTAATTAAAGAATGATTTGCAATGATTTTCTGTTTCTCCCCGTTTTAATGTGCCAATAAGCTCCCCAAAGCTGCTGTTTGAAGAAATCCCACTTTTCTTCTCATTAAATGTGTTTCTTCCTTGCCATATAATAACCATAATAGAAATTGGCTTATTTCACTAATGGACTGTGATGCAATTATCTTGAAATCTTCCTTTGGAATTGTTACCCCATGAATAATTATTTCAAAGGTATAATTTTTACACATTGTAAAATAAGAGGGTAGAGGTTGTTTGAAACTTACAATTTTCCAGGTACTCTGAGGAAGGGAAACAAATAATTGAATTTAAAAGTCGTTTTACTTCACTCTGTACGTCAAATGAAGTACTGCTGGAACAAATTCTTGGCAGTAGGATACCAAATTAAAATGTGCACCTTTTCTATTTTCATTTAATCGGCCGTTTAAAAAGAAAGAAAAAGGGGAGGGGGGGGAGAAGAAAAAAAGCCCAATGCCTGAAATACTTTCACATGGCAAATTGATTTATGGCTAGAGCAAGAATTTATAATCCCAGAGCATTCAGAGAAGTAAATGAAATACTTACGGTAGTTCCAGAGAGTTTCTTGCTTCCAGAGTTGAGTCCGCTGGGCTGTAGCACCGATCCTAGCTCTGAGTCCAGCTGGAGCAAACTGGGCCTTTTCCCTATTTATCAGTTTCTGTGCATACACTAGGCTCCAGACACTCCGCAGAGCAATGCTACAGCTCTGAGACACAAACTTCCCACACAGCCTTTTCTGGGGTCGAAGCAAGGGCAGCTGCAAGTCCACATAAATCAAATAATAACTGGGTCATCAGGGACAGAGGCCATGGGGACCCTCACGTCACTGTTTCCCAGAGTTCTCCCTGTCCGATTACTAAATATTCTGCTTTCTTGGTAGAATTTAAAATTCTCCCATTTTGATTGCTTAACATTGACATGTCTGAATATTAATGGATAATGTTCATTTCCTGGGCAGAGAAAATATTGCAATAGTATTATTTGCCGATATCTACATGACATAATAATTGAATTTGGAAACACTTGGTTAGGCCAGTATCTCCAACCACAAAACGCTTACCTTGTTCTCCCTATTCTAATTCTGACATACCTATGCTGATGCAGCACACACAGGGCTCCTGCATGCCCCCATAACAGACAAAGATCGTTAGTAACTTTTGTTGCTGCTAATTTTGCAAAATTTCATTCTTAAAACCCAAGTATTTCCATTATTAATAACTTCTAACAGATTAATCATTACAATATGAGGTTTTCATAATTTCCTAGATACAAGATGTGATCTTTTGGATAGGGAATTTTCTTGTTAGGTATCGTGTCATTACACTTGCTCCCTAACATGATGCACAGCAGGTTGCAAACACATTCATTCCAGAAGGAGGTCACTGTTCTTCTGTGTAAGAGCAATTCTTGACTTACCTCAGGAAAAACTGGTTCTGTTGTATACTTCATGGAATTAGATGGCAAAGGGAAAAACTCATTTCCTGTTGGTTATCTTACTGCAAAGTCACTTAAAATAGTCTTTAGGGACAATAGGTTTTCATGGATCTATGGCACAATACACAGCAAACTGACATTACCCTTCAAAGGAGAGTCATATTTGTATTCCACAGGCTCCAGAGAAGAGCACGCTACTTATTTCCACATAGTCTGGCACCATTTAGGAATCTCTTAGTCTCTGGAGGTGGAATGGTTGAGTCTGGCTTTCAAGAACAAAAAAGATGATTGACTCAGAGATGTTATTTGAGCATCTTACAGGGTTTTTTTTTTATTTGAGCTTTCAAATGCTCTGCATTCATAATGTGTGGTGACAGAGGGCTGGAATGCGTAGATTATGTAGTAGAGGCAAAGATAATGATCTTGTAAGTTTAATTATGATCAGTATTTGTCTTTCCAGTAAAAACAGCCTTATACAGCAACTTACTAAGATGTCAAAGCTTTTAAATACTACTGACTTATTTTTAGTACTTTTTCTGATAGAAGATACCTTACTGGTAAGCTGTTCAAATGTACCTATGGAATGTGGGTATTAAATGCCTATAGACTTCAGGAAAATTAAGTCTGAAGCGCAGGTTTTTAGAAGGTATTTAATCCCCTTTCTGTTCAGTGTTATAAAACCTAGTGGATTCAGAGTAAATTCAATTTCTAAATAAGTATAAAAGAACCTAAAACTTAGTTTTAGTAGAAATTATCTGCAGTGCCACATTAAGTATTAGCCCATGGTCATTTACTCCAACCCACATGCTCTCTTCATAGCTGTGGTAATAAAACGACTTTGCGTAGTCATGCAGTGATTCAGACCAGGTGACTGGTCCATGTTAAATACATATATTTACACTATTTTAACAAATCACTTCTCCTATTCAAAGCTTAGCGTGACAATGAAAACAGGAGACCTGAGAGCCCACTTGAGTCACATAAGAACTGCTGCAAGAAGAGGACATAAACTGTTTTCCATGCTTGTGAAGAATCAGAAATTAAAAGCTTATTTAGGAGTAAGGAAGATTTAAATTAGATACTAGAGAAAGCAATTAGTGTGGTAAAAATAGCACTGGAATATGTTGCCTGTACAGTCTTCATCACTGGATGTTTTGAAGATCAGTTTGGGCTACCTGATAGAACTTACGAATTTTTCTCTCTGAGTTATTTGATCTGTAAAGGAGAGAAAGAACTTTTCAGATCTCTTCCAGCTCTATTTTCTGTTGGTTTTCTTACATATGTCAATTTTGTAAAACACTGATAAAGTCTCTGATCAGTAACATGCCTAGTGCCATTTTAATGGGCAAAGGAAATAATAATCTACCTCAAGTATGCTTTACTAGAGGTGAGTAAACAAAAATGTTACTCATAGATATAGCCTGAAAATAATAGCTGAACAGTTCATGTCATGAGCCAAAATCTAGAAGTGCCACTGAAGTGGAGAATAAAGGACACGCATGTTTTCCATAGAAAATAATCAGATCTGATGACATCAGTCTGACCTGAACACCTTGCATTGCGCCGCTTTTGCAGCCTCATTTCCATCATTTGTGTAAAGTGTGAGCTTCTGTGCAATCTAATCTACATAGAATGTCTGCCTTTTTGCAGTTAGGTCTAAGAATTTGATGAGTGCTGAAACTGCAGATCAAGAAAGAGCTTCCCTAGATCGATACCTGTTGAGGGAACTCATTTTCAAGCTAAGCAGAATTCTTTGTTCATCTGAACTAGAGATTCTAGATCTCTGTAACTTGTTTGGTATCCGAATAGTTAAAGGAAATCATATCTACTCCAGCTGGATCTTCTCTACATAACTGACCCGTTCGGCTTGATCTGGTATTGGATTGTTTACGTAACTTCAGTAATTAACCACTATCAGCCTCATTAATGAAACATAAACCACCTCTTCTGCTCATTTATAAAGCATTTGTCAAACAAAACTTAAACAAAGGGCAGAATCTCAGCAAGTAACAGTCCTTCAAAGCTACTGAGACTCTGACTACAGTCATTACGGTCACTTTGTTGTTGTTTTTCAGTAAAAATGAAACAGAAGTGATGGCATTGTCTATTGCTTTTGGCTAACTTTTCACAAAAACATCTGAGATCCGTCACATGAGGGCAATGATGCCTGGACAACTATTTTGGCCATTTCAGTACAAAATACTGATGTTCCAGCTCATTACTGTAAATCATTAAATGATGAAAGCAAGAGTCAAATACTAAACAATTGGGAGCCTTTGGAAAACTAATTGCTAATTACAGTCATTGTTGTTATATGTGGGTTAAAGGTTATATTGAAATATAGATTATTTCATTATAGGATTAAGTTTCTCCTGTTAGTAAACTGTTCTGAGCAATATTAAAGAAAGTTGAGTATTAACAATACAGCTTATGTATTAAAATGATCTAACTTAATCTTTACCTATTTTTGGTTTAGAGAAATAAAATGTTTTAGAGGCATAAAATACACTGGCAGACAAATATATGGCAAAAATTTTGTGTTCTGAGAGCTACTTGCATTTACAATTTGTTAAGGAACACATGAAAAAACTGCAAGCTTTCTCTTCTGGATTATTTATTCATCTTCAAAAAGTGCAGTGGTTCTGGCACTGTTAGGGTTTTCTGCACAGCATGGATGAACCTCAACCCTGGGTAAGAAATGGCACAAAGCCTCATGACTAACAGTGTTGCATGTTGGTGTTACCTTGCACTCCTGACTCTAAACAGAGAAAGATTTAAAGGATGTGTATCTGTTGTATGTGGCGGTTTTGGTTGCTGGATCACATGTTCCAAGATAGTATCAGGTACAGAAGCTACAGTAGCAGAAAATTGTCCCTTGTATTCAGCACATTCACCAACAATTTGGATGCAAAACTTGAGGACAGGCAAAGGAAGCTTGTGCGGGAACGGTACTAAACTGTATATAGGCATCAGTTATGAGGAGGGTTGCAAAGAACAGAAGAGGCATGGGATTGTCTGTCAAAGATGACTCCGTTTGTTTTATGTTGTTATTTGCCTAAAATGTAATTAACCTAGAATTTTGAGAAACATGCTTGATTTGTTGTCATTATTTGCCTATTTTGCCTGCAGCAGAGACAGAACCTTGGTTGGTTTGCTTGAAACTTAAGAATGTGAATGCATACATGTATGGCCTCTGTTGGATGGCCCAGCCAGACCAAAGTGCTTAAGATCCAATGTAATACTGCTAATGATGAAACAAAACATAAAAAGGATGCTATTTGTATTACAAGTTCACCCAGTACTTCCCCCCTTCTGTAGGTTTTAAACATGTGCTCATTTTTGTAGCTTCAAGCAACGAGGTTTGTGTGTCATTTCCTTTGAGCACTGGTTTGCAAAACTTTTATTTTCCCTACATGTAGCTTTTTAAAGCAGTAATTTGCAAGAAGTAAAGAGCAAAACTATATGTTTCAGCAGAGGAATGAGAGTGAGATGAGCCAGGGAAATTTCATCAGGCAGCAGCTTTCAACCTGAATTTATACAGAGCTCAAATACTAAATTATTCAACTATTCTGCCAAAAGGGGTGACGGGGATCTATACAGTGAACAGCTCCCATTTAGCATTGTAGAGCATGTGTTCATTCAGTTGGTTTAGTGTTAGATAATATAAATATTCTTCTGTTTTGCATCAGATGTATCAGACAAATCATCATAGTAACATTAGAAGAGAAATAACTCAGGAGAAGATGAAAGTTCTCATTAAGTTCTTAAATACTTTCATGGGATGAAATAATGGGAGACCATATCCGACCAGAGAGGAAAAACAATTTTGATCTTTTTAAGACTTTTTTTTTTTCTTAATCATGAAGTTGTTGGTTAGTTTCACTATGCATTTGCTCACAGGCTTTTCACAAATCTTTCACAACACTTGACTTATGTTGAATTTTAATGCAAGAGTCAAACTGATTTAAACTTACTTGAAAACCTCAAGACAGTCTACAAAATGTTCCTGTTTCTTCTGTGCATTCTCTTAAGCTTGGTGTGCACAGCAGTCCCACTACCTTAAGGTAGAATAGGTACTAATAAGTCCATCCATTCAGCACTATCAAAATGTGTGGATATCTTTACATCTCCACCTTTCAATACCCTGTGCCAAATCTATGTATTTCCCCTTGGCAGGAAGACCAAGATTTGTCAATATAATGCTCCGGTGCATCGGTATTCAGCAAGGCACAATGTGGAAGAAAGTAAAGATAACAACTAAAGCTTGACTACCATCTCCTGCAATGATCTCAGAATTGATAGTTCAGAGAGAATACTTGTAAATGTAACTTTAAGCATTGAGGTTCTTCAGTGACTGTACTTCTTTGTAGGTACAGCAAAGAGAAGCCAAGTCCTGGACCTGATTTCCATAAAGCAGAATATCTTGACACTCTGTATTAAGTATTACAAAATAATTACTGTGGAATCTCTTGGTCAGCATTTTATCAGCAGTGGAGTCTTGCTGCTGAGAGACTGAAATAGCTGGATATATCCATTTATCAATGATAATGTTTTCCCTTTTTTCCAGCCTGGATTCCATCTTAAGGACATTTGTTTTAATAGTAAAAAGAATATTAGACTTATAAATGTGAGTGCTGTGTTGCAATGGGTGACTCTTCAAGATTTATCAAAGCAGGATAATTAAGATGAACAATAAGACTTGAGTTTCTTGGTAATAACTTTTATCACAGAACGACTCTGATTTATGCAATCATAATCCACCTTGAAGTATAGGCTAGGAAGTGCAAGAAGAGGATTCACTTGGCCTCCCGGTCTGTGAGTCTCTGTGCTACAGATTTTGTTGAGGGCAATACCAGTGAAATTGTGACAGTAGCTGATGATTGTGTTAACACCATCACTTAATTTTAAAAGCAAGCAGTCAAAAAGTGTTAGGGTGTGTGGTGTGAGAGAGAAGTCTGTTTTACTTTTAAAACAAGCTGTAGCTGCCGAAATACTTGTCTGTTAGACACCGAGTTTTTCAAGGAAGGACTTGTAGTGGAAATGAGAAATATCACATTCAGCTTTTGAGAAGCTAGTGTCTGCTGCACTACTACGTGAGACTTGTGCTTTCAGAGACTTAGCCAAAATTTTTCAAACTGTGCTGACCACACTTACGATTAACATGATTTTCCCTGAAACCCAAGGATTATTCTAGAAATTTGCCCTTTATTCTTTTATCTACTTCCAGTATTTAGATGCCACTCAATCTGTCACACATGTTGCCATTTTCTACCAGTCACTTCCTCTGTGCATTATTATCCATCATTTACTCCATTGCCAGTTGCTGGATAAGTTACAGGCATTACCTGATGCACATTGTTTTAACATCCTCCGTACCGATGCCTGAACTCGTCCCAGGTTTACGGATAGTATGTTGTGCTCAAGATTCTGTGCTTTTGGTCTGTCTAAATTTCTTTCCTTTTTGATTTTCCTACTGTGAGCAAGAACCTCCTCAGCTGGACTCAGAAATGCTATGTATTTATTCCATCACAGAAATACTATTTATGATTTTTCAAAGATGGCCTAGAAATGGTTTTGGTTCTGTAGCAGCTTTGCTGTTTTGGAGAGCCTCAATATGCTTCTATCTAGCATATGCTTTTCCTGCTAGAACAAATCCATGTTCTGTTTGACAAAATACAGCCATGTGGTTAAGAGTTATTAAAAGCATTAAAGCATTAACCTCTGGTAACCTCATTTTTCACTTTGTACACATACATAAGTGTTTAATCGAATTGAAGTTAAACACTAAAAAGTTTGAGAGGCCAAATTTATACATTCTTTTCAGTTTATACAGAATTGATGTGATAAGCCAAAGGAATTATAAGACACCACTACTCAGAAAATGCTCATCCGTTGATTTGTTTAAGCTTTGTTGCTACATACTAGAAGTTTTGGTGACAAGCATTCCCAGCATTTAAATCAAGGAGCTTTGTCCTACTGGGATCCAAACTGTGTCCTGGCGCCACACTAGCTTATTTTGCTGTCCTTTGGAAGTTGAACAAATGATGCTATGTCAAAAGATCTGCTGGAGAGGGGGTGAGCCACATCCTTGACTGAGAACACAAGACTAAGCGCTGTGTGGTGGTGATATCGTAGACTCCCACCTTCTTTTCATTCTGCAATTTTATTTCAAGCAGCCAGACACCCACAGAAGGACTGCACCGATCCTAAAATGAAAGTCAGTGACACAGCAGTGCTGGCTCTCATCTCCCTTGCTTGTCTCTACTTGGCATGAAAGGCCAGGATGTCATCTCTGAAGCCAGGGAAAAGTGAGTATTAAATCACAAGTGTAAACGCAAGGAACAGAACAGGCCAGAGATTCAGACATACAATCCAGGTGCAGCTTCTGCTGAGGTATAATGATCCTTCACGCTCCACAAACAGGTTGTTCCTTTAGCTGACTTCCTAGTAGATGGGAATTGGAATTTCCAGGGCTGCATTTCTAAATGGCTCATTGAGTGCCTGCCTGCTGTAAAGCTGAATTAAGTGGAACCTTAGAGATTGCATGTTTGTTTTCACAGAACTTCCTTATGTTGAATAAGGTGAAAAATGGGAATATACTGAACTGGTACACATATATCATTCCATGTAGCTATGTATTAGGCCTACTTCTGTGTGGCTGCTCAAATGCTCTGCAAAAATTAATGTACTGGCAGAGGCTTTACAGGCAGCCTTGGAATTGGGAGTATAATCAGAGAAAAGCAACAGTAGGTGCTGAACTGTACAGGTAGGGTCATTTGAGGATATAATAGGGGGGACAGACAGTGGAACAGGGGAAACAAGCATTGGCTACAACTTAGGGGTGTCATGTCTGTCTTAGGACAGGGCAATCTTTTGCCAACTTGTTCCATAACGAGAATGGTAAACAGTAATATTTGTCAGTTTTCCAAATGTTCATGAATCACCCATTATGAAAAAGGAATTCTGATTACAAGTTGTCTTAACTTTTTAGCATTGTCTAATAAGAAGAAAAATAAGGAAGAGCCATTAGGTAAAACATGCCATTAAGCATCGTTTAGACCTTTAGTTTCACACAAGTTACTATAAAGCAGCATTACTGTCGTGGTTTAACCCCAGATGGTAACCGTATACCACGCAGCCGCTCACTCACACACACCCCCCACCTCCCCAGTGGGGTGGGGAGGAGAATTGGAGAGACAGGAAAACTCACAGGTTGAGATAAAAACAGTTCACCAGGACAGCAAAGAAAAAGATAACAACAACAATAATAATAATAATGGATAATAGAATATATAAAACAAATGATGCACAATTTCTCACCACCCGATGACCAATACAGCCTGTTCTGAGCAGCAGTCAGGGAACAGGGATATTCCCCCCCAGCTATCCCACAACAGCAAGTTCCAGAGAGAGTGAGCAAGGGAACAAACAGCCGAACGAACAAACAAAAAGGCCCGAACGAACGAAAAAAAGGAAAAGCAGGGAACAAGAACCAACCAGAAGGGAAGATGAAGGGAAGTGGCCTATTGGCTGACTCTCACTTATACCGGGCATGCCGTCTACGGTATGGGATTCTCTCTCTGGCCAGTTTGGATCAACTATTCTGGCTATCCCCCTCCCAAGTTTTTGCACCTGCACATCAGCAAAACCTGGGAAACTGCAAAATGTCCTTGATCGTTTAGTAGCAACCAACAACATCAGTGTGCTATCACCACTCTTCACACACTAAATCCAAAACACAGTAGCTGCTGGAGACAAAACTAACTCCGTCCCTGCCTAAACCAGGACAATTACATTTCCCAAATCTGCAAAACATATCTCATACTTTAGTAATTAATCTGATTCTGATGAAATACTCCAAGTGCAGCTGCTTACTGTATTCTCTTCTGGATTGTAGGCATGTTTTGAAATGGTTGCTTATATAAAATTATCTTGTTCAGCACTTCTGCACTAGGCTTGATTATCTCTGGGATCATAAAGAAACTTTTATCTGATAAAGCATCCTAGATTTTTCTTATGTGTCTGTCTGAATGGGGGTTTAAACTTGAAAGATGACTCCAGTAAAAGGGAGTCCTGTTAAAACATTATTGTTGAAAACATTATTAATAAAGTTGGCAATATTAAATAAAAACTTTGTGGCACGAAGTTAAGCAAAGCATCAAGGACATCACAGATCACTAACAGTAGCTTTAGTTAGCAAATAAAGCAGCAAGTCAGCATTACAAAGCTTGTTATTTTAACTTGAGTAGAGGATGTTTACTGTTAAAAGGGACAAACAAGGATATTAGATAAGATGACAGCTCAACAGATCTCAGCCCAGAGTTTATCACACACTGTTTAAGGGAGTATTTAAAAAGATAACCAGACCCCCCTTGGGTCAAGGAGATATGCCCTTCTGCAAATAAACTGCACTACGCAGAACAGCCTTCACTTGGAGCAGAGGCTTTCCACCTGGGTTTCCTCTCAAAGAGCCATGTTGTGAAACGCTTCTGAGTCATCACGTCTGAGAACACGAATCTTTGTGCATGTAAGAGTTCCGGCATGGAGAAAACGTGCAGCATTAGGCTTCTGTAAGTAAAAGCACGTTAAAAGGGTGAAGACATAACCTGATGTAGAGTGCTTTGCAATGCAGCTTCCCTGGGGAGGCTGGTGTCCCCTCGTCCCAAAAGCCACCCGACAACAACGAGAAGCACAAGGGCGTTCACTTCTCCTTGCGAGAGGCCTCGGCGAGCGAGGGCCGGGCCGGGCCGGGGCCGCTGCCGCTGCGGGGCCCCTGCAGCCGGGGGGCGGGCGGGCGCCGGTCGCGCCCCCTAGCGGCCACGGCGCGCCATTCGAGCACCGCCCCGCGCCTGCGCACGTGCGGCGCGAGCGCCGCGGCCGGAAGCGGCGGCGACGCGCGCGGGCGGCATCCCAGGCTCGCGCCTGCCCGCGCCCACGGGCGGCGAGGGGCGCGCGCCGGCGGGCATGGGGCCGCCGCGGAGGTGAGGAGCGCTGCTCACCTCAGCGCCCGTCATGACCTGCACCATCGAGAAGATCCTTACGGACGCGAAGACGCTGCTGGAGCGGCTGAAGGAGCACGATACCGCAGCCGAGTCGCTCATCGACCAGTCCGCCGTCCTACACCAGCGCGTGGCCGCCATGAGAGAGGCGGGCGCGGCGTGGGCCGAGAAGGTGAGAGCGGGTGGCGGGCGGGCGGCGGGCGGGCGGCCGGCGGGGCGGCCGGGCCGACAGCCGTGTCTCAGCAGGGCCAGGGCGCCGCGGCGGAGCCGGCCGACCCGTCTCGGCTGCGGCCGCACGTGCTCCTGTCCCAGGAGAACACGCAGATCCGCGACCTGCAGCAGGAGAACAGGGGTGAGCCTGCCCGCCGCGCCGGCCGGCGGTGGCGTGGGGGGGCGGCAGCGTGCCGGGGAGCTGGGGGGGCTGGCGGGCGGCGTGCTAGGGGGACCCCGGGGCGCCGCAGGGCGGTGGCGACGGCGGCGTGTTGTGGGGAGCCGGGGTCGGTGTTGGCAGGGTGGAGGAGCCGGGAGAGGGGGTGGCGGAGGGTGTTGGGAGACCCTGGGGGCCGTGTTGGGTGGTGCGCTGGGGGAACTCGGGGGGGGGGGGATTGGTGGGGGGCGTGCTGGGGGGGTGAGGATGCTGGCGGGTGATGTGCAGGGGGGGCGTGTTGGGGCAGTGTGCTGGGGGGGGGGCTGAGCGCTTAGTGGCCCAGGCGGGAGGGGGCTTGTAGAGGGGAGCGCATCTGTTCTGCCTTCTATCAGCATCGCTGGATGCCTCGGTGTGGAAGTGACTACCGGCGTCAGGATGGCTTCTTGGCTAGCCGACGCGTCCGGACAGCCAGCTGCCCCGGGCCGGAGGCCCAGGGCTGCACTGTCAAGGGGAGCGGTGGGGTAGCAGGAATCAAGCGAGCAGCTGCTACTGAGTACCTCTGGGCATCTGCTGTCGTTGCTGTGAAAAATTGCTTGTAGTTTGTGGCAATGAGATACTGTATTTTGCAGAGCTATGGATCTCACTGGAGGAACACCAAGATGCGTTAGAGCTTATCATGAGCAAATACAGAAAACAGATGTTACAGCTTTTGCAAGGGAGAAAAGGTGAAGATGCAGAACCAGTCTTGAAAGTTCATCAGGCTAATTCTTTGGTAAGATGGGATGGGGACAGAAGAGGACTCAAGACCCCTGTTCCCTGCCTCTTGCTTGCTTTCATACAACCTTTGTTTCCATTCATGGTATGTCTCTGCTCCAAAATATATTTTCTGAAACTCTTGTCTCTCTTTGCTGGTATTTTTTTCTCTATTCCTTTTATAGCACACAGGTTGTAACAGTTACCGCAGGGGACACTGAAAAGCATAACCCTTTCAGCGCCTGGGTGAAGACTTGTTCTTTGTGCACTCGGTGGTGAATTCCCTGGGTTAAGCTTAATGCACATGATTCTCTATGGTAAAATCAAAGAAATCAGAGTTGTTGCTGTTCCCGTTCAGTAATTGTAACAAAAGGAGAAGAACCTCCTAAATCTCTATGAGCTGCAGTATGTTTAATTCTTAAGAAATCGTCATTCCCAAATGTTTTTAAATAGGGATACTCTGTGCAGTGGCCTAATAGTGTCCCTTCATCTGTGTTGGGTGCAGTGACTTAAGAACTCTAAGGTGTGGCCACTGATAACTACTGCCTGTTTTACCTTTAGGTGTCTTATAACAATATAATAATGTTAACTCTCTATTTAAGGCTTATGAATTAAGGTAGGCATTTGTTAAAATGCATTTTTATGTGATTAGAGAACAGCAAGCTGGTTCAACCTAGTGACATCTCATATCTTGTGTTTTTTTAATTGGAATTGGAGCCAGCCTAACTCTTTGCCCATATATCTTTGCACTGATGTGTGGCAACTCATTAGTTCTCTGTTTTGTATCGCTTAGGTCCTCTGAAATTAAGTAGCGTAGCAATGTCTTGCTTCCAGTGCTTGCGTAGGTGCATGAATTGCTCTGTTTATCAAGACTTAACATTTGAACAAAACTTCTAACATTATTCTCTGGCACTGCTTTTGCTCCATTTTAATGGCATGGAAATGCAAAGCTGAAAAAGTTCTGGAGGAACCTTTGATGGAATGTGCCTAGACTATCTCAATATCTAGGAAAAATCGTCTGTACTTCAGATTAAGTCTGTGAGTTTTTTCCTGCCCACCACTTGGAGAATAGTAACAACCTTTTAATATCTTTTAAAGAGCTATATTCTTACTATAACCATCTTTCTGTTTAGAAAATAACACCATTCTTCCCAGATTAAGTTATCTAAGTCTGTCTTGTTTCTCCAGCTCTCTTCTAGATGGTCTAATTTGTTTACATATTTTCTGAATAATGGAATTAAAAACTGAATTCTCTGCTCTGGTGATACATTTATCTTCCAGATGCAGTGGAATAACTACTGATGCTTAAGAGAAAAGAAACTCCACCCTATAATATTATCTGATATTCCCCAAAGTGCTTTGTGATAACCTTATGTTTTTATTTTATGTTAAAATGCTTCAAAAGCTTCCAAATTCTGACCTTGCTACTTCTTGCCAATTACTGACATTTTTGTGTTTGCACATTTGAGTTCCTCTCTAAATATTGTATTTTGAAACCGAATGCTCTTCATACAGGAACTGTTGCTACATTACATGTTGGAATTTTTCAGTGTTCATTATATGTGCATTTCTGAGCTTCAACAAAATGCACCTTCCAAAGGATTAGAGCTGTATCTGGACAGATTCTGTAAAAGCTGCCTCAGGAGGCTCTGGTCTTACTTATTTTAGTTTCCTTGCTTAGCTTCCTTCTGAGATGAGGCTGTTTACTTCACACTACTTAGTCTTGAAATCTCATTTGCTTTATATTCCTCTTTCTTAGAAATTCAGAGTCAGGCTTTTCTAATAAAGCAATATAAAATTTGCTGCATACTAGTCACATTCACGTGAACCTGGATCTGTTGTCTCAGTCCTTGTCACACTTGAAATTATTTCCATCTTAGTAAGGGTGCCTTATCTTGCTGACTGATGTAATTCTGTTCACTGTTTTCATTGATGACTCACGATAATGGACAATAAGGTACGTGTTTTCATCTTTATATATTATACAAGTTAGAAAGGATTGCAAGTGCTTGGGAGGAAAGGATTAAAATTCAAAACAGAAAGTAAACCAAAATCGAGAAAATGAAAGTAATTGATTTAGAAGGGATAAATTAATACTGCTGCTTTTGCCCAAACATATTGAATATATTACTTTTATGTCTTTCAGGAAATTGAAAGTCAAATAGACAGAATATGTGAGATGGGAGAGGTGATGAGAAAAGCTATTCAAGTCGATGATGATCAGTTCTTTAAAGTTCAGGAGAAACTAGCTCAGTTGGAGGTAAGAACAAATACAATTGCTGAGGATAGATCAAGCTTTGGGAGTCTCTAGGCTTACTCTGGACTCTCTACATTTGTATGTGTCGAGGATTTATAACAATCAAAAATTTGGGAGTGGAGTCAGGAAATGCATAACATGATCTGTTGTTGATGTTTCTTTTATATATATATGAAGCCAGAAGCAAAAGATAAGCCTTAAATGATGTGGCTCCCCTCTTGCTAGCACTGTATGAATGCTTAGGTTACAAAATCAGTGTTTCATTTAGGTGTGAAGGAGTGGGGCTATTTAAGATTATCATCCTTTAATTGTAAATCAGCTCATTTCTATTATAGTCCTTTAATTGTGAATTAGCTCGTTTCTATTTCAGAAAAAAATATTGATTTTGCAGCTTGAAAACAAAGAGCTGCGTGAACTATTGTCAATCAGCAAAGAATCTTTTGAGGTGGGGAGAGAAGATCTGCCTGACTGTGAAGCTTAGGTCACAAAATAACCTAATCTGCAAATCTTGTCTTCAGAGACTATTATGAAACGACCCTACAAGGATGGGATTTGATTTGTTCTTTCAGGTGTTTCTTGTACGTTTGTTTTATCTTTCAAAATGTATTGGCTGTTTTCTCTGCATTTTTCTGAAATTACATACTGTTGATAGCAAAGGCTTGCATTGCTGCTCCGTCTTAGTAATTGCAGCATACACATGCTTAACAATGAAGTATTTGATGCGTACTCCCTTGTGATAGTTTATTTCCTCTCCCGTTTATTTTTTTAATGAGTGTTAGTTAATAATTCCAGCTGTGCAGATGGCACTTAAATCCACCTTGTCAGTAGCTAGAGAACATAATACAGGTTGTGATTATTTTATTTGATAGAAGGAATAAGAGATTATTCAAAAACTACGTTGTAAGTGGTAGGTACACTTTCTGTTCTGCCTGCACAAAGCAGGCACACAGCGCTTTTGTTTTGCTTTGAAGAGCTAACACGCAGTATTTGGCTGGATTAACATTGTTACTTGGACAACTGCTTAGAAGCAGATCAAGAGAACAGCAGATAGCCAACAGAGCACTTTAAGTAGTAACTCGTATAAGGAGCATACTTTACCTTGATTTAGGGGTGAAAATCAGAGTGGATGACCCTTTCTGACACCTGTGCATTTTTGAAGGACGTTGCATATCTGACTAAATTTTTTCTAAGGGTAGACCTGTTCCGGCTTTACCAATGCTCCAAGGTATGTGGATACTGGCTAGCTCTGATCTGAAGGCCGTGCACTCAAACCTCACACAGAACAGAGCACTTTCAGATCAAAGCTCTTTGGCCTCCCACCACTTTGGACTTCAGGAAGAGTGAGCTGAAGTCTACCTCAAAACTAAACCAAAACCAACCATGTAGACAGGTTTTTAATGTTACGTCCCAGGTAAGTCTAGTGACAGATGTTACGTAGTTACTGCAGAATTCTATATTGAGTGAAATTAGAGTTGCAGCGTTGTAGGAATTTGTCAATATTGTGATATTTTTAATGACATTTTTTATATAAAGATTTCTTTCCTACCTGTGATCAAAGAACAATCCTCCAAGAACAGTAAACATCTCATTTCCAGTATTAGTTTAAATTTTTATGCTGCTTTTTCCCAAGAGAGAATTTTGATAGATGCAGGAGGTGATTTACGTTCCTGTGTTTATTAAGAGACATTTTCTTGCAACCATTTGTAATATCCAGCAAGATTGTTTGGTAGATATAAGGGATTTCTGTACAGGAGTATTCTTGTATACAATCCTTTTCTATTATAAATTGTTTAAGAGGGAATAAAAAAACCACAATGGGCAGTATTTTCTGAAGTGTATTCTGTTTTATGAATCCTGGGGATAATTCCGTCTGTTCTGCATGTACCCAAGCCTTTTGCACCCCCTCTCATGTTTACCTTCCCTGAATGAAATACTACAATGACCAAAAATGTTGTATTTTCTCTCTTATAAATTAACATCATCTGAAATGCCCGTGATGATGCATTTTTACGTTCATTATCCTCGTGTAGGTTAACATTCCTCTAATTGGCTAGTTGCTGTGCAGCCTGAAAAAATGAAAACTAAATAGTTGCTTCAACTAACGAGTTTTTAGTAATTAGTAGTGGGCCATAATTAGCAGGGGAAGTTTAAATAGTTTCCATTTGCTACTGTCCTATTCTGGGTCTGTAAGTATGGAATCTGTGACTGTGAATGTCTGATTGTATACGATTCTTATGGGCTGCTGGGCATTTTCAGAACTTGCTCCACTCGTGTTGAAAACTGGACTCAAGCTTCAGGACTGGAACTGCTGCTCTGCCTGCCCTTGAAAACCAGACGCAAAGTGTCCTCTGTTACTTCACCTCGGTGTGGACTTAACCGAGAGCGATGCTGTCTCCCTTCCCTGTATCGAGGTTTCGGCTACAGGGAGCAGGGTTCCCGAGAGCTCGAGCCTGCCCGCGCGAAGGTCTGGCAGAGCTGCCGTTACCCTGTGCCTCGCCAGCCGAGCAAGCGAGCTGCCGGCAGCAGCTGCAGCTCTCTGCCCCGTTCGCCCGCAGGGCCGCGGTCCGCGCTCTGCAGTGGAGGCCGAGGGCCGCGCCCGGCCGCGGCGGGGAGGGAGGGAGGCAGGCAGGCAGGCAGGTGTGCCAACAGAGCCACTGCGGCCGCCATCTCGCCTCGTCTCCCACGCCCTCGCGGGGCAGAGCCGCGGGCGCGGCCCGCGCGGCAGCACAGCTCTCCTCAGGCAGGGGGAGGCGCTGCCCGTCGGGCGCGCGCTCCTGCTCGCGCAGAAACCGTTGCGCGTGGCCACGCCGCCGGCCGGCTGCCAGGCGCGCATGCGCACCGTGCAGCAGCTGGGCTCTTCTCGGCGCAGGCGCGGCTCCACCCCGGCGCTCTCGCGAGAGGCCGGGATTTATTCCTACGTGCTGTGCCGTGCTGCTCATGGCGGCGCTGGAGCGGGGGCGCTGAGCTGTTGGGGTGAGTACGATTTGCGGCCGGCTTTGACGGCTCCCGTCGCTGCCCAGGCGGCGCCCGCGCAAGGGAGGGGATACTGGAGCCCCCGAGAGTCGGTGAAAGAGGTAGAGGGCACCTCTGGATCCGCTTCCCGTTTATTTCTTGTAGCAGTGATCTTGGCGGGGTAAAGGTGCCTGGAACCTCCCCTCGGCTGCGTGGAGTGCGGTGGCCGGGGGGGGGGGGTGGATGCCTGCCTAGTAGGCCGCCGCTCCTGGGGATGGAGTACCGGTGGCCGCGGGTTGCTGGGCCGTGGCGGCGTGCGCACTACGCTTCCCGGCGTCCTGCGGGCAGACGCCCTGCCGCCGGGGCGCTTGGGGACTGGAGTTCCGCCCGACTGCGTAGGCGGGGCCACAGCGACGTTGGAACTCACTTTCCCGGCGTGCTGCGCGGCCTAGCGAACTGCGGGGCTTCTTGGGAGCGGCAGGCCGACTAGGCGGCGGGCTCGCCGGGGGTGGTGCTTAGGGGACTACGGGTCCCGGCAGGCCCCGGGCGGGGCCTCGGCGCTGGGACTCCTGGGGACGGGCTTGCGCGGCCGCCGTGGAGGGGCGGTGGCGGACCGCGGCTCCCGGCGTGCTGCGCGCGCAGCCCCACCCGGCGCAGGCTAGGCCCCCATCCCTTTGTGTGGGGGAGCGGCCGCCATCGCCCCCCTTTGTGTACGGGGAGGGCGGCGGGGCAACCACTCCCTCCGCCGTGCCTGCTCTTCCCCTGGGCCGGGAAGCGGCGGCGCCTGGCGCGGCCCCTTTCCAGCCTTTGCGCTGTCATAGCGTAGGCCGCGGCCGGCGCGCTGGCCGCCTCCCTCACACGGCAGCCCCCGCTCGGCGTGCTGTTGGCTGGGGCTTCTGGCACCGCCCCTTCGGCGAGGCCCGCGACTCCGCTCCGCGGCCACCATCTTGCTGCAGCGCAGTGAATAGGGCCGCCGGGAGGGCCGCGCCGGGCGCTCGAAGCTTGCCGGGCCGCAGGCCCCTCCTGAAGGTCCGCGGCGAGTCTCTATCGGTCTGGGTCCAGTTTTCTGTTGTCTGGTTTAATAACAAGCACAGAGCTCTTCCCCAAACTCCAGACCCCTTAAAAGAAAACGGGTTTTTGGGTTTTGTGATTATGTTTTCTAAATTATTCTATATGTATATATGCCTTTACAGATGTCCTTGGAAGTTCATTAACTTTTTTTTTCCTCATAGGTGTATTTTTTTGATGTAAAAGTGACTCCACTAACCTAGTGAATGTTGGTAGCTGATTTTGTAGCTGTCATGTATTGGTTGGAGTGCTCAAGAGTTAGTGTTCAGTACAGCTTTCCGATACTCATCTGAAAAGATACAGAATAGCTTTATCTCCAAGTATGTAATAGCTGTGTTGTGCATGCATGCTGAAAATACAAAGTTTTATCTTTATTAAATTTGATCTTAGCGATGTAAAAGATGGCTATTTCTAGAAGCACATGTTGTAATCCAGTAAAATGCATGTTCTTGCAGTTACCTGTTTTTGTGAAGAAAATGGGAAACGAACCAGTGTGTGTAATCCAGCAGGTTCTGCTGTTAGGCTGTATAGATGGTTTCTAGCTGTGAATAGCTTTACGTGACCTACTGTCATTTAGAAAAGTCTGTGTCTGAAAGACTTCAAGAACAGGACTTGTACAGCTCTTCCCTGTCTTTGCATTAATCCTTTCAGCTGTAAATATACAAATGCAGAACCCAGTGTGACTTGGGGGCTGGGCAGCTGCTTAGGGTGTTTACCATTTGGAGGAGTATTTATAGTAGCTGAATTAAAAACTAAAGAATTTGAGGCAGACACACACAGTGAGATTTTTTTTTAATTACTTGAGTTGTGCTTGCTTGATGGCCCCATTTTTTTTTTTTTTTTAATAAGTGTAGTAAACCAATCTTGTTATCGAATCGAACTGGCTTTTAAGGGATAAGCTTATGCTTTATTCCACTACCTGACAAAATTAGCTTTAGTCATCTTTGGGCAGAAGAGTTGTTTTGATTATTCTATGAAAATGTAATATATTCGATGCCCAGAAAAATGAGACATGTAATATGATACAAGTTACAGCTCTAGTAGAGCTCTAATAATATTAGTCTAATTAGATGAGAGAGAAGTACATGAATAAGAAGATTCTAAGTGTCTCTGTGCAGTTCCTGTGATACAGTGTATGCCTGCTTCATTTCTCCTGAACTTGGTTGAGGGGATGCTTATTTGAGATCTGAAATGCTGTCCAAAAAATAATACTCTTCTGAAAGAGATTGTGGTAACGGTTGTCTGAATCTAATACGGAGGTATGTGAAAAGTCTAGTGATCCTGTTATTTTTTGCAATAGCTTTGTGTCTCCTGATTTATATTTTTTTATAATTGAATCTTTCACTGCAAACCTTTCATACCAGATACTGATTTGTACTGCCCTCATCCAGTTTCTTACTTAGTCTCATTCATGTATGTGTAGTAGTCTGACAAGAAAACTTATTTCAGCCAAAAGGTTTTCAGAGTGGTGAGTAAAGGAAGATGCTTCATCTAGAGGAGAGGTCATTGAAATAAAAACTCTGAAAACTGGGTGATGAGTTCGCATACAGCCATTGTGTGCTTTTGGAGTATAGAGTTCTTATTTATAATAGCTGACTGCGGTCAGCATTTTCACTGTGATGAGAGTTAAATGTCTTTGCATTCATGTTTCACACACTTAAGTTGACTCTTCCAGGTTCTCTAAAGGGAATTCGAAGCTCAATGTAAATTGTGAAATTTGCTTTCCTGCTACAGTGGAGAAGTAGGGTTTGTCCATATATTTGCTCATTTGATATGGGACTTCTGGAACGACTTGGGGAAGAGTTGTGCTCTAATGCTTCATACCTTCAGATTACTGCATAACATGCTAGTTTATCTATAGATTCATAGCTGTGTTGCTTCTTAGCAGCTTTTGTCTACAAAAATCTCCTCCTCCTTTTTTTTCCTCTTCCTCTATCTACTGAGTAAGCAACAAACTAAAATCAAAACTTAACTTTATTTCTTTTCAAAACAAGTTTCCTTTTCTATAAGGTTTCAGTTTTATGTGGTAGGTGGCAGTTTATCTAAACCACTTTCTCATGTAAAACAGTCCTAGTATGTCCTTTCCTAGCATGGGTTGAACCTACAGTATTAACGTAGAGGAAACACACCTTTGTAGGAACACCTAGGACTGAGGTATAATTCCTTTTAAAGCGATACTTAGCTTGTGTCTTTTTTCTTTCTCCAGTATGAAGTGGAACAGAACAGAATTTACCACCTGAAACTGCTGCTTCAAGTTCAGATCAGGAAAAGAATATACCACATCGTAACAACAATTCAAGACCAAAGAAGAGGAAACTTACACTGAAGATACAAGGCTTGATCTGAAACAAGAAGTTTGTGCCTACTCAACAGCTTCAAAAGAGCACGTCCCAACGCTGCTAGTAGTCTTTGTTTTCTCCAGTGCTGTATTGAAACTGCCCAGGGCAGCAGCACTTGTATTCTCTATTAGCTTGATAGATCACATTCTTTTGCTATCTTTTTTCTTTCTCTCTCTCTCTCTTTCTCTTTCTTTCTTTCTTTTTTTTTTAATAATAGCAGTCTTCATCCTTAGAAACTTGTGCTGTAACAGAAGAATCGGCTAATACTACTGAAAGTGCAATATTTGAATATCACTGCGAGGTTGGTTCATGTGTTATATATATTTCTAAACTTAATAGGAAACAAGTTGTCAACAGAAGGGTTTGGGTTTTGTTAGGGTTTTTTTTAGCAATTCTTTGCTGTTATGTTGGTTTAGTAGCAGCATGACGAATTAACAGTACCTGCGTTACGGTTCTATTTAACAATACTTAAAACCCAAGGGAGTGGTTATTAATGTTTCTCTTTTCTAGTAACAGTAGTATTGTGGTTCCAATCCTTTTATTTTTTTTCCAAATAACCTCTGTTTAGTCGTCTTTAAATCTTATTGCACAGGGTTTTTTTTTTCTTTCTCAGAGGACTTGTATCGATGGGGTTCATAGTTCTTATTCTTGTAAACTGACAGGTCAGCTGTGTTAAAAGTCAGCTATTGGGAGTGAACTGTTGGCAGTGGACAGCACAGCCAGGGAGTCGTGGTCCAGTATATAACCATTATACTGTAGGTCCAAGCAAGTCTTGTTTGTGCATTAATAGGTTGTAGCCTACTACTAGAAGTTTCTTAAAGAACAGTTTTATAACAGTACTCCTGGTGATATGTACAAATGGATGTTGTGTTTGATTTTTATAACACTCTGTTACAACATTGTATTTGAACAGATGTAGGAATATGACAAGCATCTGGAAAGACTGCCGATATTATGTATCTTTCTCTCTACAGCAAATTTTAGTGCCACCCTGAGGAGTGCATCTTTGTTTGAACTTAAGTTGTCAGGCTTTAGATGATTGATGATGAGTTCTTTGTGCTATATACTACTAATACTCCTTTAAACTCAAACTGTTCAAATGGTGTCATGCAATGGTAGTCTTTGAGCAAGAGCTTACAGCAGCGTGGTTGTCTAATCTGAAAAGAGGCTGTTCTGAACTCGATTTTTAGGTAGTTTTTTTGTCATTTTCTGTATCTGATGTACCTTTAGTAGTAGTCTGTTACTTAATGTATGTGGTGGGGTCTATGTGTTTGTGTACTTACCTTGTATCAGAGATGTGAAGTGGCCATTTTGTAAATGACTCGCAAAAAGCATTTGTCACACTGATTTGAGCTTTCAGAATGGGTTAGTGGTCTTGCCTATTATTCTTCTGGGAAAAGGTATAATAATATATAATTTTCCCTTCCCCCAGCTACCCTACTTGCAGGATCAATTTATTTTTTAAAAGTATTTTAGACTTTAGGATGGCTTAAAATTCAAACACTTCAGCTGTTGCCCTCCCACAAGAGCATCTTCTTGCGTATGGAATGTCCTAGGGGTTGCCTTCCTCAAAAGATGAGAGTTCATATATTGGAGTGATGCTCTTTGATCACTTTCAAAGTGAATTCCAAACAGCATAATAAGACATGCTGTAACTATACCTTTTAATACGTTGAGTAACTTGATGTCTCTATTAGAGTAAGAAGCATGACCATTTTACAAGTTACTCAGACGTCTTTTATCTCCACTAAACATACTGCTCACTAATTTTGAATCTCTTCTGCTTGATGCAATAAGAAAGCAGAGAACAGATACAGCCTCATTCTGTTTCCAAAAGAAATACTCTGGAAACTGCCGCAAATAAAACCCTCCAATACTGTATTTTAAGATGCATATTGACTGTTTGGGGAGGGAGGAGGGTTGCTTCAGTAGTTATTCTTGAATTAAAGTGTTTGGTGAGGTGTAATACATTTCAACCGATTTAATTGCTAACCTGTAAATGGAAATGGCTTGCTTTAAAAATGAGACTTGCACATCAAAAAGCCAATGAGTTAGTAAAGGGACTTGTGAATATTTCAAGATTGAGTCTGTGCCTTGAAAAGAAAAGACACCCCCACCCCGCCCCCCCCCAAAAAAAGGTTTTCATTGATGTAAGTTAAATTAACAGTTCATTACAGCTCTAACTTTTTTTAGTTTAATGCTATTTTCAAATTTTCTCAGTCTCTAGCATTTGAGCTCCTATGCCACAGAAATTAATTGTGGGTATTAATTCCATAACTGTGCAAAAACGATTAAATACTTAAAGCCGTTTTTTTTAGTATGAAAGACTGAACAGACAAACTGGGGACAAACTTTGCAGGGATGTAAACCTAGTTCTGTTGGTTCATAATTGTTGCATTTTCCTAATTACCCATTTAATTTGGAAGAGCAGATGCTTTAGATATTGTTTAGGATTATTGTTTTACAAAAGCTTGACTATTTTGATCTTCTTGCTCTACTTCAAAAATGGTTAGAATGTGCCTCTTACAGTAACTTCCTCAAGCTCTTTGTGTTTGTTATTCTCTTACATGGGCATGGAGAAAGGGAACTTATTTTAAACAGAGTGTTTTTGTGGGTTTTTTCCCCCTACACTTTCTTTTAAACAGATGAGCTTTGATCCAAACCTGCTCCACAACAATGGACACAACGGGTACCCCAATGGTACTTCGGCAGCGCTGCGTGAGACTGGGGTTATAGAAAAACTGCTGACCTCTTACGGATTCATTCAGTGTTCAGAACGGCAAGCTAGACTGTTCTTCCACTGTTCACAGTATAATGGCAACTTACAGGAGCTCAAAGTAGGAGGTAATTAGGCAACTTTCAGAGCTTCTTAACTGAGTGAAGACCAGTCTCTTTCACTTGCCATAGAAAATCCTTTTATCTTGTGGCATGAACAGATGCATGCTGTTGCTTCTGGTGGGCTAAAGAGACAATCAAGTTGATAATCTACCACTCCTGATGAAAGACCTTTACAGCACTTAAGCTTTGTGCAGCTTGTATTAATACAATTGTGGCCATTCTGGAAAAGGTGTGGTGTTAGGTCAAACTTGTGTAACTGACATGAAAGCAAGTGCTTAGACTGTGGAAGAATATACCTCATGTACTCAGTATTTCTTTTTTTAAAATTAGTTTGAAGATGGCCAATTGTTTTTCAGAATGGGGAGGCTGCTACTTTGTGCTACTAATTAATGTGGCAGTGAAGTTTCTAAACTGTTTAATATGTTATGTTGTCTGAACTTCAGTGTGAAGTCTGCTGTATAGTGAGTGGGGTAGGGAGGGGGGAGTTATTGAGGGGCAAGCCATTACAATAGAATAGTTGATTAGCAACAGCAGTGAATAAACAGAATAATCAGAGAAATATTTGCAAATAGAGTGTCCTTCCTTGGTAACAAAAGCACCTGAGTTTTAATTTGTTGTGTTTGGCTACAAGCCTTTATCAAATGTAACCATTTATTGATTTTTTTTTTTTTTTTTTAAAAAAAAGCGCCAAACAAAACTCTGTGACGTCATTATCATGTTTGATTGTCTTGTAGACGATGTTGAGTTTGAAGTGTCTTCTGATCGCCGAACTGGAAAACCCATTGCTATTAAATTGGTGAAGATAAAACCAGAAATATTACCTGAAGAACGAATAAATGGACAAGTTAGTGCCTGTTTTCTATATATGCATAATTTCCATCCTTTACTCCAGTACAGAAGGCTAGATTCATTTAGCATGCAGTACATGCGGTAGCATGTACTACATACAGTATTCACTTACACTGAAATATGTTTCTGTTGTTCAGGTAAAAATTCATAGGTTTGGTTTGAGCTCTTACTTAGCTCCAAACAGAGTCAACAGGTGTTATGTAAAATTGAAACTTTGCAGCGTGGCATTCCCTGATGAGTTACACTAGAAGTGCATCCCTGACTGTATAGTAGAGGATACTGAGATTCATTTTGTATTCAGCAATGCTGCTCCTGAAATGACTAGCAATGGATTTTTTTTTTTTTTTTTTGACTGGTAGGTTGTGTGCGCTGTTCCTCACAATTTAGAGAGTAAATCTCCAGCTGCCCCGGGTCAGAGTCCAACAGGGAGTGTATGCTACGAACGTAATGGGGTAAAGCTTACATATTTTACTTGAACTCTTCACTGATCCATGACTGTGATCTATGAGCAAAAAAAATTGATGCAATTTAATGTAGACAGTTGACACTGCTAAGAACTCTAGTTCTTGGCCAAAAAAAAAAGTATGCTTTGGTAATTACTACAAACAGAAATGTTAATTTGGCAGCTTGCTTGTTTATATCCATGGAGAACTTTATAGAGAGCCAAATAGTTGTTTTTCTCTTCTAAAACGTAATGAAGCTGGGTTACGTAATGTTCATGTATCCTTATCTTGAACTTTCAAAGTTTAGAAATTGACATTTGAAGATGGCCACGTACAAACCTTTCAACTTAAGTTGCTTGTTACAGACTCACCAAAACAGCACGATGGAAAAAAGAATGTTTTTTGCATGCCATGTTTGGCCATTTTTTATTTTCTTGCTAAATTAATTTAATAGCAGATGCTGTTATTAAACAAAACTGTTAATTTTTCTTCAAACAACTGTTCTACAAATAGACTAATATTAGTCAATGTTACTTTACAGGAAGTATTTTACCTGACTTACACCCCAGAGGATGTTGAAGGAAATGTTCAGCTGGAAACAGGAGATAAAATAAACTTTGTAATTGATACAAATAAACAGTAAGTTGGTATTGCTTTTCTGACTTCAGGCTTTGTTTTAATAGTCAGGCAGCAATTCATACCTGTTCCAAGAACTGAACTGACATTATGAAATATAATCTTAATTTTTGCTCCAGTTTTGAGTTGTTTCAGGTTTGCTCTGTTTACTTTTTTTTTTCCCCCCCTCTAGTACTGGTGCTGTAAGTGCTCGTAACATTATGCTATTAAAAAAGAAACAAGCCCGCTGTCAAGGAGTAGTCTGTGCCATGAAAGTAAGTGATGCTTTAGCTTTAAAGTTTCATGTCAAAATGAAATGCTGTTCTGAAAAGTGGCGTTATATACTTAGGGCTTTAAGAGCTATTAACAGTTTGGGGCTCTGGGTGTAAACTGGGTGAAATGGTTTAAATGGCTAATCTTTGATACTAATGCTCTTCTTAACAAACGAAGTCCCATTTATTTCTGTTTATATATTTCTTGTGGTAGTGTGTTAGCTGTGTGCACTCATAAGACACTGACATAAGACTATGACATAAGACATGTCATAGTTTTTCATTGTGTTTGATAGAACCTGTAGAATTTTGTCTTAGTATGTTAAGAGAATGGCAATTTATTGAACGCTTTGTTCTGTTCTTAGGAAGCCTTTGGATTTATTGAGAGGGGTGATGTCGTGAAGGAGATATTCTTTCACTATAGTGAATTTAAAGGTGACCTAGAAGCCTTACAGCCTGGTGATGATGTGGAGTTTACAATCAAAGACAGAAATGTAAGACGAAATCCCACAAAAACTGAAGGGCGTAACTGGACAATTGTCTATTTTCTCAAATTCACTTGTAAAAAGAACGGGGGAGGAGGTTCATTGGAAAATGTCTGCTACCTTACCTCTTCTCTATGGGTATTTGTCTGACTTTGTGCTTTTAGGGTAAAGAAGTTGCAACAGATGTTAGACTGCTGCCTCAAGGAACTGTCATTTTTGAAGATATCAGCATTGAACATTTTGAAGGAACTGTAACCAAAGTAATTCCAAAAGTACCCAGCAAAAACCAGGTGAATTTCAGTATTTACGTAAGTTTATGTGAAATGTTGTATTGATTGTACCGAATTCCAGTCAAACAGTACAAATGTTCCCCTTGCCCTGAAAGTCTGCTACATAAGTGTCACATCAGAGTAAAGGGCTATGCTTGTACTTAACCTGTAACAACCATTGATAGCGGTCACAGTATGCAATACTTCCCATTGAACTTCATGGGTTTAGGATGTATCTTTAAGGCAAAATTGTATGGAAAAGGGGAGAAAATATTTACTGAAATAAGCCTGATCTGTGGATTCCTGTGAGCATTAACAGTTAATGAGATTTTTTGATAGATAACTTGACCTTTAATGTTTTCCCTTAACATTTTAGGCAAGTCTGCATTGTTGTGTTGGGAAGGTTTGGGGTGGGTTGTTTTGTGTGCTTTGAACACTTAATAAGAAAGACACTGCCTTTTACAAGTTTTCTAAGTATGGTTATAAATTTAATTCTTGAAATAAAGTCTTAATTTCTGCTAACTTTTTCTGTTGGGTTTTCTGTCTGCTAGAGTGATCCATTACCTGGCCGCATCAAAGTTGACTTTGTGATTCCTAAAGAACTTCCGTTTGGAGACAAAGATACAAAATCCAAGGTGACCTTGCTGGAAAGTGACCATGTTCGATTCAATATTTCAACAGACAGACGTGACAAACTGGAACGAGCCACTAATATTGAGGTTCTCCCCAATACTTTCCAGTTTACTAATGAAACTAGGGAAATGGCAAGTATCTGTCTTTAAAAGTTCTAATTCTTGAGGGGAAATGAAAGTAAAATACAGGGGTTTTGTCTTAAACAATAACTTAATGTAAAAATCACTAGTGTCTTCCATTGCCTTTTCTGAAATCCAGTCCTCAGATGTACACTTCAAACAAAGTGCTTAAATGATATAAAATTGAGAATTAATGCTGTGCATTTAAAAATTCACATACTTGAGTCTAAATAGGTAACTACTCATGTTCCTTAGGAAAACTGGAAGAACCTGGGGCTACTCCGGTTCAGGTAGTGAAAAGTCTTAAGATTCAGAGGAGGTACTGTGTGCAGCTTTTGGCTTTTGTGTTTTTTGACCAATCTCTCTCTGAAGGTCCAGCCGAAGGATAGTAAAGAGCTGCATTCTATCACATACAGAAAACCCTTTGTGGATTATAGGGACTAAGATGGATGTGCTAGTCAGTATTAAAGAATATCTTTTAATTCCTGTAATTTCGAATGTTGGTTCTATTCCAACTAGACTGTAAGTTTGCCTTCCTTTTCCATTGGAGTCCAAGTACAGTGCTATTGCATCAGTATGCTGTGAATTAGAGACCCTTTGCTTTAAGAAAACCACTGAACTTTGACTTCAGCCTCTCAGTTTTTGGCGTTCTATCCTACAGACTTCTTATATTTCTACTCTGGCTAGATACGTTTGCCCGCCTGAATTGAGCTGTCATTGAGGTGACAAGTATTAGCTGCTGTTAGAAAGGTTAGCTGATTTTCCTGAGCTTGTGAAAGCTGTAGAAGAGAAGAATGTTCCTAAAGGTGGAAAGTATCTTTGCATTGTCATTCAAATCCTATGAGCCTTCCCTGAGACTTGCTAAAGGTTCTGTAGTAACTGAGTTGAACTGACTATGTTCATGAATTCTGTGTTGCTCAGTACCTCTGAATGAGGCATCATCTGAATTCTTCCAAACTTGAGTCATGAACTCTTTCAGCAACTGTATGGAGGCTTTTTTTTTTTAAACAGAGGTCAGGATGAGAAATGGATTTTTTTGACAGTTGATGGGGCACGGTATATTCTGCTTATCATTCAGCATTCTATTTCTCGTGGTTACCAGAAAGGCCACTAAAATATTACGTGATGTGCTTACCATAGTATACACCCATGGATATGATAGTCTTAAACTTGTTTGTAAGAAAACTTCTTAATTTCTTCATTTGTGTCTGGAAATCCGATGTTTTTTCTCTTAAACCACTGGTTTTATTTCCTGTTCATATAGGTTCTTGTATGTTTTTTGTGTCTGTATGTTTATGTATTATATACTTGTATGGATCACGCATGTATTTGTAGAGTTATACCCTTCAAGACTGTGTTCTCTGTGTAGTAGTAATGTCAGGTTCTTTAACTGTAGTCCTTCTTGTTAACGGCTTAAATTAATCTTTTCCACTTCATAAGAAATTAAGTTGAGAAACTAGGTAAGTACAACTTGTTTGCATTTCAGGTTGATCGTAGCCATTAGCACTACAGTTTGCAAGGAAGCATGTTGCATAAACCAAGAAGCGTTTTCATAGGATTCAGGCCTTGCGTTCAGATTATTACGTACTCCACAGACAGATGTGGAGTACCTGCAGACAGATGTCGCACACTAGTAGTGAAACTGCAATTGTCTATTTGACTGTTCTCAGGGTGTGATTGCAGCAATGAGAGATGGCTTTGGCTTCATTAAATGTGTGGACCGGGATGCTCGCATGTTCTTTCACTTCAGTGAAATTATGGATGGAAATCAACTCCATATTTCTGATGAAGTAGAGTTTACTGTCGTTCCTGTAAGTGAGATTAATACTTTTATGAAATCTTAGTTTTTAAAGAAATTATGTGCAGTCTGTCTAAAACCTGATCGATCTTGTTTTGCAGGATATGTTGTCTGCCCAAAGAAATCATGCTATAAGGATTAAAAAACTTCCAAAGGGCACGGTTTCTTTCCACACCCAATCAGATCACCGTTTTGTGGGCACTATAGACAAAGAAGCCATTCCAGCCAAAGCCACTAGCCCAAATAAAGGCAAAGAGAAGGTAATGCTACTCTTCTACTTGTGAAGTACCTGTTGTGTGTCCCTGGCTTTGGAGACTGAGGTTGCTTTCTTAAAATCAGTAATTCAACTTTTTGAAGCACTGTTTATCCTGTATAAATGTGAACTACATTGAATGACAGCAGTCAGTGAAAACTTAAATTGTGTGAAACAAGCATCGTTAATGATCATGTTGTTGAGGATAATTTCCAAGAACTTGGTAGGAGTTTTCTTTCTACCTCCTACTACGTAAGATGCTAGATAGAATTGGTTAAAATTAAGTTTCTAGGGCTAGAGGAGAACCTCTATTGTTTGGTCATGCTCTTTTAAACAATGCCAGAATAATTAAACTTCCAATAAACACTTACTGGAAATGGTGGTAATACTTTCTTTCCTTTGAAAATATTGCCTAGTATCATTTAAAGCTGCTTACTCAGAGTTGATTGTTGTGTGTTTTTCACCAGTTACTGAGCAGTTACTGTAAAACCACTGTGGCTCAAATGAGCAGTGCTTGAATTGTATGTAGTAAACTTGTTTGCTTACAAATAAGACACAGATTGCTGACTTCTCATACCTTGTTCTTAGGAAGCTGAGGACGGAATAATTGTTTATGATGACTGCGGAGTAAAATTGACCATTCCTTACCAGGCCAAGGATGTGGAAGGATCTGCTACTCCCCAGATAGGAGATAAGGCAATATAACTAAGTATACCATTGGGAAATATTTTTCTGTGCATTGTGAGATGTGAGCTTCTCTTCACCTTGTTACTGGATTTGTTCTCCCTCTCAGAACAAATGAAGGACAAGGCGTCTGTGTAATGTAACTCATCTCTTTTTTTCTGTCCTCAGTTTGAGTTGCTTTATCTTCTGTATAACTAAGAAAAATATCCTGAAACCTGGTGATACATACTTGAAAAAAGTTTTAGTATGTAAATGATGCTCTTTAAACAAGGAAGTCTTATCATTAAGACAGTGGACTCTGCTTGTGAATAATCAGGAGGAAATTAGCATAAGGACTTTGAGATGGATGTAAGAGGGAGAACATATCCTTACAAGCAAATTAGCCTGAGAGACAATGAAACGGGAGAAAGAGCTCAGAGATCTGGAAGAGCAGCCTAAAAACTGTCAGTGTTCAGGAGCCATGCTAGGAAGGCACTGATTACTGTTTTTAAAAATCTGAAACAAGTGGGCGAAGCTAGGTATGTGCTCACTGTGGGCCACTGGTGATAAGTGTAGTGAAAGGAGGCGAATCACATGAACAGAAAGATTCTCATCTTTAATGGATAAAAGAAGCTGAGTGCTAGAGGCTGGCTTGCCTTGCAGGTGGCACTGATGTGACTGCTGCTATTTGGAAGGTTGTAAATATCAATGACTGACATGTTTCTGGGAGACTAGTGGCTAGAAAATTAATTTCCTGGAGAGCCTAGATATTGATTAGAGCTAGACAGCTTTGAAATGAGTTGTTTCAGGGTTTTTTTTCTGTTGGTGGCCATGGTTTTGGTGGTTGCGGTTTGTTTGTGTTTGGTTTTTTTTTTCTATCTAGTATTGATACGCTCCTCTTCAACAGGTTGAGTTCAGTGTTTGTGAAGTGAAGAGAACTGGTCTGCAAACAGCTGTTTCTGTCAGAATGCTGGGACGCAATTACAGCTCTAAGAGGCTTTTGGGATATGTGGCAGCCCTGAAAGATAACTTTGGATTTATTGAAACAGCCAATCATGATAAGGAGATCTTTTTCCACTACAGGTGAATGACAGTTTTTTAATTAGTAGTATTATTATTTGTTTGTGAGAGGGAGCTTTCTGGTTGGGGGGACGGGAGGGGGACGGGATGGGTGGTTGACTGTTAAACCCATTTGGACTTCACACACATATATGTATGCTTAGGTGTCTCAGTTTCCATTTATCTCTGCTGGACTGGTTCAGGCTTTTCTGTTAGTCAGCAGTCTTGGTATTCTATGCCTCTATATCCCAGGCCAAGAAATACAGTTGTGTTGTATATTTGAATCAGGATTTCTTGAAAATGTGAGATGCTGAGCTAGTTAAATGGTTTCTGATCAACATGTAAATGTTGGATGAACATCACTGTTGCCATGTAACTAAAGGAAAATTGTACATAATTCTATTCCTGTAGTGAATACTGTGGTGATATTGATAGCCTGGAACTTGGAGACACTGTTGAATACAGCTTGTCAAAAGGCAAAGGAAACAAAGTTAGTGCAGAAAAGGTGAACAAAACACATGCAGGTAAGACTGTACTTGGTATTTTCTGCTTACAAGGCTCTTGGCAGGTGCTGATGGATAGAGTTTGTTAATAATCTATTTGCAGTTGGAGCTTAGGCCAAGAGGATGATGCTTAATGTGGTGGTCATTGGTTTCCTGAAAGCTGTTGCCTGTGTTTCCAGAGAACAGACAAGTGCAGGCCAACAGTCCTGTAGACAGTAGCAACTCTTTGGACATTTACCGTACTCTGCCCTCTTCAATTGGAGGGTTATAAGAAGAGACCTAGTGGCGGAACTAGCCAAATTAGTAATTGCATTCGTTGTGCTATACCTCACAGAAGGAAAATTGCAGGAGGAATGTAGATGGGGGGTATTAAGGACTTGGGGGCAAAAAAATGCATGCTTAAAGGTAACTGAGTGATTAAAGTGAGCAGGGAATGGGAATGCAGTGGAAGAAAAGTAAAACACTTTGATTTGCTTTTCAAGTTCTGTGCCCTCTAGTTTCATGAGAAACTAATAGTTTTCTACTTCCATGCTTGAACTGTCAGTGTGGTCTTGATTAGAAAAGCTATCATTACTTACTGCTGTGTTTAAAGCTGTGTTCCAGTTTTACTGGGTGATAAAGTACACTGCCTTAGGTGTCTTGCAGTGCAAACTACTGGCTCCTGGTCAATCTGAATGACTTACTAATTCATTATAAAATCATGACTAGAACATCCTGTTCTTGCACCATCTGTTTCTTTTCAGTGAATGGTATCACTGAAGAAGCTGATCCAACTGTTTACTCTGGTAAAGTAATTCGTCCTTTAAGGAGTGTAGATCCCACACAAACTGAATACCAGGGCATGATTGAAGTCATGGAGGATGGTAAGATTTGTTGCGTTTAAATTATAAGTGTTCCTTTCACAAATGCACAAGAAGCGTAGAAGTTTAATGAACTGTAAATAGAGGTATTGAGAATTATATTCACACTACAGACTATATTCATGCTACTAAGCTGACAGTAAAAGTATCATTTCTAATATTGGAAATAAATTCTAAATGCCTTCAGGTAGGAAAGGACGCCTCTCAATTCTGTCTTATGCTTTTTCCTCCTTTAGGTGAGATGAAAGGAGAGGTCTATCCGTTTGGAATTGTTGGAATGGCAAACAAAGGTGACTGTCTGCAAAAAGGAGAGACAGTAAAGTTTCAGCTCTGTGTTCTTGGTCAAAATGGGCAGACAATGGCTGTTAACATCACACCGTTCCGCAGAGCCACAGTGGAATGCGTGAAAGATCAGGTGAGTGACCGCTGCTATGAAGACAAGATGCATGTTAATAGGAAATAACTGCTTGTCTTGGCACAGAGCAGATGAGAACCCATTTCAGCATTTGAATCCAGGAAGCTCGTTGTGCACAAACGGGTTGCTTTGGTTCTCGGTAAGTGGGTTTGTGTAACCTGAGTACTGGTTTATGCAAGCCTGTGTAACGTGACTTTAGTAAAGGTGAACTCAGTACTTTTGGTTTGGTGCCGATACATCAGTACTCCTGGGCAGCAGTTCCTGCTGTGGTTGATTCTGAAGATCTGTTTTTGAGATGTCCTAGAAATTGATCTAACTAGTTTCTGCTAAACAGGGCATTAAAAAAAGTGGTTTTTTAAAAAAAAACAAACAAACCTGCACATACTCTGCTTCTAGAAGAAGCTTCTTCATAGCATTAAGCAGTCAATGATTATAGTCCACCTGAAATGCAAAGGCTGATCATTGCCCTAGTTAGTTGCATTTCAGAATGATCAGAAAATTAAGTGCTGTGAATGCTTTCTATTTTTATAGTGATTCTGCAGCACTAAGCTCTAGTCATTTATGGATAGGCTGGATGAGTTTTGCTGGTTTATATACGAGTAGAATGGTAAATGGAAGTAACTGACTACTTACACCAATGACAGATCAAAAAATTGAGTGGTTTCTACTGTGTAACTTTTAAGGTGGAGTCTTAGAAAAGAACATGCAGTGATGCTCTTCTCAGTTTAATACAACTGCCAGGATGTTGGCAGTTTTCAGAACTTGTTCTACAGACCTTGGGGATTAAATATGACTTTACAAACCCGAGAAGAGTGCCTAGACTTTCAGAAGTATTGTTTCCAGACAGAATATTCTGTTCAGTGTAGAAATTGCATTTCCACTTCCATTAGGCACTTCAGGGTTTTTTTTCTATAAGTAGTTAAACTGCAATAATGAGTAAGTCATTGCATCTGTTTGGATCAAGAGGAAAGAAATAACCTTGTGATGTATTGGTTTTCAGTTCGGTTTCATTAACTATGAAGTGGGTGACAGCAAAAAGCTCTTCTTCCATGTCAAAGAAGTTCAGGATGGTGTGGAGCTACAGGCTGGGGATGAAGTGGAGTTCTCGGTAATCCTGAACCAGCGCACAGGAAAATGCAGTGCCTGTAATGTGTGGCGTGTCTGGTGAGGATGTAGAATTAAAGTGATTTAATCTGGCACACTGTCCACATCACAGTAGTGGAGTGCATGCTGCTTCTAAACTGAGCTAGCTGTTCCTAGAATGGGAGCTCTGAATTTCAGCTGGCTTCAGTGAGAGCCTCTCCCCTGAGAACTGCCAGCATTTACAGAGTGTCCAGTACAGTGCAGCAGCAGAACTTTCAGCTTTTCTTAATTACAGATAGCTTGTTCTTTTTTAATCTATTCTTAAGATCATCTCCCTGCAGCAGGAACTTGGATACAGCCTTCTAAGTAGGAATTAGTGAATGATAAGAAAACTGATGCTATTCCTATGTAGTTGCTGGCATCGCTGGCCAGCGTAGTACATAGTGCTGATGCCTGTTTCCTGAAAAGCAACTTTCATTTTTTTAATAGAAAAACGATGTTGTTGGGCACTCTTTTTTTTTTTTTTTTGGCATGTCATTTCTTAAGGTTGATGGGTGGTTTTTTGCTTTTGAACTACTTAAGCATTTTGAAGAAAACTGCACAATTTGGATTTTGCTTAAGCTTGAGAGAGCTTCTTGTTGCTGTAGAAGTGCTAACACTTAACTTTTTCTCTCAAAATTCTGTTCTCATCATCTTCAGAGATGTTAATGCTATGCTATTACATGCTGGCAACTGGTAAGCCTTTTTTTGTTCCGGTTAAAGGGAACAGAAATGTAGGAAATGCTACTTAAGTGTGCATGAGAGTAAATCCAACACCTCTATTCACTAAAGAATACCCTTTTGAGAATACTGTTTTGAGGTACTGCTATTTCAGAGTCCTGTGTTTAAAGTAATGGTTTTGAGGCAGGCATACATGGCGTCATCCAGAAGGTCCACTTTCACACGAGACATATTACGCTAGTGGCTTAATGGGGAAAGTGACTATAAATGAGGTAGTTTACATCATCTCTGGGAAGTCGTCAGTGCTCTGTATGGTTGACTCTGTTACAGTGAAGGCGCTAAGGCTGTTGCTGCTCCACGTCCCGATAGACTTGTTAATCGTTTAAAGAGCATTAATCTGGATGATGCCAATGCTCCTCGTCTAACAGTTCTTCGTCAGCCTAGGGGACCGGATAACTCAAAGGTATGTAAGATAAAAGGCTAGCTTGCAGAATAACTACAGTTTGTGTTTTAACTTAGATAACGTAACATTGCTTCCTCTGTTGGAAGCCTAAACTGTTTGAAACGTGGTGTCCACTTTCATTCCATAGTGAACTAGTCACCTGGGGTGTGAGGTTAGATTATTTTTACGCGAAGTCAGGGGCGCTATACCCTGTGTCAGTAGTGTATGCTGTGGTTTCAGAACAGCACACCCTATAGAAGCAACAGCCACTTGTTTGTGTTCTAGCCCATAATGGCTATCTTTGGTTTGTGTTTTCTTTTGTAAACCTCCTGCTCCCCTTCTCAGAGATAGTAAGTGAAATCCCTTTATCTAAACTTGGCTTTCGCATAAGGTTCTGCCACCACTTGATAACTGGAAGGAGTAAAATCTAGGACTATATAAAGAGCAACCCACAGAACCCATTTTGTTACTGTCTCTGTTTCTGAAGACAAATGTGGCTAATTAGAAATGTGCTAATGCCGTACCTGGTTGCAACAGAACAGGTTTGCTTTAAAGCATGATGCTGGAGCTAAAAGTTTGGCTTGTTTTCCTTGCAGGGATTTGGTGCAGAGAGAAAGATCCGTCAAGCTGGTGTTATAGACTGATCCACAAAACCCATACCTGATGTACAACTGAGTGGTGGGGGCTGGTGAAGGGTACTGAATATCTCCCTATTCATCCCTTCCTCCAAATTCTAAGAAGCTATTACACCGGTTTTAACACCTTCTCATGTTATGTTTAAAATAAATTTATGAAACCATTTTAAAATTATGCACAGTTGCATTCTGGAGAACTTAAGGTGGCGCCTTATAGTATCACATTTTAGAAGCTTGTTTTGAATGGTGCATTTAACGCAACTGGTAACTGCAAATCTACATTGCCTATGTGAGTAAACATTATAGACAGCTCTACTCCGGTAGACCTTATGGAATTCTGCACTACAATTCTCTATGCTTTATCTTTGTTATTTTGGCCAACGTATTCCTATGCCTTAGTGCTCAACTGCATTATGTCTTGCCTTCCACGTGGAAGCGGAAGGCTCACTTCAGCTCACTGCTCAAATTCTGAGGACCATATGAGGGTGGAATAAGTTCAACTTTGTATAAAATCTGTATGAACATTCAGATAACTTAAGGTGATGGCCAAATGTTACAATGTTTTCATATTTCATTTAACTTGAGTACTTTAGCCAGCAAAGTTGTTAGAGCTCAATGAAAGTCTCTTTCCGGGGTAGACTTATTTTTGTAGCGTTCTGAAACGTGCAGTGCAGAATTTCATAAGGCTGAGGTGTGCCATCAGTGTGGTAATTTAAATATATTTAAAACAATGCACAAATCTGCTGCTGCTTAGAACACTGCAGCTTCTAAACCCAGTTTCTTTTACTGATTTAAATTTAAAAAGAAAGAAGTTGTGCCTGAAGTGAATACTTTTTTTTTTCTTGCAGCCGGCACCCAGTGTACTGTAAAAGAATAAATACTTAGGCTTTCCATAGCTGTATTGAGACTTTCATCAAGGTGAAATAGTTGATGTCTGTGTGCTTTTTTTTTCCCCACCCTCCCCTCACCCGGCCCCCCTCCCTCCATTTCCCCAGTCACACTTTATCAAGCAAGAAAACTGAATGATTGGTCTAAGTATTACTTTAACCAAAAAGATCAGGAGTTCCTTTCTTTGAATAGAGGGCAGTACTGTGTTTTTTTTTTTTTGTTTGGGTTTTTTTTTTTCATGTTACCTCTATTCTCAATTTAGGATTTTCTTCTCTGGGAGATGCATTATCTTTGTAAAACAAACATTGCTTTCTCCAATTTTTTCTGTTAATGGCAAAGAATGGAAATAGAATAAAGTTTTACTGATTTTGAAAAAAGCCTCCGTCCCGGCTGTGTCTTCCTTCCCGTGGGGGCGCTGCACTGCGCCGGCGTCACGTGTCCGGAAGCGGCGGAGGCGCAGCGAGACTTCCGGCGACGGGTGATGACGGCGTGCCGGGGCCGGAAGCCGGAAGGCTCTCGGGAGGGTGTTCCGCGTTCGCGGGAGCGGCGGGGAGGGGGCTGGTGGCGGAGGGCTGTGCCGCGCTCCGCCCGAGGCCGCTGGGAGGGCGATGACCGAGTACAAGCTGGTGGTGGTGGGAGCCGGCGGCGTCGGCAAGAGCGCGCTGACCATCCAGCTCATCCAGAACCACTTCGTGGACGAGTACGACCCCACCATTGAGGTGAGCTGGTGCGGCCCGGCGCGGCCGCGGCTGAGCCGGCGGCGGGAGGCGCGGTACCGCCGCGGGACGATCGCGGACGGAGAGCTTTGTGTGAATCGAGATGGGAGCGGCTACCGATTTATTTTTATTTATTTTAGTTTTATTTTATTTTATTGTATTTTACTTAAAAAGCCAGATGTGAGATCGAGAGTGCACAGGATAAGAAATTCTGGGAAAACTCTTTCCAAGATTCCGTGCATATTCTACCTCTTGCTTTCTAAAGCAGAATGTAGGCAGCCTGCAGTGGCAACAAAAAAAGTTGCTGCTGATCTATGTAGATCGTGAATTCTAGTTGTGATGTTGTAGTGATGGTTTTCTGTCTACTGATTGAGGCACTTATTACGAAGAACATAATTTTTCTTTTTTTGTAAGAAAGGTTGAGGGGTCTTAGAGTAACGTTTTAAACAATGTTAGACACTGGTATTTTTTCGGGGGAGAGGGGGTAGAAAAGCTCTTCTGAATCATACTCTTTTACTGTTATTTTTATTTTTCCTTAATAATGCCTGAGGTGGAAAGAAGTAGTAAAATGTTTTTCTCTAATCTAAAATTCACTTGCGTATTTTGCAGGATTCGTATAGAAAGCAGGTTGTTATTGATGGAGAGACGTGCTTGTTAGACATTCTGGACACTGCGGGACAGGAAGAGTATAGTGCCATGCGTGATCAATACATGAGAACGGGGGAAGGATTCCTCTGTGTTTTTGCCATTAACAACAGTAAATCATTTGCTGATATTAACCTTTACAGGTATGATCTGGGTCTTTACTGCAGGGAGGGAAGACTGGAAAAGGCATCAGACCCATTTGCCATTAGACCCAGTGAAGACTAAATAATAGACAAATATTAAATCTCCCACTTCTTTCAGAAAGTTTTTCAAGCTTATCTGCATTCTGTGTCTATAGGTTATTAGTCAATTGAGAGTGGGACAGTTATCTGGGTGGTTGTGTTAATCAAATGATATTTAGTGCATACAGAACATGATCTCTAAGAAAATGGGTAAGAAAGCAAACAGTCATCAGAGTAGAGTTACACGTGGACTAGAAGATGGAGTGAACAAAGTTATTAGACCTACCGCTGTAGGTTAGAACCCCTGAGGTCCTGTCCAGCTTTAATATATATCTTTGTAGCACAAGGTTGTTTGGATACTGAACTAAAACAGCTTTTATATTTAGAAAATAGTTCCTAACTTTTTTTTTATCTTTCTTCTTAAAGAGAACAGATCAAGAGAGTGAAAGATTCAGATGATGTGCCGATGGTGCTAGTTGGGAATAAATGTGATTTGCCCACAAGAACAGTAGACACAAAACAGGCTCAAGAATTAGCAAAAAGCTATGGAATCCCCTTTATAGAGACATCTGCTAAAACAAGACAGGTAAGATGCTTCCATTCTCGGTGTGACTTCTTCCGGTATGCTAAATGCAGAATGATCTAACGTTTTCCCGTGTACTTTTTTTTTCTTATCTACAGGAGTAAGCATTTTTTAATCTATTTGCAATTTTTAGCTTTTGATTTCCCCACTCACTCTTAGTCTGAAAGAGTTCTGTTTTTATCACTGGGCTAGGCCAGTACACAAATCACTTCAGATTTGTATTGATTTTCTTTCAAGTGGGTCATGTTCATAAGTAGAGAGCTTCGTCTGCTCTTGCTGAGAAGTGGTCAGACCGTGCGGTTAATCATTCCAGACCTGTTTGGTTTTCTTGGCTTCTTAATGAAGGCCAATTGTAAGATTATGTTTACAGAGAGAATTCCCCAGACTGGACTAACAGACTTCTTCAGAGTTGCATTGAATATGCGGCTCTGTCCAGTCAGCCTGTGTTCTACGTACATCAGCGTGGAACAAAGCAGAAAAGGTGCAATTATTAAGCAGTAGCCAGAAAATGCTAAGAATCCTAAAACAGAGGTGATTAGTCAAGAAGTAGCTTATTTCCTGCATGGGACTTCCCTACAGTTACCATTTGCCTTGTTTCTTTTAATGGCTGTTACCCTGGATATTTGCCTCAGAGGAAGAGTTAAGAGTGTAAGTGGAGAGTTTTGGACATAAGGGCTGGCTTCTTCCTCTTACGAACTATGGGATAAGTTGGCTACTACTCTTCCTGTAGAAGTATGTCTTTCAAATATGTTAAGGGATCCTGTGGTGGAAAGAACAGTGATCTCAAAAGCTTCAGGAAAGAAAATACTTTACCTGGATCATTTGCATTCAGGGTGTGGAAGATGCTTTTTACACACTGGTGAGAGAGATCCGGCAGTACCGGATGAAAAAGCTCAACAGCAATGAAGATGGGAATCAAGGCTGTATGGGATTGTCTTGCATTGTGATGTGATAAGGTGAGCTGTAATTTAAGTTTTTCATTGACTTCTTGTCTGTATGTCTTTCAGTGGTTGATAAGCATGGCTTAGAAATACTAGCTGCTATAGGTGGGTGTTTTCCCTGTTATACAACCCATTAATACCCAGAGATTTAGATCCTACAATTAATGACTTCTCCAAAATTTTTATTTTTTTTCCCCTCTAAGTAGATAGCAAAGCTTTCTACTTAGAAAGAAAAGGAAATTCTATTCACAGCAAACTTTTGCCTGTAGCCTGTGGACTTCTACAGAACTGATAATTGTGTGATTTTCTGTATCGTTCTTGTCAGTGTCTCCTTCCTTTGGGAAACCATTCTGACTGTTTGGAGAATGTGTAATTTCTGTCTCGTACACAAGAAATACCTGAACTAGAAAGAGGATTGTGCACAATTCTGCAGTCGCCATTTGCTGATGATTTGATTGACTTCTGTGCAGCTTTTATTGAGCTGTGTTCCTCTGGAATATACACTGTTTGAAGATTAACCAAATAAAATAATGCGAGTAATGAAATTTATGAGTTCCCCAACTGAGTGAAATTCTTTTCAGCAGTTACCTAAAAGATGTTGCTCATCACTGTAAAAACAGGTAGACCAGTTCAGGACTTGTACTACACTGTTGCACTGCACATCCATGACAAAGTTGGACAGCAGCTAATTAGAGATGCCTTTCTGTTCCAGATGCCAAGAATACATGGTTCAGATGTAGCTGCTGGACAAGTCTTGATGCTACTGTATTGCGTCTCATGCTGATGCCCTGCAGTATTTTGGTGCCAGCGACCAGAATCTTGGTACCAGTTAATTAGCACAAGGTCCTTTTCTGTGCTCCATCTGAAGAGAACATCTATGGCGTCTACCTCCTTGCTCAGCTAACAGAGCAGTCACATCTCTTGATGTACTGGGATTCTTTTCTCACTGTGTTATCTGGGTTTGTTCAAGAAGAAAACCAGTCACAAGAAGAGTGAACTATAGAGACTAAATGCTGTGAAAAAGATGACACTTTACCTCTAGAGTAAAAGCTAGAAGTGATGTTTGTCCCCTTTCTATTGGATTCTGATTTGCAGTGCTGTCAGAGGAGTGGCACTAATCATTGCTTGGCAGGTAATGTCAGAAATGGTTTTGCCACCATGAATGCTCCTGTCGTATCAGATTGGTATCTGCTCTCTGTGCACCCATACAGCATATTTGCAACATCTCCTTTGTGCCAGAAGTACCACTTAACTGATCCTTCATTTTCTGTAATAAAAAGGAGATATCTTTCCTAACTTAAGTGCCTGTTTGCTAAGAAGGTTTGAAGTTGTCCCCTGTTCCCTTGGGTTGAGGAAAACCCCAAGGACTGGAATTTATTGGGAACTCATTGTCTTGAGCAGGCAAGTCTTGTGTGGGTGATCTCTTTGTTAGACAGGATACTAAAACAGGCATTTGTAGGCTGGAAGATCCAGTAGGCACTTACAAGACTCTTGAGCTAGGGAGGGGGACATACTGCATCTGTTTTTTACTTTCTTTGTAGGTGGAACTGTTTATATTGTTTTTCTGCAGCATTCAGATCTCTTCCTTTTCCAGGTTGGACCAAATTAGTCAGCTGTTCATTTTTAACATTAACTGCCAACATTTATGGGCAGCTTCTCAATAGTTAATCTAGTAACTGGAGGTTAGTTAGTTTGGACAGCTGTTATTCAGCTCTGTCTGTAACTTGCAAATTATTTTATTCTTAATTATTTTCTTACCACCATACTGTAAACGTAGTCTCTTCAAAATGTTTCTCTGTAAAATGTAGTTGGGGAGGCTCCTTGTCAGGGAAAGAGTGTGGGATTTCAGGTTGACTGTATTTGGTGCAGTGGTTGTCAGGGACTTAGTATGTCCAGACTGAGGGGAGAAGGCAATGAGCTGTAACAGGAAACTGAGCTAGCTTCCGATTGCAGCATCCTTGGAAAATGAGGAAGGAAGTGAGTTCAGTGATGGCTACGCAGAAGGTGTATGATATACTGATGGGAATTCTGGGCTTGTTCCGTCAGCCTCAAAGTACGAGAGAATTACTGCGTAAGCTGTGTGAGTTCTTCCTAGAACAAAACATTGTCACCTCGTATAATTGGGACATACAAGTGTGGTCACTGTTGCAAAACCTACCAGTGCTCTTTGGAATACTGTGTCTTTCCCTGGTTCTTGTGCTGCTGATGCTGAATTCTGTTCTGTGTGGTCAGACAGTGTATCCCACAGCAAAACTGAATTCCCAGTTACTATCTGAGGGAAGAATAATGAGCCTTCAGCCAACAGAGGGAGCGTTCAGTCAGTCTGCCAAACCAGCGTGAGCAGAGAAATTGCAAGAGGCTTAATTTCAGTTTGTTGGTGTCAGTCATACGTCTTAATTTGGAGTTCTCAGTTTCAAATGGAAATTGGAAATCAGTAAATACTGAGAGAAGAAATTATTCCTTTTAATATTGCTTCCTTCACTACTTACATTCTTAAGTCTCTTCTTGGAATGAAGAGGATCAATCTGCATCACATTTTCTTTATGCCTGATAAGAATTATAAGTACTTTTTGCAATTTATTTTACCCTTGACTGATGTGACACTGATAAGAATTAAAAATACAATGTTTTTACATAAAACATTATTTTCCAGCAACATACACAGTGGTGAGCAGCGTTATGGATAGCATTGGCTGTGACTCGAGTTGAGTTCGCTTGAAGATGATCTCATGCCTGCAAGTTAGACGTGACAGAATTACCATCACTGCAAGCTGTTGTGTCTGTAATCAGCAAGCAGTGTTTTTCTTTTATTTGGTGCAAGAAAAGTTATTTGTGAAAGCATTCTTTGAGCACTGTGACAGGAGATGACTCTCCGCTTCTAAAGAGATGTGTGACACGCTGTTGTCCACTTAATAAAATTACATGTGGAAAATGATAGCTTTTGGGGTACACATCTGGTCACATAGACTCAGCATTTTGGAAAGACGGCAGTGTGGAGTTTGCAGTATGTTTGAATGGTGAGATCTTGTCATCCAGGTCTATGTATGTTTTTTGATTATTTGGGAAACTTAGGAGTTTCTTTCCTGGCAAGCAGAATTGCAGAGCTCAGAGTGTGACTGCCTGCTGCCCGTGGCCATGGGAAACCCTTTGCAGCTGGCGTGTGAAGGTTGTGCGGTCAAGTATGGAAAATTATTTCTTTTGGATGAAGGTTCATAATAATAATTCTCTACATTGCATGGCATGTTCTAGTTGTCTTTAAAAATATACTAGCTGTAACTCCAAAAGTTGTGAATTCTCAGAATTGTATGGGAACTGGCAAATGCATCTACTTTCTCTTTGGTGTTCCCCTTCTCTTGGGCTACGTAAAATACTAAAAGGGAATAAGACCTGGTAAGGATAGGTCAATATGTATTTCACCTTTGGAACCCTAGAGGAGGATGCATCAACTTTTAGGATGCTGCAGAGCTGACCTACACAAGTGGTACTCGCATCTGCATTATTTTAGTTTCAAATCTAGTGAGTGATACAAAATCAGGGTGTTGTACTAGTCATGAGTATGAAGTAAATGGTTGCACTTTGTTTCCAGCTATCCATATAAGAGAACCCGGATTTTGGTGGCAACTGAGAGAGAACTGTGGAAGGACAAAACCCCAAGAACTTTTGCGAAAATTATTTAGAAGATAAGCACAGAAGTTTTTGCACAAGACAGGTCCCTGGAAAAGGTGGTTTTGTAGATTTAGTCCTAATGTTGTTATTTAGAACTAACAGCACAACACCATGTTTGTGCCAAGCTAACTTTACTATCCTGACTGGGAAGAACAGCCGTAAACAACTTTAAGGTAAAATATAGAAAAAGAGTAAAGCTCTTGTTCAAACATTACAAGTGCTAATAACTGAAATAAATGTTTCTGTTGTTACGGACTGAGAAGAGCCATTTAACGAGACAGTATAACTCTGTGGCTTGCTGCTGTTTGTGTCCCCACTCCATGGTCTTGTTCAAACAACAGCGCTCAAATCTTGTTCTTATTGTCATCAGTAGGACTTTGGATAGTATCCATGATGCTTAAGCCATCATAATTTTTAGTACAGTTCAATGACTTAGAATTGGATTTCAAGCAACTTCAGGCCTATAGGGGGAAGGAGAGTAGTGGAAGTTTGAATTAGATTCTGATCCTAATGTGGTTCTCCTTTACTCCCCAAGCCTTGAGTGACTGTTTGTGTAAACCTCCAGGATGGCAGGGAACTGTTGGGATCTGGACTTTTTATCCAAGGGCTAATTTGTTGTTACTTTGTATAATTATTTGCTTTCAATAATGCATCTCTTTTGGTTTGAATTGAAGTAAATTATTTTGCTTCTTAAATAACTTTTTTTAAAGAATAAACTTTGAATTCTTTGGTTGTTTCTTTTGTGGTAGTGATCTGGGCATGGGATCCACAACTGGCTTACAGAAAGCTTATCACAATGCTATCTGCTTTCTCTATGGGATCTAGATTTTCTCAAATTGTCACTTCTGTAATGTGGCATCAACAGCTATATCATATATGTGCACTGTAGCACGAATAAGCAGTGAGAGTGACTTTGAGACATACCATAGGCTTGTTCCAGAGTCCAATTTTAATGACTTCACCAATTTGTGACATGTCATGCATCTTGCGTTAGTGTGTTCAGTCTCTATATTTGCTGTTGGGTCCCTCAGTATTTTTGCTGTCTTTGCCCTTGGAAAGGATGCTTGCTAAGTCAAAAAAGGGGGGAGGGGAAATTTCTTTACTTGATATTCCAAGAGTGAAATCAGCTATAAAGTTATTGCTGTGTCCAAATCATGCTCTTTCTTAGGCTTTTAAGTTGCTTAATTCAGTCTTCTAAAATACTTCCCTGTTGACTTTCCTCCTGCAATAAGGCAAATTGTGTTGGACCACACAGTAAGTGTGCTTTAAGTGTGTTTCTCCTAAGACATTGTGCCAGTCTTCTGGAACCCAGAGTCCGATCTGTTTTCTGTGCAAGGAACTAAAGAATAGACTCCTAGTAACAGGGCTATAAAACTTGCACTGTTTAGCTGCAGTAGTCACTGCTTGTTCCAAAAGGAGATATTCAGAATATGAGTACAGATGGGTGCTTAAAAGCAAGGGTTTTCTTGGCTTATTAGGAAAGTTCTCCTCCAATATGATTGTTATCTGGAACGTCTGTTCCTAGAAACTAGTTCACACCCTTAAGGACTTACCGAATTTTGCTGCATACTGGAACAGAGGCTGATTTAAACAGCCCTAGAGGAATCTGTGTAGGGAAATGACTAAGAGCAATGTGGGGAGAGATGAACTTGCTGAGGCTCCTCTTAGTGCAAGGTGCTGTTGGTCGGACAACGCACATCAAGGAGAGCCCTTGTGAGTTTCCACATTACCCCCTCTCTGTTAATACTTTTCTTCAGGAATTGAAACCATTTTCTAGCAAAACTTGCCCCTAGGGGCAGCTGTCCAAATAGAAGCCTGCGATACAGCTCTGCTAGGTGAACGACAGGAATATCCTGCTAAATACCCTAAGCTGCCCAATTGCTGGCATGTTTGGCCATTTTCCTTTGACTAGACCTGGGTGGAATGAAGGCAGCTCAGAGATAAAAGTGTGGGGGTTTAGAGCCACTCTGAAGCCTCTGGGTGTGAATCACTCACTTTCCAGCTGAAAAAGTGGGAAGATGACTTGTTTGTATTCAGTACTTCAGTTCAAAGAGGTTGTAGATCTAACTTTAGCACAGCATACCCAAGCTTTACTCATATTTCCATCATGAACCCAACTAAGTTGACCCTGTGATTTAAAAAGCTAGGGGATGAAGAGACCTCTTGAGGAAGATGACCTCTGCACCCTAAAGGTTATTTTTGGTTTCAGATGTGAATCCCAAGATCTCGATATATCCAGAAAGGTTAGGGGCAGATATAGTCCCTGTGGGAGAGCAAACAATCAGGAGCCAGTTTTTATTGACCTTAAATAAAATAGTTAAACAATAATGTGGCATGGGGACTCACACACTGGGGAATGAGTAAGAACAAGGATAATTAAGAAACTGAAGACTGCTATTGGCATGAGAGAGGAGACCAGGTATTACAGATCAAGACTGTAACAGCATCCCAGCTTTGCCCTATTGGCTGCACCTCTGCGGTGGGGGGGGTGGAGGGGATCAATTTACATTCTTGGGGAATGTCTGGGAATAGAATAGAATCATGGAATAGAATTGTTCTGCTTGGAAGAGACCCCCAAGATCATCGAGTCCAACCGTTAACCTATCACTACCAAGTCCACCACTAATTCATATCCCTTAGCGCCACATCTACACAGCTTTTGAATACCTCCAGGGATGGTGACTCTACCACCTCCCTGGGCAGCCTGTTCCAATGCCCGACAATCCTTTTGGTGAAGAAATTTTTACGAATATCCAATCTAAAGTGGGGCTAAACCTCCCTGAATTCTGGAGAATTTCTTAATTGTAACACAGCATGTTTTGAAGTTGTGCACATCAAATAGTGATCTTTCAGAGACAATTTCTGGATGCTCTGGAAATTTTCTCAGCTGGAGATGCTGCACCAGGTCTCAGCTCATCTGACTTCACTGACTAGTTGTGCTACAAGCTTCCTGTGCACCTATGGACAAAATCTATGACTTGTTATTTCTAGCTCTGTATCTTATGCAAGGAACTCACTTATTCCAGCCTTCTTCTGGGACAAGGCCTTTTCATAGCTGTTCCTACAAAATATAGCACAGGAAGCCCTTACATGCACATGTATCTCCAAACAATGTTGTCTTTTCCAGGGGTGCTCGTTTTTCTGTTCCCTTCAATGTTATGACAAAAGTCACCATTTAAATCAGCAGCAAGACTGTGCTGACTATAGCCTGAATGCTTTGCTTGACTTGTACTGATTTCAGTGCAGTTTTTCAACTCCAACAAAAAGTGAAGTATAAACAAACAGGAAAAGACTCTGTTTCAAATCAAAACCATTGTATCCTTCTGACCTGTTTAGGTTTACTGCTTCCCACCAGGAAGCTGAGTCAGAAGGTCAGAGTTACCCTGGCAACATACAAGGCGCTACAAATTCTGGCCATTTTCTTCAGACAGGAGCTGTTTTCCAACTTCTCGTGAGAGATCTGAAGCAGGTTTGAGGAGACCCTAAAGGACTGGGTACAGCCCTCAGTGCCTGTATACTAGAAAGAACCTACTTAAAACAAGCCAAGAGGTACTTCCCAATCTGAAACCCTGCTTTGCCAGATCCAAGCTACCGTGCGTGTAGCTTAACAGAGGAGTTTTTTGTCACGCCTTGGATTATACTAAGTGCTGGTCTGTGTAAGATGTGCCTTGGTTATGGCTCACCACATACAGAACTCAGTATCACCTTACTATTATGATACAAAGTTTTATAAAGGCAGTTCCTGAAAAGTTCAGGAACAAAATATTTGCACTTGCCTGTTGTTTGTTTGGTTTTTTGTTTGATTCAGCTGGGAAGATGCAAGGACATCTGTGCAACTCCTTTTGTTAAAATCCAGTCTTTCAAGTAGACCCCCTCTCAGGAAAAATCTTCTCTGAATAGCACACCAGTTGGTGAGAGCACATCATTTGTACCTATCCACAGCTCCTGTTCTGATGAAAACATCAGCCTTGTGCCTTAGGGATTTCCTTTAAACCATTGGTTAAGCACAGAAGACATAAGTTTTAGTCTCTCTTAAAAGAGTGACTTCCACAGTCTACTTTAGAAAAGTGCAACTGTCCTGGGAAGTAGCAATCTGGCCAGACAACAGGTGAAACTCTACTGAATGTAAAATGAAAGCCTAACAAAAAAAAAAAAAGAAGTTAAATTTGAGCCCTGGTTTCACCTGTTTCAGTGCAAGTGCTTGTGATTGCACTTTAAATAGTCTTATAGTTGACCTCCCTTCTCCTTTTAGAGTGGGAGAGTCTGATTACAGGGAAGGGAAAGCAATAAAATTAGTGTTAGGCTGTTGTGCAGTCAGTCAACTACTTGTGCTCTGTTACAGTAGGGCGTTACTTGAGGCTCTGCAAACTTGCTGCAAAGATGTCACGGGTGAGAATTCCAGGTAGGTCTGAAAGCAAGTAGTGAGACAAGGAGCCACAGGGCAGGCTTGTTAGCCTGCAGTCTCTGAGATTTTGATGGTGTGGTATCTTTGCTGTCCAGGGGACCTCGCTGGGGGCTTTGAGCATTATTCTTCCTGTTTGGAGACATTTTGGGATAGTGCAGCGATTTTTGGATAGTGCAGCATTATTGTTTAAATCTTGCTCTGCTTGTACTGAAGAAAAATATTGTCCCTCCTGCAATGTAATGTATCCTGTAATGATACCACTGAATCACTGTGGAAGGGCTCAGAGGGATTTCAGGAGTCTCTGGTCAACCTGGCTAAGTTCAGAAGATGCGGGGTGCTGCAGTGCCGAGGGGATGGGGAACACAAGCTGGGCAGCAGGAGTAGGGCCAGCCAGGCTTTGCAGAACAGTACGGAGGGACATGTGGCTGCCATTACAGAGCCCTGAAGAATATCGGCACCAAACAGTTCTGGTCAGAGCACGTTTGGAATTGCGGTGCTGCATGGTGTGACAGACGCTGTCCTCGTATGTGAAGCTAGTATTAAAGCCTGGCCCTGCAACATCAGTGGGAGTTTGTTGACCTTCATGAGTTTAATTTTCATCCACTAAAGAGATGAAAGGTCAAACTAGGCATTTCTGGGATGCTTAGTTTGCAAATGAATACGTGGAGTTCAAATGCCAGGAGAGTATGGTCTGCAGGCTGGACTTTGGGAAGTCAGCAGCTGGTGACTTGTGATGCCAGAGCTCCAGTCTGAATTTTCTGGATCAGATGGAAAGGGCATGAGTTGCACCCCCAAAATGTTGATGCCACACTGTATGACCAGGAGTGAAGATCTGTGGAACTGCAGTATCTCAGCTGTCTGATCCTGTTAGTGACTAAGTGGAGATGTGACCATAGGCAGCAGGAGGGTGAAACAGCATCTTTGAAATGACCATCCATCCTGATCCTCACAAAGGATGGTGAGTCATGGACAAAAAATAGCAAAGCAGCCCCCGTGTGCTGAGTCACTAAAATATTTGCTTTCTTGTTCAGGCAGGAGAATGCTGTTCTGCCCTCTTAAGTTGTTCCTGTGCTTCTCTGTATCCCTGTGCCTGGACGCAGGTGTAGGGAGAGACCTTCCAAGACAGCTCAGTCTTATTAGATGACTAGGTATCTGTTAGTTGCTTGTAGTGTTGACTGAGGTGATCTAAGTTCTAGAACGTGCTGTTGCCCTTGGACAGCTGCAGGGAAACCCAGACTGCTGTAAGGCAGAAGCTCTGCCAAAGAGCCACAGGTTGGATGGCATCTGCAATGCGGTTCGCTTATGCACACACCACCAAGGCTGTACCGTGGAACAGTCAACACTGAACTTACATCTTTATATTGTACAAAGTGACAAGTATTGTTCTTTCTTTTGTAAGTGGAAGGCTTTGGCTAAATTTGTAATTTACTAATTCCTTTTTAATCACTGATGTCATGATTAGGCAAAAAGGCTTAGATTTTGAAGGGCTGATCACATCTGTTTTTATTTTGTTTCTGTTTTATCTTAAACAGCAGAAGACAAAGGTGAGTATTGCTAGGCTTTTTATATGTTCTGCTCTGTTACTGCCTAGACATGATCACTGGAAACAAACAGCAGTTATGTGATCATGGTGATCTTTCAGCAGTTTGAGAAGATGCTATTTCTCAGCAGTGCCAGCTGTGCCCCTCACTGTATCATGGAATGGTTCCAGCTTTTTGGTCCTTTGATATATGAAGCTGCTGTCTTTTAAATATTGTCCTAGCACCCCTGAGCTCCTGCTTAGGAGATAAACTTTTTTTAGTGGAGTTCTTTCCTCTGTGGCAGGAAGTGAAACATTTTGTAATTTCCCTTGCACCTATTCACACCTTTGTTTTTGTTGGTGTCCTGTCCCCCCCCCCCTTTTTTTTAACAGAGGTCCAGCCTAATGTAACTTCTTTTGAATGCATCCTGCTCCTACTGAATTTGATCCATGAGGGGACAGATCCAATGCTTCATCTCCTTTATTCAGGTTGAAGTCCACAGTATGGTGCCCCTGCCCTCTTCTTCCTACTTCATGTTTACTGAGGCCTTATGTGTCAGCAGAAAACATTTCTTGCTGAGACACCTATCTTTCCAGAGTCCCTAACAGTGGGCAATAACGGGATAGTGCAAAAAACTTCATTTTTGTCTTCTAAGAAGCACGTTGGGGCCCGTTGGTGATACAGCAGCTTTACAACATGTGATGTTGCACTGCTGAGAAATGGACCTACTGCCAGAATTTTCCCATGTGTTTGTAGCTCAGCACAAGCACTTTTGCCTTACCATATAAGAGCAGGTAAAGGAAGCCCCTGCATTATGCCCCCCCCCTAACTCACAGCTAGGACCTTGGATCTGCAAATTCAGGGCTACAGGGATAAACTGTTTTGATCCCACCAACACCCTGTGGGGAAAAAAATGGCTAGGTTCATTACTGAAAATCTCTTGTAAGTTTGGCATGCTTCTGCCATGCATGTCAGTCCTTTCTGCTTTGGTCCTCATCTGTTGACCATATCCTATCTGACATGTTAATGGTGTGGTCCATCTTTCAGCATCGATCCTCACTATGCTTCATGCTGAGCTTCCAACTGCTGGCAAAACCTGCTCGATTAGTGTCCATATGCTGCTGTGCAAATGTGTGCTTCTGGGAGACATTGCCAGAAGAGCCCTTGGGTTCTTGTTTTATGGTATTTTGTTGGCAGTGGAAGGGCTTTTAACCTTCTTTCTCCGACTTCATAAAGCTCCAGCCAACCTTGTGTCAATGGCAACTTTTGTAGGGCCATATTAGCTGGCACCTTTGCAGCATGCTGGACATGATTGGCTGAGAGGGGTCTAGTCCACATGATGGTTGCCTAGCTAGGAGCTCTTCAGCTGCACCGTGATGGCAGGAACTAAGCGCTTGGGCTGCCAGCTCTGTCCATCTCCATCTATATCTCTGTCTTCATCCTGACTGGATGCCTTGTGGAGCAAGTGGGTCTTGGGCTTCCTAAAGCTGTAAGGGCTCTGCCAATCTTCCCTTCTTCCCCCCAGTGCATGCTCTCATAAGTGCCCTTCCCAAGGACTTGCTTCTTTCTGGGCCTTTTTGTGCTATTCTTGAACTGTGGGTTGTATTTACCTTTTCTGGTGTGCTGGGATGTCTAGGTATGTCTCCAGCCCGCTATGTGTGGCCCAGGCTCTGTAAGCTTCTTGCAAACTTTGGAGGTTGCTCAGAGTCTTCCAGGTGGCATGGAAGTGTAGGTGTCGTAAGGAAATGACAGCTGAGCATTAAGCTGACTGCAAGGGGCACCTGCCTGTTAGGGTGGCTGGGAACCAGATGCCTGTGTGACCCTGAACTCTGCTCCTTCTCCTTGCAGAGATGGATGAGGCAATGCGCTCCTTCGCAGAGAAGGTCTTTGCCTCTGAGGTGAAAGATGAGGCGATCAGGCAAGAGATCTCTCCTTTTGATGTGGAAGAGATCTGCCCCATCTCACGCCAGGAAATGAGAGCGCACATGATTCTTCAGGAGAGCTCTGCCACAGCAGAAAAGCGGTGAGCAACAACTAGGGCAGTTGGGGAAAGGAGAGGAGCATTGTCTGCACATCCCCAGCCAGAGCTGGAAGAAAGCAGGGGAGAGGCCTGCGAAAACAGCTCACCACACCCATGGGATAAATCCTTAGTAATCCCAGGGCATCTGCCAGGTACTTCAGGGTTTCCTCTCCAACTGTTCCCACTGTTGGACAGAAAGACAGCCTTGGCCTGTTCCCTGGGTGTCAGCACTGCAACGGCCACAGAGCTAATGGAGAGGGAGACTTGGAGACCTTTCTCTGGAAAGGTGCGACTTCCAAAGACCATGCTTGAAAGTCTGTGGCTACTTTGTGTGCTGTGGCCTCTACTCTTGGCAGTGTCTAAGGTGCTCAGAAAGCACCAGTGAGATGATTCATGTTGTGCACAGTTGCAATATGGCTGTGGTAAGTGCCCCTGACCCTGCATCTGTGTGTGGCCATGGAGTTGGGGCTGTTTGCCTGAGGCTTTCCTCCCTGGCAGGAAGAAGCGCCTGCTCCGCCTGAAGACAATTGCACTGGCAGTCCCCGTGGCTCAGAAGTCTATAACCAGACTGTCCACTATTGATGAGGTCATCTCTACCTCCCCTCTGTACCAGGCTGTGCCTGACTTCCAGCGGGTACAGATCACAGGGGATTATGCCTCTGGGGTAGGTACTTGCATGGCTATACCCTCCCCCATGCTGACTACCACCTCATCTAGTCCCTGCCTGTTCCTCAGTAGCGCCCAGTGTCACAGGAGTCTGTACTAGGAGCAGTGGGGGATAGTCTGGGTCTTCCAGCTCGGTGTGTGTCTCATGAACGTCTGGTGGTGCCATGCTGCATCCCTGGAGGATCCAGAGCTGAATTCCTTAGCAGGAGTCTGGGGGGTGCTGCATGCTTCCCATGGGATTCTCCGGACAGGGCAGAGGGGAGGGCATGGCAGGTTAGGCTATGCTCATTGTGTCGCAGCCTGCTACTGCTTACACACAGCTATATCTGTCTGAGATCTATGTGCATGTCACAGAATCTCAGAATGGTTGAGGTTGGCAGGGACCTCTGGAGGTCATCTGGTCCAACCCCCCTGCTCAAGCAGGGTCACCTAGAGCCAGTTGACCAGGACTGCTATCACATCCTGTGCTAATTCCTCCTTCTCCTCCTCCTCTCCTCCACATCCTCCTATTACATTTCTGCTGCTTCTGAGACACTGCTGGCAGGTTGCTTCCTCCTGCGCTGGAGCAGGTTGCTCAGCTTGGAGTTGCATAGCAGAGTAGCAATCAGGGGAAGCTGAAAGTCCCTCCATGCACAGGCACATTCCTTCTGCCATGACTGTAGCTAGCTGCAAGTGCTGGATGGTATTCTCCCATGCTGCTCCAGTCTGACCTCTCTTGACTGCCCAAAACACTTGTCTGTGCAGTAAATCAAAAATTCTTGACACGTTGGGTCAGTGTATGTTGTTAGTCCTGCTTCAGTTTCAGCCTGGACTCCAAAATTAGCTTTCAGTGTCTTGCCCAGGCCTGGCTTCCATTTCAGTGCCAACTACAGTTTGCAGTGAGGAATGTAAGAGGGGATGACAGCTGGAATTCATTGGTTCTGGCATGAGGAACTTCCCTTTGCGATGTCTAGGGCTTTGCCTATCATCTATTCTTTGCCCTGCTCAGGCAGAGCAATGGGAGGGAGGGGATGATAAGGTATGTATCTTGCTGTGAACAAAATTGTCCTCTTTACATCTTGGTGCATCAGGGTATCTCTCAGGCAGCTAGGTTCCAGTTGTGTGGTTGCATTCAGCAACAGCCCTCTTGCAGGTGACAGTTGAAGATTTTGAAGTTGTCTGCAAAGGCCTGTACCGTGCCCTGTGCATCCGGGAGAAATACATGCAGCAATCTGTGCAGAGGTTCCCCAGGACCCCATCTCAGTACCTGCGTGCTATCGAAGGCGAGGTCTGGAGGGCGAGTGACACTGGCCCAGGTACATCTAGGCATCTGGAGGGTTTTCCTCTCTGGCTTCAGCATGAGGTGGGTAGGGCTCAGAAAAGGGTTGCGGAAGTGCTCCACATCGCTTGCCCAGGCCTCTTCTTCAGTGTCATGGTGGCGGGGGCTGTCCCTGCCCTCTGCCTGGGGCAGAGGATCATGGCAGGCTTGTGGGGTTTTGGCTGGCAGCCTGTGCTTCATGGTGTTCTCCCTTTGGTCCAGTGTTCACCCCACCAGTGAAGAATGGACAGGATCCCTTTGAAAGTGGGAATCTCCCCGAGGACCTGGGATACCATGTCCAGATGAAGGATGGGGTAGTTTACATCTATGGAGACAAGGCAGCGGTTGGCAGAAATGAGCCAAAGGACCTGCCCTACCCCAGCCTCGAGCACTTCGTTGACGACATGAACTTCCTCTTGGCCTTGATTGCACAGGGGCCTGTGTAAGTGCACAACCCAGCACTGCTGGGTGCAGCTGAACAGGTCCTGCCTCAGCAGGCAGAGGGAGGTGAGGGCAGAGCCAGGGTTGCCCCCTCCTCTTCCTGGGAGGGAGGAACCTGCTGATGCCATACCTGCAGCCTGCTGGCTACCAAAGTGTCCTTGGCCCTTCTCAACTAGCTTGATTGGGGTCTTAAGCAAAGTCAGCATTCGGGGATTGGAGACACGCCCTGCAGGTATGCTCACACCTGGCCAGGCCTTCCTTCAAAGCTCTGTAATAGAGCCAGGAGAAGCACCCTAGGGAGGCAGGCCAGGCCAGCATGAGCTCCTCTACCTCAAGTGAAAGCTGCATCCTTGTGTTTGACGGGTCACATGTTGAGGGGTAAGGAGCCTAGTCACTGTTCTGCCCTTTGCTCTCACTAGTAAGACCTATGCTCATCGGCGCCTGAAGTTCCTCTCATCCAAGTTCCAAGTGCATGAAATGCTAAATGAGATGGACGAGATGAAAGAGCTGAAGAACAACCCTCACCGGGACTTCTACAATTGCCGGAAGGTAAATGGCAAGGCTTACAGCCCTAGTGACTCTGAAGATGAGCTGTCTCGGTGCCTTCCCCTCCCTGAGAACCGGATATTAGAGTCAAGGTCTGTGGCGCCTATGTTGTTCCTGCTAATGGGATGGTGCTGACTGGGCTGCTCTTGGCCTAGGCCTATTGTGCTCATCTGCTGGGCTGAGCTGTGCTCCCCACACAACTTGGGCTCACCTAAGGGGTTTGTTAGCCTCCCTGTGATGGTACCTGAGCATCCCAACTTGAAGCTAGATAGCTGTCCCTCTGGTTTCTCAGGTGGACACACACATCCATGCTGCAGCCTGCATGAACCAGAAGCATCTTCTGCGTTTCATCAAGAAATCATACTGTGTAGATGCTGACCGTGTAGTTTATGATGCCAAGGGCAAACAGCTCACCCTGAAACAGCTTTTCCAGCAGCTCAATCTGCACCCTTATGACCTGACAGTGGATTCCCTGGATGTCCATGCTGTAAGTGGTAGGGCATTTACTGTAAGACCACTCTTTGGTCACTCGCATCCACCCCTGTAGGCATGGCTCTTCCCCTCCCCGTGTACCCATGACATGTGCATGTTAGTGTTTGTGGCAGGATGTAGCAGCTCCTGGCTTTCCCATTTGGGTTCTTTGGATCAGTCCCTGCTCAGCTGGTATGCTTGGACCCCCTGTGTGTGTGTGTAGTAGTTGCCCCTGATCCTCTCTACTCCAGGGGCGGCAGACATTTCAGCGCTTTGACAAGTTCAATGCCAAGTACAACCCTGTGGGTGCCAGCGAGCTGCGTGACCTCTATCTGAAGACTGAGAATGCTATTAATGGCGAGTACTTTGCCACCATCATCAAGGTGAGAATACAGGGGAGGAGAGAGCAGTTAAACTGTGGTGCTGCTGTGCCCAGGGGCTGGAGGGTCCCCATGCAACTGTCTGTTCTGGTTTGCAGGAGGTTGGCTCTGATCTGGAGGATGCCAAGTACCAGCACGCAGAGCCTCGCCTCTCAATCTATGGACGATCAGCTAAGGAGTGGCCCAAGCTAGCCAGCTGGTTCAACAAACATCGGGTCTATTCCCCCAACATGAAGTGGATGATCCAAGTACCCAGGATTTAGTATGTGCTGTGGGTCTGAGAGAGCACTGTGCCTTACAGTGCACTATACCTCATTTTTTATCCTGAAGGGATTATGGGGAGAGTGGGCCATGTTGTTCCTCTGCTAGTAGCTAATCCCTGTCTTTGTCCACAGTGATGTGTTCAGGTCTAAGAATTTCCTCCCACACTTTGGGAAGATGCTGGAAAATATCTTTATTCCTGTGTTTGAGGCAACTGTCAATCCTCAAGCCCACAAAGAGCTGAGTGTCTTTCTACGCCATGTGAGTGTCACCTGCTGTCAGGGCGTGGTGAGCACTCACATTCCTGTTTGTGCACAAGAAATGGAATACTGGCCCTGAAATGGAAAATGTCATCAGTGGGCTTGTGACCCTACTGCCACATTCTGGGAAAGGGGGTGTGTGTCCAGAAGTGCTGGAGGGGTCAGACTCTATGAGCTGGCTGCTGTGGGGCTGTGAGAAATGCTGCCCACTCACCTCCTGGAGAAGTGGTTTGGTGTGAGCTTTATTTCTAGCCCTTGATAGAGCTTGGGGGTTTGTGAGGAGCAAGGTCTGCAACCTTGCCCCTGACTCTGCTCTTTGGTGGGGCAGGGGTTCAGGCTACAGCTGGGCTATGGCAAGCTGCAGTGGGGCAGAGTGAGCCAGCCTACCTGGGCAAGATGAGGTGGGGAGCTTTGAGATGCAGCTTTTTTGTTACCTTGCCAAGCAGATCACTGGCTTTGACAGCGTGGATGATGAATCCAAGCATAGTGGACACATGTTCTGCACTAAAAGCCCAAAGCCAGACCAGTGGACTTCTGAGAAGAACCCGTCCTACACCTACTATGTATACTACATGTATGCCAACATCCTGGTGCTTAACAACCTGCGCAGGTGAGGCCCAAGATCTGCTAAGGGACCTGTGATGGGCTAGCAGAAGGGGGGCTGCCTCATGAGTTGTCTCAGCTCTTTGATTGTTGGTGTGGAAGAAGTGGGGCCCTCCTTACTCTGCCACCAGTGTAGTTTGGAGCTTCATGTCCCAGAGCAGTTTCCCAATGCTCCTTGGTAGGAAGTGTGATGGATGGGGGTGAAACCTTTGGGATTGCAGAGATGCATCTATTATGTGCACAGAGGAGAAAAGAGAACAAGTAATGTGCTCCTAGATCAAGCTGGATTCTTGGGGACCCATTGGTAGGGGCAGAACTGGACCTGAAGTCAGGGAATCTTGCATCGCATGCCACCTAGCCCTGCTGCTTGCCTGCTCTGAGTCCTTCTTCAATGTGCCTAGGCAGCGCGGTATGAACACGTTCCTCTTCCGTCCACACTGTGGGGAAGCTGGGGCCATCACACATCTGCTTGCAGCCTTCATGACGGCAGATAATATCTCCCATGGTCTCAACCTCAAGAAGGTAAGTGGAGTAGTCTGCCACAGACCAGCCCAGGCACAGCAGAGGAGGAGAACGTGTTCACAGTTGGCCTCCACTGTAGCTGACAGTTAATTGTGCCTCTGCTTTAGACTGACACAGACAGCCTGGCTTCAGGCAGATGTTACATGATTCTCTGGGTTTCTCCAGGCATGTTTGGGGATGTAGCTGAGAAACTTATTCAGATTTCAGGGGTTCAGCTTCACAGACCTATCAGTGGATATGTCTGTTATCACTGGAGTCAGCTGAGTTCTGAAATCAGACAAGTTTGAACTCACTTGGCCTCTCGTGCTCCAGGTGGGCCCTGGAGGATTGCTAGCTTGCCTATCTCTTTTCTTGCACATGTGAGCTCTGTGCACCGGATTTCCTGGCTGGAGCACTGGGCTGATCTGAGGAGTGTCCCCGGTGAGGCGGACGGTGCAGCAACTTTATCCCTAACCTGGTAACTCTGCTCATCTTTGCAGAGCCCGGTGTTGCAGTATCTGTACTTCCTTGCCCAAATTCCAATTGCTATGTCCCCACTCAGCAACAACAGCCTCTTCCTGGAGTATGCGAAGAATCCATTGCCTGACTTCCACCAGAAGGGCCTCATGGTGTCCCTTTCTACAGATGACCCCATGCAGTTTCATTACACCAAGGTACACTGTGAGCTGATCACCTCCTACTGTCCGAACACTGGGGCTGGGGACTGCATGGGCCTCATTTTTCAAGGAAGCCAGCAGCACTTGCAGAGGGTCTGGCATGCTGGGCCATCTCTGGGACAGCCCTTGCAGCAGCATGGGCTGTGCGGGCAGAAGCTGCTGGCCTCTAACACAGCCTGTGGCTGCAGGAGCCCCTGATGGAGGAGTATGCCATTGCTGCCCAGGTCTTCAAGCTCAGCACCTGTGACATGTGTGAAATTGCCAGAAACAGTGTCCTGCAGTGTGGCCTGTCCCACGAGGTAGGTGCCCTTCTGGGGAGGGCGGGCTCGGCCCTGCCCGCAGCGGTCCCTGCCTGCCTGAGAAAGGGGACCTTTTGCTGTCCCAGGACAGCAGCTCTGTCTGTGTGGTCCGGGCAGGGCTTCTCCGCAAGGCCCTCAGGGAGCCTGGCAGCAGGCAGCGTTTCCCTTGGGTCCTGCCAGCACGGGCCTCTGAGGTCCTTGTCTCCGGCAGGAGAAAGCCAAGTTCCTGGGTGAAAACTACCAGGAAGAGGGGCCCCAAGGCAACGATATTCGGAAGACCAACGTGGCTCAGATCCGCATGGCCTACCGCTACGAGACCTGGTGCTACGAGCTCAACCTCATCGCTGAGGGCCTGAAAACCGACTAGGAGTGCGGAGGGACTTCTGGGCCTCGCGGTCTGCGGCCGCGGCTCGCCCAGGCCCAGCGGGAGCCGGGCCGGGCCTGCCCGGGGGCGTCTCGGACCTTGCGGGCAGGGGGGCGGGCGCGGGCCCCGGCTCTGCGGCGGCCGCGCAGTAAAATCCTGTCTGTGAGCAGCTCCGTGCGCCCTGCGGCGGCGGCGCGGGAGGGCGGGGCCGGGGCGGGGCCGCCGCCCGAGTGACGGCCGCGCGGCCCAATGGGCGGTAGCTCGATGCGCGCCGGGAGCGTCCAGCGGGGCCGGGGCCGGGGCCGGGCCGTGGCACCGGGTGAGACGGGGCGGGGGCGCGCGCCGGGTGCCAGCCGCGGGGGAGAGGGGCGGCGCAGCGCGACTGCTTTCCCGCACCCCGTCACCCGGGGCTCCGGTCGGGCAGCTCGGCCCGGGGCGGGGGATTAGGGCTTCCCGCGGGGTCGCTGCCGCGCAGCCGCGGCCGGGCTCGGGGCTGCTGGACGGGACGCGCCGGCGGCGGAGCTGGCTGGCCGGGCCCGGCTGCTGCTGGCAGCGGCGTGAGGCTGCGCCGTCCGGTCGCTGCCGGTGCCGGCCCGCAGGGCAGAGCGCTGCCTGCCCGGCCCCAGCGAGAGCCTGGGACTGCTGGCGTCGGGTAAGGAAGCGCTGCGGCGTCGTTTCCCGCCCCTGAGCGGGGAGGCGAGCGATGTGCGGCACGGCATTCCTGCGGGGCGGCCGGTACGCGCCAGCCCCGGCTGGAGCCCCGCCGGCCGCGGAGCTCTCGAGGGCCTGTGACAGGGCCGGCAGCTCTCTCTCCCGAGGGGTCCCTGTGAGCCGGTCCCCGGGCAGGCAGAGGAGCAGCGGCTGGACCGTTTCCCCCGTGGGCAGGGCAGGGCAGGGAGTGGACGACCGAACGGGAGCGGAACCCACGGAGGAAGTAGGTGCCTCCTCAAGCCCACCAGCTGCCTTAGATGAGTCACTAGCCTCGTGTTTTATCACAGTCCCTCTTCCTATTCAGCCTGGAGAAGAGAAGGCTTGGGGGGGGATGGGGGAGGGAATCTTATCAATGTATACAAATGCTTGAAGGGAGGGTGCAAAGAGGCCGCAGCCAGACTCTTTCCAGTGGTGCCCAGTGATGAGACCAGAGGTGATGGGCACAAACTGACACACAGGAGGTTCCCTCTGAACATCAGGAAACACTTTTTTATTCTGAGGGTGACTGAGCACTGGCACAGGTTGTCCAGGGAGGTCGTGGAGTCTCCCTCCTTGGAGATATTAAAAAACAGTTCAAACATAGTCCTGGGCAAACAGCTGTAGGTGTCCCTGCTTGAGCAGGGGGTTGGACAAGGCAACCTCCAGAGGTCCTCTCCCACTTCAACCACTCTGTGATTCTGTACAGTTTCTTTAGGGCAAATTATTTACTAGTAGGCTGTGATGGTTTAAGTAGGGCTAAATATTTGCGCTTTGTTGCACTGAGGTACGCAGGCCTGAGTAGTTAGAGGTCTTTTCTGGCAGTGCTGTCCTAGGGCACAGGGTGTAGGCTGGCATGCTGGACCAGTCTCCCCTTGCCTTTCCTGGTTCACTGTGTAGACCCCTCTGTTCCAGTTACCATGGTTGAACGCAGCCTGGCTGAGTGGGCACCTGTCTACCATGACTCTGATAGAGCCCTTGTAGTGGTGGGAGCTCTTCCTCTTGACAGCTGGACTTGCATCGGCCCTAGTGACGGAAGAAAAGTAGAAGAGGAGTTGCAGGAAAAACAGCCCCTGGAAATGTGTATTTGGGCAATGGTGGTTGTGGTTTCTGCTGTCCCTGTCAGAGTTACAGAAGGGAGGGATGAGGAGTGAGTGGTGACCTTGCTGCGTGGGAAGGGAGAGTGGAGCAGAGAAACGAGAAGCTGCTGAACAAGCCCATATGCTGCCCTTCCAGGGCGCTCTCAGCTGGAGGGGAGGTGCAGGAGTTTGGTCCAGCCGTCCGCTCAGCCACAGACAGGGAGGTGAGGGAAAAGCCCTAAACAGAGTATTTGGTAGAGCAGTGGAAGTGTCCTGACCAGGGTCAGGAGCCCAGTGGCTCCCCAGGGCTCTGATGTGTCTTTCAATCACTTCTCGGACTGGTTGTCTCTTCAGGGGCTTGCAGGCAGGATTGGGCAAATTGCTTGCTATCTGAGCATTTAGAAGTTAAACTCCTGCAGGGATAGGATGTGGTGAGTGAAGAAATGGACCCTGAAAGATTCCTGGGTGGCCTGTCCCAAAAAGGATGTCTCTTGGCCTGTGTGCTTCAGTTTGCCTTGAAGGGGAAGGCATGTGCAGAGAATGTCTGAGGGTGTTGGGTATGGGGGGAATAAATGGTGGTGGTGGCAGCCTTGTAAAACTTTCCCGCTTGAAACAGCTGGCTGGAGGATCTGTCCTGGAGTGCTGACTCCTAGTACTGTGCATTGCTGCTTGGCAAAATTCTTATCTCAGTCTGCCAGTATGCATGTGGCTCGTTCCCTGTAGCTCTGGGAGCGTGTTATCGGGATGTATGTCTGAGAGGTTTTCTGGTGCTGCCTGGGTCTGCATCGTCTGAACCTCTTGGGGCTGCTGCCTCCATGCTGCTGAGACTTTTCCAAAGGAATGAGAGGCCAGTTGCTGTGGCCCCACACAGCCTATCTGCGGTGGCCCTTGTGACATAAAGGTAGTCGTGGCTTTATGGTGATGTCAGCCCTGGGGGAAGCCTGGAATCTCACGTCTGACAGTTGCACCAAGAAACGGCTTCAGGATAACTCATGTTTGAGTTTAACTTTCTCTCTGTCCCCAGCTTGGGTCTTAGTTCTTGTGTGAAGCTGCAGCATTCCTGGGGCACACAGCCAGCCTGTGGTGTAGCGTCCGAGTCAGCTGCTGTTTTCAGTATTGGTAACCTGAGCATTCAGATACTGTGAGTCAGGTTCATTACTTTCAAGAAGTTGAATTTCATCACTTCAGAAAAAGACTGAAAGTTGAAAGATCCAGATACATCTTTCTCATCGGTACAAAAGTCTTAGGACCCATGGCAGAGGTCAGACTTAACCTCCTTTTGCCGCGTAATTAAGATTAGTTTCACATTTACTGTGTCCAGAGGCTGTGCTCTACATGGCCATGCATCTGATGAGGTGGAACTCCATTCCTCAGCATGATATGCAGAAGCTTTGAATGAGTTATTAACTAAAGCTCCTTTGTATCGAGATGGAAATGACTAAGCATACCGCATTCCTGAAGTGTTACTTATTTTGATATAAAATCTGCTTGTTTGGTACTGCCCATGTCTTTCAGGCATCAGCATGGCAGAGTTTTGTTCAGAAAAGCTTCAGGTTTGTTCCGGAGCTGAACAGAATGGGAGTAGCTGAGAACTCTAGAAGGGGTCCTTGCTGCTGTGCTGGCTGTCCCCTCACCCTCCAGGACTGAGCTGGCACCTTCCCTAGACTTCAGAAGACCAGAAACTGTCTTTTATTTGTCTACCAACAGAGGAGGCTTGGTGACAAGGAGGTCTCTTGGGTGGTTTCGAACTGCACGGCTCTCATAAAAGGAGTGAAAAATTGCTTCAGAACAGCATGGGCTTGCCAAGTCAGGGATTTGCGTGTTCTCATGCCTGTTGTGCAGCAGAATAAGGTAAGGTGGTGTGTTAGTGCCTTTGTTTAGCTGATCAGCTGCTGGTGTGAGTGTGGTAAGGGGGGTTGTGGGGTACCAGCAGCACCTGTGGTGGGTGGGCTTGACCTCAGCATCAAAGAGTATTTTATTCTTGAACAGCACTGGCAGCATTCTCTCCTTCAGCATGTGGTTTCGGGAAGTGGAATTGTCTTGAGACTTTGCATGGAAAATGCTTAGCGTGCTCTCTGGCTTTCAGAATTGGAAAAAGAGTCAGGGCTACCTATCATGTGGTGTGAAAGTGCCTCATTCTTCTGCTTCGGATAAAGATATGGAAGCTGTCTTCAAACAGCATGGATCTGAGAGGCTGGTTTTTTTGAGAGAAATGTGTGATACTTTGTCTGGAAATTATTTAATTTCTCTTTTCCCAAAACTACTGCTTTCAATGAAATAGTTCAGTATTCTTGACTGCACTGGACTACTGTAAGTACTAATGCAGTAGAGATGATAAATTTGGCTCTGTGGAAATACTGGGAAGCATACTGGAGCCACTGAAGGAGTTTGGAAGGAGAGGTCAGTTAGGTCTGGTTGGTTTCTGAAAGGGATGGTGTGTGTGGTCCCTGAGTTACAAGTGCCGGCTGCCCGACTCAGGTGGTCTCTACCAGTTCTGTGTCCCTAAGCTGTGTTTTGAGCTATCTCAGACTGTGTCTGAGGGTTACTTAGCTTGGATCAGACCACCCCAGTCTTCTCGCTCTTCACCAAAGATCAATCTCTACCCTTGTCCTGGCTCACGAGTTGAGCTTAGATTAAATTCCTAGTTCTTGATAGCGGCCACCTGCCTTGCAAGCCTGGACAGGTGAAGAGCTGCATTCTTCTCCTCCTTGAATGGTTACTTTGGAAGACAGTTCAGGGCTGCGGCTGGTGGAGCAGCACTGAGCAGGAGAGAACGTCGGGTGCTTTAAGCTTGTGCTCTGCCGTCTGTGTTTGAGATGAGCCAGGAGCCATGCGTTTCTAGTTGTATCTGGTAGTTCAAACATCAACGTCATGCCTTGGAAAGACCTTTGCAGTTGCACTCAAAACTGTACGGCTCCTTAGGTGAGTGAAGCTTATTGCTTCACCTTCTGCGTAATACTACTCCACCCAGTGAGTGGAGCTTCAGTGGCTGGAGAAATAATACTACTTCGTAGGTTTATGCGGAAGGAGAGGAAATAAACTCAATGTGGATTCCGTTTCTGCATATGGATCTATGTAGCTCTGGGTGCTAGAGTCGGGTAGTTGCTTGAGCACTGGGTGAACTGCTTGAACTCTGGGCATTCATCAGTGAGCAGAACCAGATGCAGCACTGCAGGCATAGTCTCACCAGTACCTGTATGCTGGCTGGAACTGTGCTTCTCCACTGTGTTTCTCAGCTGTTGGATGTGCCTCATCATGGAAGCACAGATGTGGACAGTAGGAGAGGTCAGGAGTATTAGGCTGACTTGGGCCATGGCTCCTTTGGGGCCCTGTCCTTTGCGAGTTCTGCATCCAGAACACATTTGAAGGCCTGGCAGGGAGTAAAGGTGCCTGGTCTGAAGCTGTATTGGCTGAGGAGGCTGTTTCACCCCTCTCCCAGCCTGGCTTTTCCCCTCAGAGCCTTTGCTTCTTTGCTAGCTTGGGCTTCAGGTCCTCAGGAGCGGCCCTGGGCACTGTAGCTGTAGAGCAGTTGCAATGGCATAGGAAAGGGGAAAGTTGCTTTCCTGTCTGCTAATCAGGGCTGTGCAGACAGGGATTGAGGAAGGATGGCTCTGCTCTGGCTCGGGATGTTTTGGAAACAACGCCTATTTATAGGAGAGGGCAGGGGTCCCTTGCTGCCTGGAGCAGCAGGGGAACAGCCTGGCTGTGTGGGAAGAGGGTCTCGCAGTGGGATGTGGTAGCACCGCAGTACCCTGTGCAAGGGAGTCGGGAGAGTGGGGTAAGTGTGGTTTGCTGTTTCATGTGTTCTCTGTCGTTCTTGAACTTGTTCTGCTCTCTCCTTCCCCCCCCCCCCCACCCCGCCCCGCCCTGAGGGGATCAGCAGCCCTCTTCTGTTTGCTTGTCCCCTGCCTGCATCTTGCTGCTGGCTGGAGTGGGGAGGGGAGGGGGTGCTGTGCCACGCTGGAGCTGGCACTGGAGCCGCAGTGCCACCTGCACAGTAGTGGCTTGATCTCACTTCTTCAGAGACGTGCTGGGTGGCAGTTAGGAGTGGTGTGGCTTTGAAAGCATTGAGGACAGGGCGGAATGCTGATGAGGGACAGAGGGCTGATGATGGAGCGAATATCCCCAGTTCAGTTGCTTACCCAGATTGTCCAAGTTTAGCCCATTCATTGTCGAGTGGGAGAGTTACTGGCAGCTGTCTGAGACAATGTGGTAAGCAACGCCAGACTGCAAGAACCCACACTGTCCTCTCTGGAGACAGGTAGCAGTGAGCTTCTTGCCACGGTGAGCAATGCTGCTTTGGTAGAGAGTGTGAAAGTGCAGCAGAGAGCTGAGGCTTGGCGCCATGTGTGCCCAAGCAATCACTGAATTGCCTGGGGAGCCCTGGGCTGTCCTGTGTCAATGAGCTTTCTCATTAACTGTGTCAAGTAGGTCTGCCAAGGCCAGTGCTTTTCTTTTAATTGCACCACAAATGCCTCTGCCAAGTAGATCAGCAACAGCAGGGATAGAGCCGGTAGTGCTGGAGCACTGGAATTTGAGGTGCGGTATCAATGGTGGGAAGGATGCAGGCCTCTGCTGTGGTAGAGGCTCTCCACACCCAGCCTGGTACATGGGGCATGAACCCTTGTCAGGCAGGTTTAAGCTCCTCTGTCTTCCGTTTAAGCTCCCCTGTCTTCGAACTTGGTTTGCTTCCCATCCTTGGTTCTGCAAATTCTTACAGGCTCTGGTGAGTCAATGAAGACTGGGTGTTGTAATAGCAGCTTTGGAGGACACGTACCCAGTTTTTGGCAGTGAGAGCTGACTGGATGGAGCCCGAGTACTGGCTTTGTTTGACTATGGCCTGTGTTCTCACCTGGAGCAAGTCTGGCTTGCTTTCTGCAGAGGTCCTCTGTTTTTGCTGCATGTGTGGAGTGGGGACTGCTTGCTGCTGCTGTTCTGCCTTTTGCAGGGAGACTTCTTATTACCAGGGGAATGTTACTGAAGCTAGCGTGGCCAGGCTTGCTGCGTGGTGACCTGGCCTGAGCCTGAGCTTTGCTGAGCACTTGTCTCCTAATACAACTGGAAAATGTTAAATAGACCTGGAGGGCTGGAACTTCTGAACTGGGGTAACTGCCTGGAGAAAGGGAGGAACAGAGCATATTGGAGCCTATGAGCTGCTGTCTTCTGTCCAAGATGAGTTTTCAGCCATGCCGGCACATCTGAGAATATTGGGGATGCCTTGTGAGCTACAGGTATAGCTGAAGGACTCCAAGCCTGGGGACTCCACATATGAAATGTCTGTACTGAGGTCATACCGGACCTGTAGGTACTGGGTCTGTACAGCCACCCAGGTTCTCCCTGGCGGTTTCACCTGCCTTTCTTGCTGCAGGACTATCTGGAGGACTGTTTGCTGTATCCTCTGGATCATACATTGAGGTAGTCTCAAACAGCATAGCTCCTGTTTGTACAGGCTCTGCTTGGGTAGGAGAATTCATAGTGTTTCTTTAGCATTCCTTCTCCTCTGCTGATCTAAACACAGGGCTATTTTCCTCTTGAGCAGGAGAACTCACCAGTTTCCTCTGCCTTTTGGCCTCTGTTGTATGGCTTTTAAAACGTCCTCTGGCTGCAAGCCACAGGCTGGGCACCACTGCCCTCCAGTCTCTCTGATGGCAAATTTAGGTCAGGTGTTGACAAGCAGAACATCAGACAGGTTTTTACTTGCGTTGTGCAGCAGGAGAGCACTTCTGGGAGGAGGAGTGCAGTTGGGCTCTTCTCCAGTCCTCACAACTGTCCTGGCCCTCCTGTGTGAAGCAGCAGCTGTGCTGCTGCTGCTGACTCTCTGGAGGAGTAGATGTGGTTCCCTTTTTATAGAGCTGCCGTGGTATCTTGTATCTTGCTGTGTCTCTGCTGTGTTGAGAGCTCTGATAGAGATATCATGCTGCAGTGGTTTGGGTCTGTGCTGCCTGAGGTGCTCTGAGCAGTACAGAGCATCAGGAGAAACTGAGCACTCCTGCCTGGCCTGCATCGGTACGAGCAAGCAGCAGAGGGGCTAGCTGAGAGCTCTGCTGCAGACAGGCCGTGCTGCTGTGTTCCTGTGCCATTTATAATTTCCTTGAGTTTGGACCCTTGGGATCCCTGGCTGTGTTTTGTTCCTGTTGTAGTATTTTGTTTGATTTTTAAGCCAGTGAGACCTCTGCTTCCTTTTGTTAGCCCTTCCAGATGTGTGCTACAGAAACGGGCTTTGTAGGGAGCGTGCTCTGGAAGCCAGTCTTGAACATGTGATTTGAGGAGGAATGTTCTTCAGCAATTGCCAGAGTGCAGCTGGGAGTTCACAGTGGTGTGTATGGTTGGAGTGCAGCTGATGGTTCTTTTCTTCTTTTGTCCACAGGTCATGCTAGCAGGCAGTCCTTGCAGAGCTGACATCTAGGGGCTCTTGGACACCACTGGGTGCTTTGGAATCTCATGCCAGCTTGACGCGTGCAGGACACGGGTGGACCTGGACAAGGCTGGAGATGGGGTGTTTGTAAGCACATTGGCACTTGCCATGCACCCAACAGGGTCAGTGGACGGTAGCTTCTCCCGCTCTGCTGTGCAGACCCTCTCCCGGAGCCACTGCCGCAACATCAAACAGAAGATCTCCCAGTGGGAGGGGAGAACACGAGCGTGCTCCAGCAAGGAGAAACAGCAGCTGAAGGACTTTGGAGTAAAGTATGATCCCAGCTGCAATGTTCTATCCAAAGTGAAGCCAGAACATACAGAGAAGGGCAGAAAGACTAGGTCCAAAGATCCAAAGAGCCTGGGTTTGGACTTCAGGGAAGATGCACAGAGGTGCTTCAGGGAAGATGCACAGAGCCGCTTCCAGACTGATGACTGTGATGACCTCCAGCCCTGTGCATGCAGCCTGGCTTCCCAAGCCAAGGAGAAAGGAGAATGGCAAGCGGGCTTCCCGGACCCAGAGGCAACACTGCCCCCAGGTAACTTCTATACCTCACAAGCACTGTGGAGGAGAGTAGATCCCCTTCTGCCTGGCAAAGCCCCACCAGTTCCCTTGGACCTTCAGAGGAAGCAAGGGAGCTGTGGCTCCACAGAAAGAGAACTTAAAATCAAAGGAGGGGACTCTCTCTGCAGGGCAGAGAGGAGCTTTAAAAACCTTTATTTTGAGGCTGAAGGGAAAGAGGAGGAGCCAGCTGCTGTTCCACCACCCAAGCCCCGTAGGACTTTCCGCTATCTTGCAGAAAAGGGTGCCAGTAGCTGTAGCGATGCCAGTGCTACCAGGGAAGCTCCCCTGCAAAAGCAGCATGGAGGAGACTTGGTGTCATCCTCCAACAATCCTGAGAAGAGAATAGCCAGCAGGAAGATCAGAGGAAGAACCCAGAGGTACATCGATTCATCTCTCATGTCTGAAACATGTTTCCTTAAATCAGTTTCTAGATGGGTTTAAACAGCTTGCTTGCCATGATATCCTTGTGGAGGTGCTCGTACTGATGATGCCTCTGTTGATGGGGAGAGGATATTTCTGGTTGAAAGTATCCCCTTTCCAGCATTGCATATGCGCTGCTTTTGCTGCTGATAATCTTGCAAAGAAGGCTAAAAGCTCCAAACAGATGTTGGTCCCACACCTTAAAACTGAGTTGAGTGACAATATGCTGGCCCCAGGGAGAGTGCTGCCTCCTGCTTGCCCTGAGTTTGTCCTCAGCTGCAATTTGTGGATTACAGAATAGCTTTCTCTTGGGGCAGTATGGCTGCTGAATGTTGCGGCTTTCCTGTGAGTGAAAGATTCTCTTGTTGCTTAAAGTTGGAGGCGGTCAGCGGTGGGTACCCTTGTTGCAGTAGCTTTGGCTATTCTGCCCGCTTTCCCATAGGTCCCTGTTACAGAGTAAAAAACCTCTGAGCTAGCTTGATGCTAGTTCTGCTTACAGATGAACTGCCTAGGGCAGCTGTGCTAGAGAGGTGTGTGAACATTATAGGTGGAGATGTGGCTAGGACTCCTGAAACCTTCTTTCACAGTGGCAAAGCATGCAGCAACAAACCAAATTTTATGATAGTTGGCTAAACCCCTGCCAGCTCCTCCCTGACCTCTCTGCCATAATTTTGAAATGGAGGCCAAGTGTATGAACATGCAAACTCACAAATGCGATAACACCCAGAGCATGAGCAGTAGGAGAGGTCCAGTAGAAAGCAGTGCCCTAATTCTGAGTACCGCTTCAAGTGCTTAGTCTGCAAAACATGTTTTGGGTTCTTACCTCTGTGACAGGATGGGACTCACCATACCTGCTTGGAGTGTGCTTGGCCATGGAGCCTCCAACTTCATTTTTAATTTAAAAATGTCCCAGAGTGAGTAGGACTTGCTTGGTGTGCTAGTTTTGGCTGGGATAGAGTTAATTTTCTTCACAGTAGCTTGTGTGTTGCTATGTTTGGATTTGTGGTGAAAATAATATTGATAACACGCTAATGTTTTAGTTACTGCTGAGCAGTGCTTACACAGAGACAAGGCCTTTTCTGCTTCTCACCCCACCCCACCAGCGAGGAGGTTGGGGGTGCACAAGGAGTTGGGGGGGTGGGCACAGCTGGGACAGCTGACCCCGACTGACCCCAGGGATATTCCATACCATATGACGTCATGCTCAGCATATAAAGCTGGGGGAAGAAGGAGGAAGCGGGGGGGGACATTCAGAGTTACGGCATTTGTCTTCCTGAGTCAGTTACGTGTGATGGAGCCCTGCTCTTCTGGAGATGGCTGCACACCTGCCTGCTGATGGGAAGTAGTGAATGAATCCCTCATTTTGCTTTGCTTGCCTGCGCAGCTTTTGCTTTCCCTATTAAACTGTTTTTATCTCAACCCACGCGTTTTCTCACTTTTACCCTTGTGATTCTCTCCCCCATCCCACTGGGTGGGAGTGAGCGAGCGGCTGCGTGGGGCTTAGTTGCCGGCTGGGGTTAAACCACAACACTTGGAAATCAGAGAGTCCAGAGTGGAGCATCCATAAGCTTGATGGCCCCAAAGAGGACCATACTCTGTGTGGACTGGAGACAGCAACTCACTGGTACATGCAGGTGCCTTTAGAAGAAGTTACACTGGTTTTCCTCTAGGAAATCTTTTGAGTTTGAGGACATCCAGGGCTTCCGCAACCGGATGGCAACCACCAACTCCCACAGACTCCGAGAAGAGACAAATGGCACTACAGGATCCAGACTTGTCTACACACAGTCAGAAGACAACATCTACGAGGACATTATCTGTATGTGCCTGTGCTTCTGAGGGATGCACTCACTTTATTTGAGGGTAGCAAATTTGCTGGGGAGGGAGGAATGAAGATGAGAATGCATTGAGGCCCTTTCCAGCATCTATGACTTTTAAGGTCTTCCCCATCTGGGGTTCTTTGTTGATGTTAGTAACTATCTGCATGTGAACAGCCTGATTTCAGATGTCATGGAAGGTTGCTAGAATTGGCCTGTGCTAAACTGATTTCTTTATTAGCTCTTCAAATGCTTTGCTCGAGTGCTGCACAGAGATCAGTGTGAACACTGACAAAATTAACTGTTTTGCAATAGAGCTACTTTCCTTGCAGTGGTAGAAGTGTTTTATTTTGCTGAGTCTGTGTACAGTTTGCCAAGTTGGTGGTAGTGGGTTAGAAGGGTTTTTGAGTGGTGGAAACCTGATCCATGTTAAAACAGGTCTCTCTCAGACCCTGTTAAAGCTTGGCAGACAACTGGACGCTCTCCCTGCTTACATCTCTTGCAAGAATGCACGACTTTACCTCCTTTCATGAATCCTCCGTCCAATGCTTTTTCCAGGTCCTGCAAAAGAGAACCCCTATGAAGATATTGGAGCGCTGCCCTCACCCCTGTGGAAGGTCCCGTCTGTCTGGAAGCTACCACCTCCTCGGGGCACCAGTAGGGCTCCCAAGGTAGGGCGAGGGGATCAAATTGTCACGTGTTTAGAGAGTCAGCCTCACAAGGACCCTATTTTGTGCTCCCCCGGCCCCACATTCCCCACTGCTACGTCATTCGTTTTCCTTATTTTTTATTGTTTGTTATTAATGTAAATAGTAATGAACAGCCATGGCATTGGCAGTGGATTAAGCTGCTAAGGAGCAAAAGAATAGGAACAAGAGAGTGTTGATGAGATGCTTGAGTTTGTGGGGTGGGGGTGGGATTTTATCATTTGTAATCTGACTCCGTGTTTAACCATCTCTTCTGATTCTTTTTTCTAGCCTCCCCCAAAACCTCCCTTCCTCAGTCGCAAGACTCTTGAGCTAAAGCCCTCCCAGACAAGTTTCCAAGGGAAAATGGTGAAGGACACAACCCTACCTGTTACATTGACCGAGTGGAAGCTGTTCCGAGCAGTAGAGGCTGCTAGCAGGAGAAAGAACTTGCCCTGGGTGAGATTTAAGCATGAAACATTACTTCTTGCATGGCATTTCAAACTCTTGCTGTTTTGTCTAGCACCTTCTAAGTGCTTTGTAAGCGGTCAGGGAGCTGCATGTCTGGCAGGTGAATGCTGGTTAGCACTGCTCTATGTGTGGACAAGTGATGCTGCTCAAACCGTTTCCTCTCCAAGTAGCAGGGCAGGTATTTGGGGATCAAAAACCAGAATGCCAGTTCTAGCTGGGGCGGCAGTGGTTTTGTTGGCCAAGAATCTGCAGAGTACTAGGTATTGACCTGGAGATCAGTGCTGTGTGTGAATACTAGCTCTTTCTCGTGCTTTGTCGTTTAAGCCTTGATCCCAATGCTTCCATGAGGTGTAATGATGCTGGTTTTGTGCTGAATGTGGTGCAGGAATGCAAGGAAGCTCTCTGTGAGCTGAAGGGCCAGCTCTGTACAGTTGTGTGTACGTGTCCCTTGCTCCTGGCGACTTCTCAGACTGACCCTTACGTTCTCGCTGCAGGCACTGAGTTGTTAGATGGCTGACAGTGTGGAGCTGCTGTGGGGAGCTGGCTGGGCCCTTGATTACTTGGCATGTTGTCTTAGACTTCTTGACTTGCCATCAGGAACGCACCTTTGCAGCTATTTCATAGTCTAAAGGTGAAGAGCAGCTTTTGGGGATAAGCACATTTCACAAAGCCTTCATACAGTTCTCCTCTCTTCTGCCTCTGGCTGCTCCCTCCTGCCTGTGTGCAAACGTGGATATGCTTCTGAGGCTAGAGTAGTGAGAAAGGCTTTTAATGCACCTTTGCAATAAAGGACTCAGTTGGAATTCTCATTTGATGCGTTGGGAATCTTTCTAGATACTAGTATTGGTCAGCAGCTCATGTCCCTCGGTGATAAAATGCAGCATGTGCTCTAGAAGGACAGCTATAGCTACCACTGTAGTGCTCTGTGCATGGCACTTCATGCGTAGGACTCAAATTCCAATTGCAGTATTGGCAACAACTTACTTTTGCCATAGTAAAATCATTTAACTTCTGCAGATCTTTATTTTTTGTGCAAATTGGGTGTATTTGCTCAAATTGAACAAGACTGTGAGGTAGAGTTAGACAGCAGCAAAATACTTTTCAAACGTTAAATAGAGTAACAAGCAACTTCTGTATGTGTTTTTACACAAACTGGAGGCCTGGAAAATCAGGAAAGAGATGGCAAGATTATAAAAATGCTGTGATGGAGACTATCTTTCATTTGGAGGGGGGAAATAAAACATTCCCCAAAAGCAAACCTATTCCAAAAATCTGGTAACAATTTACATGCAGGAAGCACACTTTACTCTCTTTGCTCATGGGGAATTGAGCCAAGATTGCTCCAGAGGTTGAGAAAAGGATTGGCGTCTAAAAAGAAAAAAACTTACTTATTGCTTAAGAAACACATAGCTGCCTTAAGCACACCCAGTATCTTTCACTGGTGACTCAACTGCACAAAAATCAGAATAGAAATTGAAATCCTCTAGGTAAGGCTGGATGGTAGAGGGGAAAGAAGGCAGATTTTGCAGGAGAAGCACTGCTTTATGCTGTGGGCTGTTTTCTTCCTTGCAGCCTCATCGTGCTAGGAGGACTGGCTAATCAGAAAATGTGGAGAAATAGGTCTGAAAAGGAGAAGAGCCTAAGCCTAGTTTGCTGAGCTGGAGATAAAGGCTTGAGCTGAAAAACAGGTTCTCTTGCTGAATATCTTCCTTTTTATGCAGTATTTGTGGTGACAAGTGGCTGGGCCCCACCCTTCTACATTCAGTGGGGGCATTTAATGAATTCTGAATTTGAGACAAGAATGAACTTGACCTGCTCACTGTATTTAGTGTAAATCCTTCTTCACAATGAGGTGATAGCTGTCTTTGACATGCAGAATCAAGGAGCCACCTGCAGCATTGTATACCTGGCAGCTGAGGGGGGGACTCCAGAGAGGCCTGTGACAGGAGTAACAGAAAGCATTAGGACTTTGGTTTTAAGGCCGTTGTGACTGGTGGAAGGTTAACAGCGTCAACTTGGAGTATCTAAATGCTGACCCTTCTTTCATGTCTGTAGCTTAGTCTGCATTGGACTAGGTTTTTTTCTGAAGTTTTTCTTCCAGTGGACCGGGTCTGTGGTGTCCCTGCAGCATAGAACCATTATTCTGTCCCACTGTCTTTCTTCACCTGTGCAAACTGAAAGTACATAATCCTTTCATTTTAGCAAACTACCCTGGGACAAGGACTGTGCTTAGAGCAGCCTTGTTCTGTGCCCGACACGGTGCTTTGGAGAACTTGCTCTAGCTGTGTGTCATCCAACTACAGCAGCAAACTTAAAAAACAAAACAAACAAACAAAAACCAAACCTTAAGCTACATTGAGAGAGCTCTGCTTTTTCTGGGCTTGGAAAGAATTGGGATGCTTGAGAGCATGTGGAGTTCAGAGTCCTTTATGGTGGCGGGTGTGTAAGATACTCTTGCAAGTGCCTTTGCAGCTGGCCTCTCTAATAGAAAATGGAGATCTGATGCCAGACAGCCGCTTCTGCTGTCTGTTTGGTAAGCAAAGTATGACAACTTCCAGAATGCTTGTACAGTTCTGTGTCAGCTTTGAGTTGTGCTAACAGTAACCTCTCTCATAGCAGAAATTCTGTGCTCATTCATTATCCAGTGAGCTGGGCTAAAAGTACTCTAGCAAGCGGTCTCTGAGCCAGCGTCCCTGGCAGGACTTGAACAGCCTTTCCTAAGTGTTGTGGTGCTAGACGATGGCTGTTGGGCTGCAGTCCTGTTGGCACCTGGACCCTCTTCTGGACCCCACATTAACCTCTGCTTCTGCTTTGGATTTCAGCTGGTACTAAAAATACAGGAGGTCTTTGATTCTAAGCGTGGAAAGAAGAGGGTGAAGTTGCTCAGTCCTGCTGGGAGAGAAGTGCCTCCAGTGAAAGGTATAGAGGTCTCCAGCACCATTCTCTCTGCTACAAACCTCTTGAGCGGCACAGTTCCTGTACATCCTGGGGTACTGCTAGCAGGCCAGGCACGACCACCTCCTGCAGCTTAGGCTGGGCTGACTCAACAGGGCTAAACCCCGTGTCTTGCAGCTGGAATTGTTGAGCTTTCAGCACCGCTAGGATTGGGAACACTTGCCTAACCCAAGTTTAACACTGTCGCAAATGGAAGATTCCGCTATGATCTGAGCCTGAAGAGCTGGGCTGCTGGTTAAAAGTGCTTTTTAAAAAAAGCAGAAAAAACCCCCAAAATTCCCCACAAAACCACTTGGCACGAGAACTACCTCTGACTACTCCACTCATTGCTTTTGTGCCTCTGAAGTGATATTCTTATGTTGTTCTGATTTTGTAGCTGTGGTATGATCTTTATTTATAGTACATTCTGTTCAGCAACTCTGTTAATTTTTATAGCAGCATCAAATAACCACCAGGTTTCTGTTCTTTGCCTGTGTTCAGCTGACCTACAGGTGGTTTACTGGAAACAGTGACTTGATATCAACTTCGCTTTTTGAAATTTACTGTTGTGGCACGTTTGCCAGTACCAGGTGTTCTTTGCTGATGCTTTGAGCAGGATAGGTAGGCAGCCCTGAGTAATGCTGGTCTGATGAGTCTAAAGTTCTGTCTCTTTCCCAACTTTGGGTGTTGCCCATCTTCCTTCTGCATGGTTAATAAGTGAAAACTATGTGTGTTTCAGGTGAAACCAGTGGGAATGAAAGTGATACGGAAAATCAGCCAAAAAGTGAGTGAATCACAGGGGCTGGTCCTGTCCCCGTAGCACTACACATTTGGCTAAGGCTCTAATGGGATATGCACACTGACTAGTTGCGGCTTCTGCCGAGACAGAGAAAGGCAACGTCTAAGAGGCAGCATGGCCAAGGCTAGGAGCTGGTGCTGTGGCAAATCCACCTCTATTTCTGCCACTTCTCCTGAGCCCTTGAGGTTTAATGCCATTAATCTGCTAGTCGCTAGAAGTAGATTCGTTTTGGGGTTGGTAGAGTCACACCTAACTAAAATATGTCTTGCAGTAGATTGTCCCTGGATCACCTTTGCTGCTAACACTTGAGGTTATTTTCCCCCTACTTCCTTCCCTTGGTTCTGTTTTATACGTATAATGTTGTGAAATACCTTTTCTTCTGGGGAGAAGTCACTTGGTTATTTGTCTGGTTCCACAGTCCTGAGTTTGATCGTACGCCCAGGCTACAGTCTTGAAATATCTACTTGGTTTTAGCTGGTGTGGGAAGGACCAAAGAGGTCTTACTTTCTATGCTGGTAAGGTCTGAATGTGAAATGGTAATGGTTGGCCAGCAGCCCTAATGAGAGACTCTGTCACGTCTCTAAGCAAGCATCTAGCGAAAAGGACCAACGAAATTGTTTATATGTTTCATTTACTTGGAGGGAAGCATACAGAAGTCCTTAACTTGGAGCGAATAGTGAAGTTCCACTATGTGTTTTATGTTAAGGAGAGTAAAGGAGAGTGAAGAGTCTCTGCCGAAATACAGTGATTGAGTCACTGCCTGATTTAAGAATTGTTTCCAAAGTCTCCAGAATGTGTCATGGTGCTTGGGCCACAGGAATTTCTTACATCAGAGTGCTGTGCCTGTGCTTGTGAGATTGTACGGCCTGTCAAGACGTCCCAGCCTGGAGGTTTCTTGGCCAGGAAACTGGCTCTGCCTCTCTGGAATGCCCATGCTGCTTTACAGAGTAGCTGCCTGAGGCCTGGCAACTGCTGAACTGGTGGAGCTGGGCTTCTTCTCACAGCTGGGCTTCCCTCATCGTTACCATGGCGTGTCGCTCTGAGATGCGTGGAAAGAATGTCAGGACAGCAGGAGAATGCTAGCTATCCGTCGAGGGATTTCCAGAGTGGCTGCAAGGCCAGTGCTCCCCTATCTGGAACAGCTCCGTGCTTGAGGAGCTGACACAGAAGTCCAAGTCCTGTAGAGCGCAGCGGTGATGTTAGGCACATGCACCCATCTCTTTCCCCCCTTCCAAAGGTGGTGACGATTCCTCTTCTGTGACCTGTAGGTGTGTGGCAGTGATAGCCACAGGCTGGTTTTGGGTTTGTTCCTTTCTTCAGGTCGGCACAGGTGCCTGCTGCAGGTGCAGTCAGCCTCCAAGAGGAACCCCCACTACCAGACTTTGGAGAGGGATTTGATAGAGCTCCAGGAGCAGCAGCTGTTTGAACTGTTTGTGGTGGTGTCGCTGCACAAGAAGGCATCCGAGCTGACATACACACCACAGATCATACAGCAGTTTCCCAGCAAGGTAGGAGCTGCGTGGAAAGCTGCCCACAAAACACACTCAGCAGCTGTTTATTTCCTCTCGCAGTGTGTATCCCTGCCTAAACTCTATGCTAGTAAGGCTGGCCCACTGGTTAGGATACAGGCTTGGAATATGAAGCACCTTGCTCTGTTACAGACCTAATGTATAGCACTGGGCAGTTCTTGAATATCTTTCTTGATAATGAGTTTACTGTCTTTTGTTGGAACTAGGAAGGCTCCTACTCTAATTCTAATTGCCTGGAAATACCATAAAGCCGTACTGTATTGTGAAACGCTGCTGAGGCAGACTGCAGGAGAGGAAAGGGCGTGCAGTGCGCTGTTCCCAAAGCTGGCGTGACCTCATCCTGGTAGTCTGTGATTTATAAACAAGGAGTGAAGCGATTTGACTGATGGTGCACAGGAACTAGAATCCTAGGGCTTTTATGCTTATTTATACTGTTCTGGGGGGGGGGGAATTAAAATGGCAAAGCCATGTGTACTAGCCCCCAAAAAGCAGAAGAGAAGTGTGGAAGTTAAAGTACTGTAGCTAGAACAAGCCCTTTGAAGTAAGTTTTCTTTCTGTCTGTTCAGCCCAAATGGATGACAAGATCAGTGTGTGACTCCGAATTATGGCTCAGTGTACACAGTAGTTACTGTGAAGCTAAGAGGATGGAGCCTTAATGCTTGCTTCTGTGGTTCCTGATTGAAATGAATATTCAGTTGTCACCATCTAGACTTGTACCTGCTGCCTTCCACTAAAAACCAGAACAAAACTAGTAATTCTAGCTGTACTATCAGGAGTAAGCCAGATATTATTAAGGAATCTGCATGTCATCCAAATAGAGAAGGAGATGTCAGATTCATTAAGGGAGGTTACGTGGGACTCCAGCAGGACCCATAGTGTCCAGCTGCGTAAGGGATTTGTGTGCAAATAACTTCAGTGTCTTAAATGTGTAAACATTTTGGATTCACAAAATAAATAAGGGACTACTGCCAGAAAGAGTGCACAGTCTTAACTTAGTGGGTAAAACTGAACGTAAATAAATAATATCTGCTAAAAGTGCAAACTTTAGGGTGTTAGGAGGAAGACAGGAATGTAACCAGATCTAGCTTTTCCCTGGTGCAACCCCTCAATCTGTTCATTGCCTTTAGGAAGGGCAGCGCATTGTTCTTTTCCTGCTGCCCTAGCAGACAATCAGACCCAACTGTACCATGTGGCTGTTTACTGGCTTTTATAAATGCATTAACAAAACCAAATTATTTTCTCAGTCTTTATTTATCCTCGGCTCAAATTAAAGTGTTTTGTTGAGTGACTTTATACGGGACAGTCTATCCTGTTGGGATTTTGCAGGAAACGTTGCTCAGTAATTATGGAGGTGTTCTGATTACAGATTTGTCTCCCTTCTAAAAATAGCCTTGCTTCCAAGTAATCTGCTTGTCACCCTCTTCTTTGGGCTGCATGCCCAAGGACATCAAAGCTTTTGTACAACTGTTACTCTGTGAAAATGAGGTACTGTTTTCCTAACCACTCCTTCATGTTGTCACAGCTTGGGACACTGGAATAACCTAGATGCGTTAACTGAGAGTACAGTGTCTAAAATCAGCTTTATTCAGTATACTTTCCTCTTCTTGGGGACATTTCCTACTTAAGGTTTTCAAATAAGAGAGATCACATTTCCTTTTGCCCCTTCCGGGCAATTTTGAGCATGGAAAGTTGTCCTGTAGTCTTTGAGGGATGTGACTTGAGCCCACACATGGTAACTGGAACATGTGATTCAGATACACTGTTTTTGCAATTGAATTATGAATGATCTGCACATCACAAGCTGAACACATTCCTGTTCCTCTTAGTGTCTTCAAATCTCCTAGGAATAGACCCGCAGCAAACTGATGCAATTGTCATTTGGGGGCTCAGTTCTAGCTTCATTCCCCAATAAACTTGGCCATGCTTGTACATCCTTACTCACTTCTTACCAAGACCAGCTGGGTAATTTTATAAAGGTCCAATCAGCAGGAAATATGCAAGAAGGAACTGGGGATCGGTTATAGCCAGAATGTGTTCTCCGGTACTTGTGCATTAGCTATCTGATGGTTCAGCAATCAGGAAGATACTGTCTCCCATTGTTTTAAATGCTGCAGCTGTGCATCACACTTCAGTGACTTCAAATGCATGTGTTACTCCTCCAGCCTGAACATCCCTTCAGACAGTCAAAGGATACTGAAGAAAGGCTAAAGGTCATTCCCAAATTCTGCTTTCCAGATCCCAAAGACTGGTTTCCTGCATCAGACCTTAAAAGGTAAAGACTTCTTTTTGAATACTAATGCATGAAACGGGCAATGCTGAAAGCTTAGGTATGTGCCAGTTTTTTGGACCAGAGGAACTGCAGCCAGAGCAAGGGAAAATGGGAAAGGCTGATTCCCTAACCCCGTGACAGGGGAAGATGAGATATGGAGGTGGACTCAGAAGTGCTGCTTCTGCCTGAGCACCATCTTTCCTATAAGAAGGAAGTTTGTAATGTCTGTTCAAGGCCAGCTCCTGGGGCTGGCAGGTGCTTGTGTTGCTCCTTGGCAGAATGGAGAAGCAGCTGGGAAGGAAGAGAGCTGTAGTAGCTCAGTGAGAGTCCATGGACTGCAGGTTTTTACACTGAATAGAGCCTGAAGTAGCTTGCTAAGCACAGCAGAGGGTCTTCAGCATGACCAGAAACAGAATGGCTTGTAGTTTGTGTGCTTTGCTTGTTAGTCTATTCTCTGAACTTCACGGTGAATTTAACCTTCACTGTTCTTTGGTCCCCCAGTGAAACATTTTCTTTTGTGTTGACGGGTGAGGATGGCAGCCGCTGGTTTGGGTACTGCAAGAAGCTCCTGGTAAGCATCTGTGTATTGGGTGTAGTGTAAAGAACGCGTTGATAAATGCACAGTCAAGTGCAGGATGTGAATCAGCAGTAATTTCCCATGTGGGTTACGTAGCGCCTGTGCTGCTGCTGAGGTTACCAACCCTTTGAATGCATAAGGGAAGGAGCATGATGATGCCCAGCAATACAGTGAAATGGGCTCTGGGAGTGAAAGACAGCTCCTGGAACAGGTCATTCCTCGGGAATATTTTGAGTTAGAAGTGTAGAGGGAACTACAGCAGAAGGAATTCTGCAAATCAGCTACAGTGTAGGTGCTAGGTTCTTTATTGCATCCCTGTTCTCAGCATAACTGTTCCTGTTGCCTTTCAGCCAGAAGGGAAAGGGAAGCGCCTTCCTGAGGTATACTGCATCGTTAGCCACCTGGGCTGCTTCAACCTCTTCTCCAAGGTGAAGTGGGGAGAGCCTGTTACTTCTTATCAGACTTGAGTCTCTGACAACCTGCAAGCTCTGGAAAGTAACTGGATGCTTCTGTCCAGTCTAGAATTGCTTAGCAATTGGAAGCACCACTCTCCTGGGGTGTCTTACTTGCCACCTTTGCTTTGACAGGGCAAATAAAATGATAATAGTGCTGAGACTTGTCAGCCGATACACAGGCTTCAGCAAATTATTGTCAGGAAGTGGCTTCTAATACCTAATATTACTGATGGTGCCCCTTCATCCTTTTCTTCCATGATGTGGAAATGGAAAATCAGTTTAAAGGGGTGTGTGTGGGGGGGAATCTCAGCTTGTTTCTCCTAACACCATGAGGAGAGTAGATAAGGAGGTAAAGACTGGGGAAAGCTATTGCAGGTAAAGGGCAGCTATTGCAGAAGAATACAGGGGCAAGCTTATGATGAAAGCTGATTTCTAATTGTTGGAGCACAGAGTTTCTAGAACAGTGTTTCAGAAAGATTTCTTGGGGAGGAGGATGAGGTGTTGCTCTTCTTACTCCTCTAACTAGTTGTGAGAATGTGATTACCACATACAAGACATTTCCTTGCAGTAGCAGGAGACTGCTTTTGAGAATGGAGAGTTGTACTCGCAGGTATCCATTCCCATTTGATTGTTCAGACATTTGAGAGGAGCTTTCACAGGGATCCCAAGCGAGGGTGGAGAGGGCTATGAGACTGTGTTGGAGCCTTCACACGTAGCTGTGGCACGGGGTACTCTAACAGAGGCTCGTACCTCCTCTGGCTCGCCAGCAGGCATTGAACCAATGTCCGGTGTATTTTCTTGCAGATTTTAGATGAAGTGGAGAAAAGGCGAGAGATGTCCCCAGCCCTAGTCCACCCATTTATGCGTAGTGTGATGGAGGCGCCTTTCCCTGCCCCTGGACGCACGATTGCTGTGAGGAGTTTCCTGCCGGGAGCGGGAAATGAGGTAACGGGTATTAGGACTGGCTTTCCTGTGGCGATGGCGTCTCTGGGGCATAGTGGCACTTTGCAAACTGCACTGTACAGTGATGCTGCCTGTAAATAATTAGTCTGAAGATAAAGTCCTGAAGTCCAAAGGGAGGCTGTTGCGGAAACCGGCTTCCTGTTGCATCATCTGCCGTAGAAGTGATTCCCTGCTTTTTAAGGAAGAGCTGCTTGGGAGTCCTCTGCGGTGCCCTGCGCCGACCGCCCAGGCCGCAAGGTTCCACTCGTGAGGAGCCACCGGCTCTGCGCTCCAGCCAGGCTGCCCCTCGTCCGGCCTGACTCTGCGCTGTGGCTTTCTCCTCCAGTGCTCTGCATCTCTGCTTGCCTCTCAGGTGATGGAACTCTGTCGTCCATTGGATTCTCGACTTGAACACGTTGACTTCGAATGCCTATTTAAGTGTCTAAGTGTCTCTCACACGATTCGGGTCTTTGCCTCTCTCCTGCTGGAAAGGAGGGTGATCTTTGTTGCTGACAACTTAAGGTAAAAAATGAGTCCGAGTGACTAGTTCTTTCTGAGGGATACTATTTTTTTCTTCTGCGTTTGGGCCTGTTTCATGTGCAAGCTTGTCTAACTTTTTGTAAATAGTTACATTTAAAAGCTTTTTGCAGACTTTCCACACAACATACGCATGCTTAGAATTTGGAGTATGCTATTTACCCAAGAGGAGATAAGGGAATGTTTCCTTTACCTCTTTAGTCTGGGTTGCTATTCCTGGCTCCCCGTAACTGACTTTAAAAGTGGATGCACGGGGCTTCTGCTGATGCATAAACAATGTACGTGAATTACATTTTCCCTGAGCATTTCTAACCTGTGTCTGTAGCTGAGTACTGAATGAGACATTGACAGTCACGCTGTGCTTCTCGTACCTTTCTAGCACTCTGTCTAAATGTGGCCATGCCGCAGTTGCAACGCTTTATCCCTTCACTTGGCAACATACCTACATACCAGTCCTACCAACTTCTATGATTGATATTGCCTGCTCTCCAACCCCGTTCTTAATTGGCATTCTCTCCTGCTCATTACCACAGCTCCAGGACCTGCCCATAGAAGAGGTGAGAATCGGGTGAAGCACAGTGGAGGGACAATGTCAGTGGTATGAGGCTGACCTCTCTGGAATAATCTCTGTGGATGCTGTCTTAATATAAACTCTTAAACTTTTCTGAGACAGTTGGTCAACTTGCCAGATACATGTCAGGGTGTTCCATTGTTATCAAAGATAAATAATATTCACTGTTCTTATAGACAGGCTGCAGTTGCACAAAACTTGTGTTTCATGTGTGACGTCCCCTTCCACTGGGGACGTTGTAAAAAAAAAAAAAAAAAAAGTGTTTTTTTTCTGTACAGCAACATACCCAGTCATAAGAGTCAGTGTGTTTTGTACATCTTTCCCCAGGTTCTGATTGTTGATCTTTGTGCTGACAAGTTCTTGCAAGAGGTGAGTGAAATAACAGTACCAGTCAGTCATGGTTATATGCCAGGAAAAGGCATCAACAAAAGGGGATGAAAGCAAGAAATCATCAGAAGCTAGTATTCACATATGGACTCCAGTGGCTGAAGGAATATCTTGCATTCCTTTTTGATCATTAGAGAAGGGAACAGACCTTGTTGCAAGATTGAGGTTGCATGAGGTACAGAGCTCTGCGAAGCCAAAGATGCTGCTTATCTGAGCTGGATTTAAAAACAGATACTTCGTTGGCTCACTATGTGAAGTGGACCACTAGGATTCTTTGCTGCTTTCTGGCTGTCTTTCTGTGCACTTGTTCTCTACAGGGCTTTCTCCTCTCTCATCTAGCTGGGGTGTGTTTGTTGGTTTTGTTTTGGTTTGTGTTTTTTTTTTCCCAGGAGCGATAGTCTAGGAGACAAATTATCACAGTTCACTTGCGGTTCTCTGCTGAACTTTACCTAATGTGCTTCTACATCACCAGACAAGTAGCTATAAACATACTGGAGTATTTCTAGTTGAGGGGGATATTTGCATCTCCTTTTCCTTGCCTTACTGTTCTATTTTGCATTGCAGTCTGCAACTGGAGAAAGGTATTAAAGGATTGGGTTTTTTTAACCATAATGTTGAGACTTGTCATCTTTTCTCAACAGACTTTTGTTCTTGTGTGTTTTATCAGTGGTATGATAAGCCTGAGTCTGTGTAGTGGATATAGCATGTGTTGTTCTGTGTTGGCCAGTTGTGTGTGTGACTCTGATAGTACGTAGTCGGAGGGTGCTGAGCAAGTGTTTTTCATTTCTGTGGCTACAAGACAAATGTATTGTCTCCACCAAGATATACCATATCACAGAGTAGCTTCCCTCTAATTGTTTTAGGCATGTTATGAGTATTTCTCATCTGTTCACAATGAGAAGGTTCTATTGATGATAGATATAACACAAAAATGCTTTCATGGCCATTTTTGTCTTTAGGTATCAGATGAAGATGAGATCCTGCCTCATAAACTCCAGGCTGCGCTTGTACAAATCTTGGAAGAACGAGGTGAAATCTTAGCACATGAGCAGAGTGACACACAAGGTACTTCTATGGAAAAGTGTTTTCACATTAGCAAATCTCTACAGCTTCCATGTAGTTGATATAAAAATGAGCAAACGGAAATAAACATTAGGAAGAGACATTTTAGAAAGTTGTTTTCCTGTGGTCTTACCAAGAACATCTTTCTTGTGAATGTGTTAGAAAGAAGTTTGGTGTCCTAACAATTGTTCCTCTTTTCACGATCAGTATGTGTAGAGCTCTAGTTTTCCTTGGGCCAAGTGCATCAGTTCCCATACTTTTGAGTTTTCTTTAATTTTTCTGAAGTGACAGAGAGAATGCTTTTTCTTAAACAGAGAACATAGCGAGTTTCTGTACTTTAGAGGGTAATCTGACAGATCATTTTCAAAGTTGAACTGCTTTATACATAATCTGTGAGATAAAAAAAGTGTGAGAATTTTAAAATGCATCGAGTAGCTTGAGAGAATGGCATCGGCGAGGTATGTAATTCCATGCACATCAGAAGTAACAAAGTTAGTTTTCCAGTGGGTTCGTGTTTTGTAATTTGCCTAATTCTTTAAGGGAATTAAACTTAGACTGTTAGGAGCTTACAGCTTATTAGACGCTAGATGTTTGACAGGGGAAAAGAAATTATGAATGTTTTAACTACTGGAAAAGCTTTAGAATGGAACCACCTCAGCTGCAGCAGAAAGTTGACATGGGAGAGGAATCTTAATATTTGAGCTGTGGCTTCTTTGATATCAAACACTCATCTGAAATTTCATAGTCTGAGACAGCCAGCCTAAACATTAATTGCTGCTCCTCTTTTAGAAGAGGAGTGTCCAAAGTGACGAATGTAGAGTGAAGTTTCTCCTCTGTTGTCCTCTTCACAGGTGACTTGCCTCTTAACTCCCTGGTCTCTGAAGCTTTTGTGCAGTTCTTTGTAGAGATCGTTGGACACTACTCCCTGCACATGAATGTCACAGAAAAAGGGGAGCGAGTGTTTCAGCGGGAACTGTTCCGTAAATCTCATATGTCACGCAATGTGCGTCATTTCTTGCACTTCTTCATGGAAACGCAGATGTTTGCAGGGTTCATACAGGATCGAGAGCTAAGTAAGAACGTGGTCAAAGGTGAGGTTTGATCTTACTTTCTTCTTTTACAAACTCACTTTCAAAGTATAATGTCATGTGACTTTGACTCTTAAGAAGCCTTTTGTCCTGGCAAGTTATCCTGTTGGCATTTTGGCGTATGTAATAGCTCCATGCCCTTCTAATTACTCAACAGAATTCATCTTATGAAGCAAAGAATTTTTGCATCTCTCTCCTTTCTGGGCTTGATCCCACAGCTTACATTACATGCATGATTTCCTTTTTGTAACCTCCTTGTTAATGATATAAGATGCCACATGCTAAAAGATGGAATAGCTCATCTAGCTGAGTGATTTTTTTTTTTTTTTTAATTTTTTTTCTCTTTAGGCCTTTTTGAGGTCCGTGCCTTGGAGTATTTGGAGAGTATTCCAGAGACGGAACCAACTGGAATGAACAAAATCCTTCGCAGTCTTGGTAAAGGGACACCCTTGCTTTTTGTTGATTTTTTTTTTTTTTTTTAACAGACTTAGCTATTGAACAAATAATTGCATGCAAAAGAGAGCAGGGCCCATTCTTTGCCTTGCGCGCTTGTGTCCCTTTTGTTTACATTTGCTCTTTCGGGGAACGCCGAACACTTTGCAAGACTTTTCTTTTAAGCTTTTGCATCTTCAGATAAAGTTTGTGGAAGCTGCCCAATCCTGGAGCTGTGTAAACTTGTTTGTTAACGTGGGTCACGGCTGAGAACACGCTAATGGGCAGAAGTCATGTCTGCCAGCAGAGGTGGCCACGCATGAATTTCCACCTTAAGGCATTCCTCACCCAGGTGACTCCTGGAGTGTCTTCAGCTCCTAATGCTGTTTTTTTTCTCCGCAGGAAGTAAAATGAAATTTCTTCAGAAGAAATGAACGTGCGCTGCTGCAGGCCAGCGAAGCGGCGGCAGGACGGGGGGGGGCTGGGCCTGTCCGGGGCCCTGTGTGCTGCTGCTGCCGCTAATAACCATCTCATGGCTCACACCGCTCCAGTCTCTGCGTCCCTCTCTCGGGGCAGCGGCCGCGACCGCCCCGCCGCAGCCGGCACGGCCCCGGCGCCGGGGGCCGGGGCGGGGCCGGGGGGCGGGACCGGGCAGGGGGGCGGGGCCCGATGGGGAGGGGCGGGGTTCGGAGGGCGGGGGCGGGGGGCGGGGCAGGTCGGGGGGCGGGGGGCGGGGCAGGTCGGGGCGGGGGCGGGGCCAGGCCGGGAGGGGCGGGGTTCGGAGGGGCAGGGGCGGGGCCAGGCCGGCGCTACGTCGCCGTGCCTCCTGAGAGGTGCCGTCGGCCGCCGGGGCGCGCACGCGGCTTGCGGCAGCGCCGCTTGGCGGGGGGGGGCCAGGGCCGGCGCAGGCGCAGAGCGCGGGGTCGGGCGCACCATGGCGGGACCGGGGCTGGTGGCTGGCGACGTGGTCGTGGACGCGCTGCCCTACTTCGACCAGGGCTACGAGGCGCCGGGCGTGCGCGAGGCGGTGAGTGTGGGCCGGGGCGGCGGGCGCGGGCCGGGGAGGCGGCCGCGTTCCTGCCTGACGCCCCGTGTGCGCTAGGCCGCGGCGCTGGTGGAGGAGGAGACGCGGCGGTACCGGCCGACGAAGAACTACCTCAGTTACCTGCCGGCGCACGACTACAGCGCCTTCGAGGTGAGGCGGCCCGGCCGGCCCCCCTCGACCTCGGCCGGTCCCTCCTTCTCTCCTCGACCCCGGCCGACCCCTCCCCGGCCGGGCCGCCACCGCCGCCTCACCGCTGCTCTCCCCGCAGACCGAGATCATGCGGAACGAGTTCGAGCGCCTGGCGGCCCGGCAGCCCCTCGAGCTGCTCAGCATGAAGAGGTGAGCCGAGGCGGCCCGAGCAGCCACCCGTCGCCGGCCGCGGCGCCCTCGGGGAGCGCCGGCAGGTGAGCGGTGCCCGCCGGACCCTCTCCTGAGGTGGGCGGGCGGCGTGTTCTAGGTACGAGCTGCCGGCCCCGTCCTCCGGGCAGAAGAACGATATCACGGCGTGGCAGGAGTGTGTGAACAATTCCATGGCGCAACTGGAGCACCAGGCGGTCCGCATCGAGAACCTGGAGTTGATGTCGCAGCATGGTTGTAATGCTTGGAAGGTGTACAACGAGTAAGGCCTTCATCTGCTTTGCTGAACCTAGCTGAAGTTCTGACTTCAATTTCTGTATATTTCTCATGTTTTCCTGTGTAAAAGTCCAGTGGGGATCTTTAGAACGTATTCTGGAATGACTGAGCCCATTTGAGAGAGAGCTATATGTGGAAGAAAAGGAGGCTGATCTGAAAGAGAAGGAGCCGTCCCTGTAGCCGAGAAATAGCCTGTTTGTCAATACATCCCAATCTTGAGTTTTGCAAGTTACTGTTTGGGTAGCAGTTGGTGATAGTGGGCTTTAACTGAGGATAACTAAAGGGACTAATGACAGCCTACGAAATGATAATTCAGTAGTGGAAGTAAAGATGACTTACTACTGATCCTCCTCAGCCTGGAGCCATTATTAATAAAGCTGTTGTAAAAGCCCAAAAAAGTTGTAGACAGTATGGCTGCAGGAAGCACCAAAGCTATTTCAGGCAGAGAATGTTCATGTCCACTTTCAAGAAGGGTTAGCTTAGCCTTAGATAAAGGTGTAGACAAAAGGAACACGAAACTTACCTTTGAGAGAAGGCAAAGAATTGCTTAGCTTAGGAGAAGGGAGGCAGGTAGAGGATCTATTAGCTTGCGCATATGTCAGGAAGTGAAAAGAACTGTTTGTGCTCTGACAACGTTTATATGAGGGAAACAATAATAAAAATTGGTTACAGGTAACTTTAGAATTAAAATTATAAGATGGGTGATGAGGTAGGGAGATGTTACCATAGCGTTCTAGTCAGAATAGCACAAGCATACAGTAACAAGCTTGAAGATGAAACTTGATCAGCTAATGGATATGATTTTATGATACTGTCTGATGGCAAGGGCTGACCATAGTGATTATTGAAGGTTTATGCCTTAAAACTGCGTATATTACAATTGGAGTGTTTTGGCGTTGTGTCATTCCCTTCAGGAGTGAAGAGCACAGACTGCACTGAGAACAAGTAGTCTGGTGTTTGCATTGAAGTGGCTTGTTGCATCCTTAACTCTGAAGAGTTAAATGGCAGTTTAAATGGGTCTGATACAGCAATTGTATGTTTTCCTAATGCTTTGCTTGTATTCTGCTATTAGACATCTGGTTCATATGATAGAACAAGCCCAGAAAGAGCTTCAGAAGTTGAGGTGAGTCATTCTTTTTCATATTTTCATACTGAAGTTGGAAGGAAACTGAACCTCTCTCCCCCCCGTTGCTCCAAGCTATACAAAGGCTTGTGAATATGCTGCTGCCATGGTCATAGGAAAAAAGACCCCGTAATAACAATAATTAAGAAATCTGACCCTGCCCTCCCCAAGCGGTTACATTCATAATGCCTATTCCACTCAAACTCTGTGTTTGCTTTGTTTGGTTTTATTTTGTTTTGTCTGAACCTCTGCTTCGAACAGAATGGATTGTGCTGGAATCCTCTCTGAAATGCAGTCATGCTTTCTTTTCGCTGATGATAGACTTTTATTTCGTGTGCAGTTGTCTCGGTGAAGACATGTTCCCTGATCTTAGGTTTAGCCTCTCATTTTAAAGTGGATGCTTTAATGAGTTTACAGAGATGGATTACTCAGGGATGGAGGTTGTAGTATATTGAAATGGTGCATCTTCATAGTTCTATTTGGACAGCATGCTATGGACTTGGCAAGTAAAACTTTTCAGCTTTCGGATTTAGGTGAACTACTGTCATTTTCAGCCTGAAGATGGGACTGTATACGGGGACATGGGTAGAAGGCAGGTTGCGTAGTGATTCGTATCTCTTATCAGTACCTGCGTGTTTAGATTAGCTGGAATTGCTGTCTTGGACAGAATCACATGGGAAAGGGTAGAAGCAGAACTTAAGCTGGGAAGGAAGGCTAAAGGGACACCACTATGTATGGCAAGGAGGCTAACAGATGCATTAGCAGCGTGAACTAAGAACTACTTAGAGACCAAAGCATTTTAAGTATTCTGCACTTCTCGGATGCTTCACTGAATTACTGAATTTTGTGAATGATTAGCAGTTCATCTTTGCTTTTCTGACTTTTTTCAGAGAGAACAAAACAGATTTCCTGTATTCTGCACTTGTCCAGGAGCAGTAGGCTTGAATGTTTGAAGTTTTGCTTGTAGTAGAGCGGAGGGGTTTTGGTTATTGTTTTGGGGGTTTTTGTGGGGTTTTCTGTTTGTTTATCTCAGGGTTCTGTGTGCAGCCCTGTACTGGGATTTGTCCATCTATATGTTGTAGTTATGGTCCTGGCTACACGAGTGTTTTCTGGTAGTACTTCTAAGGATTAGGTGTATTTTGAAACTATCAGCAGATACTACAAACTTTAAAGAAAGGAGACAAAAAAATACATAGATCTTTTTCTCCCCAGGAAAAACATTCAAGATCTGAACTGGCAACGGAAGAACATGCAGCTCACAGCTGGGGCTAAGCTACGAGAAATGGAATCGACGTGAGTATCTAGATTTTTTTTCTGTTAAGTCTTCCACAAGTACATGTTTTGCTTGAGATTCTTCCACACAGAGCATCAGTGATCTTTCAGTACTATTGTAGGATGTTATCGCGTGAATACTGTTGCTTTGCACAAAGTGTTTTAAAGGATTTGCAATTCAGGTCTACATACTAGTTACTATGGTTGAATGAATCAATGAGCAACAGCTGTGAAAAGGACTGCTTGACATTGCCTGTCTAAATTGTTTCTTAAACTCTTCTTTATGTAAATATTGGCAGTTAGTGGATTTGAGTCTAGTAAATTAAATTTTGTATGTTAAGGTTTAACAGGGTTAAAAATGACTTTTTGTCACTTTGGTTGTTCAAATTACCATCCATATCAACTAGGGTTTATCCTGTACTGAGAAAAATACTGCTTTATTTGGTGTCTTTGTGCTTTCTTTGGAGCAATAATTGTCTTTGATTTTAAAAGAGGACTGTTAAATAACACTTGAAGTCTTTTTTTATTTCTTTTCCCTTCCAGATGGGTGTCTCTTGTCAGTAAAAATTATGAGATTGAACGAACTATTGTGCAGCTAGAAAATGAAATTTCACAAATCAAACAGCAGCATGGGGAAGCAAACAAGGAGAATATCCAGCAAGACTTCCAGTGACTTGATCCTTACTGTCTTACTGCAGCATACATTTGAAAACAAAACAAAACAAACAACTTCAGAGATGCCATGTGTTTGTAGACACCTCTAGTTGCAGTTGTGTATGGTGATACTTTCATTGTTTCTTTTCCCTGTTTTAAATTCTAGGAGGAGGTAGGGTAGACGCAAAATGCCCTGTTCAAATGTATTATGGACAGTTAAATGTACTGTGAATTGTTTCACTTCTTACATACCTAAAGTAGGAGCTCTTAAAAAAAAAATGGTTCATGTTTTTGCATTTTCCCCTATGCCTTTAATAAATATTGTTTTGCTACCTGTATGGCTTCTGCTTCACGTTCAAAAACCAGCCTGAGCGCTGTCCAAGAGGGAGGCTTTGCCACATGGACCCACTGAATGGCACAGCATGGTTGATGCGAATTCAGTGTGGGAGGCCGTGTCTGGGGAGGAGTCTGCTGCTCGGCATTACAGCATTCCTAACTGGCCTGTGCCGACCCAGGAGAGAGGCTAGGACACAGCATATAGCGTTGTAAAGGTAAACACTTATCCATACGCGTGAGGTGTCCCCGTCGAACTGCGCACGCCCATGGGGTTTTTCTTCAGGGGCTTTTACCCTGCACTACAAGGGTGTGATACGAATCATCCAATTACCTTCTAACGTGTATTTCTAACTACCCATTACAAGCTGGTACAGCACAGTGACTGTATTTTCGCAGGTCCTGCGCCTCAGCATCCTTGCGGCTTATCTGCTACCCGAGACGTTCCCATCGGCACCTCCCGCAGTGGCGCCACGGCTTCCCCCGAGCTGCGGCTCCTGCGGCTGGCTCTGAGGACAGAGGTGCCCGGTCGCTTGTTCTTCGGCGGGGGTAGGTAAGGGGCCTTGGCTCTCGAGATAATGACGCAACCGTGACGCTGTTCTTAGCTCCTCCTTCCTGTGGTGTCTCCGCAGTTTATATCGCATCGGGGCCGGTTCCGAGGGGGCCGTAACGGCCTCCAGCTTGGCACAGCGGTCAGGGCGTCGGTTCCTGGAGGGGCGGTGCGGCCCTTCCTCGGCCGTGCGCGGCTCCAGCGGGCGCTGGGCTCTGGCTCGGTTCGGCGGGGGCGCGGGGGCGGGGCCGCCGTGCTGCCCCTGGGCGGCCGCAGGGGGCGGGGCCCTCTCGCTGCCGCGCGCACCGCCCCTACAGGTGCCGGCCCCCACTGGCGATTGGTTGGGGAGCCGCCGACGCCGACCAATGGAGATTCACCCCGCGGTGCGGTGACAGGCCTGCGCCCCGCCCTGGCCGGCGCAACGTCACGACTCGTCTTTCCGGACGCCCCCTTAACGACCGAGCACGCGCTCCTGCGCACGGCCTTGCGGGCTGTATCGAGCGCGCCTGCGCGAGCCTCGGGCCCGCCTCCCTGCTGGGGCGCGCGCACGGCGCGTGGTGACGCTGTGCGTGCGCGGAGCGGGGAGTCGGGTTCAAAGGAGGAAACATGGCGGAAAACAAAGGAGGCGGCGGCGGCGGGGAGGGGGCTGCCGAGGCCGGGCCGGTCGTCGTCGGCGGCCTGGAGCCCACGGCCGCGTCCCCCTCCGGCGCCGCGCCGCCCGCGCCCGCCGCCGCGCCGCCCGAGGAGCGGGAGAGCCCGGGCGCGGCGGCGGCGGAGCGCGGTCTCGGGGAGGCCGAGGCCGAGGCGGCGGCGGCGGGGCCCGGTGTCGTTCCAGGGCCGGGCCCCAGCCCGGTGCCCCCGCTGACACCGGCGGCGCCGGGGCCCTTCTCGCTGCTGGACACCTGCGCCGTTTGCGCGCAGAGCCTGCAGAGCCGGCGCGAGGCCGAGCCCAAGCTGCTGCCCTGCCTGCACTCCTTCTGCCGGCGCTGCCTGCCCGAGCCCGAGCGGCAGCTCAGCGTGCCCGTGCCCGGCGGCGCCAACGGCGACATCCAACAAGGTGAGCGCGGGGGGCGGCCGGGGAGGGCTGGCGGCGCCCGCCCGCCTGCGGCTGCCCCGCGGTAGGTTTCTCCACGCTGCTCGCTGGGTTCTCGTCTCTGGGGCTGAGCAGGCGTTCGGCTTCAGCGTCTCTGGGTGTGAACCCGCGGTTTTTCCCGGCCTTGTTTGGCAGCTGTACCTGGAGAGGCTGCGCGCGGGACCGCCGGTGTTTCTGCTGCCCTAGTCGTCTGTGGTCTGTCTTACAGCGCCGGTCAGCAGCTTGCTTCGTACTGCCAAGCGACGGCCGAAACCTGGAAGTTGGTCTACCTGTTCCTGGAATTATAGTGTGAATTGCGTTGTGCGTTTTGGTTTGTTTTGGCTTTCAGGGGTGCTACAGTAGAGGCGTGTCTATGAGGAGGTGTTTGACTGTTCAGTACTATAGCACTTGAAAAAAAAAATTTGTCGAAGTGAAATCTCGTTCGCTGCTGTTATAGTATTACATGCTCAATTGGAAATGGTGTCTGCAGTACACCTACTTTCAGATACGTGTTTCCTGTGGACTGAGTGAAAACATTGCAGTGCTGTTTGTCAGTGGGCTCACTGTGCCTGTGCGCTCTACACATAGGTAACTTCTGTGCCACGGAACAAGTGTAGACTGCTCCTTCTAGTGTTGTATTGAAATCACAGCTTAAATTTTGGTTTATTATTTTATGTGTTCAGGGATGGAATTGAAGAGCTTATGGAGCTTTTAATGGAGTGACTCACACGCTGTGGTCTACAGACCAAACTAGGGCTGTGGTAAGTGGTTTTGCAGGTCTTAACTGGGCCCTATGGTCAAAGAGATCTTGTTTGGTGACATCTTTCTGGTTTTAGCAAGGACTCGAGCCTTTCCTGTGTTGCATAGTGAAAGACTTAACCTGGCTTGGTCGTGGTTCTTTCATCCAAACTGTTCAGCAGTGGTTCATCTAGGATGTGGTCTTAGAAAGTCCATCAGTTTTTAGAAGATTATGCGTTAAATATAGTTCATAAATGCACTTAACTAAAGCACTCAGTTGGTCTTGTAGAATCTGGAATTTAACAAGAAGCATCACATTTTGCATTACATATGCTAGTGAAAGACACAGAACTTGGAAAGCTAGGTTTATTTTACTAGCAATTAGCAGGATTATCTGAATCCCACTATGTTTGTGAGGATACAAGTGTGGGAACAACACAAAGCACAGCTTCTGAAGTATATATAAACTGGAATGTCAGTTCTTGTTGTACACACTTTAAGAATGCTTGATTGTGTGCTTTGGTGAAGTAAGAATTCATCTTTGGATTGCTGCATCAAAAACTTAGCTGATGGGAGCGGGATGTGCATGTAGGGTCCAGGAGAGTATACTGCTAAAGATGTGTATGATCTATCTGTAATGGTACATAAGCCTGCGTGAACAAATGTATTAGCTCAGCTGGTCAGTTAAGAACGAGACATTGATCAACCAGAAGATGCAGTTTTGTGGGCAGCGCGCTCTGCACATTCTAAATGGAATCGTTTGAATGGCACATGAAATGCTTACCAGTAAATCAGGTACAAAATGGACATTCTCAACACACAGAGAAGTACCACATTGCTTAGTCATGCAGGTTCCTTCCCTGTTGACATGGGTTATGATAGTCATGAAGCATTACTTCCACTTCTACTACTTCTCTAGTCTCTTTAATCATGAGCAGGTGTTTTTTCATGAAGGAAGAATTAATGGGAAGTTGTACTCATAGCTACACCTGAAGCAGGTTACACTTAACTGCGGACTCTCACTGCTGGATTATATGATGTACTATTTTATATGCATTTAAATTTGCCTGCTATTTTTCAGTGTCTCTACACCTAGATAAGAGAATTACAAGTGCTATGGAAAAGAACTGAGTTTTTCTTTTGATATTTTCCTGGTTACTGTCTTAATTAGTTTCATATTTTTCTCTGTAAGAGTTGTCAGAACTTAAAATAGTAAATATGTGTATTTATTGGGTAATAAGCGTGGAAGCTACTTAGCAGGAGCTGAGCGCGAGGTCAGTACCTACAGAGTGGTTCTCTGAGTGACAGTACCCTTTCCCGATGAAAGCATCCTGCTGCTCTTGTAGAGAAAACAGTAAGGATGCTTGAAGCCAGTAGTTTGTGGTCTATGTCAGCATCTCTTCTTCTACCCTGTTGCCATTCCCTTGAGAGACACTGCTAATGAAGACAGAAGAATGGTCTCAATTCCTAAAAGTTTGAGAAACACTGACTAAAGTTTAAAACAATTATCTGAAGTTGTGGTTTGCTGTATTGTAAAGAAATAACTGGAAAGTTCATACATGTTGCACTGGTGAAAGAATTTTATTTGTTGTTGTTTCCATTTATATTGGGGGAAAAAATTAGAAGTTTTGGGGTATATGTATTTAAAACATGTATTTTTATGTCATTTATTTAATTAACATAAAAAGTAGCATCTCATATTCAGTTTAGTGACTTAAAATGCACATTCCAATGACCTATTATTTGGTGGATAGATGATTTCTTAATGCCTGGTGTTTCAGCTGTCCAACTGGACTCTTCCTTTCAGATTGAATAGTTTACAAGAAAATGCCTTCTTGTATTTGTATCACAGTATTCCGAAAAATGTTTATTTCTAAGTTAGAGATTTCAGACGGTTACGGATACTGCAAAACAACTTTTTATGCACCCGCTGCTGCTTCTGCTCCTGGGAAGATAGGTTGTTTTGAGATTTTGCTGCCTCGCCGAGATATTTACAATCTGTTTTAAGAAGATTATCTCAATAGAGAGAATGTGTGGCTCTCCCAGCTCCTTGTGAATGTCACAATCTTCATTAGGCTGAAAAACTAAAAAAGAGCTGCAAGATGCTTTCAGAGAGCCTAAGGGACACATACACAATTGGTTAATGTGCACGTATGTATAATTTGCAGAACAATACGTTTACTACTGAGTGCTGTAATATATAGTATTGTAAATTACTTTGGTACGCTGAATTCAACTCCCATACCCAGTGTTTGTGTATTTAGAAACGATGCATTAATCACACCTTAAATTACGCAGTAACTATTTTTAATTTGCTTTGGAAGGGGGACATATAAATGGTATGATGTCTGTGAGAATGTGACATATCACTTAAAATGAGTTCAGTAGTAGTTACTCTATTTTCAGCCTAGAAAGCTGAAAAATTCCTGCATCGAATAGACTGCTTAAGCTGTGTAAATGGAGGCCATCTTCATTTCAGTGAATTTTAGTACATATCACCTGAACTCCCTTGATTCTTTAGCTTTCTCCTGTGTTGATGAGTGAGGGTCATGAACATATGCTGTAGCCCGGCAAAGGCTGAGTCCTGAAAAATCTTTAGTTCATATTCTGGACTTACTAAAAATCTTGGTCTGAAACTTAAATTTCAGTCTAAATTAATAGTATATTTTAAAATAATGTTTTTGTCTGAGAACATTCTGGGCGTGTGTTATTTTTATAAGAATTGTCCATGACTGCTATAAATCGGTTTTCCTTATTGAATATAATGTGTTGTCAGTTCAATGCATGACAGTTGTGATAAAAGCAAGGATTTTGTCAAAAAAAAAAAAAAAAAAAGCTGAGTTAGGAGTGGACCTTGAAAGCAGTTAAATTTTTTTATTTATTTATTTATATTCTGATAGATTTCAGTCTGATTGTGTCACTCACTTGACCTGTGAGAGTTTATTTCAAGGTCTAATCACTGAAACTAGAACAGGGGTTTTGATGTAAGGCTACGCAGAAACATATTTGGACCCTTACATTTCTGAGAGAAGTAAATATTATGCACATGCAGTAACTACTATTGGTGTTCTCAACCAATAAATGAAACCTGGCAGAGATTCATTCCTTAGAGGACTGCATACATGCCAAGTTTGAACTTAAAATGGAAGTTTGAGTTATTAAATTGCACGAGTGCTTGCAAATATTTCCTGAACTGTGAAGCTTTATCATCGTTATAACAATGTAAACATCTGAAAGGATTTTGGATTTTCTTATATTCACTTAGTACTTTTGTGTTGGGAATCAGCCTGACACATTTCAAACCAAAACAAACACGTGTTTAAAACCAGATGTCTAAAATGATGCTGTTCACTCGACAGTAATTAGCGTTGTAGAAGGTTGACGATGTGGTAGAGTTTTAGGCTAGTGCTAACTGATGCGTCATAAGTATCAACAGAAAATCTGAGCCATTTCTTTAAAATGAATGTTCTTGAAAGGGCACAGCATCGCGTAGGTTGGCAGGGACTTGCAGATGTGTCTAGCTCGACTTCTTGCTCAAAGCAGGGCTGGTTAGAGGAGGTTCTTTAGGGTCTTGTCCAGTTGTGTGGTGACTGTCTACTGGGATGGCAACTTCACAACTTCTCTGAGACTCTGTTGCAGTGTTTGACCATCCTTGTTGTAAATATGTACAATATATTTACAACATTGGAGCAAGTTTTGCCTTGAACCTGCTTGTATGTGTTAATACTTGTCCTTTTACTGTGCCCCTCTGGGAGGAGCCTGGCTCTGCCCCCCTGCCCTGTCAGGTAGTTGCAGACAGCGGTGAGGTCCCCGGTGCAGGCCGAGCGGTCTCCGAGAGGTGCAGCCTCTCCTCACGCGTGGTGCGTTCCAGCCCTGATCATCTTGGTCACTGCTGCTGGGCTTGCCCCAGTTTGTCAGTCTGTCCTGGACGGGGGAGTCCCCGGCTGGGCCCAGGGCCCAGTACCCAGGTGTGGTCTCCCAGAGTGCCGAATGCGGGGGAGGATCGCTGCCCTGGACCTGCTGGTAGTGCCTGCTACTGTGGCCCAGGACGCGTTGGCCTTTTTTGCTGAAGCGCGTACTGTTGACTCCTGTTCAACTTCTGGTCCATAAGGTACTTTAAACATTGTATTTTAGAGTATTAAAGTGAGGTCAAAGTTACTTTTTTATACTCGTGGTTTAGGGGTTTAGTACTCTTAAATGTCATGAAGCAACTAAAGAATTGATAAAGATTTTCATATTACAGACCAGAGCTTATGTTAAAGGAGTTGGGTCTTATGAAAATAGGAATTTTAGTATGCAGGGATATTTAGGAATGCAAGTGTTTGGGTTCAATATTTGAATAAACTTTGAGAGATACTTTGAATTTATAATTTTGAACTACTAGAAAGACTCCCTACGTTAGCCCAGTGATGGAGGGGATCAAGTGGTGAGTGGTGCTACTGAAGTACAAAGTGCTTTTTGTAGTGTCTTATCCCTTGATCACGTACATCGTGTGCATGCCGTGCCCTCCCCATTCGGATCGATGATCTCGTCATCCTCAGCAATACCCTTTATTTTGTTGCCAAAGGCTGTCTTGGAGTTAGAACTTCAGTGACTTTACTTTCCATTATTGCTTTTTTGTTCTTCGTAAGGTTTAAGAAGTGTTTGGTTAGGCTGTGATGCGTTCATTTCAAGTTGACTGAAGTCAATTTGGACTTGAAGTCAACAAGTAAATGTATGGATCCTTCAGTATGGAACCTTCTTATAAAAGTTAGCTATTTTGCTTTAGCTAGTGCAATGTTTGTAACAAGTAGGTTAAGTTTCCATGGCTAGTTGTAACTGTGTTCCCCTTTCCTTCCTCCCTGCTTCCCCTTTCTCTAACTCCAGGGCTACAGTGCTGGAGGCTCCCAGCCAGCTTCTCTCTAGTGCTTGTAAACAAAAACTAGAAAACCAGATCGAGAGGATGGTAGCATGTGGGTTTGGCTAGGAAACAGGTTAATTCTTGCTGGCTCGGGAAGCCTTGCTCTTCTACAAATGGTCTCTGAAACATCTGATGAAGTTTGAGAAGGGAATTTCTAGAAGTGTGGGTAGGGAAGCAAAGAATAAGATTCAGAAAATTTTGGGTTTTTTCTTCTTGTGCAAAAGTAGTAGGTATGAGTTGAACACATACTGTCTTACTGGGCAGAATGTGCCTTGCCTAGCAAAGATGTACTGGGGGCAGATCAGTTGATTTCAGCTTATGTTAAAAGTGCCAAGAGTCTGAATTCCTTAATATCAAGCTGGAATGGGTATAGTAGCCAAAGACTTGACATAAGCTTTCTCTGGAGATGATCTCTCTGGTTTGATCCTACAAGACTGGAAGTATAGAGAATCAAGCCTTTCCCCCTCCATCTCTGTAGCTCTCAAGCATTTTTAAAATTTGGAAGACTATTTTAGTGTTGTCAGGATTAAGATGTCAGACTGGAGAAATGAATGCTAAGCAGGTTTTGACTAAATTTCCTGTTGAAACTAGTTCAAGATGAAGGCTTTCATAGTTATATTAACCTGTTGAAAAAATTGCCTGTTTTGAGGTGCATGCAAATAGCCATCAGAGAAATGTTGTTACCCGTGGGAAATTTTAAACATAAATATGTATATAAGGTATTCTCATAGTTCAGAGTTACAATTAAGAAAAATACTTTTGTTGCAGCTTTAGGTGTTAGTTGGCAATGAGAGATTAAAAGCATCTTCTATTTGAAATCTTAAGTTCTTTGAAATGTTCCATTGTGATTTGCTGCTGGATTATGTTGCAGATTTTTTAGCAGTTTTTCTGTTTTTATGAAAAAAAAAATTGCTTTTTCTCCTCAATTTACTTCAGTTTTGGGCTTTCTAACATCCTTTGATGTCTGTGGTCTAGTTTAGTGTGCTTTATCTAAATCATAAGCATCCAAAAGGATTACATAGATGCTACTCTCATTAGTGTTCTTAATAAAGTCTTTGACTTAGAAATATCTCGTGCAATTTAAGGAAGACGTGACTTCTAGCAGTTGTATAACTAACAGTTCAACACGTGTTGCATAGTAAAATTTGTGCTACTTGCCTCTCTTTGCTCTGACAAAACTCTTCACCTGAGGTATTCTGTGTTCTGCTTCGGTTAGAAGTGTAGGTGATAACCTCGGCAGAAGTTGCCAAGAGAGCTGGAGCCATACCAAAATGTTCTTGTTGTACAGCTTTTCCTTGGTTTCGCAGTTGTGATCCACAGCCTGATTTGCAGAGACGTGGGCCCCCGTGCAGGACAGGGGCAGCTCTTCCTGGGGCAGTGACCGTTTTCGGGATGTGGCCGGTGTTCCTGTTTCCATCCGCCGCGGGCTCTGCCTCGAGTCCCGTCAGCGTGCCGGAGAGAGCTGGGGTGCAGAGCAGCTTGGGCAGCTCCCCAGGGCTAATTCTTGCTGTAGTTCTTGCAGAGCCATCCCTGACTACGTTCTTGTGGGGATGTGCTCCTGTCAGTTCTCCTTTGTGGTTTTCTTCAGCTTGGAGTAGTGTCTTGGGTGAATTGCTCTTTCTGACCATGTCAGGAGACTCCTTAGGAGCGTGTCGCAAGGAACCCGGGAGTTTTTCTCCCTCTGTGTCAGGCTTTGGAAACTCTGGTAGGGAGGAATGGCTCATGATGTGAGAAGATGGCAGGTGAAACCTGTCTCTCTTCGAGTCAGGTTGTCAATGCAAGGCAGGCTTTTCCTACCTGCTGGATTGGTGACTCTCAAACCAAATTTCCAGGTAAGAAATTATTCCTGCCTCTCACTTAAATCAGCCTTAGGTAGGGTAAAAGGAGAGAAACAAAACTCAGTTTAGGCTACATGTATGTAGCAGCGGATGGGGGACAGTAAACATGTATGATTGAAAATATTTTTGCTGTTCTGGATAATGTTTGGAGAAGTGTGTGACAAAAAGTAGAATCTGATCTGAATTGCACAATGAATTGGGAATAGGATGTAATTCATTTCACAGTGCTACTGGAAATGGCAGGGAGGGGAAAATTCGGTACATATAGCCGTGTATATCAAGTACTGTGGAAGAGAGGTAATAAGTGTTTATGCTTGTGGTTGTTACAGGTCTTGTACACCATTGTGAGGTTTGTGATATAAACAAGTAGAAAAAACAGTGATGTCAGTCCTCTTAAATGCGATGTAAGAAGCTTGGCAGCCCTCTCCTGTTATCTGCAGCCCTTGTAAAATAGTTCATCATTTTCCATGGCCTTTTAGGTCCAAAGACTGATTATTCTTGGATTTCTTCATGAAAGTACTGATATTCACAGGAGCATCTGTGGATGGCTGGTGAAGTTTGTGGGGTACTACTTTTTTTTTTTTTTACTTTTTTTTTTTTTTTTGGCACCTGAGGTATAACTATTCCTGTAGTTAATGCTGATGACAGATTTTGGTGATAGTGTACTGTAAGTCAGAAAGGAGCTGTAGTTCAAAATGTTTTAGACCCTCAGTGCAGAGTTTCATGTAATGCGGTCAATACTTACTGTTTCTTCTAATATTTTTGCCAGGGAAGAAGCATTTCTGTTTTATGGTGAGGTGAAACTGAGCTATATGGGATTTGAAATGTGAAGTCTGAAAGAAACTTCCTGATTCTCAGGTCTTCACTTTAGTGCTGCTTTTAACCTCTGGAGTATTGATTTGTGGCTTCAAAATAACATGAAGCCATCTTTGAGACCATAGGAAGTCTTTATGGTAATAATTAGGATTGGGGAGACATCACAAACCAGTCTGACCTTCATAATTTCTATGAATGTGTCTAATTCTAATTCAACTGTGATTTAGAAAAAGATTGATCTCTTAACAATAGTTTTTGCTGTGTGCTATCTGATACATTCCTTGGAAGTAGTTACATGCCTTTCTGAAAGCAGAGTTACAGTGGAAGTGTGTGTACTAGGGCTAATGTGTTTTGGTTGATTGGTTTTGGTTTGGGTTTTTTTTGTTGTTTTGTTTTGGTTTTTTGGTTTGTGTTTTGTTTTTTTGTTTAACAGTATTGAGCTTCTAATTTAAATTGCAGAAAAACAATGTAATAAGTTCTGCTGGAGTATAATTAGGGTGATATTTTTACTTCATTTTAATTTTCTCGTGTATGAAATTTTTGACCTGAAACTGGGCATGAAACCTTGTTTTTCTAGTAGGTTATATAAACACTTGAGCCTTAGTTTGTCTTAAAATACATTCTCATTAAATTTTTACCATAAACTTTGTTAGCTTGCAAATTATCTCAAGTTTTGACAAGTAAGGATTTCTTTCTGTTTTTCTTCTATGTAAATGCTCTTTCAGTGTGATTTTTCTTTACTTCCCCTCTCCCCTCACAAAATCAGTCACATGGGTATCTTTTCAGAAATGCAGTTTGGTTTCTAGTACAAATGATGCTGCATTAATTTGTTTTATATTAGATTAAAAGACCAGGACATGAGTGAGTATGAGTTGTATAGTGGCTCGTACAATATTGGAAAGCTACTGTTGGAAATAATGGCCATTGAGATGTGAAAATGAAGTGTAATCTGCTGAAGGAGAATTGCAAGGCCTTGTCTTAGGATTGTGATCTATTGAGATATGTGCGGAACACTGGTGTCACCTTATGTGCAAAGTGTATTTGAATATGGAGGTGCAAAAAGTGGGTGTTTGACTGTGAGAGCAGTATTTGTGGACTACCTGTTGCCTGCGTCTTCTTGGACGAAGCAATGGGCAAGGTGGAATTACCTGCAGTCAGAATCCAGCCCGCGATTGCCAGTTGTATTGCTCTTCATCAAAAGGCTTGATTTTATTCAAACTTTCAGTGATTTGTCTAGTTTAAAAACAAAACAAAACCTGCCTTAAAGGAAGTGGTTTGCATCTGTGGAATTTGACTTTGCGTTGCGTAAAGATAATAGATCTTGGGCTGCTGTGTTTGTTTTTTTTTTTTTTTCCCCTGCAATATTTTGTGTGATTAACCCAAGATAGCACTAAAAATCAGGTTTAGCTGTGGTCTGTTGTAGATGGAATAGTTTTAATGGTAAATGTGTGAAATTTTTGTTCTGTAAGTGTATACACATCAGCTGATAGATGGCTTTCATATAGTATTCCCTAAAGAATTTTATCTTTCGGTACTAAAAAAATCTCAAGGTTCTGCATGTAGGGGAGGCTTCATTGTATATATGAAAGCTCTTGTACATATAGGTACTGAAATACTGGTTATTTTTCACATCCTGCTTTCAAAGCGTGTTTGGTTTGATGACACGGGGAATTTTTAGTTGGATTATCGTTGTTGCTCTGCAGTGAATCTTCTGTGTTCTGAAGCCATCGTTAATTTTAGCACTTGAAAAAATTAATGTTAATTTACTACTAATGTAATTAATCTCCCTGAAATAAGTCCTACTGTTCTAACTGAGTATCCACAAAGGAGTTGAGCATCATTTAATTACACTTACTTTTCGAAGTTGTTTCAGGTGTCCCAGTGTATAAAAATACCCAATTGCTTTGAAAGCTTCTCCTTGAAAATGATACTCACAATAAAATAGGAACTTGATTTAAGACTAGATGACACTTCTGGGAAGAAAGCGTTAACCACTACCTTAGTGGTAAATAAGTTTTCAAACCTTTAATGTAGGTTGTTCATAGAACATCTCTAAATGTCAGTTTGGTTCATGTAGTAACTTCTTTGCAGCTCTGCTGAGGACTTAAAACTCTAATTTAGCAATTACAGAGGATAACAAAGCAGGGTACTGGAAGGGAACTAGTCTAATTGATATCTAGCATTAAAGCTATGTGTGTCTACATTTACATGTATATGTGCAAAGTGTTGTATGTGCCGCAGAAAGGCAGGTGTAGTTGGCATGAGAGGATTTTTTGCTATCAACTCGTGCTTTTTGGCATTAGCCTTCCCTTTGAAAAAAAACTGAAAGCTTCAGATAGTTTGTGTTACTGCATCTGCCTCCCTGACCTCAGAGAAATAGGTTGTTAGAAAGCATCCTCTGTTGTGTCTGGGAGAATATTGTGACACTCTACTACTTTGATGTTTTCGTGAACATCACTAAAGGCACACCTGACTGTCCAGGCACATGTCTCTTAATGCTTGTCTTGAGACAGATGGGACAATAGATGGTTCTAAAAAGTAATTAACAGGTGTCTTGAGTTTAACAAACTAAAATGAGAAAAAAAAACCACGACCAATATTTGCTTGGGAAGAACAAATGACTTGGCTAAAAATATGTATTTTGGGGGGAAGAAATCAGTAGGAAAAACTGAGTATGATGTAGAAATTATCACAACTTCATTCTAGGTAAGGGATCCTTTTCTAAAGAGAGGGGGTGTGGTTTGGGGGGGCGGGTTTGTTTGTGTTTTGTTGCTGTTGGGGTGTTTTCTTGGGGGTAACCTGTTATACGTGGGTAACAGCTGTTTTTTAAGGGTAATGTCAACTGTGGAATCTGTTCATTTATCTAGGTGAAATGAGCAGTCTGAGGATTTTGTGTTCATTCTTGTTATCTTTTGATTCTGGGCATGTTGGTTTTCATGTTCTTAAAACTGGGAAACTTTTTCTGTTTTGCAGTTGGTGTAATCAGATGTCCGATATGCCGCCAAGAATGCAGACAGATAGATCTGGTGGATAACTACTTTGTAAAAGACACGTCGGAAGCACCAAGCAGCTCCGATGAGAAGTCAGAACAGGTATGGCACTTTCCTGCTTGCTGGAATTCACATGCTGTTTTTTCTTTCTGTACATGTTAATGCTTTCCAGGAAAATTATGGTAACTGACCGTTTCCCTTTGCAGGTGTGTACAAGCTGTGAAGATAATGCTAGTGCTGTTGGATTTTGTGTAGAGTGTGGGGAATGGTTGTGCAAGACTTGCATAGAAGCTCATCAGCGAGTAAAATTTACTAAAGATCATATGATCAGAAAAAAAGAGGATGTATCTTCAGGTGAGTGTTTGGATATCGCTTAGTCCTCCCTGTGGTAAAAACGTTTTCTCTTTGGCACATGTAAAAAGAGAGAGGGAAGATTGTTTAGGTAACAACCAGCTGTATGACTTTCCCCAAAGACTGAGGAAAAGTTTAGTAAAAGGCTACCAGTGCAAAACTGGTAGCTCTAAAAATAGAGGAAAAACAAAATTTTAAACTGAAATGAGTTATTTGCTAATACTTTTGTATAGTTTGATGTCCCATGTAAAAAATACCTTAAGTACAGAAGAAACGGAATGAGACTGCAGTCTTTGGAAAGGATTTAGATCCATTTTTAATAATCCTTTTATTTAGTAGAATAACTAACTAAATGGAGGGGTTGAAATCTGGAGAGTGGCCAAGGAAATTAAATTATACATTTTGCTGTACATGGTTGTAAGGAGCAATTATAGTTCTCCCAGTAGAGAAGTATATATAGATAAGCTTATAGCCATATTCAATATGATATTACTGTTGTATTGATGTTGCTGAGTAAATGTGGAATTTGAATTTATTTTAGGTTTAATATCTCTTTCAGTTAGCAAAATTTAATGTACAAAGCGTGTGTACAGTTTGTTTAGACATGCAGCTTTATTAGAAGTTAATTCTTAAACTATTGTTTGACCATATATCGTTTGTAACCTACTGAGTAATGTGGAAAACATTCTCAAAACAGGCAAAAGGTAACTGGATTTTAGCTTAGAAGATTTTATTTGTAAATGGAATAGAAGTTCTGATTTAAAGACCCGTAGGTTCTACACAATCTGGATGTATATGAAGACTGATCATATTGAGGAAGAGAGATCTTGACATTTTGCTCTCTCTCTACATTTAAAATAAATTAAGATCTTCATGATTGTTTCATTTTGCCATTTCAAAGGAGTAACACTGCTTTGCTATCTGCCAGCTCTTCTCAAAATCATATTAATAGTTTAAAAGTTTGCTATTGAGCTTAGTTCTTTTAGACAATGATCTTATTTCACTTGCTCTATCAAATAAACTCCATTTTTGGAGAGGTTTCTCTGTATGTCTTAATGGGTATTGTTTCTTAAGAAATATTACCTATTTAAGTCTCAACGTGTTAGTCCTAGTAGACAAGAAACCTTTAAGGTGAAATCCAATTATAGTGCTCTACAAAGAATTACAAACGTTTTTCATTAGGAGTGCTATATTGTGACTGTCAAGGTGATACTGTAGTTTCGCTTCCCCTCAATAACCTGAGTGGGGAGGTGCTGAAAAATGGCTGTTCCAATAAAGTAAACTTTCTGTCAGAAATTTAGATTGGTGTTTATGAAGATGGAAGCCCATGTGTAGTTGGTATGCTAGTGTATGGCAAGAATGTAGTCTTCCTTTGACCTGACGTACAGTGATCCTTAGTAACTCTCTTGATTGTGGGGAATGACTATTCATTATTTTCTCAGAGGACCTTGTTCACTTCTTTCTTGTTAGACTCTAAGATATGCCCTGGAGACTTCAAAATTTCTGTTAATGAGTGTCAGCTGTAGATTCATGAGCTCTCTTTCTTTACAATAACTTGCATGATATAACAAGCTTCAGAAATGTTGGAGACTGAGGAAGACATTCATGTTTTAAACCTTACCTGCTGTATCTTCCAGGGGCTGCTTTCCTCTGTGCTAAGCTCAAAATATCTTTAGAAGACTGTGCAGCGCTTTTTAGTACACTTGGAACTATTTTTTGACGTTATCTGTTATTTACTAAAGTGGAAAAGTTAAGCAGTTTAGCTGGGGTTTAAGTAACTCTTAACACTGGCAATGTTTGCTTTGCCTTTACCACTTCAGTTGCATATGACTTAATGAGGTTTATAAAGGTTTTGAAGTGATAACTTAGAAAACCTATGGGTGTTTGACAGTGTAAAAGTTTGCGAGGTTTGATCCATTCTTCAGTGTGTCAGAGGTGAAATTTAATCTTTAAAAACGTGTACACAATCCTGGTGTTTGTGTACAGTTTTTACATTCTTAGAGGTGCCAGTGTCTTTTGAGTGTTTGTGATAGGAGAGGAATTCCTCCTTCTCTTTGAATACAGTAAAGCGGAAACAGCTATAAACCATTGGCACTGTAAATATTTCAATGAGAACATATTCACGGCAACTTTAGGATGAGAACAGGTCTGCAGTTGTCTTTGTCCAAATTCTTGGTTGTTACTTAGCTTGGAAGTTAGTTGTTTTGCTCTTCAGATTGTCTAAATTTTATTTTAAAATGCAAAACTGGTTTATTTTTAAAAACAGAGGCCGTGGGAGCATCTGGTCAACGTCCTGTTTTCTGTCCTGTCCACAAACAAGAGCAGTTAAAACTTTTCTGTGAAACATGTGACAGGCTGACATGCAGAGACTGTCAGTTACTGGAACACAAAGAACACAGGTACCAATATTACCATGTCTTAATTCCTGTGGTGCACTTTCTCAGAGGATGAAATGGCATTGATTTAAAACAGTTGTGTCATTAAGTACTGTTGTATTTACTCTTTGTTGGACTGAAATGATCCCTCACAAAGGAGAACCTGTGTGGAGTGCTGAAAACTTCAAGTGATCAGTTGGTTGAGCTTTGTCAAATATCTTAAGAGCAGGTTCAAAACAACGTGGTCTGAGGTGATTTGGTGCAATTAAGGTGTTAACTAGCCTGGCGTTTACCAGTGCTGTCACTCTATTCAGGACTTGAATAGAAATTGCTACAGCCCTGAACACCTGGTGCTGTAAAGAAGCAAAAGTGATACAGTGAGTCATGGATGAGGTAATTTTTTGAAAGGGCATATTTTATTATGCAACAGTCTTTCAATTTAGGGTAATTTTGTAAAGGAAGGTATAAATTTTGCCTCGTAAATGAATATATTTTTCTACTACAGAGGGAAAAATTGTTTGGTTTTAGTTGATTAAAAGTTGCTTCATTCCAAGTAAAAAGAAGTGATGGGTTTTGTCTCTGGAGCTTGCTTTTCTCTTAGCTGCTAGAAAAAAGTTGGAACCTCTTAAGATACATTAAAACTTCCTGCTCTTTAGCAGCTCATAATATAGTTGTTTGAATGTTTGAAAAGGTATTTTGCAGTATTGTAATAGAGAATCTGGGGATAAATATGTATTTATCAGCCACTGCAGCACTGCTTTTCCTAGTAGGTCTACGAGTAAGGCTTCTCTGTAAAGATGCTTGGCAGTATGTTGCAATATTGAATTTAGTGTGGTTTTTTCCAGAGTAGTGATTACTCTCATAGACTGCTACAGCAGCCTAATGGAGAACTTTTACTTTTGAAATTAGTACTATTATAATACTAACAACCTTGAATATTCCTGCTGCGTTCTTTCATAGGCTTGATCATAAATATCCTGAAAGACACACTTGTCCAGGAAGAGTGGTCTCCTAGGATATGTTAACTAACTTTTTCTAGCCAGTTTCTTTGCATCTGTTTTGAGCATGATGCTAACTGATTAACAGATGTATCTTGTTCTACTTATCTATTCTCTTCCAGTAAGAGAAGAGAATACTTTGCTATTAATGTGCTTTGTTGCAGAATATTCTTTAAAAATCGTTCTATCCGCAGATGTGAATTACAGCTGATTAGGGTGACTGCTTCATCTGCCTTGAAGTACAACTGAGATTTTTATGAAGCACACTAAATCATTGAAGGAAAATCATGCCAAGTGCAAACAAGAATTGATTTTAATCTCCTGTTTACTTCTTACCTGAAATCCTAATAGTTTGCACCAAAGGAGGATGAATCACCATTTCAGTAGCAACATGGTCCAGTGTTCAGTTCAGAATTTCAAGTGAAAGAATTGCTGGTGATTCTGTAGAAAGCTGATATTCTTTTAGCAGCCTAATGGTGTTCGATTCCTCTAGTTTAGGTAGGTTTCAGTCCACGCGCTTTGGAAGCTAGAAGTATAATACAATATATAAAAAAAAGAAAAAAAAAAATCATTTGTCTGTAGCAGGAGCTACAGCAAAATTTTAGCAGTACTAGGTAAGTGTAGACTTCCCCCCTCCCCCCTCCCCAAGTGGAAATCTGATTTTCAACATAATGAAAATAGTTTTAGAAAATCTGCAGATCTCCAAGCATTTCAAATTTTGTGGCCTTTGGGCTTTAGTATTGCTACTTTTTGCATTATAGTACCTAAAATCTTGTGATACTGTCTGTCTGCAAGAACTTTAGACTGTTCTTAGAAAAAGCAGCATTCTGACACTGAGACTCAGGGATCTAAACTCTTGTAGTTGAAACTTGTCTATGGCTGGTACAAACTGAATGAACAGGAGCAGAGTTGAGAGTCGTTTCTGTTGTGAATAGTGTTCTCTTTGCCTAAGTCTCTGTTATCATAATTGTGAGTAATTTGAACCAAGGAACATTGTTATGTAAATTTGATCACATATCCAAACAGTCTTTTCCTGTTGGATTAGATTGTAATGTTCTCCTAGATTTTGACAAAAAACGATGCTACTTTCTTTTTAGTTGTGGTTGGGAGATAGTATATGTTACTTCTAATGCAGCTTATAAGATGCTTCACTTTAATTGTAGGAGTTTTCTGCCAATTTGAATGTTGGGATTTAGTGTAGTGAAGAAGGGGAGACGTTCTGGGAACCTAAGTTTTCCCTGTTGTTAACAAATTATATTTCAGAAGCATGAGGTTTACTTACTGCAAAGACAAGAAGTGGCAAGTGACTGACAGGAATCCTTGGTTTTGGGGGGAATCTTTTGGTAGTTGAGCAGTTGATCAGAAAAGATGAAAACTCTTGGAGCTACTGAATTCACCTTGCCATTTTCAACATAGGCATTTTGCTTCTGTTGCATTGTTAATTCCTCTTGTGAGGCATAGTGTGTTAGGAAAATGCAACTGATTTCATTATTTTCCTTCAATGTAGCTACTTGCACTCTTTTTCAGATGAAGTTATTGAAAGTGCCTTTGATACAGTAGCTGTTTGGTTGAAGGACTTGGAGGAGAATGATATGTTCTTCACTTGGAAATACCTGAAAAAAAACCACCATTTTTTTTTTTAACAGGAATATTTTCTTTCAGATTAAACTAATTCAGTCAAATATGAGCAATATCATCTCAGCTGAAAAACTGTTTTTCTGGGATGAGGGGTTTTTTTTGTCTCATTTAATGTGTGTTTAAGCTATTAGTGCATTTTCCTCTTCTAATGTTAACAAAATGATTTGTCAAACTCTGAAGTTTCTGGCATCTCCTTTAGCTGGTGTTTCATAGCTTGCTATCTTGTGAAATGATGCAGTGCGTTGTCTCCCTGTGTAGTTGGAATTAATAAGTGACCCATAGAGGTTCAGTCTTCTGGACACTTGCAAAGGATTTTATCAGTACTGAAATGCTTTGCACACTGATCAGCATACATATAGTTTGATTTTTCTATGTGTTTTGTCATATTTTTTCAAAATTTTGTAGCTTTACATCTAAATTGGGAAGCCTTAGTTTCAGCACGTTGCTCCTTGGTAATTGATACCCTCTTTTGCATGTTGAAAAGGTATCAGTTTCTGGAAGAAGCTTTTCAGAACCAGAAGGGTGCAATTGAGAACCTATTGGCCAAACTTCTTGAGAAGAAGAACTATGTAAATTTTGCAGCTACCCAAGTTCAGAATAGGTAAGTACCCCAAAATGATTAACTGTTACTATTACATTGCCTTTTTAATGAATCACAGTAAGGTGAATGATGGGACTAGAATAATACTTATATTTTAGTTGATTCTGTATGTTTAGTTGTATTGGACTTAATTACTTTTTGTGGAATGTTTTCTTCCCTACAATACTGTGCCTCTGTAGGAAGATGTTACAAGAAACAAATGTCAAAGCTGATACCTTTTATGGCAACTTTGAGTAGAACCAAAGATGTGACACATTCATTACACTTGGGAGGGGAAGGGGGGGAATAAAAAAGGCAAGGCAAACCTGTCTTATGGTTTCTGCTAAGTTCAGCTCTAGGTGACAGAAGTGTTGGCTGTAGAGATAAACAAATTATTCTTGAAATATTTTTGTTTCACGTGAATGCCTCTAATTGTGTAATAAAAACTTGTTTTGAAATTGAATAGGAAATTGGAAGGGGTTGGTTTGGTCTGTGGTGTTTGGATTTTTTTGGTGTGTGGTGTTTTTTGTTTGTGTGTTTTGTGTTTGTGTTTTGGTTTTTGTTTGTTTGTTTGTTTGTTTTTTTAAATTAGGCAAGCAAAGCTTAATGTAATTACCTGAAAGGAAGACGAGCTTTTCCTTAGGTAGTTTAACTTAAAAACTCCAGGGTTAGTTTAAATTCAGCATCGTATAGAATATTGAATATAGAGACAGAGAGAGCACATGATCACTGCTGGGTTTTCACCCACTTATGGTGATGTGGTATGGGTGGAGGTCAGGGAATTCCACTGTGATTCTCGGTGGTTTTGTGAGCCTTCCGCAACTTTTAAGTCATTTGCAAAATGACAGATCATCTGGAGGTGGGAAGTACGGGGTAGAAGGAAGTGTACCAAAGACATAAGGGGAAGTTCTGGTGCAAATTTTTTTTTTTAATGTACATGGAGTTAAAAAAAAGTTGTAAGGGAAGGAGAACATATGACACAACAGAGGCAAATGTGTGAAGACGGAAGTAATGAAAATGGAAATTCTTATGTGCTGATTCTACATGGAACTCTTTGAAGAGACCCAAAAGAAGACACCATCCTGAAGCAAGAGGACAAGCTGTAGAATTGTTACCTGCTTGAAGAAGAGACAGAAACCCAGTTACATGGGAAATGATTAAACTGAAAGCTCAAGAAATGTCACAGAACATTCTCTGATAAGAATTCAAGGCCAATAATGGGTGGTGCATATATGAGTAACACATTGTAATGTGGTTTTGCCTAAGAGTTTCTGGCTTCACTGAAAATTCAGTGAATTTCCGCAGCATGTGATTGAGTTGTGTAAAGATCATTATTATCTGCTGAGCCAAATGGGTAGTGCAAGCGAGGCACTAGTTTACTTTGACATGCCATTCAGTTACTTTGTTGAAGTGTAGGGCACAAAATCCATTATCATAAAAACTTTTGGGATTGAAAAAAAAATGTGTATTACAATAATGCTGTCAGTGTTAGCAGATGGTATGAAATTACCATTGTATGTGATCTTGAAGCGTAAAACAGTGTTGAAGGAATAGCTGCCTACTGGAATAATTGTTAGGTGCCAAAGCCAAGGATGGATGCCTACTGACTTAATGAAGGGTTGGTTGAGTGGTTTTTGGAGTAGAAGACCAGGTTGTGCTGTCACAAAAAAGCACGTGTGTCCAAGGTGCCTTAAAGGGCATTTGACACCAACAATGAAGATCATTGTCAGACAAGTGAGTATTGGTCTTGTGATCGTATCAGGATGAATGACATCACAAGTTCAGATGCTTGATCTAGTAGCGAAGAAGCCCTTTAAAAAAGGATAATTTAAGTCTTTATACACTCAGACTGGCTTTTGGCAACGTATTGGGCTCCGACTCCTACAAGAGTCCTGCTGCAAAGCTATGTTGTCATTCGATTAAGGCAGTATAGGATCAAATAAATCCAGAATTTGCAATGGAGTTTAAGAAATACTGTATTTCAAATTCTGTGGACAGAGCTCAAGATGATTTGCTCGAGTCTGAAGAAGTTGAGAATAGTGAAGATGCTAAAATTGAGGAAGGATGACAATGATGGAAATGATGAAGTGTGAGGTATAAAAAACTGAAAGGCAGTAGTAGTAAAGAACAAGAGAATAATGTAGACTAATGCCAGGCAAGTCTTTAGTGAAATGTTTATATCCTTATTGTGTATTAATTACAGGTATTTAATAACCTTTTTGTTACAAGCTTTTTTGGGGGAGGTGGAGGGGTCCATCTGAAATTCAGGTTGACTTCCTTTCTGGTTAATATACAATAGCATAAAAGTTTAAGGCAGCATATATAAATTCTTTGTAGTGAAAGAGACATGATATGGAGATAAATATATACGTATACATACACACATGTGGTCCTGGCTGAGTATGTCTGTGTGTGTATAAACATATAAATGAAGTGTGTAAACCACAAGGACTGTTTCATATTATTTTAAGTAAAACACAAGTTGTTAATTGAGATACTATATTGATCTCAGACTGTTTAGATCTTTTTTCCAAAAGTGAAATTTTAGATGGCTTCTTTGAAAAAGTTGATTCATGATGATTTCTCTGCAAAATTTATAGCTTGTTTGATTTCTAACACTTATCAGAACTTCGTCAATACAGAAATTGCTCCTTCGCTCTTCAAGGGTGGGAAGATGCCTGTGGTGTTTAGTATTTGGTGGCGTAGTATAAAGTGACTACCTGACAATACATTTCTCTTTTTTTAGGATAAAAGAAGTAAATGAAACTAACAAACGAGTAGAACAGGAAATCAAAGTGGCTATATTCACCCTCATCAACGAAATCAATAAAAAGGGAAAATCTCTCTTACAGCACCTTGAGGTACAGTTAAGAGAAAAAATAATAGTGGTGTTCCACTGTTTCCAGTCCCCTGTTGAGAACTTGCATTCCATGTTTGAAAACAGTTTGTTTGGTGTGACTGCAGGTGTTGCAATACTAATATTGCCTATGAATAGTGTGTTGGAGTTAAGTCTCTTGTTTATCCTTTCACTAGCTAGAGCCTGTGGCTCCTTTAGTTTTATGTCTATGCCTCAGATTCATTCAAATCAGGCTCATCATAAAGGACTGTGAAAAATCTCCTTTCCATGTTCTGTTTGCCATGTTTCTATATTATAACATAATTCTAAGGTGTGTATAATCTAGTCTTTTCCTCAAACAGCTTTTAAGGTTCATGTAAATATATTAGCACTGTTACGGTTGCGTTGCTTCTTTTTGTCTTCTGCTGATACCTTGTCTAGAAGTTTTTCTTCAGAGTGTAACTCCTAGACACAGGTCTGTGTACTTTGTCTTGAGCACATAAAAAAGCGATGCAATGTGTTTGATGCAACTTTACATCATTCTTTGCTCTGTTGGTTGTGCTAGATTGTTAAAATCAGTTTCCCTCCTTTGCTTCTGTAGGGTGGTGTGGCAGCAGGGGAAGGGAGCAGGGAAGTGGACAGGCTAGTATTAATTTTCACTCCTAGTGTCATGTTGACTGCTTTGCTGCTAAGACAATGGTGGTCCTAATGGCGGTTGTTAGTATTTGTGTCCTTAGTAATTTTCACAACTGTTGTTGACTTCTAACAAATCCTGACTCTTTAAGTATACCTAGGTTTTCAAAGACATGGTAGTCTTACCAGCATTACACCTTCACGTACAAATATGTATTTAAGTTACATAGATTGGCATCGTAAAGGAGGCAATGACTTTAAACATACTTTCCAGCTAGCACGTTACGAATAACAATTATATTCTGATTTCTATTCAAATCTATGAAAATTTACTTATGATTACTTTTTTTATATGAAAAGATGAAATTCATCATAAGAAGTTAATTCATAGCATATTGCAGGTCTGCCATGATGTGACTGAAAAATTTAAGATCAAGTTAATTACAATAGATTTCTTTTGGTTAAGGAGCAGTTATTTAGCAATGGAATAGAGTATTCCTGGAAGAAAAGAGTATTTGATCAGGCATGAAATAAATAATTTAAAATTACATGAGACTTTTGACTTTTCTTGTTTACCTAGCATTTGTTACAAGCTAGAAAAATTCCATTGGAAACTTCCTTTTTTGTGAGGTTGTAACAGTTTGCCCAACCATGTATTGTTAAATTTGAATCCTGAAGATTCAGTACTGCAACCCAGATTTTTAGCGCAAGGTTTACAGCTGGCAGGTTATCAAAGGCTGAAGACTTCCCGGAGATGGGGCTGCTGAGTTTACCTGCCGTACTCAGGAGGTGTTTAGAGGCAGTTTCTGGTTGGCGTAGGAGCTGATGTTCAGAGTACCTGGGCCACCGCTGTTGCTGTCTCTTCCAGTTGCTGCTCTGCAATTCCTCTGGTGGCAGTTGCAGGAATGCTGAAGGTACCACCCAGTAGGGAGCTGGCGGTTTCGTTGGGCCCCAGTCTGGGTCGCTCCCCCAGTTCTCTGTCATGCTGCTATGCCTCTGGCAGCAGGAGGAAGAGAACTGGTCTTGTTTTAGTAGTTGATATTTTCTTGGGATAAAGCAGAGGCTCTTCTCTGAGCCCACTATTTTCCCTGCACTTTGATACCTCTGGGAAGAATGGTAGAGTGGAATAATAGAGAATTATTACTTGATGGTTCTAGCCACTCTGAGTATGAGCATTAGTATAAGCTGCTTTGCTTGTGACATTTTTCTTTTGCTTTAAGAACTGTGATAGCGGTTTACATTTTCCTCATAAATCTGAAGCCCCCATTGTAATAAAGTTTTTGTTTCTTTGTAGAATGTAACAAAGGAGAGACAGATGAAGTTAATACAACAACAAAATGACATCACTGGTCTTTCGCGACAAGTGAAGCATGTGATGAACTTTACTAATTGGGCTATTGCAAGTGGCAGCAGTACTGCTTTGCTGTACAGTAAACGGCTGGTAAGGAAGCATCCTCTAACTTGTCTGTACAATACAGAGAATGTTTAGTCAAAAGAATTTTCTAAGTATCGTGTAGCTTCACTAGATTATATCCAAGAAAGAGACAATGAGTTGTTCATAGAATCATAGAATGGTTCTGGTTGGAAGAGACCTCCAAGATCATCGGGTCCAACCATTAACCTAGCATCACCAAGTCCACCACTAAATCATATCCCTTAGGGCCACATCTAAACGTCTTTTGAATACCTCCGGGGATGGTGACTCCACCACCTCCCTGGGCAGCCTGTCCCAATGCCCGGCAACCCTTTCGGTGAAGAAATTTTTACGAATATCCAATCTAAACCGCCCCTGGCACAACTTGAGGCCATTTCCTCTTGTCCTGTGGTCTGTTACTAGGGAGAAGAGACCGACCCCCATCTCTCTACAACCTCCTTTCAGGTAGTTGTAGAGAGCAATAAGGTCTCTCCTCAGCCTCCTTTTCTCCAGACTAAACACCCCCAGGTCCCTCAGCTGCTCCTCACAGCACTTGTGCTCCAGCCCCTTCCCCAGCTCCGTTGCCCGTCTCTGGACACGCTCCAGCGCCTCAGTGTCTGTCTTGGAGTGAGGGGCCCAGAACTGACCCCAGCACTCGAGGTGCGGCCTCACCAGGGCCGAGTACAGGGGGACGATCCCTGCCCTGGTCCTGCTGGCCACACTATGGCTGATACAGGCCAGGATGCCGTTGGCCTTCTTGGCCACCTGGGCACGCTGCTGGCTCACATTCAGCCGGCTGTCGACCAACCCCCCCCCCCCCCCCCCCCCCCCCAGGCCCCTTCCTGCCAGGCAGCTTTCCAGCTGCTCCCCCCCAAGCCTGTAGCGCTGCCTGGGGTTGTTGTGACCCAAGTGCAGGACCTGGCACTTGGCTTTGTTGAATCTCATGCCATTGGCCTCAGCCCATCGATCCAGCCTGTCCAGGTCCTCTGTAGCGCCTGCCTGCCCTCCAGCAGATCAACCCTTCCTCCCAACTTGGTGTCAGCTGCAAACTTACTGAGGGTGCTCTCGATCCCCTCGTCCAGATCAGTGATAAAGATATTGAACAGGACTGGCCCCAGTACTGAGCCCTGGGGAACAACCACTTGTGACCGGCCGCCAACCGGATTGAACTCCATTCCCACAACTCTTTGGGCCCGGCCATCCAGCCAGTTTTCCTACCCAGCGCAGAGTACGCCCGTCCAAGCCAGGGGTAGCCAGTTTCTCCAGGAGGATGCTGTGGGAGACAGTGTCAAAGGCTTTACTAAAGTCTAGGTACACAATGTCCACAGCCTTTCCCTCATCCACTGAGCGTGTCAACCATGTTGTAGAAGGAGATCAGGTTGGTCAGGCAGGACCATGCTTCATTTAAAAAACAAAACAAAAAACCCCTTCTGTAATAATAGGATAAATTTCCCAACTTGTACACCACTTTTCGTTCGTAAATTAAGAACTTAAGTTTCATCATAGAAGGATGGGGTCAAGCTCTGTAAAGGTACCTCAGTGTTTCACTTGAATCATTGCAGAAGTAGTAGTATTGTGTAACAGTACTTTGCTGTAATCCCTTAGTTGGTAAAAAATTAGTTGTAAGGTGGATGATTTCCTGGTGAATTGAGTACTTTCCAGGCTACTACCAAACTTACTATTGACAGTCCTTGTTGGTGATCCAGCAGTCTAAACCTGCTGGGCAAATGCACGCTTCTTATGTTCTCATTCTTATTTTCGTTGTCATCGACGGTCTTGTTTTTGCTTTCCATTAGATAACATTCCAGTTACGTCATATTTTAAAGGCACGTTGTGATCCTGTCCCAGCTGCCAATGGAGCATACGCTTCCATTGTGACCTACATTCTGGGCAAAAGAACGTCGTCAATTTAGGTGAGAAAAATTGTGTTTGCTTATTCTGTGTTACTTGAAAAACTACGTTGAGTTGGGGGGTGTTCACATGAGTGAGTTGGAGTGCAATATGTCTCTTAATGCAGAAGACCAAAACTCTCTGAGATGTAACGCGTCCAGTCCTTGTTACCCTCCTTATCTGCTCTGTTCTTTCTAGTAGCAAAGCTTCCTCCACAGGTTTTGGTTTCCAATGGGAATGTTTCTAGGAATGGCCCTTTCCCCTCTTAAAGTGGTTCTGATGGTTATAGTATAATACACTAGCACTAAATGGGTGCTTCAGTTTCTGGAATAAGCTTTTTTTGGCAAGTAAATAGAATCAGTTTTGCCTATCTGAACTTCATATTTGGCTGCATATGGAGTAACTAGATATCTTTATGTGTTGGAGGTTGCATGAACAAGCATAATTAGGAGGACTGTTGATATGAGCTAAGTTCATGGCTAAGTACCAAGCCAGTCCTTGTGATTGCTGGAAAGGTAGGTGAATTAAGAAGCCATGTTTAACTAGTTTAGTATTCTAAGATGTCTGACACATTTATAAAAGTAAAGAAAAACGGGGAGATACACTGCTGTTCCTGTATGCGTGTGTTGCTTGCAACTGCCACATGGTAGGTTACAGCACCATAGCTGTAACCTTTTATATCTTAAGTAGTTTTTCTCAGTGCAGCTGTTTCTTCCTTCTTTGCCCTAAAACATTAGCTTCCATGGGAGTTTGTAATAGTCTTGGTGAGATAGGAGCTTGGAGGGCTTGGAGCTTGGTGCGATAGGAGCTTGGAGTGCTCATGTTCTGCATGAGTGCTTAGTGACAGCTGGGGTCACTGGACATTTGCAGTTACGATTACTGTACATTGCTGGCTGTTGTAACATGCAGTAATAACATGCTCTTTTAAGGATGTAAAGTGTTTAATATCTTAGCCTCTTTATTATTGCCTTACCCTGCAGCAGTGTAATGTCACAGTTTTTCTTCCATATTAATCCCCTTATCGCTTATACTTTTCAAAGAGCAGGTTTTGAATGAGAGAAGAGGGGAGGTGAGCTAGAGTGGGGAGAGCACAGTGAGACAGAGGTATCTGTTAGCACCTACTTGTGAACTTTTCTGTTGGATAAAAATCTATAGAAAATCTGGCAAAAATATTGGCTCTTCCCGATGCTTTTGTGTGTACTCGCTTCTTGCTCTAAGTCCACTAGCCAGGTTTTGGTGTTCCTGTCTTTAGTCAAGGAGGTTTATGTTCATAGTAAACAAACTTTTCATTGTGTGGTTTAAAATGGTTTTAAATTTAAATGGTCAATTTTAAATGGTTTAAAATCGATACTATTCCTTCATGGGCAGTTCCTCAAGCAATTTTTGAGTGCTGTTACTCTTGTGGATTAGTCAAGAAGGAAAAAGCAAGGCTTTCCAGAACAGAGCTTCAGATGTTGTTTGAGTAGGAACCTGGGGAAGCTATATAGGAAACAGAACAGAAACTGTCAATCTCAATAAAAAGTGACATGCAGATTCCAATGAGTACATGTTCAAAGTAAAAAAAAAATCAACATTTTGCCTTTTCCCTTTAAAAGTAGAACCAGATAGCTGGAGAGGCAACATGGTCCATCACATTGTATCAAGGCAGGACTTGTTTGTAGCAGTGTTTGGTGTCATGCTTGTATAACCTGTTCTTAGTCATTCAGTGATGGGACACTCTCCACTGTCCTCCAAATATCTTTTCCCGGGCATTGCTTCCTTAGGTATAGAAACTTTATGCTCAACGTGATTTTTTCCTTTTTTATTTCTCATCTTGTCTGTTTGTCGTGAACGTAGAGAACAGTCATCTCTGTCTGTCTTGTCTTTTAGGCTGTGGAGTTCCAGTTCTTTCACTCTTTCCTCACAGGTCATGTTTTTAGGTTTGCAATTTTCTTCTTGTAGTCTCAGTTTTCTTTTTGCTTCTCCCATGTATGGTTATGGAGACTTAAAAAGCAAATTTCAAACTTAAATTGCTGTGTTACTGCTGCTGAGGAAACTGAATTAGAAACATCTGAATATTCTGCGTTTATCAACCTTTGGAATGATGGAGATTTAACTGTTTACTAGTTCTTGTTTTGTTTTGTTTAGGTAACCTTGTCATTGAAAATAAGCCAACTCCTAGTTACACTCCTAATGTAGTGGTTGGACAAGCTCCTCCAGGAACAAACCACGTCAACAAAGCTCCAGGACAAATCAATCTAGCGCAGCTTCGACTTCAGCATATGCAGCAGCAAGTGTATGCACAAAAGCATCAGCAACTGCAGCAGATGAGGATGGGACAGCCAGCTGGGTCAGTTCCCAGGCAGACAAGTCCACAAATCTTACAGCAGCAGGTAAGTATCTTGTATGTTCTTATTTCACCTTTTACCATAACACTGAGACTTAAAATTGCCCTTTCAAATATTTACAAAGCAGTTTATAAACATGAAAATCTTTTGAAATTTGACATACTTTAAATGTGACAGCTATTGGCTTTTCTTGGTGTTATGTAACTAGTAAACCTACTACTGTGGAAAGAGATTGGCTTCTTTTTTCCATGTTAAAAGCAAAAATTTTAAAAAACAAAAACCCTTGCAGCCTCCCAGGTTGATCAGCATGCAGACCATGCAGAGGGGTAACATGAACTGTGGGGCTTTCCAAGCACATCAGATGAGAATGGCTCAGAATGCTGCTCGTATACCAGGAATACCACGCCACAATGGACCACAATACTCCATGATGCAACCTCACCTTCAAAGACAAGTATATCCTGTGTACACGCTTCATTTGTGCCATTGTGCCAAACTTTCATTACAATAGATGATACCTCCAGCTGTAAATGTGTTTATCTGTAACACTTATAACTCACAGCTATGCACATTTATATGCTTTTTCATGTTGCATACTGTACTGTGACATTTTTGCTGAACATAAGAAAATTCAAACCTTAAGAATGAAGATGAATTCTAATGTTTGTATTGCGTTTTAGTTCTGGGAAACAAAACATTTCCTTTTTCACTTTTCAGTGACATTCAGCTTTTGGGTTTCTTAGAGAATAGTCAGGAATAGTGAAGTTCAAAGTGATGTAGTTGAGGGTTTTTAATGAAACCAAACTCTAAAGTGTTTTTAAATTCAAACCTGAAGCATGATGCAGAGCTCTGCCTACCATAAAGAATAAAAATTCTCGACAATGAACGTTAATGTGACTGGAAGACTGGAAAACCAAAAATTACTTTATAATACTTGAAACAGTTACTCTTTTTAAAAAAAAAAAAAAAGTTTGTAGACAGACATATGGACTCTAAAGTTGTCTTTGGAGGAAGTAATTGCTTTAAGAAAATAGAACTATATATGAAAATAATTTGGCAGAAGATGTGCTGTATATTTAAACATCTATCCACATAAAGTGTTTTTTCTTTCCAAGTAAATAAAAATAGCAGTTGCTTTGCATTCAGTGCTATCAGGTTATGTTGACAGAAATGTGAGTTTATATGTTCTCTCCCCCCCCCCGTCCCCAATTTTTTGTTGAGGACTATCATATCATGCACGTGTTGCAATTTATATGCAGTGGCTGTCTGATTTCTCTGTAATACAGTCATGGTCTCTTCTCTTTTCCTACAGCATTCTAACCCTGGGCACGCAGGGCCTTTTCCAGTTGTTTCTGTGCACAACACCACTATTAATCCAACTAGTCCTACTACAGCAACAATGGCGAGTGCAAACCGTGGCCCAACAAGTCCGTCCGTTACAGCAATCGAACTCATTCCTTCTGTAACAAACCCAGAGAATTTACCTTCCCTGCCGGATATCCCACCCATCCAGGTCAGTGGAGAAGATCAGGCACTTACGCTGCGGGTGAAGTAATGATCTGCTTTCCTTCTGTATCTTTTTTTATTTGGATACCAGTACTTGTCTGTGGAATGGTATAGTTAGTTGTCATTTAAAGTCAAAGAATTAAAATCTTCAGCCCTTGACTTGGCCATGCAACTATTTTCACTACGTGGGGCTGACCTGCTCGACCTTTGATAACCTTTAGATGAATCAGTACTTAATGGCTGTCTTATAGTAAAACTGATACTTAGATTAGTTAATCCCAAGTACTGTGTTCACTTCCTTTCTTCTGCAAGACTATCGTATAGGAAGATATCACTAGAGTAGTTGCATGTATGTCGAATGGTTATTTCTTCAGAGTTAAAGTTGCCTGGCACTTCACTGTGGTATTCCTAAATGTAACCATCAAGTGGAGGAAGTACGGGGAAAAGGTGTCCTGCTGCCCTACTTTTCTCTCTCCTCACATTTCCTCTGTACTCCAGTAGTTTGGCTGTAATCATTTCCTTGTATGCAAGAGGCCAGTGTTTACATTAGTGTTGGATCCTGGAAGGGCTGCAGAACACTTAAACTGGCCTCCGTGATTAATCTTGAGCTGTGGTGGTGGTGTCCTGCTGGAAATTCTTGCTTGCACAGTGTGACTGTTGCTGCTTCTGTAGTTTTTCACTTCATCTGCACACTGTTGGTACTCACTGGCGTGGACTGCAGAGCGGGCCCCATATCTTTGCCACAGAGAGGCAGTGGGTAGTACTGCTTGCAAGCTGAGGTAGATTTTGATGAAGTCAGGCTCATTTGGAGAGGTCAGCAGCATAAATTAACGTACATGTGGAGGCAAAGAAAGTAAAAGTAATATGTTTTCTGCAGGAGTGTTTGGAGGCCAGGGAGGGGAGGATGATGGCTTTGTCGGGAGAACAGATGTTTACATTGAAATACCCATATAAAGCCAGAGATTTGGTCATGATACAGGAAACAATAGTCTTAGAAACAAAACCTAAATTCATCCAAGCAGATGGTCTGCTGTAATATCAGTAGTAACTTTTAATCTTATTCTATAGAGGTGTCATGTTCCAGGGTTGTACATTCAGTTTCTCATGAGGCTGCAGGTACTTTGGCTAATGTAGAATAGTGGGGCGAAAAAAGGATCAATCTCTGAATGTGATTGATCTGCAGTGCTGAAGCTTTGCTTAGTCATTAGAACAAAACACAAGTATACTGGTTATGGACTGATTCAGCTGTGTGTGTCTAAAGTTCATGATACACCAAGTTATGAAATGGTTGTTAGTGGGCAAGTCTAAAACTAAATAAGCAACTTCTAGGTGCACTGAAAATGCAGAATTCTGTTAAGATGCTCTTTTTTATACCTATTCCTGTAATAGCTTGTACGGATTTTAGTTGATGAAAGACTTGGATAGGAAACTATTAGTCTTTCAAGTTACTTGCAGAGTCATAAAAACCTGCTTTGAATACAGCGTGTTTCAGACAACATTATTTGCAATTCTGCTGTCTTGCAGTTGATAGCTTTAAGCAGCTAAAGTGATAGGGTACTTGTTCCTTTGTTTTTAATAGATACCAAAATCTGTGTAAAAAGTGAATGGGAGAGAGATTTCACATCATGCTAAGGAAAAACAAGTTCATGGTTTCCCTTAATATCTTAATTGTGGAGTAACTCTTGCAACATTAGTAATCTGGTAGTTCATGTGACTAACACCATTTGTATGACTAACACACTAAACATCTGGGAACCAAAAAGTTTGACATGACCTAGAGTAAGTGCAGCCTATGACCATACTGGAAGAACACAGATACTTAGGAGCTTTTGAAAAATCTTACTTTGTGTTTCTGACTGTGGGTTTCTGTTTTGAAAGACATGGATAAAAATGTTTGTTGATTCAGGAGGAATCCTTGAAGGGATAGTGAACATTCTGGTAAAGACATGATCACAGTTTAAAGATGTGGAACTATTAAGAACCTTTAATTAGGCCTCTCTGATTCACACTTTGTGTTTTGTTTTCTTAGCTTGAAGATGCTGGTTCAAGTATTTAGATAACCTTCTAAGTAATACATTACGGCAGCCACCTACCCCCACAACCTACAAGTACCATGAATCCCTCCCCAGGACTTCAGCTCTATCTCCAGGGTCGTCAGTAAATGTGATGGGTATTCTGGTATTTAGGTGAAAATAATTACCTAGCAGTTCCTGCCAAAAGGAATTGATACTTTGATCGTTTAAAAATTTATTTTGCTCAGAAATAAATTCTTCTAGAAATTTAAAATTTGCCCTCCTTCAGAAATATCTTTACAGTAACAAACTGCCAGCACATGAATGCAGTATTCCAGATACAGTTATAGGCTATATTTTTGTCCTATGTTACCAATCCTTTTTTCTTTTTTGGGCATCAGAGGACATAGTTCAGTTATTGCCCCCAAATGATGACTAGCTTAAACCATTCTGTAGATTTGGGAGTAATTTATAGAATAGCTTAGTCACAGAAATACTTACACCCAACAATCATTTGGGCAAGGTCATTCTAAGTAGTAGCCATTGATGATAGAGCTTTCATTTGCCTGTGAACAAATTAAGTCCCCAATAACTAATGCGAGTTATTTAAACAGTGAAAATGTCCATTTCTATTAGTAAGAAGCTGATTTCAGTCATTTTATCTGTGTTTCCCTTAGTCTTCTCTCTGCAAGATTATTGTAAGATCTGTGAATGGATGGTTGCAGCAGTGGAACTTACTATGTTTCTCAAAACCTGCATGCAAAACATAGAGTCTGCTTTTCTTGACTTTATTGGTGGATGTCAGTGGATAAAATTTGAGGACTTATGGACTGAGGGCTATTGCAACTGTTTGGATTAGGTGAAATAACTATTGGGACTCTTTAACAACAGTGTGTTGTCTGTGTTTTTTATTTAATGTGGTGTGCTAGACCTTTGTTCTGTTCAAACGACTGAAAGGGCAGATGACTTATGTGAATTATTAAATTAGGATATTCTAGCAGCACTTCTGGCATTACTCAACACTAGTCATTTATTTTACTGCAGAACGTAAATTTGTACCAAGTTAACTTCTGCGCTGCCTCTTTGCAGGTTTATCCAACTCCCACTCCTGTGAGGCCACCTAGTACCTCCAGCACAGGTAGCAGAGGAAGGTGAGTATGTTATGTTAACGCTGCCAGGCTGAAAAATCAGACATGAAGAATTCAAAAAATTAATTGGCAGCGGGTCAATAGGACTTTGATATGTGACCCAGTAATGGAAGAATGCTTACATGAAGAAGAAATCCCCCCCGCTTCACTATGATTCTCTGCTGTCTTGTAAACTTGAGCTATCTTGTAAATGTTCTGACATGCTTTGCATTTAAAATTGTTCAGGAAACAGTCACTTAAATTTCTTTGCTCTGATGTGTTTTCCTCTTATGTGCTGGTATCTTTCTAGCTGTGGCTCCTCGGGCAGAACCGCTGAGAAAACTAGCATTAACTTCAAGTCTGACCAAGTGAAAGTGAAGCAAGAGCCAGGGACAGAGGAAGAGATATGCAGTTTCTCAGGAACAGTAAAACAGGAAAAAACAGAGGATGGCAGAAGGAGTGCTTGCATGGTAAAGTTAGTTTGTGCAACAGTATGTTACGGTTTTCCTAGCAGCATGTTTAAGAATTTGGAAATAATAAAGCAATTTTACTCTTAAGCCTCATATTCTCTTAACAGACCTGAAGATTGAGAGGTATTTTGCTCCCTGGCAGTATGTCTGAACTTTAAGTGTGGGCCAACTTGAGTGTTGAGCTGTCTGTTTTTGCAGTACTGCTAAGACTGCTAATTACTGGGGGTTTGTGACATAGGTACCAATAAACCGGCAATGGGACTCGCACAGTAGCTTGCTGGCTTATGTTGAACAAATAAACATTAAGTGATGGCAGATGTTTCCCCTTCATGATTTGGACAGGACTTGACCTAGTGATGTGGATGCAAAACACACCCAGTCCTTGTCAATTTTATGTATTATGATAGGTAGCTGCGCATTGAAAGTAGTCCAATAGAAAACAGAACTTGATCTCAGTTTGGTCCATGTTGAGGACTTTGTTATATCCTTTAATACTATGTCCTGTCAGACACAGGATAGTCTGTCATGTACATTTTATCTTTGGCTATTAAAATGAAATAGCCCTAGCAGTGTGGGGTGTGTGCTGCTTTTAATCCCTAACTAATAAGAGCTGCAAGTCACCCATTGTTAGTAGTTCCTGAACATTCATACGTATGTAATTACATTGAGAAATCTTCCAATCAGTCAAAAGTTCTTATGCCAGAGCATAAATAAAATACGTATGCAAATGAATATCTTTCAGTGTTTCCCAGCTATGCTTGATTTAATAGGATTGTGTACTGGGAGAAGGGTGATGGATTTGAGGATTTTTCCTAATGACAGTGAAGGTATATTTTTAACAATTTATCAATGTGTTAGGCTTGAAAGTTTTTTTATCGTGTTGTATATCAGTATAAACGAGTCTGGTTTTGAAAGGACGGACTTGTAAAAAAGTAGTTTTCAATATTGTGTGCAACTCACATCTTCATAATGATTTGCCACTTATTTTGGGAAATGAATATAGCACCTTTAAATAGTGGATTGCTTTGACTTCCAACATATGAAGAAAGATGCCCTTGTAAAATTGACTCTGATTTTCATGTGCTGCTTTCATTTCAGCTTAGCAGTCCTGAGAGCAGCTTGACACCACCACTATCCACTAACTTGCATCTGGAAAGTGAATTAGAAGCATTAGGAAGTCTTGAAAATCATGTGAAAACTGAACCAGCAGATTTAAGTGAAAGTTGCAAACAGTCTGGACATAGCCTTGTAAATGGAAAATCCCCAGTGCGGAGTCTAATGCACCGATCAGCTAGAATTGGAGGAGAAGGCAATAACAAAGATGATGATCCAAATGAAGACTGGTGTGCTGTATGCCAAAATGGAGGGGATCTATTATGTTGTGAAAAGTGCCCAAAGGTGTTTCACCTGACTTGTCATGTACCAACACTCCTCAGCTTTCCAAGGTACCAGAAACAGTGTAATGGTTCCTGAGAACAGCTCTGTGGTCTCATTCATATGGTAGATTTCAACACAGTACCAAAACTGGTGTTTCATCCTCAACATCAGCTAGTTCTGGGTGATTTCTTGTCAGTAAAAAAATCTGACATTTCAAAGGCCTGCCTGAGTTGTTTTGCATGTAACTGGTCAATGTTTATCAGATATAAACATATGATCTCTCGAAGTGTGATTCTGTTATGTAAAGTTCATTTTAAAGTCATGGTGAGAAAGGTGTAAAGTATTAGAACATACTTGGGAGAAGAATGAGGGCACGAAAAATGACCTTGACTGACAGAATTATCTTGAGCATTAAGGGTTAGTCCTTATCTTGGATATCCAAGTCTTTACTACAACACAATGTGAATCCATAAGAGCTAATGAAAAAAATCTTTGCAGCCATCACTGATGAGACTTTGTCCCTGGATATCTGGAATAACTGTGTTTATTTCTGTTTAGTGGAGAGTGGATATGTACATTCTGCAGAGATCTGAGCAAACCAGAAGTAGAATATGATTGTGACAATTCACAACACAGCAAGAAAGGGAAAACAGCACAAGGCCTGAGTCCTGTGGACCAAAGGGTATGTCTCAAATCCGTAGGAATCTGTTTCCTAGAAAAAAGTGCTTTCTCACATTAGCTATCCCCCACTGTTTCTTGAAGCTGTTTTTGCTGTGGCTGCAGCACATTAGGTATAGTTGTGGCTTTTGCAAAAAAACCCCTAAATGAATAATGAGATTTTTCTTGCTGTGACCACATATCCAGGTGTTGTGGTGACTATGTGGGAGTGCTCCATTACATTGGGAGTGTAATCATCTGGTAGCTAAAACTTGCATGTAAACACATATTCTGTATTTAAATGCAGCCTTTAACGTGCATTAATCTCTTCAATGTTCTTAATTAGAAGTTCTTTGCATTTAATATTGATAACCTTCATAAAAATAGTTATGTAAGTTTGGTGTGTTAAGTTCATGCTGTGAGAGGTGCTAGAAGTACTAGGTGCCTTCTTGTGGAAGATGTAATGATCTTGACGTTACAATCAATCTTGACAGTATTATCAAATCAAATTCCTCCAAAGGAATTACAAGCAAATGAAAGAAAAATATTTCAACAGGGAATTCATAGAAACACTCTGGCTTTGGTTTCAAATTGTTTAATTTTGCCTTGTGGGGAAAAGAACAAAAGTCTGCAACTCAGTCCTTTCCTGTTACATGTAGTTATGATTGGACAAAAGCAGTTGTAGTTCGTCTTTTTTTTTTTTTTTTTTTAATTTGACTGTATATTAGCATGCCTCTTCATGTTTGACTATAGCCTTAGGCTTTTGTTCAGGAGGAAGGAAGCAAAAAGGAGTATTTCTGCTATGTAAACAGTAAGGTGGTGTTCTGTCCTCTCAACAATGCCCTCCTAAGAACTTTACATTTTAATTAAGCTTGTGGGGTTTGCATTTTAATTTTCTAGTACTAAGCTGCTAAAGTACAAACCTATTTAAAACAGGGAGATAGGAACTTCTGGGCTGAGGATAAATTAAAGATATTAATGTGAAGCTGTTTATTTCTTTGCAAGAAATGTGAACGTCTCCTGCTTTACCTGTATTGTCATGAGCTGAGCATTGAATTTCAAGAGCCAGTCCCAGCCTCGGTGAGTCTCCTGAAAAATAGTTTGTGATTTATTTTTGGCATAACATCTCTAGAAGTCTAGAGTTGAGTTCAAGAAGGAACTGAGTGCTTTTACTTGAAGCATGTCCCCTTGATCAATCTAAAAGTTCTGGCGGTCATCCAGTATTTCATGATTCTGAGAGAGACAGAAGCTGATTCTGTAGCTTCTCCGTGCAGAGGCTCTACTCCCTGTCTCAAACCAAGGTGTTTAAAAATACTTTCAATTAGCAGTTGTTGAATGGGAAGAGGATGTCTCAGGATACCCATGAAATTCAAAATGCTTTAGGAGAGCTTTTTTTGTTCTTTTGGACAGTCTTTCAAATGAAAGGAGGAAAGAAACTGCTTTGACTCTTCTGTTTTCAGCTGTAAAAGTAGTAACTATAATGAAAAGCAGTGCTGTGCTATGATAAACACTGAAGGTTAGAAAGAACTTAAACAGTTTGAGGAAAGGAAATTGTTCTCGCTTGCTGAACTTGCATACAGTGCACGATGAGATTAGCTGATTGATATTTTGGTAAGTGAAGAAATTCAGCTGCTTCTGTGAACTATGTAGTCATTGTAGTGACAAATTGCTGTTTGTTTTTTACAGATACCAAACTACTATAAAATTATAAAGAAACCAATGGATTTATCTACAGTGAAAAAGAAACTGCAAAAGAAGCACTCCCAACACTACCAGACTCCTGAGGATTTTGTGGCAGATGTCCGGTTGATCTTCAAGAACTGTGAAAGGTTTAACGAAGTATGTTAACTTCCAATCTGTATATGGTTTTTTTAGATTAAGATTTATTTCAACATGGTTGTGCAGCTTCTCCAGTTAAAGGCTCTGCTTCCAGTTGTAACTTCTGCTTACGGAGCAGATGCTGAATCAGACACAAATGCAATTACAGAACTGCTTCTCAGTTTTAGCTAAATGGGGAGATCAGGCTTTAACAGAGGGAACTCTTAAAGTGCATTCAGTGGTATGGATATATGACTGAGGAGCAGGGTGACCTTGTTACTGTACATCAAATAGACTGTAGAAGTGCTTAGGAAGTGTGGTAATAAAGGCAATCAAACAGTCCTTAAAACTGTCTCAAGCTATACAGATAATTGTTGTTACACTCATGATACATGGTCAACCTCTATTGAGGAAACTTCCTCTACTGAGGAAAAGTGCCTTTCTGAAGAATATTCTACTGGTTCTAGTACCTCACGCAGGCTGAATCCAGAAAAGCATTGTGTTTGTTACGGCTAGTATTAAGCTTAGTGCTTTAGCTCATGGGTAGTTGGGCTCCCGCAAAAATCAGTTTTCAGTAGGTAACTTTTGCATGGAGTCGTGTTTTTGATGAATGTGGAAAGTTGACTCATTTTGCAATGAACCCATCTGATAATGAAATATTTGCACCTTACATGTGAAATGTGACTTGGAGAGATAAAGTACCTAAGTGTTATTACTAGGTGGAGCAATGGAAAAATATTCTGATTATCAAAAAAAAATTGTGGTATTGTGCTGAAACAGAGTAGGAGCTGAGATAAGAGGGTATCCTCATTTCTGAGATGCCTTAAAGCAAGGATGACAAAAAGCCCTGGGGAGAAGGCATCGCAGGAATGGCGTCTGACCTTAGAAATGCATAAAACAGCCAGTATTTTTCTGTAAAATGTAATCTGAATTTTGCAGTGTTTGGGCTGCATTTCTGGCTCTGTGAAGAAGTAAGTTGAAGGAAGTACACAAACCTACAATTAAAATCTCAACTGTTTCACAAGTACACTAGTAAAAATCAAGGTTAATGATGTAATGCTGTAAATGCTCACAAGCACTGGGGACTTTGACACCCACGACTCCCTTATGTCTCTGTATTAGGTGGAGGTTAATGAGCACTGTGGAAGAAGTTGCAATTATGTGAACTTCTCAATCAAGGGAATTAATGAAGCATCTACTGTAGAGGAAAACATGCTGCAGCTCTTAGGGACAAGAGTAAAACAAGGGAGCAAGGACTGATGGATGTGTTGGGGTTTTGTGTTTTGGGTTTTTGTTGTGGTGGTTTTTTTTTTTTTAAAGAAAAGGTGTTTCAGACTTGTCTCACTGTTTGAAATGCTGGCTTATGGCAAAAGATGAGTCACCCTGACCTCTCATAATAGAATCATGTCTAGTGCCTCTAAGCCATATGCTTTTAAAAAATAGAAATCAAAGTGGGGTAAGACCCCCAAGAAAGTAGTCTCATGGAGCACTTCTCTCTAAAGTGAGACTTTTCCACAATAATGTCCAGGCAACTAAAATTTATAATGAAGAAAGCAGTCATGAGTAGAGCGCAGTTTTGAAAATAACTGGGAGACGCTTATTTGTACAAAAGTTGTGTGTTTTGTTGAAGGTTTATTTACCTCATGTCACCCTCCTAAGACTGTTTTAAACCTGCTTCCACTAAGTTTGAGAACTAAAGAGGTGTAGTCCATAACAAACTGTTTTGTTGTTATGGCTGACTTTAGTCATCCAATCCTATGCAATCTCATAACTTTAGAAAGGATTATAATTTCATTTTTTTTTGACTCTGGTATCCTTTTTAGATGATGAAAGTTGTTCAAGTTTATGCAGAAACACAAGAGATTAATTTGAAGGTAAGCGTTTCAGACCATGCACACTTGGTGAAGGGATGTGCATTTCCAACAGGTGAATATTCCTGTCTTCTTTTATTTACAGGCTGATTCAGAAGTAGCGCAGGCAGGGAAGGCAGTTGCATTATACTTTGAAGATAAACTTACAGAGATCTACCCAGACAGGACCTTCCAGCCTTTGCCTGAATTTGAGCAGGAAGAGGATGATGGTGAAATAACTGAGGACTCCGATGAAGATTTTATACAGCCACGTAGAAAACGCCTAAAATCAGATGAGAGACCAGTGCATATAAAGTAATCTAATGATATGGACCTAAAATTTATTGTAAAAACTGTTATTTAAGTGTTCCTGGAATATTATCATGCCTACAGTGGCCATCTTGAAGAAGCTGATAGCTTTTTAAACAGTATTAGATTACAAAAAACACTTGTACAGAAAAGCATTCTCATCAAAAGGGGAAAAAAAACCTGTATTGTAAATTTTTGGTGTTTCGTTTTTGGTTTTTTTCCTTGATTATTGCTATATTCTTTCTTTTCCTGATGGAGGGGACACACTCATCCTCGTCTCACAGATAGAGGTGGATGAATGTTGAAGAGAAGCAGATTTGATAAGAGATGTTCCATGTACAGATAAGACTGCTTAGTAAAGTGTTCCACAGGACTGGACCAATACAGTTACTGTATCTTGCATTCATGCTGGACTGCAGTGTAAACTGTAAGCAATGTTCCTGAAATCCCCTCTTTGTGTGAACTTAAGTGTGTGTTGGTCATTGCTTTTATCATCTCATTTAAACGGTATTGTGCATAACTGATCTTCTGTGTTGATCCAATTATCTAAATTCAACTTTCTTTACTACATTTTATGTATAGCAAAAGGAAAAAAATTAAACTGTTCTGAATTGGCAAGTGCAGGAGTGTGAGTTCTTGACAGATGAAAGACTAAACTGGTTGCAACAATCCCTTTTTCAGTAGGGCTAGGTGTATTTATTACAAATCCTGTACACAGAACATTTTAATGGCATTTGTGGCAAAAGTCTTAGCATTGTGTCATCTGTCCCTGATCCCCCTAATGAGGCAGAATGTTATCTCCAGTATTCATTGTCTAATTTTCTGTACTTAAAATATAGACTGAAGAGGTAATAACTGGTTGGGGTGTTTTTCCAGTCTTCCTGAATATCAGTTTCTAATAGACCACTCGGCAAACAATAACCTATTAACTACCAAATGTGTAAAATTTCCTGTATTCACTTTGTCTTATTTGTAAATAGTGAACTGAGATTTCTTGCAGATCAGCAACATTTGCTGAACTGTTTTTAAGCTAATATGTATTCTTATTAATTGTTCCTATCAAGAAAAGATTTGTAATATATGCTATTTCTAACATTGCATTCGTTTTGAGGTTCTGTCTTATTTTTACTAGAGTACTACTCAGAACTTTCTTCAGAAGCAGCTTATGAGCGAAATGTCTAGAAAGATTGGAATAAATCTGTTGAGATCGGGTTACTTGTCCATCCATTGAACAAAGCACTTGCACAAACCAGGATTTGGCTTTGAGTGGTTTCTCGGCAAATATTGAAAACGGAACAATTTCCCAGTTTCCCTAAACCCTGTGGCACGCACCTCTGCAGTGCCTTCCCATTGCACACTGCCTTCGTTCCAGCATTTCTGCTTAGAAATGAGGTCATCACAAAGTGCTTATATTTTGAACAGTCGTTTCCTTTACTGACAGAAATCAATACTAGAAATAATAAATGTAATTTCTGGCCTTCATATAGATCTTGTTAAAGTAAGATGAAGAAATCACATAATCGGATGAAGTCAAGTTGACAGACTATAAATTTGCCATAAGATTTTGTGTGAATCACTGGGGTTTTGGTATACTCAGCGTGAGCAATTCCTGTGACATTGTATACACTTTACCATAATGGTAAAGATAAATATTTTAGCACAGTGTATCAAATTGAGATATGCTCTCAGCAATTTTTATGCAAATCACTTAACATTTGATTTCTTTTTATAAGAACAAAGTATATGTACATTGTGACTATACCTCTCTTACAACAAATAAGAGGACTTGAAGGTATTTGTAACTTCAAGCTCACTTCTTTAGATTACGCAAATGTTACACTTAAAACTCAAACTGCTGGGTTTTTTTCATTTCTTGGATATTAACATAGTGCCAGTTTAAATTTATTTTTTACCGGTTTGTATGTGAAAGGAAAAGTAATTCTACTTAAACATATTAAATTGACAAATAGCAAAAACTTTGCCCATAGAAAGGATGACTTGTGTGAATAGGACACTAATAGTAACAAGGGATCATTTAACGGCTCTGTGTATTGCCTATTTATGCATTTCTAGTTCTCAGCTTCATTTTGCAAAGGAATATTATTAAAATTATCATGAAAATAAGATTTTGTGAATTCTCTTCAATTGGGGTTACTATTTTTATGGTGCTTAAGCAGACTAGGTTCTGGACCTTCAGGCCTCGACTTTTTAACTGTTCACTTTGTAAGGCACCAGTCATGGATTCAGGTACTGCAGATACCCACTGCCTGAACTGGAGCATAGGACGAGCACGACGGCATCCGAGGCTGGGTCTCGGAGCGGTGGAAGGACCACCCTACAAAGCTGTGGGTCAGGGGTAGCGCATGCTCCCTGGCTGCTGCAGGAACGGTACGCTCTGTTCTCCACCCAGACCCCAGGTACCAGACCCCAGACCAGATGTCTGGATGTTCTAAGATAGCCTCTCTGACTGGTTCACTCCCTATGACAAGGTAGAAAAATTGTCAAACTTCGTAGGCTAGTGACTTGGCCTGTATTCCACTAGTTTACCTGCAAAACATAGTGATGCTAAGCTTTGCCCTTGATGAGAGGTCAAGCTCTACTCCTGCGCATAACCCACTGAACTTCTAGAATTGGTCCTTCCATTCAGCTCATCAGTGCTCAGTAGTAGTATGTGGAATTTGACTTACGTGCAAGAAATCTTGAGTGTTTCTTTTTGTATAAAAGAAACAACATTCTCTTCCCTCCCCCTTCATTTCAGAAACAACAATTCAATGATCATTTTGAAATTAGCTAACTTCTATTAAAAAATTTGGAAGGATAGAGAAGCTCTGCTAATACATTTCCTGATCCTATAGTCTCTAAATGTTCGTCGTAGAACCGGTAAGGGTTTGCTCAGTCAAAGCAACTTTTTGGTGCCACGCTGTATGTAACTTGTTCAAGAGCAAATTAATGGGGTTTGTATTAACAGGCCACTGTGTGCCTCTGAGCATCTTCTCCATGCCAGATGATGTGTGTGCAATATGTGCAAGTGACTGTGTTTTACCCTGGGAACTAGAGCATAGCTTACATCAATAAAACTTCCAGCAGATAAAAGACGTGGTGGGCACTCTGCTGCCAGCTGCTTTGTCTGCACGATTGCAGCGTTCCAGCATGATCGCAAGAAGATAATCTGGCACTTGATGTAACTGTATGCTCTCATTTAAGACACTTGTAAAAAAGACCATTCATGTCCCAATTTTTGTTGTAAATGACCCTGAAGTTTAAGTTAATCCAAAGAAGTAAAAGGCAACTTGCTTTTGAAATGAGTGAAAAGTGTACAGTATGCTACTTGTGGACTTCCCAGTTACCTCAGCAGGTATCCTGCCATGTAATTACTAGTGATTAGTGATAACTTAACCAGCTGAGTAGGTTCAGGTCTTTTATTTAACTGTGCCCTGGAATTAGGCGACCTATAGTATAATAAGGCAGAGTTACTATCCAAAAAAAGGATGTTCCCCAAGCCTTTGAAAATAGAAATACTCTGTTAAATGTAGAGAGGTTGAGGTTTTTGTGTGGAATGTCACCATTGCTGTTACTTGTGACATTTGACTGTGTCGGCACACTTAACACTGGATCATTGAAATGTTTTATAAACATTTCTGCAAGCCACTGGAACAGAAGTCCTTAAAATTAGCTCAAATTTATCGTTCTGTTGTATAACCTAGTTTATTGGTTGACCTCTAAAAGTTTAGGTAATGGCAACAGTATTTTAAAGCTATGTGTGTGATGTACTGGAAGTTGGCTTTTTCTTGTTTTTCTTACTCTCTTCCTTGGAAAAAGCAATAAAACTGCTTTGTCTGTTGCCTATTAGCATGACAGGAATCCTTTCCTTTGAATAGTCATTTTATAGGAAAATTTGTATGCGTATCACCAAGTCTAGCTTTTAAAAACAAAGTATGCAGGAGTTATTGACAATATAGCGTGGCATTTTATTTTAAAAATTGGGGAAAGTTACATATTTTTTTAAAAAGTAGCTGTTTGAGTAAATAATGGAGGTACTTTTTTAAAAAAAAATTTATATGCCACAGTTTACATAGACATATTTCAGATTGAACATATGCATTGTATCTTCAGATATGGTGATTTCTTTTATTTTCTCAAAGTGTGTGTACAGTAACTCTTCCATCTAGTTCCTGTGTTTGCTTATGGGGATCCTACTTTATATGCTTTCTAACGTATCCGAATTGAATTAGTTTTCAAAAATTGCAGTTAATTTGGGTATCTTTATTATAAGTGAACTATTAAATGTACGAAATGCAGTTTTGGCCTTTTCTATTGAGTGATCTTACAGCTCAAGGCTGCTTTCTTTAGAATTTATTGAATTTCTACAAGGAGAGGTACTAAAATATTTTAAGTTCGACTTGTTGCAGCATTCACTCTAGAGTGAGCTACATTTAAAAAGAAGTGCATGTCTGCTAATGGCCTGCAAATGGGGGTATTTCTTAGGTTCAGAACTCCATGAAACATGTATATAAGCCTATAAAGATTTGTGCAGTTGAAAGCCTGTTTTAACATGTAAACGTACACATGGAAGGGTTAAATTCATGGCATTCTTTGATTCTTCAATTATTTCTTGCTTCCAGTAATTGAGCTGGTTCTTTTTTGCACATAGTAAACTTCGCTCATCTTTTAATATGATTCTTCAAAAAAGTGCTGTTTCTGTGGTATTGTATTATCTGAATAATCATATTTAACTTTTTTTAAACAAGGTTACCATTTCTAATTGTTCTGTTGCTGTGGTTTTTGCTGGTGTGTAATAAAAAAAAAGTTTTTCTTTACATGGTTATTTAATACATTAGCTACCTGTAAATATTTCTTGTTAAGTGCTCTGGAATGTGCTGTAGAAGTTGTATTAGATCAGTTTAAAGCATTGTTTGAAAACCATTTGTTTTGGTTATTTCTATTAAATTAGAAAAATGACACTTTCAATTTGAGTTTCTTTTTTGCACATCTGCGTTAGGTCATTAGATACTAGTTCATGTCTGGCAAAAGACTCTTCTGATACTTGTAGTGCAGAAGTACCTTGATGAAACTTTAACTGCGGCAGTTAAGGTATGAGCACCTGAGGCTGCATGATCTGCAGCCATCGGTAGTTCCAAGACAGAAAATGCCGATGTCTAAATTCGATTCAAAGTTTGGGTTGGAGATGCTGTGATTCCACCACTCTGTGCTTACTTCTCCATAAAATGATTTGTCGCGTTTATCTACACCTAGTATATGAAATAAGGTTTTCTGTAGGTTTTTTTGTGCTGCTGTCACCCTGCAGTTTGATGCAACCTTGGAGGAGACGGTTCTGAGGTGTGCAGCTCACTGTGTACAGTTCCTGCAGCTGGAATGTTTTCCAAAGGCCTGACAGACCTGACAACAGTCTGTCAGGGGATGGCTCTGAGGCGTTGATCCCCATGCCCCCCTGCCCCAGTAAGAACTGATTGCTCTGTAAGTTACTCACATTACACCCATAGCTGGTGTACCATACACGATGCTCCTCATCTGCCATGTCTGTCATACTCTGCTGTGTGGGGTTAGTGTATTGTACCTGTTGGAAATGAGCCTGTAGTGAATGCATAGCTAGGGTCAGTGTGTTCCTTTGCTTAATAAATGTGTATTTTGGTGTATCAGGGACCAGATCCATGCACTAACATGATGTGTGGCCTTGCACTTGGATGCAAGATGTGATTCAAAATACAGGGGAGCAATGCCAGCAGAAGCAATCTGGTCCGCTGGCAAGTCCACCTCTCATGGATTCGATAGTGCTGTGATGTAGGAATACGGTTGGTAGACTTCGTAAGGGAAGAGGAGGAGGTTGCTCTTGCGTTGTCAGTACTTTTTGCATGCAGTGAAAAAACATGCAATGCCGTTGTGTTCATTCACCTTTTAACTGGAGTTTGGCATGTATGCATTAAGCTGCTCCCTCCTACTGATAAATCCATTTTTTTGTGCTGATGTTGGTACCAGAGCAGTCTCATGACTTACCATATCAGAACTAAAGGCAGAATTGAGCTTACGTATCTTGGGATATGGCCCAGTTCAACTGCAGCTATACAATTTGAAGTAGAAAGTAGTCTGGTTTGTTTTAACAGGAGTCTGATTAAATGATTGCAGGTCCTTCCAGGCATCAGTATCAATTGTACTCTAGCTGACCATGCAGACCTGCGAGAAGAAAGTAAAGTAACCATGCACGTAAACTAAAATTACCTCTGCATAATTTTTTTGCAAACAATGAGAGAGAGAGATCTAGTAACCTGGAATGCCAACCGTCTTGAAGGTATGTTTGTACTTTCATAACCTTTGCAGTTGGTGAAGGCTCTGATCCAAGCATGTCTGTTGTTACATATCGGAGAACTAACTTCAGGCTGTAGCTCATAAAGAAGTTGGATTTTTCTCTTACAGTTTGTTTATTCTTTAAGTGCTTGTGGTGGCTTAGTATCACAGAAGCTCCATGATAAGAGAACTGTCTTCTAGGAAAAGGTTTAGTTAACTTCACTAAAGTACACATTTATTTGTGCTAAAATTGAGAATACCTGCATTTACAATGAACACTTGGATGCGCTTGCTTGCCTTTTGCGATCTGCAGCGAAGGAACAGATGGTTTGAACCTAAACCATTGCACTTCAGATGGATTTTGCTGCTAGACCAAATACTGCCGGTGTGAGGTGATGGTTGCTCTGCGTGTGCTCGACACAAATGGATAGCCGGATGCTCTGCTGACCCTTCTGATTCCTCTAGAGCTGGAGTTTGGTGCTCTGCTGGCGGAGGAACAGTGAGGAGTTCTCTGGGTGGATGTTTCATTTCTCTTTGCCGGGCACTGCAGCACTGCCTCGCTGTGTCCAGAGCAATCTCAGCCTTGCCAGTCCATCTGCTCCAGCTTCTGACAGCCCATCTGCTCCATCTCTTTCTGCGGCATTTGCGTTGGCTGCCTTTGTGGCTGGACTGTGATCTGTCATTTTCAGCACCTCTGTTTGACTTCACTCAATCCCCTGGATTCCCTCAGTAGGTTTGCTTGGGTTTTTTTCCTTTTGTGTCCTAGCTAAACTTCTCCTGGCTTGCTCCAATGACACTGAGCTGTTCACCACATCACAAAGTGCTGCAATTCAGTTGCCAATTTTTATTCCCCCCTCCAGGGGGGACATATCTTAATCTCCTCTTTCCATCCTGAAATTGTACCAAGAGTTAGAAACTATGCTGCTAGACTGTTTTGCCATTTGCTGCCATTGTAGAATTCACATCCCTATGTCTGTAGACAAGTATGTGATTTTGGAATTATTGCCATCTTTGAGGGTTGAGATTATAAACCTGTATCTTCAGAGCACTGGCCTTCTTTGCTCTTATTGTTAATCCACTTCACTGTGTGAGCTCTTTGGATCGCTTCAGTGCCTGAATATGCATACAGGGGCTGAACTGCATTTCATACCGTTCTTGTGGCCTTTGCTCTGTGTTAGTGGAGCAAAGCATGCCGAACAAGCACTTAACACTGAGTAGAATTGCTCTTTGCAACAATACCTTCCAATGCATCCATGGGCTACCACTGCAGAGAAGTGCTTGGGAACTTCACGTGATTTAATGCTTGGGAACTAGGATAATGTTTGCTAAATTAGCGGGAACTAAAACCAGGGATATAAATTCCTGCTCCTTTCATTAACACATCAGAGAGATGAGCATTGTTTAGCATATAAGTTTAATTAGCAGATGACACAAGACTCGCAAAACACGGTGCTGGGTCCCATCAGCTAAGTTCAATGGATGCCTGGTGAAGACTCCTCGCCAAGGAACAAGCAAGGGTACATTGTGGTGCGCAGTGGTATACTTGGGAGTCAGCGGTGTATCTGTTGCTTCATCCTGGCAGTGATGTTCTTCATCTACTGACAGCCCTTTTTGCCTCATGTGTGGCTTCAGTGAAACCATAGCATTGCTCACAGGAAAAGCTTGCTGCTGTCATAGCAGCTCAGCCCCGCGCTCCCCCGGGGGGAACCGGATCCACCTGCGCTGCCAGAGGCCAGCCAGCTAAAGAGAATGCTGAGGCTTGTTTGGAGCAGTCATTTCCTTAACCTAAACCTGTAGAGCAACAGGCTTGTTGAAAGTATCTTTATTTTTTTATCTCATATGTCATATCAGGGATAAACACAAAAGCCTTTCATGGTAGAAGAGTTACTCAGCAAATGTTATGTAGCTGGTGGGTGGACAGTGATCCTCTCTGTCACAGCTCTGGCAACCAGAAGTGTTCGGAAATCACGTCTTTTGAAGATTTCCACCACTGCAGGGAATATGGGGCTGGCATATGTCATTAGGGCGTGCCAAAGCTGTGAATTTGACACTGGGATCTGCACGGCAGTGTGGATCTGTTTCAGATCACTTTCCTATCAGGAATGAATTAGCTCTGAAAGTGGCTGAAAACCCCATTCATTTGAAATTGTGTTTGTAGACGTGTTGAGTGCAGTTCTGCAGCTGTTACCGGGTGCAGCTAGAGGGTCGGTGCTATGGGTCTGAACAATGGTTTGCAGTTGACTGCAGAACAAGATGCAAAATGCCGAACTGAATTCTGTTTTCCTCTTGGAGGTCATCTGTGTCTCCAGGCAATCCCAAATGTAAGTTGTTTATCTGCTGTATTGGCCCTAGCATGTTTTCAAAGGAGGGAGATGTTGCAGCAGCAAGTCCTTCTGGCAGCGTGCTGTAGGGACCATGCTCAATGATGAATTCTGCTTTCTAAATGAAGACAGGTTATCTGCCAATCTGAGGTTTAATCAGCTCAACACAACAGGGAAGGTACATGTAATTCAGAGAACTGCAGCAACTGTGTTAGGAAGCACGGAGCAGTCCTGTGAATAATCAGCCTTCTGTAGTCAGCAACACATCTGCATGAAAGCAGAGATCACGAACTGTAAGTTATGTATCACTCTGATAAGAATTTGTAAATTAACCGTTCATTCTTTAGAATCTCTATATGGAATGTGTCACCAGATGGTGCTCTTACACAGCCGTCTACGTGCTGGTCTTTGAGTCCAGCAAATAGTTTTGTCTTGGGAAGAAATTCTCAGGCAAGGCTGGCTTTGATTTCTGCAGGTGTGAGAGGTACATGCTGAGGGACCCGTCGTTTGCCGGGAGTGAGGCATGGGTGGTGTGCTGAGATCCGCGCGTGGTGCCTTTAACCCTAGGGTCCGTGTAGTGTTTTTAAGTGGAATGTGGTAACCTGGGACTTCCATCTCATTCATTCTCTCTCCGTCTCAGCCTTAATAGAGTGCTGTGCTTACTGCCTAGATGAGCAAGCAGAGAGCTGAAGGCGATGCTGTTCACGTGTTGGCGGGGAAGTGGAAATGACTGCGCTGAGCACAGCTGGCAGCAGCAGCAATCCCCTGCCTCCTGCCACGGGGAAACTGTGAACCATGCCTGCCGGGAAGGAGGCGCGTAGAAACAGCCTCAGCTGGTGACCTGCCTCATCTGCCTCTCTTCACCTCTGCGACTGCGAGGCATGCGGGAGTCGGCGAAGCTTTTAGCAAGTAGGAGCTACTACGATGTAATCAATCAGGTTTGTTCCTGTCTCTGGCAATTGCTTTGAGCACTGTTGGTGCCACCACAAAGAACAGTGGGGCTTTTCATTGAATCAGGCATGTAGCATAGGCTCTGGTTGCTCTCTGCACGGCTGAAACCTGTCCAGTGAGGAGCTGCGTCTCGAGGTCCTTTCCATGAGCAGAGCAAGTAACCAAGCTAGTAACCACTGCCGCCACCATAGGCTTACTGTGTGCTCTGGAAGAAGCAAGGTCCTGAGCGTCACCTGTAGACAGGAGCCCTGTGCTCTGGCATCTGATGCTGTCTTTTCGGCTTGTGTGGTTCTTGATGCTGAGCAAAGAGTTGAGACTAGGTGAGATCTGAGCCTGCCGTTGATTCTAGGCCTGGATTTTTGTGCCGATCAGGCCATGCAAGCGGATGCTGGTATGCTCACCTGCTTTGAGCTCGGGCACAGCCGTACTGGAATACTGAGTGTTAATAATGACCATGGTGTGGACTGGATTTTCACTGTGTCAACTCTTTTCCTGCTGCCTGGCATCTAATGGAAAGGAAGGACTATAACTACCCTGAATGAGTTAAGGAACAGGGTTTAATGCTGGAAAGCCAGGCAGTGCCAAAGTTGGTAATACTGAGGCATTTCAGTTATTCCTTCACTAGGCAATTGGAAGAGCTGACTGGGGCTGGAGAAGAGCTGCGTGTGGTCTGTGTCTCCTGCTGAAGCTGCAGTATGATCCTAGTTTTACCAACCCTCGTGCAATGCTCTCCTTCCCTCTGGAAACATGATTAATCAGATGTGTTGCCAGCATTCAATACTCCGCTTTGTTATTTGGAAGTTTTCTTTCCCTAGCTTCGTGTTCAGAGCTCCAGTATGATCTCTGTTAACTCTACAGTTTCTCAGTTCTCTTTCACAGAAAGCGATCTGATACTCAGTGTGCTGCTGGCTTATGGGGTGACTGTGGACATGTCAAACCAATTTAATCTTCTGCCCAATTATAATGAATCTAATTGTCCTCCAGATACACACAGAACACGGTATCCTTTTAATGTCTGAGCAGAGCATAATGTGTCAGCCACCTTATTTGCTGCTGTCTGTTGAAAACTGAATTCTGTAGAAAGTAATTCAATAATGCTATTGTTGGCCTGGAGACTCTATCCTACTCTGTACTTCCAAGGAGCCCTCTCTTTCTTGCCTTTACTGCATGATGAGCACAGTGAGTGGCTTCACAGAGAAGGCTTTCTGGATGCTTCTGAGACATGATTACGGGGGCCACGTTTGTAGGTGGTGTAAGTTGACAGAGCTTCATCAAAGTCAGCAGAAGACCTATACCCTCATTTACTTGATGAGTTACTTCTTCCTTTAAACTAAATAATGTTCTGTCTTGTTGTTCCTGAGTTCTAGTAATAATGTGCAGAGTTGACTTTTCCAGTATGACCCTAGCCAGAAGGGCTCTGGCAGGGTAGTCGTGAGGGTCTGGACAATGTCTGTGGCTGGGACCCCTGGCATCCTGGGGGCACGTGCTTCCCAGGACAGGGTGCTGCAGGCTTTGGGCCCGTCCCCTCTGCGCTGGGCTGTCTGTGACTGGGGTTATTGCCTTGGACAGCACTGCTGTAATGATGGAGGGCACTTCACTGGCTGAGAGCAGTGGTGGGGAGGATGTTTGAATATTATCTAAGCAGACCTACTAAGTAAACAACTTTTTGCCAGTGCTAATGGATCTGTGTCCTTGCCTCTTGTCATTTTAGAGCCTTGGGAAATAATGTTATCAGTAAGTAAATAGATTTAAAAAAAAAAAAAAACACCCCAGTGAAATCTTCTGGCCCTGAGATTTGACGCTAGCAGGAGTAGCAAACGCCCTGCAATGAGGCAGACATGATCCTTTTTCCCCACTGTCTCAGCCATTTCCCCAGGGTGAGCTCTCGGGCACCAGTGGTGGGCTATGAACCCTCATGCCTGATGAGAGCAGCCTGCTGCTTTTCTTCTGTTGCATGGCTCTCCTGCTCTTTCCGTGGACAGCTGGCAAGGACACCCTTATTCCAAACTGCAGGACCCGATGCTCCTCTTTCTGTGGGATATGAAGCTGTGGGAAAGTAGATGGAACAGAAACCAACAGCTTGGGAAAGTCCCAATTGGGGCATGGCTAATAGATGAAGCTGGTTGTGTTTATGACGATCCTCAGGAACTGAGATGATTGCCAACACATCTGTCATTTAGGATTAACTCTTCTGTCCACTGTCACCTGTGGAAGGAGATTATTAAGTAGTGAAGTGATTGGCAACGGTTTTCTTTCTTCCTTTTTTACTAATAGGCGTATTGCAAATGCTGCTTTGGGCTCCCAGGGGAGATCCTTGCAGAGGATGCTCTGAGGGTAAGCTGTACATATACAGAGATCTTTGATGCAGATCTGTGTGTCTCTAGCCAGAAAAAAAATCATTTGGTTTGCTGGCTGTAGGTCTTGTGAAAGAGGTTTGGCACTGTTGTCCTGGATGCACTGGGACTGCCCGTGCTGCAGCAGGCAGGCCTGGCAGCAGGACCCCCCCCCGCCACGGTGTCCCTGAGGGCAGAGAAGTGCCTGGGGGGGTAGGAGAGACAAGGGGTAATGAGACTCAGTGGCCAAAGACCTGGTGCTAGGCTCAGTTCAGATGGGCTGGATACTGCAGAGCGCAGCAGGTGAGGAGCTGTCAGTCCCTGCGGGGCCGTGATGCGGGGCCGTGATGCGGGGCCGTGATGCGGGGCCGTGATGCGGGGCTGTGATGCGGGGCTGTGATGGGGTGGGCTGTGATGAGGGGCTGTGATGCGAGGCCGTGATGTGGGTCCGTGATGCGGGGCCATGATGCGGGGCTGCAGCGCTCCAGGAGCGGGGGCTGCGCCCACATGGAAAGCATTGTTTGAGAGGAGACCACTTGTGTCCCTTGGGGAGTTGGATGGGAAACATCAGCACAGGGGAAGCAGATCCTGCAGTTCTGTGGTGCTCTCTTGAGGCTGATCGAGCAGGTTAATCAAAGAGCTCTCGGTTTCTTTTCGCATGTTAATTTTCTCCTGAAATAAAAACACTACGGCATTTTCTCTCGGAGGCACAATTGTGCACCATTGTTTTTGTTTTCTCTGTTATAGAAATACTGCTTTTTATTACTTGTATTTCCACTGGGAAGGAGAAAAATAACTAGAAATGGCAAATACTTTGTAAGCACACTGGGGGGAAAAACCCAGCTTATAACTCCTATTTTCCATTACAGATATCAACTTGGCTTATTTCTTCCTGAAGGTTAAGATTAAATATATTTCCATTACAGGTTATCAACTTAGCTTATTTCTTCTGAAGGTAAGATTAAATATATTCTGCTTAGCTTTTCTATTTCCATGAAAACAATTGTGTTTTAAAGCCTGTGCTAATTCCAAGGAGGGTGGGCTTGCAACATCCTGCACTCTCTGCCAGGTTGTCATTGCCCACAGCGCAGGAGAAAGGCGTGTTGCAGATGGATGTGCTCAGTCTCTTACTGTGCGGTGCAGACAACAGGGGATTTTTCCAGATTCTTTTATTCAACTCTCTCAGTGTCTTCTTTCTTGACAGATACTGTGCTGAGATAAAGCCACATGCGGTGTGTCCAGGGCTGTTTCAAATCTAACGACTACCCGCCTCATGGCTGCTAGAGCTGTGTGCATACAGGGACTTGAAAGTGTCACACAACCTGTCAGTGGAAATCACTGACCAAACCCTCGTTCTGCTCTGGAAACACTTAATGCTGCCAGGGAAGACCTAGAGACTACTGCAATTATGCTTAAAAGGGCCTCCTTCTCCTTTCCTGAATTACAGTGGCTGAGGAGTGTATGAGAGCAAAGGCTTCTTGGGAATCTTTAGCACTTTATTACCAAAGACAAATTTTAATTTGTCTTCTGGGTTCTGACACCAGCATTTTATTGGCCATCGAGGAAAGTACAGTCTTTTTAAAATAAGTTATGCAGTGATACTGGTAATAGTGTCCATGGCACAGAGGGTTGAAATGAGACCCTAAAAGCAGCAGGTTTCCCATCTGTTCTCAGAAAAAGGATGTGTTAGCATCTGTATTTAACATTTAGTGCAAAGGTCAGCTTAATCCTTCCATAGCTGGCATACCAGACAACAGCCATGTTTTAGGTTTTCGCAGCGTCACAGAACCATGCTTTTGACCTGAGGGGAGATAGTGACTAACTTCAATAAATCAGGTTGAGGAACTGAAATGGATCTAATCCCAGCGAACGCTCTATCCTGTGAGGCGGACCGACGTTGAGTAACAGGATTTGCTGCCAATAATCTTCCTGAAATTTAGGTTCTAAATAACCCTAGTTTGCCAAACTGACAGAGGGCTACAGGCCTTTGCGGGAGTGTGTCGCCGCGACTGCGCACGCACGGCCGTGCCTTGCACAGCCGCCTTGGCTTGGATGCAACCAAGCGCCAAGTCCTCCAGCAGGTACCCAGCATGGCCCTGGGCTCTCGCTTCATTCGTTTTATTGTGACATTGTGCCTTGTGCTGATGCTTGGAGAATGGAAGGTCAGAGCTCCCCAAGCTATTTAGCTAATGGCTTTTGGGCACAGCTGATAGCTGCAATACTCACAACCACATCTCTCTGATACCATCTCACCCGATGTCTCTCAGCCATCTGATGCTGCTGGCTTTTTAGAGCTTCCAGCCCTGCCAAATCATTTCATGACTGTTCACCTTGAGGATATGCAAAGATTCCAGGTCAATAAAATATATTTCACAAGTCCCATCACCAGAAAACAGATTTGGATGATAGTCCTGCCCCTAGAAAGCTTCTTGCCTGGATGCACTCAGCTTCAAAGAAGTCTGTCTTTGGTGTCCATTTTTTTGTGCAATAAGCTGCAATGCCTCTTGGAGTCAGTGCTTTTCAGAATACAAGCCACGTTTTCTTGCCATTAAACCAATGAAGCTAGAACTACACAGCAATACCTCACTGACACTTTAGGACAGGAGCCTGCAGCAGGTACTCCTTACCCCTTGCCGCGGTGACTTTGCTATGCAGGTTCATCACGTGCTGGTGCTGAGGAAAGTGAATAAATTGTTTATCAACTTCACATCTCAGAGTTTGCTTGCAGTGCAGTCCAGAGACTGCCGCTTTAGGCTACAAATTCAGGATTATTGTTTTGTTCCTTATTCCTTCTGTTGCCAGGATATTCAAGGACTGTGTGTATAGAACTGAATACTACTCCCAAGAAAGCTTATACAGGGAATGAGCAGCCACTGCGCAGCCAGGAGAGACTTGGTACACACAAGTGGGGAACCACATTTCCTTTATGTTTCTAGTATCGCTTTGTGCAATAAACGGAGCCTTGGCAAGTTTTATTGCGAAGCAGTATGAGGGAGCAGGGTCCTGGAGATCTTTGTGTTGGCAAAAAGTTTCTGCTGGAGATGAACAGAGGAGTGATCTGTGCTTTTTGTGCAAAAAAGTGTAAATCATTGCTCTTTGGAGAAAACACAGCTCAGCCTAACTACCCTCTCCACCACGGGAGGTGCTTCTTTTTTTGCTGCACTGTTACCAGCAGAAATGCAAAGCTCTGGCTGCTCCACATGCTCCCGGAGCAGAGGCAGGAGACTGCTGCTGTCTGGCAGCTCTGTACTGCACACAGTCCGGTACAGATTTAATACTTAGAGAACAGCTTGTTTAATTTTTTTTTGTCTAAAGTTTGAGCTCAATTCTTGCTACTAGTATTGGATTTAAACTAAGTCTTAAAGCTCTGTCTCCATTATGACAAGCAGGTAATCTCCTCTGCGCGCACAGAGTTTAGGTGAGGACGTTGGTTTTGCTCGCTGCTCGCACACTGTCTGCAGATCTGCGTATCAAAGCGGTGCGTGAAGGTGCACAGCAACATGTGTTACATTTACACACAGATGGCACATTGACGTTGCCAAGGATCCAGATCAGCATCATTTTCCTGGCAAGAAGCTCTGAATCATTTTTGGGGCTGTTTCCAATTATCATATTAACTAGGAGAGTAAACAATACCATACTATTAGTTAAAACTGGCATAAATAAATGCTGCTGCTCCCTCTACAGACTTGATTATTATTTAAAAAAAAAAAAATCAGCTTCAAATAGAGCCTAATCCAATTAAATTAATAGTGTGTTCTATCTCAGCTGGACAAATATATTTGTGATTCCGCCTTAGTAGCACACATTCCCGTAGGTGTGATCAGATATGTTGAGTAGAAAAAAAATTTGTACATAGTTAGCCATGTTCTGGCTCTAGATATTAATAGCCTACAATTAGATATGTATTGAGCATATTCTCATTAATCCAATTGCAGTGTGATACAAAGCTTCCTAGTTCCTCAATTGTTAGTGGTAATATTGTCCTCGGTGCTTGTCTTCTGCTTTACTGAAGGGAAAATTATTATTCTTTCTCAATCTGCTCACTCTCAGATTATTACGAATTTTACTGCTTTCAATCTTGGTTACTGGGCAGTACGTACAGCCCTCTAACCGATGCAAAGTATAGCCAGTATTTTCATTCATTTTGTGGTCTTATCCGAAGTGATTATTTCAAAGGTAACTCAAGAGCTGCGTTGTTGCATATAACGCATTTCTCTGTGTAATCCAAGTCTGTCGGGCCATTTCCCCCTACCATTTATTCAAGTCTAAACCCTTCTGGACTAGCTACAGATGCAGCCTCTTCTATTTAACTATTAGCTCTGCCTTTCTAAATGTAACATCAGACCGCTGGCCAGGGAGAAAAATGCTACCGTGTGAGAGGAAGGCATACCACGCTTTCCTAAATGCCATGTGAATGCAGCTGCAGGGAAAAGCTTGCCAGGACACGGGAAGTCCGAAATGCCAGGGTGGATGTGGGCGAGACAAAGCTGCTGAACCCCTTCAGTGACCACCAGCTCTGCCCAGGCCCCTTGGGGGGGTGGGGGGCACTTGCCTCTGCTGTTCATGCTGGAAGGTGGAAACATGATTTAGGGGAGCAATTTGGCCTCCAAGTACAAATTCAGCCTGCGGCAGGCTGCAAAAAGGATGCTCTGCAGCAGTCGAGGAGCTGAGCTTGCGCAGCTGTTCTGGGCTTGTGCACCTCCACCCTTTGACCGCGGGGCTGCAGCGTGGCCGGGGAGGGGGCACCGGCAGCCCGGCTGCAGGGCGGTGGAAGCTGCAGTGGCTGGGGAGGGGGGTCTGGCTCCTCCGGAGCTTTCCCTGTGTGGCTCCATGTGGTGAAGTGGGAGCTTCCCAGCGGGAGATGAGGCAAAATCTTGTATCTCAGTAGCCGTATGTATGTGTATACGGGAGATGAGAAGTAGGAGAGAGAGAGTCCTTGCTTGGGAAGAGAAGTGTTTGGATTTTTCAGATGTGGCAGCTGCTATCTGGCTGTTTTCCAGCCTTCTGTGTTGGACAGTAAACAGTGCATATGACATAAATTCGAAGTTACAAGGTGCAAAAAAAGTCTGGTTTTGTGTTCTGAAGAAATATTTGTTGAGAGTATGGATGCTAATACCAGGATCTCCTGTCACTGTTACCCAGCAAGCCTAGAATCCTCTGACAGGTAAATGAAGGTGAAGAATTGACCCAAGGTGACTTTAGATTTTAAAGTAAAAAGTTCTTAGTATTACCTTTGAAATAAAATTAGCTTTTTTCCAAATAATTGAATTTTGTTATTGATTTCTGTGTTACAAGCTCTCAATTGGACATTAACCTTTTTCTAAGGGTTTGGGGTTTTTTGTTGGTTTGGTTGGTTTGTTTGTTTGGTTTTTTCTGTTGAAATCTCTTTAAGGTAAATTCAAATTTCAAATGCAATACTTGACTGATGTATCCCAGGGGATTCCTCTCTTGGTGCCAGTTTGGCGTCGCAGGCAAAAACTGTTGCTGTGCTGGGGAGACATGGTGATGGTATCGTCAGCCAGGGGCTCGCTTGCATCCCCTCGGGTCTCACTGTACTTTGGTTTTGGGAGTCTGGGCCACAGGTGCCCCGGAGGAGGCAATGACAGGAGGAGCAGAGAAGAGGTGCTGCTCCCTCGCCAGGGCCTGGTCAGCCGCTTCCTTGCCTGGCTGTGAGCACCGCAGCACCCACGGCTGCAGCAGCACTGGCGGGTGCAGGCTGGTTGCCAGTAGCTCTTATGAAGTCTGAGACGCCTGTGCATGTGCCGAGGCTGGCCACGTGTATAACATTGGTTTCAGTGATGCAGGGCATGAAACTGCTCCATTTAGAAAAACCTTGGGAGGCTGCGATGAGTGCTGATGTACTTATTCCTTGCTTCTGACTGTCATTAGCTCATATTTTGGAGCTGGCTCCCAAGCCGGAGACTCTTGTTGCTTGCAAACTGTAAGTGGTCACTCAGCATGGGAGTTTGTCACTAAATATACATTTATATATATATTTATACTAATATACCCAATGTACATAACCTCTGCTGAGGTATCAGGACATAGTGTGTGCAAACCATAGCTACTTGCTCCACTGCTTTGTTGAAGCAAATTGGGTGGCCATCTTTTTTTGGGGGGGGTGGGGGGGGTGGGGGTGTCACAGTGACAAATGTAAATGCGATTACTACTTGGGGATGCTTCAGCACTCTTTGCTAGAAACTATGTGGTCCTAGTTTGGGATGGTCTGGTGCTCTGTATGCATTTCCCATACCTTTTATTAAAGTACAGATGGCTTCTAGGATATATGGTGTTTCGTGAGGCTACAGAAACTATAACAAGGCTGGATTTGCAGTGCTCTAAAATTTAGCACGGCTTACATCCTGACTTGCAGAACAGTCTTCCCCAGCACTGACAAATCAGCTGCTGACTTGTTCATTTTCTGCCCTACAGTGGCCTCCTGGACACTCTGAATTCTCCTAGAGGAGGGTAATGGTGTCCTGAAATGGTGGGGGTTGTTTTGTTAATCTGTCTCTAATCACTTCTGCACACGCTAATCTGGTTCTGGAGCTGCTGCCATTAGTGGTGCTTTCAAGCAGTGGGCAGCAGACCACTAACGGAGGGAGATCGGATGTTTGGGATCCAGTCATCCTGAGGAAGACTCTAATAGGGAAGAAGCAGCACCAACACAAGGTGATTGTAACTTCATCCATCTAGTCTCTTGTTCTTTTTTTTTCTTTGTGTGCTGACCGATGTGTTATTAATCTGCCCAGGGGAGCAGCATGCTCATTAAAGTAAACTAGTTAAGCTTTGTCACAGTCGCTGAGTAAACATCATCTCTGATCCTTCCAGCCTCGCCGTGGAGGTCTCAGACCCCCAGCTATGGCCTTCCTTTGCATGGGCTCGGGACTGCAAATCCCTGTGCTGCATTGTGACTGCATCTGCAGTCACAGGTGGAAAAGATGTTCTGTAGGACCTTCTGCAGTGGCACGAAGTTTCTTCGCATACGTGAGTGTACGTATACAAGTTTGTCCTCTGGAGCAGAAGGCAGAAGTAAACCAAATGTTCAGCTTTGGAAAAGGTCTTGGGCTGAAGTCCTGTTGAAGCAAAACGATTGTTAACTCCTTCATACTTCAGTACCCCTAAGAGGCTGTAGCAGGGTGGAGCCTAGCCCCTGCTAGATGTTGTCTGGGCGCAAATCAGGGAGTGAAAGGCCCTTCTGTAAGGGCTGTTTAGCCTAAGGGAAAATACTGTGCAATGAATAAGGAAAGAGGAAGGCTGGGAGTGTCAGTGACAGGAATGATTGGTTCTAAAGACAGGTTTGGGGCATAACTTGAGTTTCAAGTTTCTTAAAAAGATAAATAGGTGGGCGGGTTCAGTGAGTTTGTCATATAAATGTAATGCAAACTATACCTGAGTTTGAGCTCCTGGCAAATTACTGGTTTAGCTTCCAGCCTTGCAAAGTCTGGAATCTCTACTCAGTAAACATGGACCTTTGCAAGCCATGGTGCTGCCAGCAAGCAGCTGGTGATGTTGGTGTTTGCTTGCATGTGGTAAACACTTTCAGAAATACTTACTGCAGGTATGCCTCAAACTGTTTGCAGCATAAGGTTATACAGCACTGACCGGGAGGTGGTAGTGTCTAGTTAAAAGTGTCTCTTTGTGACCAATTGCAGGATATTGCTGTCGTAATAAAAGATTTCCCTCATATTGTCATGGCAACAGAAGTTTTCGGAAGGAGAAGTGCTTAGCAGGTAAGTTGCTCTTGTCAGGCAGAGGTTGCCATGCGGAATAAAGCGCTGTGGCAGAAGCCTGCGCTCAGCTAGCAATGGCAAAGTGTCCAGCACACATTGGTCTGGGCAGGGAGGACTGCTGTGACCAGAAGGGTCCTGTTTGCAGCTGCACAGGGATGTTGGGCCATGCCTTTAACTGTGTGGCTGGCACATGCACCTCAGCTGCGACACAGACCCTTTGTGTTGGGAGCAAGTCACTAACCCAACGGTTGGAGAATTTACAGTACATTTATCCAGCCGGCAAGGGAATGGGAGCTCAGGGCTGTCTGCTGAGTGGGGGCTGGCAGCCCCCAGCAGAGGGGGGGAGCTGGGCAGTGGGCGCCGTGGTCATGCCGACCTGTGGGAGAGGTGTGGGGCAGCGCTGGGGCAATATCGGTTCCCTGATGCCCGGCACCTGTCACCCCCAAGCTGGGCACAAGACAGCAGAAGTGGGCAGAGACCAGGCAGGAAGAGGCAGCACGAGAGGCACCTGGGGTAGATCCTGGAGTTCCCAGGCTGGGAATTCGGATACAGAGCTTCTGGGAGGTTTGCTGCCTTGCAGGAGCCTGCGTGGCTGGGCTGGAGGGTTGTTAGAAGACCTGTGCTCCAGAGGAACCTAGTGCTGCATTGGGTGCTGGTGTAGCTCCTGTGACTCAACATGGTGTGATAGCTCAAAGTGCTTCAGCAAGTAATTAACAGACAAAATAAACACAATGGCATGAATCTAAACATACTCTGTTGCGATGTGGGGCTGAGGGACCTGTGGAGCTTTAGCCCTGGCTCTCTAGTATGCTCATTATATTTGTATGAGTGTCTCTGCTCCAGAAGCTGCAAGAAATCATTCTGCTGTACATAATTTTAATTGCCTGTTATACAATTGCTTCTTTTCGCATGCCTGTCAAATATATTCTCTGTTCAAAAGTGTAGCTCTGTCATGTGGCATGACCCGTCTGCTAAATTACAATAGGAATAAAAAAATACTGCAGAAGATTTTTTTAAAAAAATCTAATTATCAAATACAATGGCATTCTCAATCTCTGTTGCCATCTGCAGCCTGTTATGTTAGGACCAGTACAAACAAATCAATAAAACCTGCTGCTTTTCTTATGTTGCCTTTGGCAGTTGTATGTAGTTTGTGCAGTGTTCATGGGAGCACTCGTGTTTCTCTGGTCTGATGATGTGCCATCCTCAACCAGAAGATTTCGGCATTTACTTTTTTTGCAGAATTGCTCTGGGGCTGGGATTTGGAACTGCACCTGGAGAACGGAGAAGGGGGCAGCAATGAAAGGGTTAAAAAGAATTATCCGGGCTGCAGCTTTAACAACGACGTATGGAGGGCATGAAACTGAACTTGGTAGGAGGTTCTTTGTCTGGAACACGCCTTGGCAGTAAACAGATATCTGATCTCAGAGGCAATAAGGCGTCAGGAGCACTGGCAGGACTGCAGTAAGCTGTGCTCTCTGGAGACTGACCGGAGACTCCCAGGTCTGAATGCTGAGGAGGGTTTGTAGAGCTGGAGCATTGCGTGGCACAGGGTGTCCCTTAGGGTGCTGCCATGCCAGAGGGTGGAACTGGTGTGAATCTGTTTGTGTGATTAAAAAGAAACAAACCCTCTTCTCCTAGTTTGACTTTCTTAAGACAGCAGAGGGGGATAGCAGAGGATGCAGTTTGGGAGATGAGTGGTACCAAGGATGACGGCCGTTGTCAGAAGGCAGTTCGCATTGTCACCGAGCTGTGCCGGAAGAAAAGCCTGCCTAGCTTGGACCTGGACACTTGCAGGGAATTCCTCCTGCTGCCTTCCGACCAGAGCCTGATTATCTCCGAGCCAGGTACAGTACTCTGGTCCTGTCTGCTGGAGAAGTGCTTGTGACTGCCAACAGCCTGAGGAAGGCAGGAGGACCCTCACAAGGGGAGGGAAATGTTTGCAAGTGTTAGACTTGGGGGGATTGGTCTCGGCACACATCGCGGTGTGGTTATCTTCCTTTACCCATGTTCCACTGTGAAGTTTTGGTGCCAGTGCTACCTCACCTGTTGATGCGAAACGGTGTAGCCTGATGGGGATAGCTGCACAGAGGAGACAGATGGGGTGTTACGGGGACGTGCTGGTGAGGAGGTGGTTAATGCGGTAAAGTTTAAAACATAGACTCCTGTCCTGTATAAAGCAAAAAAGCAGTAAAAAGCCTATTTAAGTAACTGAGATGACAGGAACTGATTGCTGTTATCCCAGTTTGAGAAGAGGAAAGACTTGCATGGATTTTTGTTCACCAGTAAAGGATCTCAATGTACTTTCATGTATTTGTTTTACTTTCCCTAAGAACTGCCTGAAGTTGTTCCTTGTTAGCTTGTAGAGCTAGGGAGACACACTGGCGTGTCAGCGATGAATCAAGAGCAAGCATACTGCTCTAAGAGCAAAGGGGCATTTCTTTATTGCAAAGTGGTTAATTTTCTGTACGCTTCTGCTCACAGCTTCTTGTTCCAGAGAGGTCGTCTTCTGCTGTAACTTCAGAAGACATTGGCAGGGGAGCTTACATCCCAGGCTCACATGCTGAGGAGCAAAACCTAAATCCTATGCTTTTTAGCATTATTGATAACATGCCCTAAGTTGTTTGTGTATTAGAACATTTGTGTAGAATGCTTCTTTCAAGGATTCTGTAGATAATGATCTACCAACCCAGCCTGATTTCACAGCATAAGTTTTCAGAAACTTTTCTTCTCTCCTTCTGAGGACACGGGTGCAGGGCCCAGGTGCAGCACAGTAGCCCGTCAATCCCTGTCCAAGGCTTTCTGTGTCATCTTGCTTCAGTTCCTCCTGTCCCTCTCTGCCAGTGTCTCGTGCTGGGGCACAACTGGCACCCAGGGCACACTGGCAGCTCTCTGGTTTGCTGGGCTTCTGCCATCTGCTTGCTGGCAGTGGTGCTTCCGCCTCTGTTTTGCCAGTGTGTCCAGCCTAACAACACCTTCATTTCACATCCCACTCTGCTTGTAACTAATTATTGTCTTAGAATGTTTTTGCTTTATACTACCTTCTTCTGAAGGCCTCTTACCACTGCTGGTACTGTCCTTACGCATTGCATCCAGTGCAGCTGTTTTCTCTGTTGCAAATAACTTACTGCATTGCTTCATAATTTTTTACCTTGGTACCAAAATTAACTATTTCCTGACTCTGTGCAGCAGAAATGCTTCTGCTGCTCTTGTTCTGTCCACCCTGATATGGCAGATAGTTGCCTCGCATTTGTTTGTGCAGACTGTTCAGGACCTCATTTTCAGGTCACAATTGCATCATCATATGCCTTTAATATCTCAAATGTTTGTCTGCTCTGATCTCTGGTTTAAGTGTCAGCCTCTACCCTAGTGCCCTGGGCAAGTCATGCTGGGCTGACGGACTGCACCGGGTGCATTAACAGCTATTACTGTTGTCTCTGCTCTGCACGACTGGGCCCATTTTTATGTCTAGGCAGCACTGAGGACACTGTTTGGGCCCAACGGGTACTAATATTTCCTAAATGCCTGGATGTAAAACTGCTCCAGCAAGGGAAACAAATCTGTTTGCGTTGTTAAGTAATGTACAGTTACAGTGATAAGCTACCTTTCCCGCTAGTGTCTGGATGTTTATCTAATTACCTGCCTTTGTGCTTTGTCCATTTTACACTGAAGACTTACGTTAAGCAAATTTGCTATCGGCTACCCGGAGTCCTACGTTCAGATCCAGCGAGTCCTTCCTCATAAAGACATGCAAATAAAAAGCGAGGTTGTGCAAAGATGAGCAGTGATACGGCTTTGAGACACAGTGCCATATCGGTACCGACAGGAGAGTTGGAGGAGCCGTGCAGCCTGAGTACTGGGTCCTGCCAAAGTGTACCCATGCTGGCAGCACAGCCTCGGCGACCTGGATGCCAAGTTTGCTGGAGTAAAATTGGTCCTATTTGTCATCATCATGTGAAGTCAACGGCTTCTCTGTCAGTTTGTTATATCTCCTGGATAAATCTATTAGCTAATAGCTAAATCAGCTTGGCTTGTCAAGTATCTCGATGAAGTTCATGTCACTTGTGAGCAGGCAGATGAAAGCACTTTAATGCTGCCAAAGCTGGGAGCCAGGGCTGGTTCTGCACAGCTCTGTTTGCCATTAGTCCCTGAGAGGTGGTTTGTTTTTTTCTGGTGTTTCATGTATTGATGGAGAGCAGTATCTTCTGGGGATGCTGTGGAGTTGCAAAGAAATTAGCCAGGTATCACTAGCCTTCTTGGACTGCATCTGACTGTGGAAAAAACCTGTGAATATATAAGTATTACTGAGTAGTTTATGTAAGAATATGTCAGACTACGGTTTTATGCAGTGATTATTTTTTTTAAACCATTTCAACTGAATGTGGAAAGTGCTACTGTGTATAAAGTAGATGTTCCTCCGCTCTCTGTAGTTCAAGTTACGTAATAGCCGATTCTTCTACTTAAAGTCAGTAAGAGAAATATAGCTGCAGTGTTTCTCCAGTATGACATACGTTACTGTACACCCAACAAAAGAGCATTGCAGGCTGCTGCTGGCTAGTAATCTAGCAGCTAAGTATGTCAGAAAAATAAGGTATTTGGATGAGGAAGGTTTTGGTATGGATGCATCAGTGGATATGCGAGGGTGAGTGTTTGCCTGCAGTTTGGCCTGTGGCGGTGCCAGGAATAGAACTGATCTCTTGGCTGTGGGCCCTGAGATTGAGCAAGATGCAGCATCCTTTTGTTGTGCCTATCTAAAATCCTCCCCCGTAGCTCCCTCCATCTGATAGCTCTCTTCCCTGCCTGTCCTGAGCTGTTGTGCAGTGATGCTGCGAGTGTAACTAGTACACAGGCACAAGCTGTAGACAGTGGAAATGCCTGTGACACAGGGACAACATTTACCTCTGTAGTGATGTGCCTTAAATAAATGGATACATCACTTCTCTGCCCTGGAGGTGCAGCGAGTGCTCTAGGATATAGCTCTCTCAGAAAACCTGTGGACAAGCCCTGTTGAAGTGCAAGGTACTTGGCTGATGCTGCAGGGGAGCCCAGGCTGCCAGACACCCACGGGAGCACCGTGCTGGGCACAGCGAGCCCCCCCACGTCACCTGGTCCCTCTGCCCATGGGAGTGGAGCTGCTTGTTGGAGAGCAACAGGCTCCAGGGTCTTTGCGAAACAGGGTGCCAAATCCTGCTCCCCAGGGCCTGCTACGAGCTCCTGCGGTGGAGTAAGCTCTCCCCTGACTGCTCCTGCCCAGAGCTGCTCCCAGGGGTACAAAGCCCATGGTCCTTCCTGCAGGCAGCTTGGCTCCAGCCTGACAGCATCCCTGGGTACCAGGCATTGCGTCATGCCCTGCACAGCTCTCGCCACCATGAAGTGTGCTGTGTGCTAGTCTGCACAGCCAGGTTGTCGCTCAATTGGACTGAATTGCATTATCGACTCACTCCCGATGTTCACCTGAACCAGGTCCTGCTCCTTGTGGGTGCTCAGTGCTGGCTCTGGCTGCGGGCAGAGGCTGCCAGCTGGTCCTGGGAGGTCGTGCCAAGCAGGGCATGGCACAGAAGATGGGAGCTTGACTCCACAGAGGGATTTAAAAACAAAATGATCATTCTGAAATGAACGTGCAGAGCTGGTGGATTGTGGCTGGAGCCTGTGGCTTGTGATGCTTGCTGACTTTAAAGGATGGTGCATGAGTACGGGAGGGAATTTACATCAGGATCAGATCACATCCAGGAAAAAAACCCTGGGTTTGATTTCTAGCTCCAGCACTACTGTGTTGCAACTTTCTTTAAATACTGTAAGTTGGGGTTTTTTTTGCCTCAGTGTATCCATTTGTAAAAGCTTCACTGCCCTGTAGAATAAGTACAGGATACAATGGATGATGTTCAGAGGTGTTGCAGTTTTTACCAGAAAGTCACTGTAGGATTGTGTGCACAGCAGTCCCTGCTGAGCTCGGCACAGTGCGTGTACCCTCCTCAAAACCCTCCCTTGAGCAATGATCCACCTCAGCAAAATGCTCTGGTGCTTTCTAGTGCAGGATATGAAAGCCGAAGCGAGAGGAAGAGAAACGACAGCTGGGGAAAATTGCAAAACCAGAAGAGACTTTACAGTAATTTCTGTTTTCCTAGCACACTTGTCAGCTGTCCTTCTGTGCTGTAATCCCGCAATAATTCGGAGCACATATATTGTTTTGCCCTTTGTGTGAACTGTTCTTTCTAAACTTCATGATGCAGGCAGTACATCTTGTTACACCACTGAACACCCTCCTGGCACTTCACAAATACTATTAAAATGTTTAAACCCACAAGTACATAAGTGTTCTTGCTGCAGGCAGAAAAAAAGGTAGTGAATTTTTTGTGCAATAGGTTTTTTTTTTTCATTGCAGGAATGTTGATGTGGAGAGCTCACTTTTATATGGAGAAATTGCTTCTGGAGTATTTTTTTTTTGAAAAAAATTATCCCTTGATAGGCTAGTTTGACTAGAGGGAAAACTGATGACATGCCTATTCACTGATACAGGATGCCTACAGCCACTAGCTATGAATACAGGCAAGTCTTGAATTTACTTACCAGCTGTAATAACACACTTTTCTGAATCATTGTTCAAGTGTATTTTAAGTAAATATAACAGTAAACACATTTAAAGCCACCCAAGCAAAGCTAGTATTTATCACTGAAGCTTGTGTTTCCAAAGGCCAGGCATGTAAGGAGTAAACACCTTGGGGCAAAGATCTTTCTTATCACAGAGTAATGATGTACTTGCAAAATGGATCTTGCCTTCCCCTGCAAGCATCTGGTCCACAGCAGGAAAAGAGCCAGCTAGAGCTACGTGCAGCAGATTTGCTCTTTAGCTCAAGTAAAACAGGTTTGTGCTCTGATCCTGAAGGTGGTCAGGTTCAAACCTTGCTACCAGAGGAAGGTTTGCAAAACTGTATTAAAATAAGGTTAAACCCAGCAGCAGAAATCTAGGAAAAAAGGATTATATAGCCTGTCTATGAACATCTGTCTCTGCTTATGTATTGTGTGTGGATCTATGACTCTACAGCTGTCTCTGGTACGCACTGTGATGGTCCTGGTAAATAAAATGCGCCTATGGAGCTGTCGTGAGGTGTTGTGTTTTAGGAGCTTTGTAAGTCCCTCTCTGCATAGATGCAGGTTTGCATCTGCCCAATTGCTGTTGGTTGATTCATTCCTGAAGCAGTACAGGGAAGGCTGATCATGTTTGTAGGTTTTTTTGCGGACCTCGGAGCCTATTCCGGTGCAGCTGCAGTAGCCTCATGCATAGTCAGGGATCAGCATCTAAAACTCCATAGAAACAGGCAGCCGACTGCTGCTGGTGTTTAATTGAGTGGTGGAGCAGGCTGAGGACAGTGACCAGGGACTGAGCTGAGGAGCAGATACCTCTTTGGTAAGTCCACATTTCTGAAGTTTACTTTGTTATTTTTTTTGCCTTTTTTCATAATACGGAGCCTCTTTCCTTAACAAACATTTTGATTCAGCAGTTTCTGTATTTGCCGTTTGAAACATTTTCTCTGCTTTCAGTATTCTCCCTACATTCACTGAAACCAAGCATGTGCTTTTAGCTAGTTCAAATCAGGGCATAGCCTGACTCTGATCTTCTCCATTGTTTTGCGAGACGGACTCTGAAGAAGCTGGTATTTCTGTGTTTGCAGGTGTTTGTTGCTTGACATCTTTGCTTTGCTGAAGTCATACCCAGTGCAATGTGCACAGCTTGCTGCACATACCATGTATTCGCTAACAGTCATATAGTCTCACATGTGTGCATTCATTGTTCTGAGATAAAGACAGAACCATAACTGGATCTCATGTCTGATATACAATTTTTCATTTAACTATAGTTTCAAATGTCCTTGTTTTTCTTACTGTTTCTTCTTCTTACTGTTCACGTTTCTAGGTACAATTCTTCCTTAGGACCTCAGGTTTCCACTCTCATGTGGTTAGGCAGCTTTTTTCTAGCTTTAATATTTGTTATTTCTTTTTGAAAGATGATAATATATATTTTTCCTTCCTATCTGTATATTGTAAAATCAAGAAGCTTGTCTGTAACAGCTCTTATTGTTTCAATCCAGTGGACTCACTAACATAACAGTCACTTACGCTGGCAGTTGTTTGGGAGAGATGTGATTGTCTACTCTGCCATGCATTATCTTTAATATACTTGTACATTGTAAAATGGCATCCTAGAGGGACAGAGAAGTGATAGTTTGAGTGACTGTACTTTAACTGTACGTTTTCCATATCTGTGGAAAAAGAAAGTTATCCTGCAGGGTGTCTCGTACATAGTGAAACTGCAGATGCCTAATTAAGGCCACCTTTATATTTAGTTCAGCTTGTTTGCTGTAGCAGGTTAGTGTTTGACAACATCACAGGAAACTGTGCAGTGATGACTAAAGGCAGGATGCCAGCAGCTCAGTTCATACAAGCCCTTTCAAAACCATCATTAAGACATGCAGTCCTAGAGTATTTGGTTCCATGGAATAACAACTGCCCAGAAATTCTAGCACACCAGTGTCTCTGGTAATGTAAGTATTACTCTGATTTTCTATGCGTGTTGGTAACTGCTGCAAAGAAATGCATGTACTCTTGTAACAACACAGTGTTAGGTGAGTACAGTGAGCACCTTCTCCAATACATTCTTTCCATACGCAGTACTTCATCTCTTGGATGTCTGCCAGCATTTGCTCAGTTATTTGAGCTCAGTTCTGAATCTGGTCTCTGGTCAAAATGTTCATGCTAAAAGGATTCTGAGCTGCACAGCACGGACTGATACAAGTCGCTGGAAAAGGCAAAAAGGAACCTCAGAATCCATTTAATAAATCTGCAGGATCAGGCAGTCCAGCCTGCATGCATGACTGCTGTGTAGTGCATTTGAGGGGTTAAAGATCTCTGTTACAGGCTAATGGAAGCAGCAGCAGCAGCTAATGACAGGAGCAGAGCCATTCGGGGGGGAAGTTCCCTGATCACTCAGCAGAGCTTGAACAAAGAAATGTTCTTTTCATAACTGCTGCATTCCCGGGTGGGCAGCGCAGGGTCTCCGTACCAAGCAGCAGGTCCCATGCAGGTATGCAGGTAGGTGGCTGGGGGATCCTTCCCGGCTGCTCTGTGTCCTGCACAGAGCCTGCTTCAAACAAGCCAGTGCTGTTTTGCCATGCAGACCAGACTGTCTTTTGCGTGCCAGCTATTATCAGCATGACGCGTTGAGAGAGAGAAAGAGGGCACGACATGAGCTTACATGGTCATACTGGATCTAGAAGGCTTTAATTGACAACCTGACCTCCTGAGGACACGCATCTGTATATCACCCAGTCTTTACAGCATCTGGAGCCAGGGGGCTCTGGATGAATCTGCATCTCATGTTTTGGGTTTGCTGTGGGGCAGGTCCAGGCAATAAAGCTCTTCCAGCATGCTTTCATGTAGTTAAGGAGCCCCTCCCCTTGCGCTGGAGGGGCTCCATGTCCCTGGCCGGGGGGGGCACGCAGCCAAAGGAAAGCCTCTGGAAAGCTTTTGGGCTGCCTTGTCCCAAGCTTGGAGCCTTCTGCCCTCCCTCGGCTGAGCTCTGCTTTTTTGGGTTCTCAGGCTGTGTCCTCCCACGCGACCCCGGATCGCAGGGTTGGAGACTGCCTGGGCACCATGCTGGGATGAGGATCAGTGCTTGCAGCGTAGTTCACCTCCAGGGCTGCAGGCTGGGATGGGAAGAGGACCCTGATTCTGCTCCCAGTCAAGCTTTATCCTGAGATCTTTTCAGGGCAGCCTGATTTTAGTTTTTTTGAACCAAAATGCAGTCAAAGAGAGAGTTGCAGGGAAGCATTTCCCCAAAACTGACTCTCTCTGTAGAAAGTGAAGGCAAACCCAGGCAACGCTCCAGGCTTGGGGGGGAGCAGCTGGAAAGCTGCCCGGCGGAAAAGGGCCTGGGGGGGGTTGGTCGACAGCCGGCTGAATGTGAGCCAGCAGTGTGCCCAGGTGGCCAAGAAGGCCGACGGCATCCTGGCCTGTATCAGCAATAGTGTGGCCAGCAGGACCAGGGCAGGGATCGTCCCCCGTACTCGGCCCTGGCGAGGCCACACCTCGAGTGCTGGGTTCAGTTCTGGGCCCCTCACTCCAAGACAGACACTGAGGGGCTGGAGCGTGTCCAGAGATGGGCAACGGAGCTGGGAAGGGTCTGGAGCACAAGTGCTGTGAGGAGTGGCTGAGGGACCTGGGGGGTTTGGCCTGGAGAAAAGGAGCTGAGGGAGACCTTCTCGCTCTCTGCAGCTCCCTGAAAGGAGGTTGGAGCCAGGGGGGGTCGGTCTCTTCTCCCAAGGAACAGGCGACAGGACGAGAGGAAACGGCCTCAAGTTGCGCCAGGGGAGGTTTAGATTGGATATTCATAAAAATTTCTTCACCGAAAGGGTTGTCGGGCATTGGGACAGGCTGCCCAGGGAGGTGGTGGAGTCCCCATCCCTGGAGGTATTCAAAAGATGTTTAGATATGGCCCTAAGGGATACGATTTAGTGGTGGACTTGGTAGTGCTAGGTTAATGGTTGGACCCGATGATCTTGGAGGTCTCTTCCAACCAGAACAATTCTATGATTCTGTGAAAGATGACAGCTCTGGTGTGGCGAGCCTGGACACTGAAGCGCTGCTGACCTTGGCCTCTCTGATGTCTCACAAAAGTCATGGCTTTGACCAAGTTTTTGACGGGAAATTTTAAGGTCTGGGGTCTTTGGTCACTTAAGGGAGACAGAGTGACAGTGAAAAGCTTTTGCTTGTTTTGTTTGCATTGCATCTTGAAATGCAACTGTATTTCTTCATCCCAGAAGTGTCTGTATATCATGGTGTTTTGCTCTCTGCCTGGCTCTGCTCAGCTTCAGCAGGTCTGGATAGAGACTCCCCACCCATGTCGAACAGCCTCAGCAAGGCTTCCCTGGCACATCTTCCGTGCTCGGCTCAGGTCCTGTATGTACAGGGTCACAACATGGGAGGAAGATGATGCTTACTGACAATTATTTAACCTCAGCCCAGGAACACCGTGTGTGTTCAGCACTGCCGAGTCGTTTACAGATGTTGCTACAGCATATTGTGATAAAATGTCATGGGATTAGCACGCAGCTATGTACTATAATTATATGCAGTGTGACTTATAATAGTTCATTAGATTGTTATCAGTTAGGCATAAAGCAATGATGACTCTTACTATCTCATTTATATACTCTAGAGAACAGCTGATTAAGACACAAAGCAACCTAAATCACTGGGACTGTTTCCTTCAGTTTGGAACAATTTTTTTTTCTTTTTTTTGTCACTTTTGATAATAGAAATGCTGCATTGCTGACAGCTCAAAGTTCCCCTTCTGGTTGCACATGCCAACAAAAGTTTGAGAAGCAAATGTGCCTTTGATGCAGCCTGGAGGGAAAGTCTGAATCGGCAGACGGGTCAATAACAACTCCATACCAAAATATTTGGTCTTCAGAAGCCTTTGATCAGTCTCCTCCAGTCCAGCTGTTCTGCTGGGGCACAGCCACTTTAACGTGCATTAGTTATTTTCTCTGGGTATTGATATGAGCCTCTCGGCATTGTGTACAAAGCCCGTAGTCACTAGTGGGCAAGGCGATGGTGGAAGAAGGGGGTTTGTCTCCAGGACCCAGCTGGGGAGCCCAGGCTGAGGATGGGTTAGGGACCGTCCGTCGGCAGAGCTGACTTCCAAGCAGGAGGCTGAGACAGCACCGCCGAGGATGTCCGTGCGCTCGCAGCGGCCTGCTGCTGCTGCTCCAGCCCCGGGCTCGGTTCTGCCTGGCGTGAGCTCTGCTGCCGCGTTGGCTCTGCAAGTTGAGCGACCCTTGCTTGGGGTCACGGAGTGCTTCTGCATGGTGTCCCCAGCAGCGTGCCCGCGCTGCCTCTGCACATCTGCCTGGGGAGCGGGTGCTACCGGCAAGGAGAGTGCTGTGGCAGCACCCCAGCCCCAGGGACCGGCTGCGGTGCCAGAGACCTCCTCTGCCACAGACATTTGTCTCTGGGCTTGGCTTCCTTCCCGCGCAGGGGGATGCAAAGAGGAGGGAGCAGGGCTCCGCCAGCTGTGCCGAGACCCTTTTGCAAAGAGCTGTTCCAGACGTTACAGTGACTTGCGCTGCACGGCAAGTGTGACTGCTGTGCCTGTCACTTTTCTAAAAGCCCCGCAGCCGAGGTGATAGGTGGCATGTTAACCCTGCCTCCAGTACCGACCTTGGTGTTTTAATATGTTTTGGCTGGATCTTCCCGCCCAGGCGGATTTGAGATTTCTTTTCTGTTTCTAATCCACTTCAGCCATGATCTGATCTGGGTTTTTAAAGACATTCAGCTTATGTGGGCTTTCCTGGGCTACCCATCACCTTCAATCTGAAGGAAGGTGAATAAGGGAAAGGAACTTGTTTTCTAAGGTCTCTTTCTAAGCTCGAAAGTCTGATTTCCTTTTCTTTGTAGAAGATGGCCCTGGATCCAAAAAGTCCTGTGGCTGGAAAGAACTTTTTGGGGGGGGGGGGGGGGGCCTGTCTCCTTTAATACGTAAACCAGGAAAAGGGTGTAGGCATGGGAGTGTCTGACTTGCGAAGGTCTCTAAGGGGAAGGTGGTGCAGCCCTGTGCCGTGTGCTCAGCGCGCATGAGGCGCAGGCTGTTCTGCCTGTTAACACGGTCTGAACTGCAGCTGGCTGTGGACTACTTAAGACTTTTTCAACTTGCTCGACATTGTGGTTGCCACAGTCTAAATGAACAAAGAACTGCGTATATCTTACCTTGGCAATTCAGCAATTCCTGCAGCAATCGTCCTTCTGCCACTTGTATTTGGTATTACTGCTTAGCAGAGATTTCGCTGAGCTCTTGTTAAGGTTGCATGGTATTTCGTAGTTGTGTTTTGGCTGTCCATAACTTGATATGGTAGAGGCTTCTCCTGTATGTAGCAGGCATACAGATGTCTTTTGCTTGTCAGCTATTCATGATCTTTTGCCCCCCCTTTTTTTTTTTTTGGTAAGTAAATCTTTCTCCATTCTATTTCAGTCAGCAAAGCACAAGCTCCAGGCTACCGAGATCTCCTCTTACATTGCATTCCTTTGTTTGGTGTATTACACATTTTCATATGTATGTGTTTATTTTTCTTTTTTTATTACATATATACACATGTATGTAAAGTACCTCATTGTTAACTCTGCACTTGAAAATCACCTTTGGTGTTTCCCTCTGAATTACTCTGTTCAGATTTTCTTCTGCTTTTTTAAACTCAGCCTGGGGGCCCGGTGCACCTCGCGCTCCTGTGTCTGAGCGCATTTACCGTCTGTTCCCTGGGTGATAAAAGTACCGAACCACAAATTGAAAAACGCCAGGTAGTAAAGGGTATGATAGCCTCTATTTTCCCCACCTTTTCTCTGTTCAACGCACTTGTCTAATCAGCTCTCTTAGACCATCAGGTGCGAAGGTCCCTCCCGAGGGACCGGGCACCGGGGTGCAGCAAGGACGAGGACAGCGCAGGCGCTGCCCTCCCTGAGGCAGCTCGCAGCCCTCCCGCCCGTGCGCCTGCTTCCTCCAAGCCAAGACATGGCAGGAGCTTCAGCTGTAGCCTGGATATGTAAGCAAAAATGAAAATAACTCTCTTCTCTTCTTGCAGGCAGTGCACAATGCAGGTAACTGCCCAGGGGGTGTCCCAGGACCCCGTCTTCTTGCAGTGATGAGCTGCTGCAGTCTCCATCGCAGCATGGGGAAACTGAGTCAGGTTTCCAAGCTGCACCCACATCCAGGCTGCCCCTTGCAGCTGCGGCTGGAGTTGCTGGAATAGTACTTTATTCCATGTGCAAACGTATTATTTAAACGTTTTCTCCTTAATTATATTTTGAACTGGAGTTTCTGAAACTTGGGAATTTGCAAGTCCTGTCACTAACAAGCTGGTAGCTGGTTTCCAGGACAACAAATGACACAACTGTTAAAGGAACAAAACTTTGCATGAAGTTGTCCGTGTCTCATGTTCTAGTTATTCTCCCAGCTATGGAACCACATCCCCTGAAGAATTACAGTAAATGGTGAAAAAAGCCCTGGCATTGCTTAGTGAAGGAAGTTTTGTCTGGACTGGAGTTACGAGGTTGCTGTTTGCACTTGGACCACAGATCATAGTTGCTTGAAACACTGGGTCCCTGCAAGGTCTCCAAGCAGGTTGTCTTCATACTTAATGTGTAATAATGAGATGGTTTGGATTTTATAATCTTATATAATTACTCTCAAAATAGCTTCTGATTCATCCTTCCCTTTGAAGCTTATAGTTTGCATTCCAATAAGCTCTTGCATGGCAGGAACCCTGTGGTAGCAGCAAATTAATTTTTAAAAAGCTTTTGTCTATCTAACTGAAACTTTGGCATAGTCAGTTTGAGCATTCATGTCTCTATCTTCCTATAATCCGTTACGTAGCTGGGTGTGCACAGGAGATGAGGGGGCTCTGTCTGGATTCCTGCGGAGCCTGTGCTGGCAGGAGGAACCTGGTGGGAGCTGATAGCACAAGACTCGGTGTCCAAGGGCTGAGGAAGCACATGAACAGGATAAATCTCCTTTTAGCTTCATGTGGGAGGAAGGTTGAGTTTACAGCGCTTCCAAGGGGACATTTCAGAGACTCTGTGAGTGTTTCCTCTCAGAACATCTTCAGCATTCATCTCATGAGGATTTCCACACCTCTGCTGGTTTGAGAGGAGAGTTTGCCATTGAGCTACGTAAAATGAACTGAGTGTGAAAGTGCTGTTTGTGAAAAACAATCTGTAAAAACTCTTCCTGCTTTCACGCTGTTTTCAATTCACTTCCATTGCACTGTCTTCTGTGGAATTACTAGTGGTTGACATAGAGAAACAAAACAAGACCTGGGCATGCTCCGTAACAAAGAGGAGCTGGAACCACTGCTTGCCTTCACCTAGAGAAACTCTGTGAAGTGTACCAGGGCTGTGGGAGTGTGCATGGCGCAGGGGTCTCTCAGGGTCTCTGCAGCTATTTCAGAACATTGTGCTGCACTGGACAGCTGAGAGGAATAATCAGTGCATCTTACATTACCAAGAGACAAAACCACCCTGATTTGTTTCTTTCTGGACAGGTCATGTTAGCAGATATTTCTATGACTTCATTTTCCTCTCCCACACACTCTAAGGATGCGGCGCTGTCCTTGGCCAGGTGACGCTCCATGTCCTCATGCAAGGAAACCTGACAAGCAGCCAAGCTCCTGTTGGTCTGAGCAGGGTGTCGGTAGGTGCAGGTAGAGCCATAACTGACAGCTGACACTTGCTCCTGTTGCTCGGATCGCTCCCTGGATAGCAGCAGTTTGGAGGGTCTAAGAAAACAGGCTTGTAACCTGTGGACCTGCAGGTGATGGATATCCCCAGTGCTCTCCAGGTCTTGCTGCCTGAGTTGCTGCTACATGGGGGCTGCTCTGCAAACCTTATCGCCACCCACAGCATGAGATAACGTCTGAGGGACGACGGAAGCGCTGCTCAATGCATAATTGTTTTCTGACCCAGTCCTTTAACATCTGCTGGGAACTTGATGAAATATTTTCCCCTCACTAACGACCCACGCCTCTGTGATCGTGTTGGAGCAGCAGCCCCTGCTGCAGTGCTTCACGACACATCCAGCTCCTGTGCTGCTGGGCTGCTTGTGAAAAGCAAATTGACTGCAGTTAGACTTTGAAGTGACAGCTGCTAATGACTTGTCTAGCTCAAGAATATTTCAGGACATATTCCTATAGCTCATAGCTGCCTAGAGAACACAACTAGTAAATCAAGAAGAGAAGTGTTGCTGACGTTTCAAATGACAACCAAATGGCAGCGAGTAGGCCTGAAGATGCAACAATGAAGGCATCAGCAGAGAACTGGCACGCTGGACGTAATCCCAGCAAACAGAGGCAATTAGTGAGCAGGCTTGCAATGCTTCCTTCTTGCAGCTGTGTTCTCTGCAGACCCCAGCACCCACTTAGCTGTGGGCTCTATTAAATGGAGCTGCTTGCTGATACAAGAACTGAAGCTGTGTTGGGTGACAGGGGCAATCTGATCTTTATTATTTGCTCTATTACCATTTCCACAGCCGTGGCATGCTTGGGGAGGGGATAAGGAGCTGGCTGAGAACTACATGCCACTGCGCTGCAACTCACCTCTTATCCAACGTAGCATGTCATGATTTATAAGACAGCCAGTTTCCTTTTCAAAATTCCTGTTGCAAAGTGCTCTGCTTGCTGCTGCACTCCATGGCGCCTCGCAGGGTTTGTTCTCAGCTGTATTCCCAAAGAGGTAGTTCCCTTGCTCTGCTGTGGCTCGTGTTTTGGTTTTGGCTGTGGTGCTGCTGGATGCTGTGCTGCTGCGTTGGTTTAACATTTGGTTTCTGTTCCATCCAGTCCCCACTCCTTCCTCTGTAAAGCTTCGAAGCTGAACAGCATTGCTAAATAATCATGTCTATAGCTAGGATTTAATGGAAACCTCTTCCTTTTCCCCTGCTGTTGTCCTGTGCTCCCCTCTGCCCCCGCCTCAGGTGTCCAAGATTCACCAGTTTCTCATGCCCAATTTCCAGCCCTCAGCTAATCAGACTTAAATTGCTGATGCTTCTCAATTGAGAGAAAATTAGATCAACAGTTGGTGGGTGCCTCATGTGGTCTTTTGTAGCCTCTGAGCTGCCTGTCTTCTCCTCCAGCAATAACTCTCGTAGTAATCCATCATTTGAATGCGTGATCTCTACAAACCCCTACAGAAATGGAACAATATATTCTCACAAGCACTGTTGCAATATAAAAGTGTAGCAAAAACGGGCAGAGAGGCCTGGAAATATCTCCTGACATGGTATGAGCATGGTCAATATATTACACTAGAAGACCAGTTGCGCAGCCAGGACAAGTGAGGTTAAGGTACATCACCATCACCTCCTACCGCTGGGCTCTGCCATCTCCTGTAGCTGCTCTTCCAGGAGCATTTGCTGTGGCAAGACGTTACACGCTCCAAGTCATAGCTCAGAATAGCTGGGAGCTGCTTTTTCAGCTGAAAGAAACCCAGTGGGGAACAAACCAGCCAGAGCTCTCCCTGATGCTAAGATTTTCCATTGGCCACTGGAAAACTTACCAGTAAGAACCTCTCGCAGGGAAGATGTCCATTTGCTCTTGGCAGGAACAGGTCAGAGGCTTTGTCTGGGTCTGCGCGTGATGACGGAGCTGTGGGACGAAGCGTGCCATGGTGGCAGCGCTGCCAGTACCCAACCTCAGCAGAAAGTCAGGTCGTAGTGCCCTCGCTGCTTTGGCAAGGCGGTGCTGAGGGTGCTCCAGGGCCTGCAGAAATGCTTCTGTCCTCTTGCAGGTGCCGAGGGGCTCTGGGAAGGGGACCGCTGGGCCAGTGGCACAGGTCCTGGTGGCTGGTGGCCACCGCAGCTGAGCTCCTCCAGCATGAGCCTGGCCTCACGCTGCGCCTCAGCCTATAGCATTGAATGTTTTCAGCCCCCTTGAACTTCCACTCACGGTATTCAAACTTTGTTTAAATCCAACAGGTAGCTGGAATGACTAATAGATGCTGGAGTTCTGAGAGAGCCATCAAACGTATTTTGTTTTCTCTATGGGAAGTGGGTGGAAGGAAAGCTAAATTACATCTTCAAGATATTAAATATAACTCTTCACATTAAACTCAGAGTTATCCATGAGTCTCTTTAATGACAGTGCAAGCTACTTCACAGTAATAAAAGTCAATGTTCCCATAATTAGACCAGTATTGTCTTGCAGTTAATAGACCGTTGTAATCATGGCTTTGCCATATCATTAATCGTTTTCTGTTTGGACTTTGCTAATTATCCCCTTTGGTAACTCAGTTTGAGTATCACGAAGTCATCAGAGACATAAAGCTGAAAGGTAGTTCCACCATATTCTCTTAATTAGTTCCCATCCAAGATCAAACAAAATGGGTAGTTGTACTGATGAGCTTCTCTCTGAGTGCATGGGTACCGGGGCAAGGGAGGTGCTGGACTAATCAAGAAATGGTCCCCCTTTCCTAAATTTGCTTTTAGCTTTAAAGTTTTAAATTGCTCCACTGTCCCTTTGTCCTGCTCTGGGCCATCTCATCTTTTATTTGAAAGGCAGTAGAAACTAGTGACCTTCTCAGAAGTTTTACAGTTTTGAGCTATTCTGTGAGCTTTGTTGTAAGATTCAATAGCAAGGTTTTTAGATGTTACAAAAACAGTAAAAACAGAAACCAAGAAGTCAAGTCAAAAGAGAAATGAGATTGTTTGCTGGTAAAGTTGATGATAGGTTCCAGGCCATCTCCTTTGTGCTCTTGGCATCCCCATTGCCTGCTGTCGTCTTCTGGTCTTTTCTGCAGTGAGATTGTTCTGTCAAAGAGCATTTCACTGCTTGAGTCCTCTGCCAAACATTCATGGTTGTGAAACTTGTTTGTATTTAAATGCTTGAATATAATCTGGTCTCTCAGCTTGCGTCCCTTGCCACTGACTTGGTGTGTCCCTGCATGTCCCCATTGTCATGCCAGTCTTGCCACAGCTCCTGATGGCTCCGGGAGCACGGTGCTGCCTGTGTTGCCCTGCTGCCCTGTACCACGGGAGACGGACAGTGGGACAGTCCTGGGCCACACAGCTCCTGAGCGTCACCCAGCCAGCTTCTCACCGCCCTCACCCCCGGCTGCTTCGTAGATACATAACTGCTCCTGCTGCAAGAAAGCCGAAGTGCAGTGTTGTTTTTGTAACAAGTCAGTCTAAGCTGTTTGTGCTGTCTCTGAAGACTTTGATTCATTATTTTCCCTTATGCCAGGCTGCAGAGGTGGGAGATCAGTGTCTCCATTGACTCAATTTTGACGATTGACGGTACCTCCTACTGCATAAGTGGTGACAAATGATCATTTATCATTAGCCTCTCAGGTACAACTTGCTTTCTCCTGTTCACTAAAGAAAAGCAGAGCAAAGACCATGATCCATGTGGGCCTTCCCGTGGATGTGCTCATGCCTGTCCTGGCAGCAAGTGGCTTTCTGGTATAGAAGTCGCTGTTCCTCTCCATCAGCTGCTCTGATGGGGAACCTGAGGCACAACTCATCAAAAGGTCATTCCTGGCTGAGAGAAGCCTTTCCCCGGTTCTCCTGGTGTGGAAATGCTTTTGGTGAAGGTCTCTGCTTTGCAGCAAAGGACCAGGACTGCTGGTGGTGGCTCTCAGTAGTCACTTCTGGGGCATTGCTGTGAGATGTAATAGTGCTTTGTGTCTGCAGGGATTGGGACAAAGTCTCAATTCTCTGAGGAGTTTGGGTGCACACAGAAACATAGCGGGGGGTCACAAATTCACAATTTCTCTTTTGCTTTACACACCATGCTAAACCTCTACCTCAAGAAGACCTTCATAAGTGAGGCAGACCACCCCTGAAGGAGCTGTCTCTGTTCCACTAGGTAAATAAGAGCTCGGTGCCTTATCCTAAGTATAGCAACTAATGCAGGTAAACGTTCGTGTCCGTGTCCATGTCTTTCCTGCTGTTTGTTCTCCCCTCCATCCTCGTTAGTCATGAGAGAGCTTCGTCATTGCTGCTCTGTAGGCAAAAGCAGTTTCCAGCTGAGGGTTCCTCTGGTAAGGGGCTCTCGCTCCCAGGGGGGAGCAAGGCTGGAAAATAGCCATGTTAATTTGTGTTTGCCACCTCCTCCTTTTAAGCTTTATCTTTTCAATTACAAGTTGTAATAAAATCCATTTTCCAACATGGCAATTTCTGCCGTGTCTCTCAAGGCAGCTGGGCTAGGATGAGGTACCAGCACTGAGATAAGAACAGGGTGAGGAATGGCTGAAGCTGTTCTGCACTTGTACGGCCTTACTTACCTGATAACAAAGCGACAAATAACTCACTGTTATTTTTTTACAGGAGAACAGAATAGAATAGAAACATAGTTCTTGTATTTTTGCTCAGACGGGACATTTCTCAGAGTGATAGCACGGCTCTGTCCCTCGCCGAGGACGACGATGCTGCGAGCGGTGGGGGGGCTCCAGCAGCTGCGGCACGGGAAACGTTAGGTAAAGCAGAGGCTGAACTGTTCCTGCGCTGCTCTGCGTCAGACGGAGCCCTTCCTCATGGCCGGACGCAGGCATATCCCTCTCCACCCTCTGCTCAGGAAGCCTCGGCTCTGAACGTTGCACTGGGTGGGATAATGTAAACAAACGAGCTCATCTTCCCCCTGGGCTGAGGTGTCCTTTCGGTCTGGTCTATCTTTGGGGAACAAGCCTTACCTCCATCCATGCCAGGAATACCCGAGCAACCTCTGGCCCTGGGGCATTTTCTGTGAGATAAGAAATTACCTTCTTTTCACAGTTTCTTGTAAGTTAAAGGACATTTAAAGCATAACATTTTGAATATTAGGGTTTTTTTTTTTAAAGTGACTGGTATTTTCAATTCCATGAGAGAAAGCTCATTAAATCAATTAAGGTCAGCTCTGTCCAGCTGATATTTAAGTTTAATAAGTCACGAAAAAGCTTTGGGGAATTCAATGTTATCTTCAGATAAACCAATATGCTTCCCAGGCAAATGCCTAAAAAATATCTGTAAAATCCTGATCCCTTCTACTTGTGTTTTATGTGAGCTGTCAGAGGAAAGAGTAGGAGGTCATGCATGAAAGTATCTGCGAATCCTGTCAAATACATTATGAATGGCAGCTCAGCAAGAAGTGGCATGAATTAAGATCTTTCTCAAGCTGGCAACAGGTTTTCAGAAGGGAGAACTGATTATTTCTGACGTTTTCCATCAATGAGTCTGGTGTGCTAGCAGAGTCATGCATGCTATATAGCTTCTTGGAATGGGCAGAAGTATCTTAACAGAAACTTTTCTGTCATGTAACAACTCCCAGCAGTGATGGATTCTGCATTATAACTATTTCCTTTGTAACAACATACAGATGTATTTGCAAAAAGTCCAGGTTAAAAGTTTTCTTATGAAACTGTTTGACACTGAGTTTCCTGGGCACAATTCCACGACAACTCAAAGTATAGGAAAGTGGTACCTCTGCACTCTCTGCTGTAGTGAGAATACATTTAGCCAAATCTCTAAGGAAGCTCCACTGCTGACTTGTACAATCCTATTTATTATTGAATAAGACGAGACCTATTTATTCGCCCCAGTAGTGATCTCTATTTCCACCTTGGAACTGCAGCAGAAAATAAATGGTGCAGTCTGACCTGTACAGGAGGCTGGTGAGGGAGAGGAAAAGTTGCAAAAACTTCTGGATGGCATTTATTCTTTCCATCTGCACCTGCTGGCAGCTTCCAGCCCTTCCTTTCGAGTCAAAGAACCTGTGGGCAGTCAGGAAGCTTTGCCTCAAGCTCTTAGTGAATTTGCTAAGCTAGGTAATTTTGTGGAAAAACAGTGCATTTCCTCTGGGATATCAGAAACAACAGATGGTTTCCCAGGTGTTCAGTGGAACTGCCTTGTTCCAGTGTAGATGTCACATTTTGTGTCTGATGCTTCCTTGAGATTTCATTTACAAGAACTGATGCAAAATATAGTAGCTGGTGTATTCCCAGATAGCACGTTAGCAAAGTTTGATGATATAAATGGGTTCCTGAATACTTCGTTGTTACGGTTCATGAATGGTGGTTGCAGGTTTTTTTACTATTTTTTTAAAATAATGTTTAAATTCAGCTCTTTTGTCAAGATAAAAATTTAGTCTTTCCTCATATTTCATAGATTTTCTAAGCCTTAAACATGAAGTGTCTTATTGCAGCTGTACAAAACTAAACTACATGACCAAAGGAAACAGAAGATCTTCTTATGGCTTCTATTTAAGGTAAAGCATATGTCAGGGATCACATTTATAGTAGCTATAATGAAGCACAGATGTGAGTTTCCCAGTTTATCTTCTAAGAGCTAAGCTGCCTAGTAAGGATGGATTTTGTGGGAGATGATACTGTTTTAAATGCAGTTTTTGAGTGAGTCTAGTGTTTCTTAGAGCTCACGGAGGCGAGGAGCTGTTTGCCTTAAGTACATTTAGATATGATCTAAAGAGGTGCTGTCAGCTCGCATGGACAAAACTGAAATACTCATATCTGCAGCCGTGAACTTCAGTCTTAACCAGCTTTGGCAAAGGGCCACTCCGGGCTGCTCTGCCGAGGGAGGCTGCGCAGACCCCGTGGAGGAGGAATGGACCCAGGTCCCTTCCTGGGGGCGCTGCCGCGGGCGGCCGTGCCCTGCCGTGCCGCGAGCTGTCGGCTGCTGGGGCCGGGACGCCGTCCCATGCCTCCCACCCGGCACGGGCTCCGCTCCGGGGGAGCAGGGGGCTCAGCGCCAGTTTGGGAACCAGCCCTGTGCTGCAGGAGGGGACGAGCAACTGTGTCCTGCTGATCCCCTTCCACGCACGATGCGCTCGCTGTCTAGCAGCTACACCTGGTCCTGCCGCCCTTCAGTTAATTTTGCAAGACGCTTGTTACGCTCACAAAGAGTCATTTCGGCTGTGACTACTTACACAATTCAGAAATACACAGGGCACCGGCTCTGTTCCTCAGGTTGTGAATTAGGTAGCTGCTGTCTGTTTCATGTGGCAATGCAAAACGTTTATGGTTCAAGCACACACACAAATAGAAGTGAGTAAGAGATAATGGCTATTTTGTCTAAACTTCTGGAGTGTTTGATATTTTTTTGCCTGTCTTTCTGTCCTGGCTTGCACTTAGGTAATGTAAGGAGTATGGCTTTACTGGCCACTACAAATAATACAGCGGGCAATCAAGGAATTGTCCGTGAACTCATAGCAATCTGCGACTGAATCGTCCATAGTCCTGACACCGAAGACTTAACTCCAGAGCAAAACCTGTCTTCATCTTCAGGGACCGGTATTCTTTGTGATTCTGAACTCTTGGAATTTTGGTTTAGGTGGGAATCTGGGAATTAATACACTGTAAGAAAGGACCTGAAAATAGTCAATGTTTTCTCTTTTTGAAGTGCTGTGAATCATTTCATACCCTAGATCATATATATCTCTCGCTATATATATCTCTTCATTTTTTCCTGATTCTTCAGCCATTGGTATGGAAGCTCTTTCCTCTCCAGAAAAAGATTGAAATGCTGAAATACATAGTGTATGAGGTAAAAGTGACTCACAGAGTCAGAGAACATACACAGCTTCTTCTTTTCAGAACAAGGAAGAATGTGCAGTAGTTCCTGTACAGCCTCCTCTGTGTTTGGTTTCACTGCATCAGCAGCTTGTGATTTTTTTTTTTTGGTGTTGGTATTTACTTTTTGTTCCCTATGGGCACATTTGGACAAGATGTGAGTGCTGCTAGTACAACAACAATCTGCTTCCAGGATCATGGTAGATAGATTTTTTTAATATAGTGTCTGAACACCTGTGGTGTGAAGCAAAAAGGCAGTTTCTGCCGGTACAGCACTGGAGCTTGTTTCTGTCATTCAAGTCTGCAATTCTTCTTGGTTTCAGGCTCAGCAGTTTGCCAATGCCACAAAACAAACCAAGGATGATATTTTATAGCCAGTCTAAGCATCAGGATGTAAAATTTCATAGCTGTGGCCATCTGGAGACTCTCATTTCTCCCCAGGTGTGTCTGGGTCAAGAAGCGGTCCCAAATCCGTCAGGGGATGCTCACCTGGGTTTGACTCTCGCTTGTAGAACCTGCTAAGAGCTCTCCATTGGTCGTGCTATAAGTCAGTTTGGACCATTTCTTCCCTTTACTTGGCTTTCTCACCATCTTTTTTTTCTTTTCTTTTTTTTTTCTCCTTTCCTGTTCCTCCCCTCTCCCTGTCACTGTTGCTTTCTCTCCCCCTGTAGAGCTCTCCGTCAGCCTCCTTGCAGTGATTGTTATTGTGTGTGGACTGGCCCTGGTGGCAGTTTTTCTGTTTCTCTTTTGGAAGCTGTGCTGGGTTCCCTGGAGGAACAAGGCCATTTCTTCTAACCTGGCCATCTTGCAGAGCGAGGCAGACTGCAATAAGGAGAACATGGCAGACAAGCTCAAGGACACGGGTGCCATAAGTTTCCTGGAGGCAGCGGTGAAGATCAGCCACACATCGCCAGACATCCCCGCAGAGGTCCAGATGTCCATGAAAGACCACATCATGCGGCGCACACGGATCCAGAGGCAAACAACGGAGCCTGCGTCTTCCACCAGGTGAGCGGGATGCAATGCTCTGCAGGGATGCTGTGCCTCGGGGCAGCTGGCAGGGCGGGAGAAGCGTTTAACGGAGCCTGAGGTTCGGATGCGTTCAGGGAGGCTAAAGAAAGCACTCACACCTACATGCTGGATCACTTTCAAAGACTGGTCATTAACCAAGTAATGTGTTAAGACTGGCTTACCATGGGCCCTTTTAAAAAAATGAAGGATTCAAGCCCTGTTATTGTGACTTGACCTCATTGTGTCAAGCCGTCAGTATGCTTTGGCCACTTTAATTTTGTTCCAACATGAGCGGCAGGCTGAAGTATCAATGATGGTATGCTGTCAGACAGAATTAGACCTTTTTGCTCTCTTTTGTTGTTGTGGCTCCTAGCAGGAACAATTGGATAAGCAGAATTGACGTATCGCTCACTGCACAAGCTTAGAACCAGCTGCGCTCAGTGCTTATGCTCAGTGCGTGTCTCTGTCTCAGCCAGGGACAGAGATGTTAACATCATACTCCGTAAATCGGGATAAGGCTGTACGAACCTTGGGACACCTTCTCGGCAAGAACACTGAGAAATACGGTACCTCTTCCGTGACACAGAAGGCCATGAAACTAGGACAGGAAAGGGTGATCGCAGGGTCCTGGCTGTGCCCCAGCACTTCTGCTTGCTTTGTTGGCCATACCCATGATGTGTGCGAGAGTGCAACTGCGAAAACAGACATTGCTCAGAAAATTGGCTACAGTACTGCAGAATTAATAGGGCACTGATCACAGCCTTCTGTCTGAAGAAGCTGGAGTTAAAATCAACACAGTGCTGCCTGCAATTGTGCCACATACTCTTTTATTTAACTGCACCGCTTTTGGACAGCTGATTGCCCCTCTGTCATGCACACGCTCATTCTGCTTTTATTACACCTTTCCAATGGAGCAGAAAACAAAAGCTCAGCCTGTCTGAATTAGGACAAACAAAGTGGGACTCGGTTGTATGTGGGAAGGTTTCAAACCCACTTTCTCAAGTGAAAGAGCCCGGCATGCACCACAGGCAGGCAGCCAGACCCAGCGACACTGGGGAACAACCTCAGCAGTTTGAGATCTCTGACTCACAGCCCAGCCCAGCCCAGGCCAAAATGCCTTTGAGGAACCTGCCAAGGAGAAGTGAGGTCTCCGATCACCACTTATCACCAAAAGCTAATGCTCTGGCCGTACGAGTTCTTAGTACGGTTAAATAACTCCATATACTGCTCTTGTAAACACCAGATAATCTAAAATAAGGCCGTGAGTCCACAGAAAGCTTCTATGCTTTGCTTAGATAAAGCTTTGCTTACATACAGTTTCCCTTATGCTGAAGGGGAGCTCAAGGCAAGAGGCAGCTTCCAGATGAGGCTATGCATTCCTCCCTGTCAAGAATTATCTATCAGTTTCTGATGAGAGTCTGTTGGAGAAGTTTGGAAGCAGCAATACCCAGAATAAAACCTAACTTTCTGAGCTGGTTGTGGTTCTCTCACTTTAAAAGGTTTTTTTTTGCCTGAGGGAAATTTAGTGCCAGTATTTTGGAAGTGTAAGGACTGAGCGTGGGAAAGAGTCTCCACACTGGGTTGTCTATGGCTTGGTTAAGGAGTTGTTTGGTCTCGTATATTTAGCTGTGCGCTGTTACTTGAGTAACAGGTGAAAAAATGCAGCTTGCTGCAAATAGTCTGAAAGGTAGGAAATCTGCTGGATCGGTTCCTTTGACCACTGGAGGTGATCCCTTCAGTGTTCATTTCCATAACATATGTGGTTTCTGTAAAGATGTCAGGAGCACCTATTGCACTTGTTCTTGTGCTCTCCCTGCTTTGCTAGCATTAGTAGTCCAGGGGAGAAAAAGGAGAGAAATGTCCTTGGAAAATCATACAGCTGTCGTGTCTTCCTCCTGCAGGCACATCTCCTTCAAAAGGCACCTTCCTCGGCAAATGCATGTATCCAGCATGGACTATGGCATGGACCCACTGGCTGTGGCTGAGCAGCCAACCAGTATCGGTCGCATTAAGCCCGAACTCTATAAGCAAAAATCTGTTGACTCTGAGGACCCCAAAAAAGAGGCAGCAAAAACCTGTGGGAAAATTAACTTCACTCTCAAGTACGACTATGAGAATGAGACACTGACTGTCCGAATTCTCAGGGCTTTTGACTTGCCAGCCAAAGACTTCTGCGGCAGCTCAGATCCCTATGTGAAGATCTACCTCCTGCCCGACAGAAAGTGCAAGTTCCAGACACGAGTTCACAGGAAGACTCTGAATCCCACCTTCGATGAGTCCTTCCACTTCCCTGTGCCCCATGAGGAGCTGGCGAGCAGGAAGCTCCACCTGAGCGTCTTTGACTTTGACAGGTTCTCCAGACATGACATGATAGGAGAAGTTATCTTGGAGAACCTATTTGAGGCCTCAGACCTTTCCCGGGAGACTTCCATCTGGAAGGACATTCAGTACGCGACGACGGTGAGTATCTCCTTTGGAGGGTTGTCCCTGCCCTGGGAGCGTTTGCCGTGTGGTGCCATGGCATGGCACGTCGTACCTGTGTGAGCAGAGGACGGGTACCGAGTGTGTGGTGGGCGGCTCCAGGGCAGGACGCGTTGGGATTCTCTTTTTGGCTGGACTGCCTAAAGGGGTAAGTCCTGCACAACTGCTGGCTGTTGGGTTTATTGCCTCCTTGCGGATGGTACCATCAGCCCTGGGGACCTACAGCCATCGCATGCAGGGGTGGCGAAGGCTGTTGTACACAGAAGCCTGTCAGCTTTACCAGAATCTCAGTTTACTGGAATTTCATCCCCTTACTTAGTGACTTGCTGTTATGTCACCCACAGCGAGTCTCACTGATACCAGATTTGCTAAAAAACAGCTGAGGGGTTCAGTATGTTCCCTGTCTGGCATCCCTTTGACATGTGAAGGCTCTCAGGTTCTGGTTGTCTTCCACATGAACATGATACCAGTAAGAAATAGCTCTGGAGGGCCACTACCAACCCATCGGAGGTATTGGGCTTTACTGTATTGGGAACGTTGTCTGATGTGTTGCTGGCAGCTCGTCCAGAGCTTGATGTGGGTCTTTTTGTAGTTCTGTTGAATTCCCTCTGAAAGTGAAACCAAGCATCAGAGAAGGAGAAGTCCCAGCCACTTTCAGTGTCGCAGGGAGCTGGCAGGCAAAGCCACCTTCTCACATTGATCGCTGAGTGCACAAGCAATGACATTAACCTCTACATAATAGCTGTCTGCTCCTCCACTGTCCTCCCAGGAGGACCTGGCTGGTTCTGAGGGCAAACAAATGACTGAACTGCTTTGCAGTTGGACACCAAGTCAGTCATCGTCTTTGTCATTTCATGTTGTTATTTCTGAAACTGGAATACAAGATGTCCTCACCCCTGTGGCTGAAAGCATGGGCCCTGTCAAATCTTTCCTAGTGACTGGAATAACCCCATGACTTGCAGAAATCTGTCTTGCAACTTCCTTCGTAGCTCATCTCATACCTTTGCTCTCCAGCTTTCTGTATTGGGGAAAGAACTTTCAAATATGAATATTTATTGCACTGTGGTCAGCAGTATCAAAAGACATTTGCTTTGTAACTCTCTGCAGCTTTTTCCTCAGTACCATGTTCCTTACCAGTTCTACCCCTTGGTCACTACTATTGGTGCTTATTCTTTCATTGTAGTATGTTCATAACTTTCTAAAAGAGCTGTGAGGTCCAACACGCATGCGCAGCACGGTATCCTGTGCTGTGGTGCCACAGCTGGGACTCGGCGCGGGAGCTTAGTGCCTGGGCACCAAGGGGAAGAAGGTCTGCATGCAGCGTGTTGGGCCTGCCAGGCAGCTCTCGGGCTAGCAGCTGCCCTGGTAGGGCACAGCGAGCGGCTGTCATGCTCCTGTGGTGGTACAGCTTTTGTCATGGCTGCCTAAGGATGGCGAGATGCATGTGATGCCTGACAGGAACCCCTGGGCACTGCTGGGAGCGTGCTGTGAGCTGCAGCTGTGTTGCCTTTTGAGCATCTTGCCAGCAAGTGAGGTGGGAGGGAGGCACAGGATCAACCATGAGGAAAGTCAACGGTATTAGTTAGCAGGGTGTTTACAGCTCTTGGCTTTCAATGCACAAATAGCCATGTCTGTTATGATTAACGGATGGTAATGAAAGGAAGAACGCTGGCAAAGAGGCAAGCAGGCATCAGACACATCCGTTCGCCTGGCAAAGGGTTGCTAGGAGAGGAACGAGGCGCATCACACGTGCGGATGCCTCTTGGAGGCATCTACCTGTTTGCATCTGCTCTGCCTCTGAGACTCAGCTTGCTGTCAGCTCTGCCAGGCTGGCTGTGATGTGCCACGGTGTTGAATCCTGGGGTGAATTCACCTGTGTGGTGTCAGGGAGTTTCCTTTTCCTTGCTATAGGATTAGCATACAAAGGGTGCGGTAAGCCTGAAGAGTTTGGAGGAAAAAGACCTGTGGGCAGGAGTGAAACTGGGAGGGGGTAACACTTGGTCTCATTAGAGGAAAACCACATAAAACACATAGCTGCAGGAGAAGGTTATGGAGTTTTTAACCTGTGTATGTTCTGTTTTGCTGGGATGGTTCCGCAAGAAATAGTCAATGTTTTCCTAGGGAAGTAAGTAAGGATTCATATGCACACACAAATAGAGGTGGAGAGACACCAGCAGAAGGGTTGTTGAGGGAGAAGACTCCAAAGAAGGTGTGAGAGGAGCAAGCCAGCATCATGCCCACGATGCATTGTGTAGCAGCCTTGCAGAGCTCCCACAGAAACGCTGAGTGCCGCATTTGGCTCCATCCCCTCAGTCTCTCCGTGCCATTCTTTGGGAATGGGCCAATATTGGTACATTTCAGCCAGTTGTAACACACCCAAGGACATTTCTGTTTAATCAAAAATGAGAAGGGTAAATACAGTTTTCATAATACCCAAGGAAAGCTCTGGGTGACTAATAATACATTAGATCAATCGTGTGGGCAAGAAGATAGGAAGGCACTTAAGCAATGATATAAGCTATTCAAATAGCTAGCACTCAACTATTTAATTAATGATTGTACAGCTTGTGAATCAGTGAAACACTTTTGGTTTCAAGTCTGCAAAGGTTATTGATTCAGAGCTTCCATTATTTCCTAAGAGGTACTGATATGAATTTTGGAAATGTCCCAATGTCTATAATCTGCAAGAAAATAATGTACCCACAGGACATGTTTTACTGTCTTGTATTTATGGTTGCAAAGAAAAATCTCTTGACCTAATACAATGAGGTCAAAGAACAATTTATGTTAGTTTTATAACCTGAACAGATCCTCTCAGCACAAGGAGAGGAATAGAAGATTAGATGATGCCCAGAGGGTGCTCTCACGATCTCATAGGGCTCTCTTCTGACATCTGTGTCCAAGCCTTCCTGCTCTCGTCCCTCCCCAACCAGCACAGACCAAAGAACGTATGAAAGAACAGACCCAGCCCAGTGTGTCATCTGAGTGCCGATTGCTGTTGCATTGTGCAGCGGGCATCGTGTCCAGTGCAGCCGGCACACAGTGAGATTCAGGTGCTCATTTCTTTGGGAATAGAACAACTATTTCTAATCATCATTTCAGAATATTTATTTTAAATTCTTTTCTATTGGCAGTAAAGTCTATAGCTAAGACTGGTAGATGCAGTGTCTGATTGGAGCTGGAGACACTTAAGTGAAAAGGTACAATCCCGGTCCCCAAGCTTAGTCCTGATGCAGTGGCAGTGTGTGCAGCGGGTCCCAGACACTTGTTACCAAGTGCCTCCTCAGTGCAGTTATTTATTCAGGCTCTTTGTTGTGTAAAGCAATTCATCTTAAAAGAGGAAGAATACCTCTAAAGGTAACAAGAAGTGCCATGTTTTGAAAAGCGAATTGTAATTTCGGGCACACAGTTTTTGAGCGGTGATTTTTAAGACACTGTAAGTGAATGAGGCTCTGTAAAATAACTGGGCTCCCCGTCCTCTGAAAATTGGCTGCATTGGAGTCAGGCAGCAAGAACGGCAGCTCAGCTCAGCTCCGAGGGTACAGGTGACACCAGAGGTAAAACTGCCAAACGCTTCGGAGCACTCAGTGGTGATGTTCTTTGCTGCTCTACCTCCAAGACAGCAGCCCGGCTCGGGGGCATCTGTTATAGTCAAGGTGCTGTAGCTGAAATGCAGTCAAGAGTTAGAAGCTGCAGGGGCTCTAAAAGCTCTTTCGTGTGAGATATAAATGATCCTAGTAGCTTAATAAGGTACCTTTAGTAATATTTTGTGAGGCAAGAAATTCAGCTCCCAGTAGACACATCAAGAGGTATGAAAGGTAGAGGAATAATAACGCAGTAAATGTTTTCACCTATTTCATTACCGGTCACTGACAATGAGGCTGTGACTCCAGATCCTTTTGTCGCATTGAAAGGAGAGCTGTTTAGGATGCCATTGGTTCATTAACGTGAGCAAGAGATCAGTGGGAACTCTGAGTGGGTGAGAGTATTCAAGTCTTATTTACCAGCAAGTAGCACCTTCTGAGACAACATTTATTTACTTGCAAGTCTAGTCATACATCGCTCCGTCCAGAAAACACTTGGCTGCCACTGTTTCTTTTGTACACTCTATGCTTGAGAAGATTTTCGATTTATTTGCTAGTCGAGTGAAGTCTTGTCAAGAATCAAGACTTTTATATAACGTTCATTAGTATTCTGCACGTCTAAGTGGAATAAATATCTAATCTTTGCCTTACCAGAGAACGAGAAGGAAATCATTTGGCAAAAATCTCATCCATCAACAAGATCTATTCTCCTAACACTTAGCAAAGCTTTAAGTGCCTAATGCATTTACTTGTCTTTTTAGTTCCATCACTCTACTACTAACAGCTACAATTTCTTTTCAGCAGGTCATTATATCACATTGAAATGAATCAAACACTCTGTTTCTAAAAATAAACAGGTTGTTTGCTCTACAGATGTGTGTACAAAATAAGATTTTTTTTTAAAAATCCATTTTTGGAAGGTATTTGGAAATCTTTCTGCTGACTTCAGATGATAATGCTTTCTAGTTTAAATAATACTTTTGATTTGTTTGGGGTTTTTTTCCTGAATTCCCATGGGGGAATGGGCTTTCAGGAGGTGTAGTAGATAAGGCTGCATTTACAAGAGGTGCTAAGAGCTATGTATAAAAGTTGTTTTGTGGGGCACTAAAAGAGTAAATTGTATTTGCCTCTATGTAATCCAGAAACTACCAAACATTTCTGAGTGCCATCTGCTGGTTAATTCACTATTTATATACATACATATACATGCCTCATACTGCACTCGTTAGCTCTTTGAAGGCATCTCGAAGGGGTTGGTGGTCCAAATGATAGTAAGCATGTCGCAACCTAAAAGCTCCATTGCTGCTAAATGGAGCCCTTCGTAGTTCTCTTCTGTATTGAAGCTATGACCCCCTGGTCTGTAACTACCTAGTAATTCATGCTCAACTTCAGAGAAAATCACCATGTTGCTCAGAGCCATCTGCATTCTCTGCCGAAACATTAGGCACCAACAAAGTCCGTAAACCTCTATTACTGGACCAATGGCACAGGGTGTACTGGAAAGTCACTCGTTGCATTTGTTGCACTGTACAACCAGAGTTGTGGCACTGCTGCATATTAATGTGATCTCTTTTGTGATCTCGCTCTGCGTTTGGTACTTCTCCATTTGAGGAAATAGATGTTAGTGTCACACACTTGGCACTAGAAGATATATACTGTACATTCAAGCAAAACTTGATACTAATATAATTTCCTTAATGGCCTTCATTTCGTGTTAGATACCACTTCACTTCTGTGTAAGCAATGGAGCAGAAAAAGAGGAGTGCATTAGCTGTAACGTTGCAATAGGAAGCACATGCTGAGGCAGTGGAAGATTATCCTTAACTATGATATGAAGCTGTAACATTTGGACGCACGTTTTTTTCCTGTTCCCTATATTCAGTTTTAGTCAAATAATGTTGGGATACACTGGAAAATAAATTCTGCAGCACCATGGTATAATAAAGTGTCATTCACTTGAAAATGACAGAATAGAGAAAAGCCTGTTTTAGTGTGAGTTCTGCATGAATCCTGCACGAAGCATTGTGGTGGAGGGCGGAGGCAGCCTCGCTGGTTCTTGCACATTTCCAATATAATGTGTTCTCTGTTTTATTAAAGGAAAGCGTGGACCTGGGCGAGATCATGTTTTCCCTTTGTTATTTGCCAACTGCAGGTCGCCTCACCTTAACAGTCATTAAATGCAGGAATCTCAAAGCTATGGATATCACTGGTTACTCAGGTAGGTGCTCGATGGCTGAGAAGCACTCCATTGCCTCCACACTTCTTCCTCCTCCCTCAGGGTAGCCGCAATGGATAGCGGGCATATGTCTCTTTAACGCCAAGGCTGTGTCGTCACTGAAACACCTGACAAAGCTTTGTCCATGTTTTAAGTATGCACAAAATTTTAAAAGTAGAATTATGTTTTAAACCCATTCCCAAGGGCATGAATCCAGGGAAGGTGATTATATACCTGAATATACTATTCAAGGAGACTGCCAGCGGTTTCTCATCCCCATGGGAGGGTTTGCAGAGTCAAGCTCTGGTGCATCTCTTGGGTTGGATGCTTCAGATCTGCTGCAGATACTGACCCTGGCAGTTTTATGTGAGCGGGGAGTTTTCCATCAGATAACCTCCTACAGCTGGAATCAATCATTTCGCCCCAAGATTAGGAAAGGATCATGGATAAATCCCAGGTGAATGTGCATTCCTCTGTACAGTGGTCAGTACTCAAACATTAGGATCAAAGTCACCTGAAGACTGTATGCATTCACTGTTCAGAGTTGGCTTGCAAATTCAGCATGCACAAATTCCAGGTTTCAACATAAAAAGCAGTTTCTTTTCCAGAGCTCAACATCATAGTATTTGAATTTCATTGATGACTTGTAAGGCAGTAACAATACAGCAAAAAGATCTTTGCAGAAAACATTTCTACTCAGTTGGAGCTTGAAGCCATATGAAATGTCTGAGAATTGAGACTTCAGATGAAGCCAGGTCAGCATTTCTGTAGTAATACATTGCACGTTTGCTGTTACTTGAAAATGCATTGAAATTGCCCGGGCAGCCGTTACAGCAAACAGGAGCTGTTCGTAACTTCAGGGCATTCTGTCATGATCAGCCAGTGGAAAGCATGTGAAGCAGAGCTGCCCTAATACCGTTTTTTTCCTGCTGCTCTCTGACATTGGGAAAATGGGTTTTAAAATTCCCCTACTCACTGTAACTCCGCTACATAATGTTAGCAATTGGATAGTTTTGGTAGCAGTGCAGAAAAAGATCCCTGTAAAATAACCCCCTCTGCCTGTTTGGCTTGTCAAAATGCTGCGTTACATTTTGCTCTCTTAGGCAAATTTTGAAAAAGTTACGGTTTTGCTTCAGAGAAAGCACTGGGTTTGCTGTCTATAGCCATGCAATTAATGCCGGCTAGAATGCCTGAGTGCCCAGTGCCTGTTATAACCTTCTGATGGATATGGGCTCTTGGTCTGAGATGGGGTCTTCTTACACTTGCAAACCCTTATCACAGAAAAAACTGATGGAAACAGCTGATTTTTCCTTCCAAAAAGTCTGCAGTGCTGGTTCTCCAGTGCCTGAACCTCATGTCAGCACTCACACCAGTACGAGAAATGGTACATTTGAGGAGTGCCTTTGGCTCATAGTAACTTACAGTCTGTCCTTTGATAATGCGGTTTCTATATTGTGATGGTAACAAAATAAACCTCCATAAACAGGCCTTTTCCTATCTTCCTCTCCAGATCCATATGTCAAAGTGTCTTTGCTCTGTGATGGGCGAAGACTGAAAAAGAAGAAAACCACCATAAAGAAAAACACACTTAATCCCACTTACAATGAAGCAATAATCTTTGACATTCCCCCAGAGAACATGGATCAAGTCAGTCTGCTTATCTCCGTCATGGATTACGATCGGTAGGTGGCAGAGTCTGGAGAGCTGGAGGGGAAAACATCCCTTTGGGTGCAGGTTTTCCTGCTCAATAGCCATTTTCCTTAGTATCACGGCCTTGATTGCACAGCTCTGTGGCATCAATCTGTCTCTAGTGATTTATTGTTGAAGTGTCATTTATATTTATGATTATGGAAAATTACCTGCTGGAATAGCAAGTATAGTAAAGCTGGTCCTTTGCTTTACGACATTTTCTTGAGCGAGTACTGTGTTCCCCTTTGCTATTGCTTGTCCTGCAAACCATCACCCTGTTTTAGAAAGCAAATGGTCTCACTCAGAGCAGCAATTGGTGTATGAATTATCCATTACTGAACTTGTACTTATTCTTGCTGTACACCACTACATCACACATCCTTCCAGATTGTGCATCTGGACTGATCTGCAGTTCAAATCGTTTTAAAGTTGTTATAATTATTTCTGGCAATGGCAGTGCCCCACTGTGCTGGGGCTGTGTGCGCTGACAGTGGCAGACAAGATCTGACTGTCGTCGTGCAGATACGACAGACCATGTTCACTCGCACTGTGCCTCGTGGCACTCCGATAACGTGGGGTCAGAAGTCTTGGTTTGACAGCGTACGGGCAGTCTGTGCGAGAGATAATCACGTTGCTTTTCTATTCTTCTTCAGAGTGGGTCACAATGAGATTATTGGGGTTTGCCGTGTGGGGGTCAATGCTGAAGGACTGGGCAGAGACCACTGGAATGAGATGCTGGCATACCCACGCAAGCCCATCGCACACTGGCATCCATTAGTGGAGGTAAAGAAGTCTTTCAAAGAGGTGTGTGGAGTTATTCTTTCCTTTTAATGCATGCGCTGCGCATGACTGAGCTGGGTCAAGGCTTTCAGAGAGCTTCTACTCTCACTTGGGAATTTCTCACAAGAGCTGAGGGAATTTTCTCACCAGAAATGAACTCTAGAAAACAAGTATCTCTGTATTGGATCGAAATAGCTCCTTGAGCATGCAAGCAAGAATGAAAGGGACTGTATTTACAGATGTGACTGTTACTGTATTGGTTTTTTCCTTCTTTTTTTTTTTTTTTTTTTTTAAATTAGAGATTGAGAGCAGTAAGGAAAGAGAATGCTGTTCTGATTGCAGAACAAATTGTCCAGGGATATTGCCTATTTCAAGTTTCAATTTTTTCATCCTAAAAGATTTTTTTTACTGACTCATCTCCAAGCCTTTGCAGGAGAATAAATAGAACAAATGTAATTGCTCTAAGCATCTCCAGAGAAAGATTCACTTGATGCAGCCCCAGATGATAAAATAGGGCTGAAATTCCTGGGTACTGTTTTGACCCTCTCTAGCATTTTCTTCCTCCTTGCACTCCATTTTCTCACAGTCCTATAGAGCTCTTTGGGTTTTGCCTGATTTAGGTCATAAATTCTGGAGGAGAGACGTGGAAAATGGCACGCATGCTATTGACACTTCAGATATGAAAAGAAAGCCAGCATTTGTGGCCAGTGATAGTATAATAAAGGCAATAAAACCTCCCACCGTAACTGGGGCTAAGGAGGCATTTTCCCTCAAAGCCACAGACTAAGTACATAACAAAAAGCATCTTCTTTTCCCTTTGAAGTTCAGATGCTGAACTCTACTGGAAGGCAGACACTAGGCCCGGTGATCCTCCACAGTAGCCTGAATTAGTATGCATCAAACCCTATGTTTTCTTGAAATCAGCTCTTTCCTCTAACAAGAATGCAGTTTGTGCTCAGTGCTCTCTGTCCCAGCTCATATGCATCAGGCTGGTTTCTGAAACTCAGACGTGCCCATCCCAGAGGCAGGTCTGCTTCGCCCGTGGGTTTCTTTCTTTCTTTCTGCCAGCCCCTGGAAGCAGGAGCCGTGCGAGGTGAGGCCAGCCGCCCCAGCAGAGCTCTGCAGCAGCTTTCATGACCGCGGCATCCCTTGGTGGGCTTTTCTCTGTCACAGATGAAACGTGGCTGTAGGGCCCTGTCCAGAGCCAGGGTTTATTGGGGGAATATCCTTGTTTCCTGGACCCAGGTCAGTTACACCCACTAGGAAAGCCTGGCAATCAATATTCTAGTTTAAGACACAGTGGAGATAGATATATCAGATAATGGAAACCTGAAAATTCACACTCCCTTGTATGAGGCGTTTCATGATTCATATTGCCACTGTAAATCAGGAGTAACCACCCAGGTCAGCTCTGCAGAACTGGTGTAAATCAGAACGGAATTAAACAGATGTGCAATTTGTGTAGAATGGCAATATTGCCTTTGGGTGGTGAATTAGCCCTTCCATGCTAGAACACTGGCACCGTACACATGAGCCATAGCTGTTTGTGCAGGCAACATATGCCATGTCACACTGCCACGGAGAGCTGGGGATCGGCGACCGCTGAGTTTCAGCATAAGTATGTAGCGATCTATCATTTGATCGGTTAGCTCAATGTCTGTATCATCCGCAGCACCTCACGGCGTGATACCAGCTGCCACATCTGGCCCAGGGGCAGGAATTTCTTCTCCAGCTTGTAATTGATATGACTTCACTACACTATTTTTCAGATGCAGGTGGGAGTTTGAAAGAAAGACTCCTGTAAAGTTTTTGATAATCAATAGGAAAAAAAAGAGACGTAATTATTGTGACAAAACTCAGAGAAACAAAGGCAGGCGTGTAAGATGACTCACCTTCTAAAATGTACTTTGAAAACCACTGCCGAGCCCCCAAGACTTTGGAAAAAAACCCCCGAGTGAATCATTTCACCCCCCAGTGCACAGGTCAGGAGCTCTGCTTAGAAGAAAAGAAAAAAAAGCCTCTGATCATCTGTTCTGGTATTTCTGCCACAAGCTGGTGCACAGCGCCAGCAAGCAAATGGTCCCTGTATTTATTTGCCCTTTTAAGTTTTAGCACTGCTGTCTGCAAATCCCTAGTGCAACTTAAAAAAAAACAAACAGAAAAGGCACAGGCTCCTGGAGAGAAATTAATGGGAAATGGTATTTTTTGGTTACAAGCAATCACATCATCTTTTCCATATGTGTTTGTGCATTTTTTAAAAGCAATCTGGGCTTTGTATCCTGTACCATCAGCTCCGGGTGCCCGTGCACAGGGAGGCCGCCCAGGGCAGGGGGATGCGTGCTGGGCGGAGGGGGCTGAGGGTCATGGCCACACGCTGTGGCAGAGCCGCCTGCCGGCTCCGCCGGTCCGGGCCCCGTGAGTGGCCAGCTCCCCGGCCTGCCTGCCCTTGAACGCAGATGTTGGGGGAGAAGCTGCTGGCCCTCCATCTCTTTTTCACCCTCGTGTCTTCGTGGGGGTGAGCTCAGGCTGTGCTGGCATCCCGAGCAGTCATCTTCATCTTCATCTTCAAGAGCGTTCACTGCTGGGCACCAGCAAATGGAGTGCTTGATTTCTGGTTGATCCTCATCATCTTCTCTGTTTGCTCTAGCTATTAGTAGCAGCCTCTGCTGTACATCAGTGTCTTTCCTGATTGAGTGCTTGATCTTAAGCTGAAAGCAGGAAAGCTAGGATTGAATTGTCTTTTTGAATGTACAAATCGAGCAAAGGATGACTGGAGCCGCTAGCCCGGGAGCACGGAGCCGCTCAGTGCCTGCCGCCGCCCCCATGCCGCTCTGCAGCCGCATGTCCCGGCCCCCTCCCCTCACCACGCAGCTCAGGACTGCGGATGGGTGAACAAAAAGGGGGGAATCTGGAATTTCTTTACTAGCCCACACACGTATTGCCCTGCCTGGTATGCCTTGAAAACGCTCTGGCCAAAAAAAAAGGGGCTTCCACCATATTTTGACTACAGCTCAGAATCACAGGTTCTGGTAACGTTACCAGGAAAGCCGCCACCAGAGGAGCGTTGCAGTGGGGGACGGACGGGCCCCAGCCCCTGGCTCCCGGCCACAGCAGGGCAGGAGGGATGGGTGGATGCTGGTGACCCTGGGGCTGCGCTCCCTGGGCCGGGCCACCGGCCTCCTCCGGTGTTGCGGACACGGTTCCTTGACTGTCCGACACAAGGACCGCGGGCAGCATCGGGCCTGTTCCACCCGCCGCAGTGCTGTGCTCGCATGGCCCAAACCCCTCATTTTGGGGCTGGCAGCGTGACTCGGGCCCTTCCTCTGTCAGCCGGTGTTGCTGTTTCTTCTCCTTCATTGCTGGAGCCCTTAGGGAAACTTGCTTCTGTTACATTTCAAGTCTCCGGTTGCTCCATATTTATCAACAGTGAGTAACAAACTGTAATGACTGCACTTCTTTAATGACCATCATCAGTAAAAAGAGAACATGTGCAAATGAATCATTAATTACAGGCTTCTAAGTACTATCCTCCTCACATAGCCATTTAGAAGCAGAGTTTGTGAGCAGAAGACAAGACTCCCACTTGCTCTTGCATTTTGGAGTTGTTATGACAATAAACTCTTGTCCTCAGCACAAAACCGTTCCCATTTTTCAGCCCCAAGGTCTCGCCAGCAGCTGCTGCCGCGGCCTCGGCCTCCCAGCTGTGCTTCAGCCATCCCACCCACTGCCATTTCTTCTGCATTTCTCCATACATCCATCAGCCAGGTTAAGTGATGTGTCTATAAAAAGAAATATAAAATTGAAGTACATCCTTCCAGACTTTGAAGGGGACTTCTGAAACTGGAAATTCCTCTGTTATCTATGAAAGACAAACTCTGTCTGATACTGTAGAGCAGCAGCATCAGTGCAATGCAAAATGGGTCTTTGATGTTGCCAAGTCCCTCTGACATTCAGCATGGGAGCATTTCTTTGTTTAAAATATTTCTCCAGATAAAAACCAGTAACTTTGCTGAGAGCTAAGTCATGCCCATAATGAAGAACAGCCATTTATCTTTAAAGATATGCAAAACCAGCCTCTTCTGGACTTTTGGGCATGTCTGACTTTCATTGAACTGTTCCTAGTTTCTGACAGTTAATTACGCAATGGATGGGTCACCTTTTCTAATTAAATGAAAGAAAAGCATCTCCAGGTTCCTCATGGCACACTGGTCACTTGAACCTACTCTCAGAAGAGTTTTCATCACATTTTTGGAGTAGCAAACATTGTCACTGTAACGGCAGACAGAACAACGCAAGGAGCATGCTGAGGACTCTGCCAAAAGCCCATTTCTATTGTAATTTCTGCTTATCTGCTGTTTTATTGGTAATTCTCATCGGGAGGTTGTATCCATATTATCAATTCCTTGTGGATTTTAGCGAATACATTTGACACGAGAAACCTAGAAGAAACTTTTCTTACCTTAAGGTAGGCTGTTTGGAAGGATAACCTTTCCAACTTCTTCACTCATTAATTTCTGCTCAGCCCTGATGAGATAAACCTGCATGGCGAGTTACTTTACACTGGCTGGTCTCTTTGGGGAAGGAAATTGGCCGAATTCTTGACCCTATCTCTGCCCCTACTTTGTAACCATCAAAACGCACCCTTGTAAAGCGAATGATAAACCCCAGCCCCTGCCGGCTGGCTTCAAATGAACATGAACGTGCTCTGTGTGCTGCGCAGGCAGACCTGGCCCGGGAAGGGCCAGCGCTGATGAGCAGCTGTCCCGTGGACAGCAGACCCCGTGGCCTGTCACCGGCCGTCACCGAGGGGCTCTTGCAGCATTGCAAGCGCAGCACGCAGCAGCCGGGGAGGCCCGGGGCTGCAGGGGGGTGCACCCCCGGAGCAGGCAGGAGGCACGGCTGCCCCGGCCCCAGGCACTTTGGTATGGCTGACACCACATCTACAAATGGTTGTTCGGCTTGCTCAGCCTGCCTGTGAGCACCCTGCAGCCATCCTGTTCTCTCATTTTCAGTTGCGTTTCATTTGAAATGCCTTTGCCAAGACAAGGGTGAAGTTCGATTTGCCAAATGAGTTCTCACCCACAGAAGTGAAATTCACACATGCTCGAGCATTCCTGTTAGCCAGCAAAGAGTTTCTGCTTGTGTAGGAGAGGAGGGAATCGATCTGGGGGGGTGGGAAGAAGCAGTGGAAGTACCCTGCCTCCTGTTGTCTCTGGGAGATGTCTATCATTTGTCAGTTGAATTTAATAAAACAAAACGGTGAGATGGGCAGGTACTCAAAAGCTTGAGGAGTAATGGTTTTGAATTATAATAATAGCCCCCAAGGCAGATGACTAATAATTTATGGTCCCATATGTATGGCAAAAAAATGTTTGCTACATCCACTGACTCTCTGATCTGATTTTTTACTTTGAGAAATGTCTCTGGCACTGTGGACATAGCTTCTGTGTAGTCAAATTACCAGACTGGAAAGACTCAAGTAATTTTGCAATTAGGCAGTATTTCTGAAACAAGAAGGCAACAGCACTAAACCAGGAAACAACAGAAAGCTAAACCGAGAGCAAACTTTGCCTTCATAGCACATACAGATACTGTTTATTTTTCCTTTTTTGTGAGCAGTCCTCACAATTGTGAATTGATTTACAAAGCAATAAAGTAAATTGTTCAGTAATTCTTCCTGAGTGGTTAAACGCAGGTGTTCAATAAGTTGACACATGCCGTAGAGCAGATGAGAATACTGCAGAACAGGAGACAGGCAACGCGGTAAAGGGATGTGAAGAATTTCAAATAATCTCTCCCATTTGCTTAGACTTGCTTTCTTTTTTCTCCCACCAGTGGCAAGGCCGGGCAGCGAGCTTTGACAGCCAGGGTTCCTGTCCCTCGCCTAAACCACCCCCCACACCATGATGCAGAGAGCGACGAGTAAAATGGGACTAAACCAAGTTATTTTTGCACTTGGCCTACAGTCTCAGTAATTTGTTGCTGAGTGGCAGTGGCAGCAGCGAGACTTTCCAGTCTAGTTGTTCCCATGTAAGTAAAGGCAGAAACCCATTTTGTGGTCAAATATGTCTTTGTCTAATATGTCTCCCAAGGTGATGTTTTTTTTGTGGCTTTTACTGTATGGATCTGTTTCCAGAGGAAGAAGGTGGACTGAGACATGAGCTGGCAGTTTGGTCCGTAAAATAACATGTAAAATAGTTTTTAGTGTGTACGAAGGCTGGAAAAGTGCAAAGATGCTCTGAGTGTCTGCAGGCAGCGTGGGTGGCCAGGAGAGGGGACCCCTGGCCCGGCCCTGCTGCACTGTCCGTGCCTGCTTGGCAGCGTGGCAGCGACAGACGCGAGAGACTTCTTCTGATCTGCGAGCAGCTCTTTGCTGTTGTGGTCAGCCCAAGTCCAGCGGCGTGTTCACAGGTTTCCTGTTCATGTAGAGGTGTTCATGAGCTGTTAGAAGTTTGTGCAGTGTGTACCCCAAATTCCTTTTGTCATATATAAAAAAATGCCGTTGATTCCTCAGGGGGGAAAAACTGTTTTTTTCCCTGTATTTGAAGCCTCCCTAGAGCTACTTGCATGAACAGTTTCTTAAGAGCCCTTTGTAGCAGCTGCTCATCGCCCCCGTACATCACCACATTATCTGGAGTGGAGTGGAGAGAACTGCATTGCCACAAGTGGGGTTTGGACATAAAGGGGGAAAGACGTTACAGAAATAGGTGACATCCTTGCACGAACACTAGATCTTTATTTCTTATATCATCCTAGTAATAAAGGGTGAACAAAAGGGAAAAGGGAACACAATCAATACTAAAAAAAGCTTCCAAACTTTTTTCTTGAACGGTCAGCACTTCCTTAATGAAAAAAATTTCTAAGGCCCAAGCCCTGGAGGAAGATCAAGTTTTGAAAAAATGAAACTTTGCTGGTTCCTTGGCTTCAGAGGACAGAAATGAAGTTATAACATCCCAAGTACTAGCTTTGCAAATGCAGCTAGATCAGCCAATCTTTATCAGACAGCTGTGGATTTTGGACACTTTCTCATCGTGGATTTTTCTCTGAGTTAATAAGTACATTAGTGCTGTTTGTTCCACTGTTATTAAATTAAGTAAATACAAATATTTTGGTTTCAAGTTAAAACAAAATTTGCTAGCAAGGCAGATGTTTCTCCTCACATCAGGTTAGCAGAACTGCATACATCAGCCACAATCTTCAGTTTCCATTTCCCTAAATGTCACAGCATCAGCCTTCACTGAACATCACGACTAGCAGAGAAGGGTATTTGTTTGCATTGTTTTTCTGGGTAAGATGAATCCTTTGTTCAGTGAAGGACAAATACATAATTTCCTCATCATACCTTATGTCTTAATTCTCTTTATGTGCCACATGCTATAGAAACAGAAACTCAATAAAAGTATTTTATTTGTAAGTCTTGCCCTGTCTGGTGAAATACTTCCTCTTGTGAAAGCAGTTATTGTGTGTTATGTGATTTTAGATGGTTACAGTAATCACAGCGGATGCTATGAAATGTGATAATAACAGACCCTCGCGTGGTATGAGGCACTGCAAGGGCAGACGGCGTGATTTGAAGCAGACACTCCTTAGAACTCCGCAGTTCCTGGTTGTCCTGGGCAGTCGACGCACATCCCTTGGGGAATTGCTGATCACTAGTCACAGAGGAAAAAAGTATGTTTCAAGTAGTTACAGTTCATTGAAACCAAAAGGTGGTAAAACCACATTAGCTTTCCAGCATAAAGAGTACTGTAGACTTCTACCGAGGGACACGGCTGAGGACACCCCTTTTCGAGACAAGCCATCCTTTCTGGGAACATTCCAGGTCTTATTATGGGAAAGAGTTTCTAACCATTCAAAATAATTTACTTACTTACAGTGGTGAATGGTTCAAAACTGACCGCAAGCCCCCTGAACCTTGACCTGAGCTGAACCGAGCCCTGGGTGTTTAACGCCATGAATTGGAAGTGCCTCTTGCAGGTGTGCAGATCAAAGCACCTGTAACGCAAGAGGAACCCAGAAGAAGCCGCAGCAGTCCCAGCTGGATGCAAGGATGGCACTTGACAATCATTAATTGCACTAACCCACTCAAATCCTTTTCTTCTTCTTTAATCCTGGCTTCTGGGGTTTTGGTGTTCTTTGTATAATCTCTGTCTTTTATCCATTCTTCTTGTTATCTAGGATTTAGTCAAAACATACGTGGGGTTTGACACAAAGCTTCTATTTTTAATCCTTGCTTCACAGAGATAATCAATTTCCACTCAATACTGGCTGTCACTTGCATTACTGGAAAACTGGATCTCACGCTAGCGAATAACACCCACGCCTAGATGGCTCAACACCCCTGCACTTGTATTTTAAATGCTGAGATTTTGCCGCGTACCTCGGTGAGGGGGCAATCAAACCATTCTGTGTTTGTCATCGCCTCAGCACAGCCACTTGAGAAGATTGGTCACACTAACGGAAACGAGATATACTGTACAAGTGCAAATATTTCCCTTTCATCTAGAGAGGGATTATAACTCTGAAAATGAGCTGAGGCTGGCACAAGTGCCATCCCAGGATTAGTTAAGTTGCTTTCTTGCTCCTCGCTTTCCATGCTACTCTTAACCATATAATAGTACCTCACAGAGAAGTTTGTTACCAAGCAAAATAAGGAGGACCACAACAGAGCCATGTCCCATGGGAGAGTTTGCCATTGTGGGACTCGCGCTCCTTTGAGCCTCACTGCGAATGTGAATTTCAGTCGCCAAGGGAGGATGCCGCTGCCTCCTGTCCCGCTCAGGTGGCTGCTCAAGGGCCTGACGTGCCGTGCCAGGCTGATGGCAGCGCGCCGGGGAGAGCGGTGCCAGGCGGGCAGAGGCACCTCCTGACGCCTGGCTGCTGGTCACGCAGGCCGGGGAAGGAGACGCTCACGAAACAAGTACTGGCTACTGGTCGCTTTGCAAAGTCTGCAAGCAGCCACAAATGAATAGTCTATTTTATTTTGAGTACTGCAAGCAAAACAAACACACATGAGCATTCCCAGACCTTCCTTTTTTTTTCCCCTTTCTTTTCAGTTTTAGTCTCACAGTCTCCAATTTCATAGAACAATGACTGCAGGAAGTGTAAGAGACACTGAAGTGAGGGCTGCCACTTAATTACTGCTGGTTTAATGATGGGTGCACAGGGAGAAGTTGAAAGCCCAGAGGTCCATTACACTGCTCATTACAAGGGGTCAGAGCGCTGAGGAACTGTCCCAGCCAAGTGCCCTCCCACCGATTTGAGAACAAAATAACTTGGTAGATGAGAAAAAAGTGACAAACACGCAATGGCAAATGAGTTTCAGCGACGGTGAAGCTCTGCTCTTCGCACTGTGCAGGAAGCAGGGATGGGAAAGGAGTGGCTGTTCCCCTGCCCGTGCCGCAGCTCCCGGCTGCGGGAAGCCCCTTGTCCCAGGGTTGGTGGGGGGCTCTGAACGCAGCCCTTGCTCGGGGAGGCAACTGCTCCTGCGTGTGCTTGAGAAGTCAGCCCACATACCAGTGCATCGTGCCTGTAGCTGCCCTGCTGTGCCTGAAGCTTTTGCAGAGCTGTTGCTGTTGAAACCGAGCCCCAAGAGCTGTGTCCCAGTGCCGTGACTGGTGCTCACCGCTGTTAAAGGTCTGTAATGAGTTGTCTCTCCGATGTCCCCTCTTTGAACAGTCCCACGGTCTCCAAACGTTCATGATATCAGGCAGCCAGATGCTCGGCAAGGTGTCCTGAGGCTGTGCTGTTGGGAATGTCAGTAACAGCTGCTGGCCCCTCAGAAAAGCCTTCACCTTCTCTGCACTTAGCACAGAGCCGCCTTTTCAAGTAAATCAAGAGCGTTGTCCCTGATAAAGGTATTGCTGGGATGAAATGGGCTGTTCTGCTGCTCTGCTCAGTAAATGGCCCAGTTCAGCTGGTGCTCTGAAAGATGGGAGGACGATTGTGTCGCTCTGAGCAGAGTTCAGTCCAAAGCTGAACCCCAAATCTTTCCTAGTGTGCATCAGACGGCTCGCCCAGCGTTGCCGCCAGCAGCAGAGAAGCACTGCCCGCGGCTCGCACAAGCCATGCCTCCCTTCCACCCTCGCTGCCAGCTGGGAGTCCTGGGTCACTGCAGGGGGGTGTGCGTCTTTAAACATATTTGCTTTTTCAGTTGAGGAGTGTACATAGGTTCCTCTGGAGCTGTTCTCCAATATTGGCTTCCAAGCTGATTGCATTATCGTGTGATTTTTTTCAGACATCAGCAATGCACGGTTTGACAAAGAGAAGAGTCCTGTCATAACAATTTATATTTATTCTCCAAAACTGCCCTTTAATTTCTAATTATGGAATGCTACTCACATGTAGGCAAATCACAAAAACAAAAGTCAGTGAGGAAGGAAACCACTGGGGTTTTAGAGGGTTTTAAGAAATAAACAAACGTGCTCTGTAATTATCTTAGGAAAAAAAACCCTAAGAAATACATTTAAACCAAACACTGATGTTGAGAGTGTGTTTGTGCGTGTGTGCGTGCGAGCGTGTGTGTGACAGCTGCCGTATTAAGGTTGGCTGTGTGTCCCCGCCTTTTACAGCTGTGGGTCACTCATTCCGTAGCAAATTTTTGTGCAAATTTGAACAAGACTCACAAACTCCTCATGGATGCCAGGAGCCAGAGGGAGGGACTGACAGATTGGAGTATTTGGACTCTGGATCACAAATCACCTGACTCCGTGCAGCCTCCCTGAAGCCGTTAGGATGCCGGAACCAGGCGCAGGGGCACACAGGGTATTCAATACTCCTGCATCACTCGGCGCTTGCCTCCAGTGGTGACCACATCGGCAGCTCCAAAAGGCGGCTCAGTGGCGACAGACCCAGGTTTCTGGGCACGTGGGCGACTTGAGCTGACCTGTGCCCATGGTGGGCTCAGTGGAAACTCTCTAGCAGGAGCAGCTTTGTGTGCTTTGTTTTAAATTTTATTCTATATTTCTTTCAAAACGTTTTATTTATCCATAATTCTTGAGTAGCCTATAAAGAGTATGTAATCACATATACCCAGTCCCATACACATGCCAATCCTCCTTCAGTCTTTAGCTCAAGTACCTTCAGTCCAGATACTTTTGTCTTCACTTATATCATAAGGTAATAAATTAGACAGCAAATTATAGCTCGTTTGAGAAAAGTATAGCCTTGTTCCTTGAGATCCTTATCTCAGGTCTCTATTTGTTCTTCATTTTTTCTATTTTTGTTATTTGCCCTCTTAATCGTCTCTCTAATCTAGCACTCCTAGGCTTCTCATTCTCGTTTTGCTAGAGGTTTCCTCCCCCAGGTCCCTGATAATTCTTCCTGCCATTAAGATTATACATATCAGTACATCTGTGCACTTATTTAAATGCTGGGTCAGGGATCTAATTTCTAGTTATAACGCATCATGCAAGGATGACCTCCCTGGGACTAGAACTCTGTTTGTCATTAATACAGAGTCACAGCTCCTAGATGCACAAACCCGATGGCTTTACTCTCTTTGATCCCTACTTACACAGCTGCTGCCGGGGCGTACACGGCTGGGGTGCACGGCCGGGCAGCGGCCGTCCCGCACCGGCTCCAGCTGGCGTGGGTCCCCACGATCGCCAGCATGCTGTGCGCAGGACACCCGCGTTACGTCAGCTTCAGCGCGGTGGGGACCCCGCGGAGGGCAGGCTTTCGGGTGACGCCTGTCCGCTTTGCAGCAGCAGCAGGGCAAGGGTTAGGGTTAGGGTTAGGGTTAGGGTTAGGGTTAGGGTCTCCATCGGAGCTGCACATTGCTCACCTGCCCTCGGGGAGGACACCGTCCCGAGACTCGGTCTTGGACCAAAGATCTCATGGTGAATGCGAATACACTCAGTACTCGGGCACTTTTCCTTTCACACTGGTGGGTTTTTTTTACATGTCTCCACAGCAAAAAAAATCTAGTCCTCATTTTGCAAAAAAAGATATTGCAGCCTGCTTTTTTGCCAGGGTGAGCATCACCCCAAAGTCAGGGTTATCCAGAGGCCAGTGCTGCAGGTGAGCCTGGGAGAAGTGGAGTTTGGCTCTTCTTTGCAGATGCAGAGGCTTAGAAAATCTGGATCTTTGTTCAAGTGCCAGAGGCATCCCAGTAGCTCTGCTTGGCTTAGAAACCTCTGCAGTCAGCCTTCAGTGGCAATGCTACTTGAATGTTCAAGAAATATTTGGGTTTTTTTCCCCTGGACTTTTCTCAAAGATAATTTGTAATTACATTTTACAGCTTTTTATATATATATATATATTTTTTTTTTTTAAGACAGTGCATTAGTCATGCAAATATAATTATGTATCTTATGTTCCTGTGTCACTTGTAATTAAAAGCATGGAATTTAAAGCACATATATTTCAAAAATCCAGTGTAGGCTTCTATTAAAAATGCAGTTCATTAAAGCTAATGAAGTACCTCAGAATGGGTCAATCCAGAGCATGTTCCGTTGCCGTGGGAACAGCCCGCACCAAAGCCAAGTGCAGACGTGGTAACCTGCAGCATCAGAAATAACAGGCAAAAATACGACTAGGGGAGAAAGCCTCCCCAAACCCAGAGCAGCAGCTTCCCGTCTCCTCCCCGTCTGTGGGAGCCAGACACACCGAGATCCCCGCAGTCCTTCCCGGGGCTGGAGGAGCCGTCGGGATCCCGGCCTTGGGGGGTCACGGTGCTGCGCCCCTGCGGAGGCGTCCCATGGGACGGGGTGCGTGGCAGCAGGAGGGGCCGGGGTGCGGGATGTCAGCTGCTTGCCGGAGGCACTGTCGGACCCCGGGCAGGCAGAGGAGCGTCCCATAGCAAAGCCGTGACCGGGAAATGTGACCCAGTCATCAAATTCACATATGTAAATACTTTCTGGATTGTTAATTGCTTCCAAAGTGGAAGACTTTCTCCTAATCTGCCATTAGCAACTTCAAATTGCCTTAGAAGATGAGGGTTTCTTTGCTGCCATGAGGGACAGAGCGGAAGAGCAGTGATTTTTTAATTAAGTTAGTTTGCTGGCGTTACTCTTGGATAGCTTACATAAATGAAGGAGGATTTTGCTCATTGCTCTGCTGATTTCCTCCTGGCTTTCAAGACCACCCTGCCTGCCCCTCCAGCCTCGGCCCTCAGCCAAGTCTCCCCCTCCTAGCTCCGGCAGCGCCGCTCTCTGCAGCAGCCCGCGGGGGCTTTGGTCCCACAGGACCCCCGGCCGGCTCAGTGCTGCACAGTGGTGCACGTTGCAAAGCCCCTTGAGCACGGCTGCTGGCAGGCACAGCAATCCGGGTACGGCCTCTGCCTGCTGGAGATGAATTAATGCAGTTTTTCTAGGACATAATAGTTATAGAAACCAGGAGGACCTTTCTGCCTGTTGTGTAACCTCGGCTTTATCTAATGAACCTCTAATTGCTGTACACTGTGGACGTTCTGCAGGGCTGCTGAGCTGCTCTGCCCCGTCCCCCTCTGATGGAGCTGGCCCCTCCGCAGGGCTTCACCACCCCGGCCCTTGTGCTGTGAGCGCAGAGGGAATTGTCCCCTCCTTCCTCGTGCCAGCGGGGTCCCGCGCCAGGGCTGAGCAGGAGGGAGCATGCTGCCAGCCCCGGGGTGGTGGATGCAGAGGATTCTCCTCCCTGGGTGCCTGCAGCGCCGGGCTGCGAGGCTGCAGCATCTGCAGCGCCTCGGGACCGGCTAAATGCTGCCCTGGCGGCCGGGACCCAGCTGCGTTAGATTCCTCTGCGCACACACAGCTGCTTCTTAGCACGATGCCCAGCACGCTTTGCAAACCCATTGAGGGATGAACCAGCAGAAACAGCATGTCTCTACAGACCTGTACGTGAAATGGGTTTGTGGGTTCACGCTGTGCCCTGCCTGGCCCCAGCGGGAGGGCAGTGCTTCTCCCTCCTGCAGCCGCAACGGGAAAAAATCACCAAGCCCCTAAATGGCATCATGCAAACTCGTTCCTTGAGATCCTTATCTCAGTTCTCTATTTGTTCTTCATTTTTTCTACTTTTGTTCTTTGCCCTCTTAATCGTCTCTCTAATCTAGCAGTCCTAGACTTCTCATTCTCGTTTTGCTAGAGTTTTCCTCCCCCAGGTCCCTGATCATTCTTCCTGCCATTAACATTATATATATCTGGCACGGGAGAGGGTCCTTCCAAGCTCATCCCTCCAAGGCAACGCCACCAGCGAGGGCCGTGCCACCCCTGGGGTTCTTGGGCACTGCTGCACTAAGGGAGCATCTAACGTCTTTCTGCCAGTTGGGTATTCAAAAGCCTCCACAGCAATATCTCCTGCCCCAAAGCACTCGCAGCTACCACAGCAAGTCACGGAACACTTTGACTCCGAGCTGTCCCACGCCGGCCACTGCCACGTGACGCCAGCTGGGCCGGATGGGAGCAGCCGTGCCAGCAGTTTCTTTGGATTCCTCTCTCCAAAACAAAGGATGGCTTAAAATGCTCATGGTGTGGGACGAGCTATCTCTGGCTCGCTGTGGAGAGCGATGGTGCTGGGGTCTGCGAGTGGGTGAGGCTGGCACCGCCAGCCCCACACCCCCCGACCCACTGAGGGGGCAAACCGCTCCTCGGCCGTGCCCCACGCCAGATTTCTTCTCACGAGCAAGCAAAGATATCAAAAATGCCAAAGGAGGTCGTCATTATTTTCTGTCATAAATCCACAGTACTTAAAAATCAAGCTCCTTTCTGAAACCTGGAATTTGTCTGGTGTGTGCAAATGATCAGCAAAGAATGAGATGTTTTCCACACCAAAGACAGTCCCAGCAGCAATAGGTATTTGTGCTGCCAGAGCAGGATCATCAGATACGTCAGCAACAAACATCCTTCAGGGCGAAGCATGGTTGGCTAGAGATTAGATTTAAGAAGGATTTCTTTAGCCAGAGAAAGAATTAAAATGTGAGAATTAAAATCTGAAATATCCTCCTTCCCACCCTGAACAATGTCTCCTCTGCCCAGCGAAGGTGCAGGGACCAGCGCTCCGGGCAGAACAGCCTGTGCCGAGACGTCCAGCCCAGGAGGGCAGTGGGGACATCTCGGCTCCATCTCTGCCCCATGGCAAGTGCAGGGGTGCTGGGGGTGGCTGCAGCGCCCAAGCCGGACAGGGGCCCCCATGCACACGGGGAGGGCTTGCCTTTGGGTCCAGGTCCGATTCCAAAGGCCCTGGCAGATTTGATTTGTTTGGCCCAAAGCTAGAGTTCTCGGCAGCAGGAATGGAGTTTGTGATGCAATGAAAATAATTCTTTCCTAAAAGTGCATGTTTCTCTAAGCCTATGAAAGTGGCTCTTGCATGAGGGGAAAATGAAGGGCCAGCAGTGTAGGTCAGTGGCACATAATTGCCTGGTTTGCCCACATACAGCCGAACATCACACGAGGATACTGCACAGTCAACACGTGGCGCAACAACACTGCACCCCAGCTGTGCAAAATTTCATAGGATTTATTGGCACTGATATCTCTTGATTAAATTACATTTCTTTCTTCATTTATTCTATAACAAGCTGAACATTTCAATTGCTGAAGCAAGCCTGAATTGGGAATGGAGGGAAGCAGGAGATGGCAGATGACACTGACATCGGAGGTGGCTCAGTTGGGGAAAACTGCTTTTCATTTAAAACCCTGCTTTCCTGAAAAACTGCAGCCAAGGAAGAATCGACAATTTACAACAAAGCTGTGAGGCGCAATCTTCTGCAGGAGCCAGTTACAAAGCACAGCTCTGGTCTATGGCCTGTGTGTTTGACTGTTAAGAGTCCTCCAGGTTGCAAGGCTTGAAGCAATTTTAGGTTAAAAGGGAATGAAAACTAAAAGACGAGAAGGACTGTAGAAGTCATGGGCTGGGCTCCAACGCTTGGCAAGGAGCAGCTACCTGGAGGTCAGGGACTGGTTTTCCATTGCAAATTAATCAATGCATTAACATTTATTTCTTTGTTCTCATTTTCCCCTTAGTTGCATGGTCTAATTGTGTATTAAAAATCTCGCTTTCCCATTCAGAGTTCACCTGTCTGCCTCGCCGCTACTGCCCCGTCCCCGCGGGACCCCCGCCCGGTCCATCGCCAGCTGGTGGGCTCCTGCTGCCCATCGCCACCGCTGCCGGGGGGATCTGTCCTGCTGCGGCTGAGGAGGTGCCCCTGCCATGACCATCCTCGGTGCCTCCCCGAGCCCCCCCAGCGCGGAGTTCTCCCCCCTGCAGCAGCACTTTACCTCTGCTCGCTCATAGCCCTGATCCTCCTCTGCCAGCCCGGGGCTGGGTAATCTGAAAAGCGCCGCTGCTCTAAATCAACGCTAAAATGTCTCTGCAGCCACAGAAAGTTTATAGCTTGAATTAAGAGCTATTAAGCTTCTGAGCACTGCTTCTTGGCAAGGGACGAAGAACAAAGCACGCTGCTTTGGGGGACTGACGGATTAATGGGATGACCAAGTGCCCTCTGGGAGCAGAGACAGGGATGCACCAGGGACACGCGTGTCTGTGGGCTCTCGCAGGCGGGTCTGGGGACGGACCCTGCTGCAGCACTGGCACGGCCGGCACCAGCGGGAAGGGCTGCACTGCGCACCCACTCGCACCGCAGCCGATGCCCTAGTGCAACGCCTCAGCTCACAGTCGGCCCCTGTAGCGCGACGGGCCGGCTGCCCCTCTGCTCGCTGCACCTCGACACCAGCCTCTGGGCTCCTCGGGCAGATGGTCCCCCAGCGGCTTTGCCTTGTGGATTTAATCAGACCTTTCGTTTTTCCTTGCCTGGGCAATTCCATGGAAGTGCTAATCTTTGCATCATTTTCATTTACAAGGGTTAGCAGGTAATTTTTGAGAAATCCATTTAACTGAGCAATTAGTGAGTTAATAAAACATGTCTGTATTTTATTAGAAATAGAAAAATGGGTAATTTCTGTTTGTTTTGACCCTACCTCTGTAGTAATGGCAGCAATTTTCCATAATAATCACAGTTACCATGGCTATATCTCTCTCCAGGTTGTCAGACACCTGCAGCAGAAAGACACCACCTCTGCCTGGGCACAGCCAGGGGTGCTGCACTGGGTGGGGGCAGCCGCTCCGGCCCCCCGTGGGGCCCCGCATCCTCGTGCCACCCCGGCGCCAGTGCAGCCATGGTGCTGGCTGTGCTGGGAGCCCCGGGGCAGAACAGGGCGCCTGCCCCTGCCTGCATGGCTCATTCTTCCCCAGCCGGCCGACTGGAGGGCGAGGGGGGCTGGGGACCCCCAAACTCGGTGTTTCACTGAGCCGTAACCGGAGGTGAGGGAGTTGGAGGCAAAGAGACAAACAAAACTGGTCTCGTGTTTCTTGGAGCCGGTCCATGATCCCCAAGCGGCAGCCAGTGCCGGGGCAAAGCACCGGGGAGGGAAACACAAGCCCTCCTTCGCCGTGGGGGGATCACTGCATCCCTCGGCATTTTGGCCTCAGGAGGATGTATTAAGTAGAAAATTTGGTTCTATTCCAGAAAGGCTCTGGGGAGCTGATTTTTACAGAGGAAAGAAATTAAAGAACTGCTTAGCTGAATAGCTGAGCTAGTATTTTTCTGTCCTCAGGAAACATCTTTCAGAATAATAGCATTAGTAATAATAACATCCCAAAGAAAATCCTAGTGAAATCATGTAGACTACAGGATGCGTGAAATCCCTGGGATGATGTGAGCTGCCCGTGTGGGTCTTCCTCATGTCAGCGATATCCTTGTTGGCTGGAGACAAATACGTTGCCACAAATGGGACCAGTGCACACCGAGTAATCCATCTTGATCAAAGTACTGAAATAACTGCAAATTCTGTTATTAAATGAAACTGACCAGAAAATAACGAAACTTTGTCTGTGTCACAAACCACAACTCCTCTGACAGGGTTGTGAGCTCCAAATTCGAAGATTTTATTTTTAGTCTTCCTGTCAAGAGGAAAGGAAGGAGCGGACAGCCCGGCACCGGGAAGGATGAGAGGAGCCCGGGCACCTCCAGCACCCAGGCTGGCCGGCCCAGGTGGGAGTCCAGCTCTGCAGGGACCCCATCATTCTGCAGAATCCACCTTCTTAAAAGAAATTTCAGGTTTTGTCCCTTCCTTTGAGCTGCAACACACCTCCTCCAACATAGCACATGCGATGATGAGACTACAGAGGGGGTGCGAGTGTCGTGGTGGGTTTGGGGGGCTGGTGGTGGGAGGCGTGAGGGACAAGGGGCAGCTCTGTGCCGCGGAGGGTATGGCAGGAGCCAGGTTTGGTGTTTGAGGAGGAAAACAGGGGCTGGGGGAAGTGGGGGCAACCTGAACACAGCCAAACGCAGCTGTGGCCCAGTGTGCTCATCCTCAAATCTCTCGTCATCATCATCATCATCATCATCTCCCCCAGGCAGAAATGGCCATGGATGAGGGGACCCCAAGGGACACAACCCCACCAGGCTGAGGCACTCCCGGCTGGACTGGCCAGTGCAGGGCTTGGCAGCACTGCAGGCGAGGGTCATCCCTGAGGACGGACAAGCACCCCAGGAAAGCCTCCTCCGGCACCTCGTGGCTCCCCTCCCTGCAGACCCCCCCACTGTGCCCACGCTCCCGGGGCCCTCCTGTCCCCAAAACCGCCTTGTAGATCCCTGAGCTAACTGGCGACACGAAAATCAGAAATAGCACAGAGCTGTGATTAAGCACACATTTTTAAATCCCTGTAATGAATCGGAAGATCCCACTTTCAGAGGAAGGAGACCACCTCTGTTTCAGAAGGCAACAGCTGGCTGACCCCAGTCTCAGCACATCTGGCTGGATGCTGGCAGCGCTCAGCAGAGATGGATTTAGCTCCAGCCCAGCCCACGCTGGCATGAAGCCACAGGCCTGAGCTCTTCCTCTCTGCAACAAAGCTCCAAGCAAACATTTCTGGTGAATTTGGGTTTACCTATTCTACATTTTCATTAGAAAGTGCAAAGGACCGTAAGCAAGCTGCTGCCATTTTGTGTCCCTCTTAGCACATCCGAGATCATTCCAAGCTCCAGTGTCCTCCCATTTCTGCTGTGAAGTCCTGGCTAGAGTGCTTTGTTGCCTCCCAATTCATGTGTGATGAGTTAGACCTCAACCAGATGTTACGTGGGCAGAAATACCTATTTGAAATTAAAAGCCTGTGATTATACTTGCCAACCAGCCATTAAGAAAGTATTAAATGGAGAAATTATCCCCCCCTTCTTGTTTCAATACAATAGCACTTCATAATACACTTGTTTAAGTTCCCTACTTTTAATTTTAGTTCCCTTGTTTCTAATACTACATGCAGAACCATTCCACTTTATCAATAGCTCCTGTGTGCTGGAAAAGAGTCAGGGAGGAAAAAAAAGAGCCAATATCCTTGAGAATTAGACAAAGGGGAAAAAATTAGCCAGAAGACCTTACTTTCTCTTTCCTACTGTTAACAAAACTTCTCAATTTACTTTATCAGATTGCGTTCCAAAGAGAAGTATTTTTCAAGAGGAACAGAGATGAAAGGAATTATTACTTACAGAGACTCTTCTTTAAAGAGAGAAAATATTTGGCAATTAAAGCACAAGGAGCTGCAGACTCACAAGGAAAGCAGCGACTTCACTGGAGCAGTCACATTAGCATATTTTCCACTAACCCTCACTCTGGAAAGCGATAACACTGCCGTGAAGCAAGGAGGGGCTCTCCTGCCCGCTGCCCAGCCACAGCAGCCCAGGGTCGGGGCGCAGGGCCACGAGCCATCCTATGCTGCAGCCCAACGTGGCCGCGTCCGGGAGCGGGGGGACATGGGAAAGGGCCAGCTCTTGTCCCAGAGCCACCTCCGTCAGGCGGCTGAACAGGAACGTGCGCTTGGAAACGAAGGTTTTTAACAACCTCCCGTGGGGGAGAGGGTCTGGCTCCGTAACGGCACCAGGGAACCTGCCCAGGGCCAAACTGGAACCCAGTGGAGTCTCTGCCACTGGTGACCTCGAAGTCAAGGCTGAATTTTCCTGAAAATCTGTTAGTTCAGGGGGAGTGGCTGGGAGGGCAGAGCCCTGGGCAGCCCTGGGGCCGGGGCGGTGCAGAGCAACCGGGAGCAGCCACAAAAGTGACAAAAAATCCCCTTCCACGCGGGGCAGAGGGGCTTGAGGCAGCCCCGCCGGGGGTCTGTGCATCCCCCCGGGGGCAGCCTGGGCCCGTCCTCCGGGCAGGGCCGGGGGCTCCGCTCCCACCGGGCAGCTCCCGCGGGCAGCGGCGCTGGCCTGGGCGCAGGTGCCGCCGCGGGCGGGGCCGCGGGCGGGGCCGGGTGGGGCTGGCGGGGGCAATGAGCATCTACCAGGGCCCTGACAATCCCACCAGCTGTGGCACAACCTTTGCTTTCTCCTAATGGGGTTGATAAATATTTGAACAAGAAAAGAAGAAATCAGTAAACCCTGGCAGGAGGTGGACTCTGGCGTGTGCAAGCAGCAAAGCCTGCACAGTGCTGGGGGCTGGCCGGGGAAATCGGGGCAGGAGCCCGCAGCAGGCGGGGAGCGGGTGCACGTTTCCATCCCACGGTAAATACGAATGCCCATTCCTGAATCTCTGCTGCTTTTGTCTTTCATGAATAACCCTGCTCTTCTGTGGGCTATTAGGCAGCAGAGCTGCTCAGATACGCCTCCTCCGAGGTCCCTCACCCTGCACAGTCATCTGTCAAGCTGGATGATGGCAGAGACTCATCTCCAGCGGGATGAGAAGGTGCCGAAGGGGCTGACGAGCTACAAGCATGGCGAGCGCCCACACTCTTGCCACGTGTACCCATGGTACAATCTCGTTCCTGGCGAGGGCAGCTGCCGTGCGGGAACTGGGGGCTCGCTGGGTTTGCGCGGCCCCCGCAGGCACCCTCTGCCCCCGCGGCACCACGGCGAGGGAGCTGCCCCTCCTCGCCCAAGCCGCCTTCAGCCAGCTCGGAGCTGAACCACTTTTAATGATCAAACGTGATTTTTGTCTAAGGGTTTGTCAGCAGATGAAGATAATGCCGTTCTGCTTTATGGGGGTTATTCCGAGGATTAATTAGTTGATGTTTCTTGAAGTACTTTGAAGATGTGGAGTGCTAGATAAGTGCTGCGCTTTATAAGCCGATCAGGCACTGCAGTTATTTTTCCATTTTGCTTCTCATTCCTAAAGTGTTTGTACAAAACAAATTCCGCATGAGCATGCGGTTACTGTAGGCGCTTGTCATGTTGGGGCTTTGCGGGGCGGCAGCAGACGCTCCCACCCACCCTCAAACCTGCGATTTCCCATGTTAGTAAACATGTCCCGAAGGAGAGAAGCCAGACCCTCCTGGCGCTCGCAGGGGCCCCGCTGTGCCCCTGCTTCCCCACCCGTGGCACCCCGCTGCGTGGGACACGTCCCTGCCGGCACGGGCAGCCGGAGTCACCCCGAGGCGGCGGCAGCGGTCGGGGTGCAGCGAGAGCTCCCATCACTGCTTGCAGGGACGTGAGCCGGAGGGGGCTGGACCTCTTGGGCAGCCCATGTAGAGAGAAATCTGTTTTCCTCCCATTTCATGAGCAGTTTTCTGGCAGCAAGTGAATCGCAGGGCCTCGGCTCCCGCAGGAAGAACACACGTGTCGTTTCGGACAGGCTGCCCTTTGTGTCTGCTCCCGGCTGTTCCCGGCAGCCAGGGCTCCCAAAGGGGACCCCGAGCAGCGCAGCGCAGCCGCCCAGCTAGGCGGGCTTCGTGGCCCTCTTGCCACAGCAAGACAAAGCCTAACGAGCCAGATTTTCTAAAGAGATTAAAACACTTGATGAACACATGATGCTCAGCATAAGCAGGACTCTGGCAACTGCTGCCAGTGGCTGTAGCCCCTGTCCCACTCATGCCAAGGCGAGCACGGGTGTCCCAGGGGAGCGAGTGTCAGATTTTGGAGGACTTGTCTCAGGTTAGAAGATGGTTTCTCGTGCAGAATTGTTACTGCCCCATCAATTTTAATTCAAGGTAGAGAAATCATTGGCATAATTATTTACAACTATGCAATTTCTGAAAATTATATTTCTGTTACCATAGTTATTGATCTTGAAAAGGGCTATAAATTAACTTGACAGTTCACATAGTCCTTCACACTTGGATAATTTCTCTGCTTGACTTGCACTGTGTTGAACTTTCAGCACCATCCAATTACAGTCATTCAAAGTGTGTATTTAAACATTTTTCTTATGTAACCAAAAGATATTTTAATTATAATACAGGAGAACTTGAAGCAAATATCGAGTCACCTCTGCATTGCAGGACAGCTTGCTTTGAGGTGGGTGCCAGGGGGTGCCGAATGCCCGGCTTTATGGCACCGTGGGGGTGGCGTGGCTGTGCCGCGGCTCCGGGAGGGCAGGTGGCCCCAGGAGCCCCCCAGGTGCTCGGCAGCAGTGGTCCCCGTGAGGCTGGCACCTCCCCGGGGCACCTGGGCAGCCCCGTGGCCCCTCGCCCCCGGAGGGGGGCCCTGCGCCAGCACCAGCAGGATGCGACCCTCGCCTGGCCAGACCAGCTCACAGCTTCACGTGTTCAGCATTTGTCCCCAGAATCGAACTCTGATGTGAAAAAGGGATGCTTAATGAGACATGAGCACTTCTCAGTTAATGCTCTGTGCTCTCAGGACACTGCGACAGGAACAAATCACAGCAAATCCGGGGTTCTGGGGGGCTCATGGCATCTCTGGCCAGAAATAGCCCAAATCCCGCACCCTCCAGGGCTGTGGTGCAAGCGGCAGCGTGTGGGACGGTCGCCGCTGGGTGACGTGGGGGGACTGGAAGGAGGTGGCACGGTGACCACGCGGGGCTGTGCCGGTGCCCAGCGGGTGCCTGCTGCGGCCCCGGCCCTCGCCTCGGGGATGGGGGTCTTGAGCCCAGGCAGTGCCGGAGCTGCCATCCTGAGGGGCTCCTGGCACCTGCCCAGCCCTGCCCCACCTTCCCTGGGGCACTGCTGCCGTGGGGCTGTGGGGGACTCGGCACCAGCGACGCAGGGACGGGAAGGGGCTCAGGGGACCCAGGGCCTTACGTAAAGGGTTTGCGGCGATCCTGCGGCTGCAGGGGGAAGGCGACTGTTTCATTAGAAGTGAACTCGGAAAATCAGCAACATCTGGTGCCTGCTGGCTAGGACGCCTCCGCGGCCAGCGAGGAAAATCTCCAGTTGTCCTCTCAGATTAAGGGATTTTACTGTTTGCTCACAGTTTTGTACATGCAAAACAGGCTGGCCCTGGCCGGGCTCAGAGGTCCCCTTGCTGCAGCAGGAGCCTGCCCAAAGCCCCAACTTAAATCCTTGCCCAAAGCCCCAGCCCGAAGCCCCAGCCCCAGCCCCCAACCCAGCCCCTCTGCCCAGCCCCCCAACCCAAGGACCTGTCTGCGCTTGCTGCTCTGGCCAGCCCTGCGTGGACACCCCACCCTTGGGAAGTGTCTTTGGGGTGACTGGAGCCACGTGGAGCTCGTGGCTCTGGCAGCCTGGCCCCAGCGCCCCGCGCTCCCCCCAAGCAGGTGGCTGCAGCTCGCTGCATAGTATTTATTCATTATATCACAGAGAAGAAAATCTCATTAAATTAGTCCAGGTTGCTGCAGGGTGGTCCTGGGCAGGGACACCTGGTGCCGGTGAGCGGAGGGTTGCTGGGGGCGGGGGTCCAGCATTTCATCATTTCACAGTGATGGGGGACAGGGCAGAGATGCCGTCCCATGCTGGGGCCGGCTGTGCCCCATGGGGCAGGATGGGCAGAGCCGTGCTTGCCCGCATGGGGTGGGCCCTGCCGTGGCCCCTCAGACCTCCAGCTTCTTCTTCATCTCCATGCGGTAGATGATCTGGTAGCCATCATCCCAGGCGTAGATCTGCCTCTCCCGGGGGCTGTACTTCATGCTGGAGTGGGAGCCATAGCGCTTGGGGAAGTAGACGAGGGAGGCGTCCTCGGGGGCCAGCGTGCCGCTGACGTCGAAGACGCACTGCACACGGGAGCGGCTGGGCAGGCGGGTGTTGTAGACCACGTGCAGTGCCCCGCACACCACGAAGGCGCCCTCAGCGTTCTCCCGCGGGCACGGTGTGTCCCACATCTGCTCGATGTCCAGCGAAGTGGGGTCCAGCTTGGCCAGGCATATGTTTTTCTCATTCTCCTTGGTGGCGTAGATGGCCCAGAGCCCCTCCTCGTCTGCCGCCACCTCGATGTAGGTGAAGGGGGAGAGCCCGAAGACAGGAATCTGCTCCTCAGCCGGGAACACAGAGCTGTCCACCACCGTCTTGTTGGCCAGGTTGAACTTGATCACCTGGAAGGGGCCCTGCTGGCGGATGTAGTAGAGATGCCCGTCGTAGACGAGGTGCCCGGTGCCCACCCAGGGGTAGGGCAGCTTGATGCGGGAGGCCTTGCGGGTGGCAGAGAAGAGGGTGAACTCCCTCATGCGGGGGAAGACATACACAGTGTCGTTGGCAGTGCCGTCAAAGACATAGATCTTCTCGGAGTTCCCTGCGGCATCCTTGGTCCAGAGCCCTGAGGTGCTGCCAAAACGCTTCAGGATCTTCATGGCTCTGATGCTCGCGATGGTGTCGCTGCAGTCTGCAAGAGTGGGGCAGCTGTGAAAGCCTGGAAGCCACCCGGCCCTGCAGCAGGGACTGCTCCCACCGCGCGCCAGAGTCACACGGGTCCTGCTGTGCCCCACTCCAGCCCTCAGGCAACTGCCTTGCAAACTCATTGCAGAGGTTGCAGTGCTGCCCCTGGTGGCATTGAGAAGTCCCCTTGTGCACCCGTGCTGCAGGCAGGGGAGGCCACCCTCACCCTGGCCCTGCCCCAGGGGCTTTGGAGAAGCCCAAGGCTTTAGCTGGGGCTTGGATCCAGCTCCCAGGCAGCTGTGGGGATGCAGGATTTTGTGCCAGAGACACCTGAGAGATGCTCTGCTGGGAAGTAACGCCGTGGCACATGACCGGGGGACGCTTGGACCTGGGTGGACTGGGAAGGCCCAGGGTAACCCCGCACTTGGGACCATGTCCCCAGGGAGCCACAGCAGCCCCTCACCTGTCAGCTTGGTGTATTTCTCGTTCTTCCTCTGCTTGGCTGTGGCCACCTGCTTCTCCATCAGCGTCTCGTCTACCTCCACGCAGGGCGGCGCGGGGTTCTGTGTCTCCAGGTAGTCCACCTCACGCTCCAGGCGGTCCACACGCACCGCTGTGCTCTCTGCCTCTGACCGCATCGCCTCCCGCTCCTTCTCTGCTGTCTCAAGCATCCCCAGCACCTGGTTCTTGAAGTCCCGCAGCTCTGTGGAGTAGCGGCTGCTCTGGTCGTGCCACTGTGAGATCCTCTCCTGGGGTGGCCAAGGGAACACTGAGGTCTCCGGACTTCACAGCCCGTTCGCAGCAGCCATCCCACTGCCTGCGTGTGGCTGTGGGAGCCCTCGGAGCCACATGGCACTGCAACCCTGGTGCTCATGTCTCTGGGTCGCATTGTGCCACGCTCCTGCACCCGCGATGCTCCCGGGCCCGCGATGCTCCCAGACCCATGACACCCCCGATCCTGTGATCCGCCTGTCCCACAGTGCTCCCGTGCCCATCATGCTCCTGTGCCTGCAATGCTCGTGCTGGGCTGTGTGGGGCCCTGGCGAGGCAGGGGCTGGCGCACCCCACACCAGCTCTGCTCTGTCCCCATCCCCGGCTCCTCCTCGCCCCCGGCCTGCTCCCAGCCCCACCGGCCGCGGGGGAGGAAGGGCCTGGGAGCCCCGCGGCAGGGTGAAGCGGGGTGAAGTGGACGCGAGGTTGGCGTGGGACCCTACCTCCAGGAGGGTGAGGCGTCGCTCCACATACTCCATGAACTGCTGCTGCTGGGCGCGGAGGGCCGTGGCGAGGAGCGGCAGGAGGAGCAGGCAGCGCAAGGGCCCCATGGCCGTTGGAGAGTGCAGCCTCCACCTCAGTGCTCAGGAATGCTCCGGCCTCTCGCAGCCCTTATTGAATCCAGATGTGAAGAGGGGAGGAGAGGCTGCTCCTTCCCCGCAGACCAGCCCCAGGCGCCTTAACCCCTTCACGCCCCGGCGCGTGCCCACACCGGCCCTGGGTGATGCCACTGAGCTGCAGGGCCAGGGCAGGAGCCTGGGGACGTGCTGCTGCTGGCGTGTGTGGGTTGCAGGGTGTGGGGAGCACTGCAGCAGCCCCGTGCAGCAAGGGAAGGACATGTCCTCTGGTGCTGGGGACACTAGGAGTTGCAGCGTGGGGCCAGCTCGTGGGACAGCGTGGGGCCAAGCTGGGCCTGGTGTGAGGCCACAGGCACAGCTGCAGCCCTGGCTCCTGGTGCGCTGATCCGCAGAGATGCCTGAGGCGATGGCCACCCTGAGCTTGCCTCAGCTATGCGCCAGGTCTGGTGGAGTCAAAGCTGGGCCAGCACCACAGCCACCAGCCCCTCGAGCCTGTGGCACCCCCTGTCCTGGCTACGGAGCAGGGAGCTCCTGCCTGCCCCTGCCTCACACTGGGGTCCTGCAGGGTCCCCCCAGGTGGAGCTGTTCTGGCCTGGCAGCTCGGTCAGCCGCCAGCAGCCAGCCAGGGGCTGCCCTGCCGGGCATGCCCGCGCCCACATGCTGCCATTTGGGGCCGTTTGCTCAGCGCCTGCTCCCGAGGCTGCCCCAGTGCCGGTGCGGAGCTGCACAGCAGCTACTGCAGCCCTGTGCCGGCCGAGGGACGGGGCAGGGCCCAGGTGCAGCACGACAGACAGAGGTTGCCGCTCTGTATCGGGGCCCAGGGTGCAGCCAGGCCTGCGGTTGCACCTGCAACCTGCCCAGGCCTGGCGGTGCTGTCAGCACAGGCCGGGACACCGGCTGCGGCCCGCGGGTTTCCCGGGCTCTGCTGCGGATCTGCACAGCGCTGAGGGTCGGCTGCATCCCTGCACAGAGCTGCGGTGCTGCGCGCGGGGCGAGTGTGCCATCTAGTGCTCCTGCATCCTGCATGCTGCCGGGCTGCGCAGCGCGGGCCGCGCAGGGCCCCAGATGAAGCTGCCGTGCTGGCAGGGTTTGGGCTTGGCCCCAGCACCTCCCCGCTGTGTTTCACACGAGGCTGTGATGGACAACCAGGGTGCCAGCAAAACACAGCTCACCCGTGGGCCAAGGCGCACCTCCGCCTGCCTGGGTTAGTGGTGCTGAGCACAGCAGTGCTCAGTGGTGCTGAGCTCAGCCCTTCGGTGCTTTTGGGACAGTTTGAGCCAGTCCCAGGCACCGAGCATCACTGGAGAGCTCAGCCTCACACCGCTGCTGGAGCAGTTTCAGGCTGACACTGGTCTCTAGCACCTCTTGCCCCCCCAGGATGCACTCTGCAGACTGCGTGGGACGTGCCCCAGACACCCCTCCGGGCAAACGCAGGGACCCTTTGTCCTGCATAGCCAGGCTGCTACGGAGGGCCTGGGCTGCCGTGGGGGGTGCGGAGTGCCCCCGGGACCCAAGGACTTGCACCAGGCAGGGGGCTTTGGGAGCCATTTCCTTCGTCAACTGCCCTGCAAGGACAGGACTTCCGAGAAGAGCCCTTCTTCACTGGCAGCCTCCCCTGCCATCCTGCCCAGAGGCTTCCGAAGAGCTCCCTGGGAAAGCCCAAATGACAAACGCTGAGCCTTCCTCTGCACTCCCTGCCCCATCGCTGCCCAGGCTCAGCCGGCGTGTTACAGGTGTTTTGGGAAGGCAAGGGGCTCTGTCCTTGCCTCCTACTGGTCTTCCCAGGCATCCAAGTGTCTAGCAAGATCAGAAGGGAGAGATGATGTTCAGCACCTCCCAGCAGCATCTAACCCAAGTGGGGTTCAGACCAGAACGGGCAGCTATACAGCAGTACAGCCACCTTCGGCAGCACTCAGAGCTCCTAAGCTAGATGTGCTAAGTCAAACGCATTTATGAACGTAAACCAAGGTGATGGGAAAGCTTTTTTTCCACTTCAGATAGTCCCGATCCCCATTTCCCTCCCCACAAGCACCGCCGACAGCCGCAGAGCCCGAGGGACCCCCGTGCTGGGCACAGCAGCCGCCCAGCCGGCGCAGCTCACCAGGGGCTGCTCCGCTACCCGGCACCGTGCGGCATGCGCCGCCTTCGCTCTGAAACGAGCTTGCTAAGCATCTCGCATCGCACGCTAACCCTGAACGTGCAGTCGCACCACACTCGGCAGCAAACGATTAACAGTTAGTGCTCGCCCCGGATGTGCCAAAACTCCCTTCCCGCCCCCTTTAACAGAGCAAGTGACCAAATGAATAGAGTACAGAAAATTAACCCTTTTTATTGATGCATTGCAATTGTTCTACATTTTTACCATATTATGTAGAAAATACTTAAAATACAAGCTACTTTGTAAAACCAAAGACAAACATTGAATCCAAAGATAAACTATGTTTTCACAATGGACCCTTTTCCCATATAGTTAGTATTAAATTTTTAAATATCTATTTCTTTTGTTAAAATGATTTTTACATACCCCCTAAGTACATCAGCAATACAAACATAGATCAGTAATTGTCAGAAACTACCTGTATCTAGCGGCTTGTAAAAAGGAAGAGCACAACCATAAAAGAAAGTTAAATTTTACACAGTAACTAGCATATCAAATACATTTAATAAAGTAGGAATTCCATTGCAATATCAAGGATTCAAGCAGAAATACTAACATTACATATAATGTACTGCTACATGTAGTGAGATAGATATATTTCAAGCTGAATCTGAAATCACACATTATATAAAGTTTAGCAACAAACAACCATGTGGACATGCGGCACCATTCAGAAGTTTAAATAAAAAAGAAAGCAGGGCTGTGCCAATCCTGTCATTTAGAAGCAATTTAGTTTCATGTACTAAAAGAAATTGCTGAGTCAGAGGTAAATTACTGCATCCCATCAACTAGGTGCTAAGCAGGAAAGCCTCAGAAGTTGCCTCTGCAGTGGCTATCACAGCTGCGAATACAGGTCAGGTAATAGGAGCAACCGATTTGACAGTTCAAGAATCACACAGACGAGTCTAGATGGGACCACGGTTCTCAAATATTCAAAAAGGTGAATCCCAAACTAGTTTTAAAAAAATTAGAGGACTCCAATTTCTATCCAGAGATAGCACATTTCTTTACAAAATATGTGTAGCAGCTCTGACAATGAGGAGACTCAATTCTTTAACCTAATTTGAAAGCTGGATATGCATGGGAAGAAGGGATGTATCTCCTTAGAGCAGACTACAATATACTTAAATCGGGCAACACATACTGGGGCCAGACTGGGATCCGCCACACTTGTGAAGCCAGTGCCAAGATGAAAATCTGGCCCTGCTGGGGTGGGGGTTTTTGTTTGCTTGGTTTATGCTGCGCGTCACAGAGGAATTTCAGGGTAATCAACAACTTGTTTTAAATGGACTATGTTTCATTTTACCTGTCATTTCTATCTCGTCCTCCTTGTCCCAATACTTCTGGAAACTTGGACGCTGGCAGAGATGACACCATGCTTTGCAAATACATTTGATTGGGTTTACTTACTTAATGAGGACTCTAAAGATAAATGGTCATTTTAATCTGCTTTTTTGAGGGGGAAGTGGGCAAGCTCTTCTCAAAATTATTAGCAGATTTTGCTAGAGGTCTTTTTTTTCCTCTTAGGACTTCATGGAAAACACTTTACGATTTGTGAACAGGGCATAACGTTTTCCTGAAACACAGGAATTGGAGCTTGTTTTGCCTTTTGATGGAAAGGCACAACCTCTGTACCCAAGAGGTATCCCAAGGCAAGTGCTGAACACCAGCAAGGTAATATGGAAAAAAGTAAAAGTGCCTACAGCAACAAATAGCATCGTTTACACCAATGATGTGGAATAGCAAGATCGGTGGGTTATCTGCACACTTACAGAAGTGCTCTGACTAAAAATACACTGAACAACAATGTCGCTAATGCTACCGTCCAGTTCCAAAGTCCTTGATCCCTCTGTCGAAAGAGATGCCAAACCTTTAACAGTTCATCAATTTCAGGTCAGTCCAGACTTTCTTCTATCAATAATGTGGAATTTCAGAAATGACTTCTGCACTTCTTGCCACATACTGGTCAGAGAACTGGCCTCTCTTCCACTGGGACGGAACACAAACTGGGATTCAAGGTTACCAAAACCTCTTATTGCTGCAGTAATACGACCGCTCAAGCCAGTTTATCATCCGTTTGGACACGATACTTAATCTATGTACTGAAGATGAGAAATAATTCCTAGTACAAGGGACCCAAGAAAACAAAGTGTAGTTTAAAAGCTGCACTGATTATCCAAAATGAGTATTTCCTCTGAACACTAACTAGGGCTACAGCTGACAAACCTTCCCAACAACTCCACATTAGCAGTAGCATTATAAAACTTTTTAATGGTATTATGTGCTTTACAGCAGGCTCTCTTTGGTATAAATATTCTATCACCAAGCTAGCAATATTTTACAAGGAATGTCTGCTATTAACGTGGGGGAAGGTAACGCCATACTAATCTAATAAAAAGTGATTGCACATATTTAATCACTTCTGCAATATTAGACTAAACATTCCAATGCATTCCCAGCACTACCTTATTCGAAATGCACTGACAGACATCTAACAGTACATGTGCCATTTCAAGGAAAAGCTTTAAGGAAACATCGCTTCACTCCAAACAAAAACGTAGCTTTTTATGATAGCATTAAAACTGAGAACAATGCACCTATGCAACATACTGCTGTTCTTGCTGTGATAAGCTTAGTGAATTGCTTCAATTCGACGGGGGCTTGCTGGTCCCTCATAAGGCAAGCTCACTGTAAACTCTAGTCACACTACATCATCATTTAAGGCACTACAATAAGGGGACACACCAAACAACTCTTCATCACACATACCTGTGCAAAACAAATCAGAAGGTATCCTTTCCTCTCATGAAGCTCTACTCCTCTCTCAGTGCTACAGTGATGAGCTCTAACCATTGCATTATATCACATACATTCCAACATGAATCAATTCATTTTGGTTTAAATACAAAGGATACATCAATTCCATCCCCAGGAACGTTTAAGAATTAGACAAACACTAAGTACAGAGTTCAAGTATAATCACTACACATTTTGATTACAAAGACAGAACATTTGGGGTTAGCAGGAAGTTTTGCCTGTTATATTTTTCTAATCAATATGTACATATTCCATTTTATGTAAAATATTAAAACACCACCAATACAAAACTTCTAAAATAGTTTTAAATTCAGTAATAAACTTTAAAATCTGGATTTTTTTTTCCTTTTTTTTTTTTCTTTCTCCTTTTTTTTTTTGCGATTCCTACATGCATGTACTGTATACAAGTCTTATTAAGAGCGCTTTAAAGTAGCTGTTGACATATCCAGGAGGATACGCTCACAGGAGTATAAAAAGCTGTACACATCAATACAGTGATGTTTCATTGTATTTCAAATTCAACTCCCTCCTAAATGAATCATGTGAGGAAAAATATTAAGAAAAAACAGAACAAAGAAAAGCCCTGTGCTTCTGTGAAGGAATCCAGCTCCGTTATAGGGCCAGCATCTAATATGCTGCAGAAACCAAATTTTAGAGCAATGCTGCACTATTCATTCTCAACTGAAGACTACAGCATCCTGGCAAAGCTGTTGAGTTCTGTTACACAGTGAGATCTTGAATACAGTTTGAAAAACTTAGAAGAATTCTGCAACGAATGCAATAAAAATTCAGCTGTGTTACGGAGAGACAGAATTTTCAAGAAAACAAAACAGATTTCAGGGTTTACTTGGACTCCTGAATATATAATGTTGCTAGTACAAGGCAGCTGCCTCTACCAGTCTTTAAACAAAGCAGAGAAGTAAACAAAAAAAACTTTGACAGTAACATATAAGGAGATGTAATGGCTTTTGCAGAACCAGCAATTTGTTAGACAAAGTGAATTAGAGAACAAATGTTAAAATATTAAACTTGATTTTAAAACTGCCGCAGCAACATAATGAGATAAACATGCATTACATTTTTAGTGGCAACATGGATTTGTGCAAGCTGCTAAAATATAATCTGCTAGTCTTTTTGTTTAAGTTATACAAGTTAAAAAAGTCATCAGGATCTGTCTTCCAAGACACTGATTTCCTTTCCCCTTTTGATTAGCACAACAGAACAATTTTAAATAAATGTGACCATGAACTTTTTAAAAGCATCTATAAAAAGTAAGTAAAATTTTAAAAACTTAATTAGTGACCCTCATACTGGTAACAAAGCATGCTGCTCAGTTAGTGACTGAACTCACTAGAGACATTTTTGAACAACATACGACCAGATCAGGGAGAAACAAAAACCAGGCAGTCATTACCAGGTAAAGGTTCACCTGAAATCCTTCTCCAATCTCTCAGGCCTATTGCAGGACAGTGCTTTACCAGGAACTACAAGTATGAGTACTGGTTGATCTTTGTAGGGCTCAGCGGATATCCAGTGTAAATAGCAGATCCTCTGGAAGCACCAATATAGGACTGGGGAGCAAACTGGTGTTGGTACTGGGCAGGCGGAACGTTTGCAGAAGTCAGCAGACTTGGACCAACACTCACAGGGACCTGGTGGACAAGTGTGCTGGGGTGGGCAGCGTACGTGGTGTGCCGCGAAGAGCCCTGAGGGGAGAAGAGGTGGGCGATGGAGGTGGTGGAGCCCAGCGTTGCAGCAGTGGTTGGAGCATAAGTGTACATATGCGGCTGGCTGGAGAGGTGTGCATTTGCCGTTGCTGCTGCCAGGTGGGGATGCACTGGGCTGCTGTGCTGAAACGTGTAGGGAGCCTGAGAAATAGTTGACGTGAGGGGTGCCACATAAGCTTGCTGCCTACGTGGGACAGCATTTCCACTTCTCTCCTGTGAGGCCAGCACTGTTGTTTGCTGGTTCTGCAGGGAGAAGAAGTAAATAAGGTTAGTGGCTATCCTCAGGGAAAAGTGCAGCGGACAGGAGGTGAGCAAGGAAGGGTCAGCCAGAGCCTCCTAATCAAAACGTCCGTTCTAGCTGCAGGACTGACACTTGTGCAGATCCTCCCTTCCCAGCTCTACGAAACCCTCACATAAACTGGAGAAGGGTTACTGCAGTTCCACTGAGACACAGTTACTTTTCCTCTACAATGGGATCAAACTGCCACACCTGGGGTACTGCAGTACACAGCTGTACAAATGCAGACAGGTCCTAAGACTGACCCAGCCCTTAGACTCCTCACACATCTGTTCTTCTGCACCTCAGTGAGAGCGGCAGCAGGGCTGCCCCATTTTAGCACAACAAAGCCCGTCTTGTCCCCATGCCAGAAATGAACTGGAGGTGTAACACTTCCTCTCTTCTGAAAGGCCACTGCGGCTTGACTCAAACATCAAGAGTAGCGACACAAATTGAAGTGAAACCAATCTCTGAAAGTTTCAAGGGAAGTCAGGTGGTAATTGTTAGTTTGAGACACAAGGTCCAGCCTTAATCTCCTGGTCTGGCCTTTGTGAGATCTAGAGAAGGAAGGTAAAGAACGAAAGAATCTCCTCATACTGTTGAGTGCCTTCAATGCTACTCTAATTCAACAGCTGGATCCTGGTGTCACTCTCCCACCCGAGTGGCAGGAATGACTCACTGCAAGACAGGTATGACTAGGAGCACAAAGAAAGAGCATGGACATAACGATGCTTCCTTCTCCTGCCCTCTGGTACAGGAACAAATTCTTTGCCTTGAGAAACTTCACCTATACTCCCTACAGGGTTGACCCTACCCTGCATAGCCACAGGACAGAATCAGCTCCGAAGACCTAATGAGGTAGCAGCTATCGATCCTCTTGCAACCAAGTCATTCTCCCTGCCGTACAGCGTAGTGTTTCTAAAGCAATTCTAAAGCATCACGTTCAAAGGTCAGCAACAGTCACACAGTACTTACCTGGCTGAGATTGAGAGGCTGCACACCATTTGTTACCACGCGATGTGAGCGGTACCCAGTAGGTGTTATACAGCATCCTGACGACTGCCCACTCACAGAGGCCACTGGCTTGGTCTTACTGGTGCTGCTCAGGATGCCTGAAAGATTTCAAAAGCTTAGTCCATTCTTCCCTCTCACGTGCCATGCACTGGGATAACCAGCTCAGGAAACCAAAGAACACACAGGGACTATTTCCGTAACAGAGCCTTTTCTTCAATTACGATTTAAAATCTGAACTGTAGAACAAATCATCGGGAATTTTTACAGATCTTTCTAAATGCAGCCAAACATATAGGAAAGGTAAATCTATTAATGAAACTGAAAACAGACCAAGGCTTGCACTCTCAGAACAGCAACTATGAAACCTAAAGCTGCTGAAGACCCAATACAGATAGTCCAAAACTGCGAGGACAAAGCTGTCAGGGATAAGACAGCATCTGAGCCTTGGCAAAAACTTCTGAGCACAGTAACCTATGAGAGCATACCTACCTGAAGCTTGGGTAGCTACAATGCAGTCATTGAGCTGTGTTTTCAATGGCGGCACAATGATAGTCCGAGAGCTGGAGCTGTCAGCCGCTCCTCTACTCGGCAGCTCCAGGGCACTGCCTGTACTCCTGAGAGAGGAAAGCGGGTCTGTGGCATAGGGGCTGTTCAGGGAGGAGTCGGAATCAGGGGAGTCATTAACAGTAACATAGCTGATGACATTGGATCTCTGCTTCATACCCAAACTGCAGGGGGAAAAAAAAAAAAAAACCAAACACAAACAGGAAACATTCTAGCTTTTCCCACAAGATATAGGAGATCTCCCTCTGGGATCTCATACCCTCCCTCCTTGTCAGATGGAATATTGATTAACTAGAGACATTAGCAGCACAGCAGACATGATGCAGAATTTTCTGTCTTATGCAGTGCTTCTTAGCCTAGCCAGGGCTTTGTATGTAGTGTTTTCTGCTCTCCTTGATGCTTGGGCTGAGCTCAGGACAAATCAGTACTGGATGCCTAAATGAACTTCCTACCTGGCAGGTTTGTATTTGCTGTCCTCTTCCTCATCAGTGTCGCTGCGAATGGTGATGACACTGACGGGTGGGCTTGGAGTGTCTGGGATCACAATGGGCTGGTGCTGCTCCTGCACTGGGACGAGCACGTTGGAAGAGGAGGAGGTGGAGCGCAGAGGACTGCTCCCAATGAGCGAGTAAACCTGGGAGGGCACAGTCTCTAGAGTCGAGCTGGGCCTGAAGGAAAACCAAAGCAGTATTCAGCTATGTGTCAGCAGGCTGGGACAAACCAGCACCAGCATTAAGAACAGGCATGCTCCGGCAGGCTGGGGCACACATACAAGAAGAAACATCTCGAAATACACAAAGAGAACCTCAGTGCAGACACTCATACAGGAGAGCACCATAGAACACATCCCAGAAGGGACCAATGCACTCAGTGATATGCTCTGAACAGGACTGATTAATCTGAACACTGCCAGAAACCTGCCACCCCTTGTCTGACAGATGTCAATTCTGTCACTTGTATTGCTATGGCACCAACACACCCCAAAAGTGTAAAACTCCCCTTTGACCAGTACAGTAAAGCACTTGGTCAACCATTTTCCTCACAATCTCACTGAAATTAGTATCACTTATATCAGTGACTACAGTACAGAGACTTTTTCCAAGACATCTTTAAAAGCAACTGTAGCACATTAAAAAGTTACACAGACAACGCCTCTGTGATCAGAAGACCAGTTTTTCACACCATAAAGCCAACCTCCACAAACACACCCACAGTCTTTCTAGGGCTGGGAAAAGAAGCCTTACTTGGCTGCGCTTGGTGCTGGCTGCTTGTTCTTCTTTGCTGGAACATTGCTGCTTTGCTGCTGCCTCACAACATGAGCCACTCCAACATTCAGAGGCTGCGCTGTAGCTAATGTGACGTGGTTGGTCAGTAGTGATGGCTGTTGCATGAGAGTGCTATACTGATTTCCATGGGAATGTGCATTCCTGGGGCAGGAAAAAAAAAGAAAAGAAAAAGACCCAAATCCCATGACTACACTGCAGGCACCGCAAGCTGCACTGAGCCCCTGCGTGATTCTGAAGGGAAGGGAGAAACTCTGTGCACTGCAGGCAGTACTGCGATGGCACATATTTGATTTGGCACGGAGTTGGACCCTGTGCAATCCCTACCTCCAGTCAGCTAATTGCTGGCTGCTGCCAATCGTCTCCGGAATCACAGCCGCTGGCTGAACAGAGTTGTGCAAAGCAACCCCTGGGAGCTGCTGCCAGGTGGAAGGAAGCAGTATCTGCTGGGTTCCCCCCGGCCAGGCCTGCTGCAAAACAACAAACAGATACACAGGTTCACTAGATTTCAGTTCCTACAGGTGGAGAGAGAGAGATTTGTTCCAAGCAATAAATGCACTCGTGTAGATTGTTAGCTTGCAGAGATAACGGCACATCATTGCACTTTCTCAAAAGGTCTCAGTACAGTAAGAGAACAAGAAAACCAGAGAAACAAACTTCCCCTGACACTTTGCTAGCCTTTTGTATCACAGATGTCACCTGGGGAAAAGAGCGTTAACATTGTACTGCAGAACGCAGCCAGATATTGTACTGCCAGATGCAGCCTGTGTGTTCAGGATTGTTTCTGCGTGTAAGTTTATGCACACTGCTCTGCTGAAGGATTCCAAAATATGAAGCCAATTTGGTCCTTTCTGGTTTTCTACCTCGCGGGACTCACATTGAGAGAGCTGAGACAGTGTTGTTATTGTGGAAATTCACCCCACCTCAACTAAAGTATTTAAGAAAAAGCACACTGAGAGAAACATTTAGCTACAAGGGAGATACGTGAAGATATTTTCAATTCATTATTATTAATATTCCTGTCCAAATTGACAAAATGTATTTTTTTCTGGGAAAAAAAACAAACAAAAAGCAAAATAAATTTGGCAGTACAATATTTCTATGATTTTGAAAATATATGGCTCTCTTTCTTGCAGTTTAAACTGCAAAACCATAAACACCTGCTGTTTTAAATAAAATATTTCTGCAAGTAACAGATCCACTTATTACAAACACCGGTTCCAAACAAGAAGCCTTCAAAGCAGAGAACTGCTAAAACCTCTGCCAACATAAGCGGAATAATAATAATATTAAAAAAAAAAAAAAAAGAGAAATATGTTAAAAGTCACACCATGCGTCTTTCCAAAAGCCAACACCTGCACAAGACAAAGCAGAGAGTTTAATATAGCAAGATATAAATTCCCAATGAGAGGCAGAAATCGGGCCTTCCAAGCGACGAACTGTTTTGACAGAGGAAGGACAAAAATATGCAAAGCTTAGCAAATGGCTAATGCAAACTCAGGGGAAGCAGCAAGGGAGAAGTGTCGGAAGCACTAAAGGTGAGCAAATTCACGCCAAAGGCTCCCAGAATCCAAACAGAAATAGTAAGCCCTCCAGAGAAACTCAGAATCCAGGCTCATAGTCTGGAGACAGCTGGCTCTGATCTCCGCTGCTGTACAGGGGAGTTGAACGTCAAGTCCACTGCACACACGCAGGAGAATAGAATTTGCCTGTGGAATCAAAAGCCCAAATACGCTTTTGAAAACATCACTAAACTCACTCGTGTCCCAAGCTCTGCTACAGTCACCCCTTGCTGTTTTCAGAGCCTAGATTGCAGCCTTTCATCAATCAAAATTCAAGAGGAGGAAAGGAGATACATCCCTGGGTCTGTTTAGCTCAGAGCTGTGACCCAGGAGAACCCCACTCTCCTGCCTTCTCATCCTCAGAAACAGGGAGCAGTTAACTTGGTTCAGAAGAACTCAAATGAGTGGGTTTTAATTTCAGTACAGGTACGACTTGAGCAAATTCCACTTCAGCAGAGGTTTCCCTCTTGGAAGAAAATGACACTCAAACTACCACTTTAAAGCCACAAGAAACAACATGGTTCACATAATGGAATGTGCTTTGAAGGACATGTGAGGATACCAGCACTTAAGTGCACCGCAATGTTTTCATAAGCTTCACTGATCTGATTCTGGAGTTTTATAATGACTTCTTTGTTGCACTTGCAAAGTTGTTCTGATGCACGTGCCAAATGAATACAAAGAGGACAATTTTGAAAACATACGCTTCTTAAAGGCGTGTTTATTTCCTTCCCCCATCCTTTTTAAAAATTGTTCCAAATAGCCTAAAAGCTAGCTATTGCCGTTTTGGATACCAGAGCTCACCTTTAATTTCAACCAAGAAATACATATGAACTGAAAGTATCTGTGAAGAACGGTATCTTTATCTGGATGAAGCAAGCTACCTGCGATTGGCTATAAATAACAAAAGGCCAGAAAATTATTGTCAATGTTCAACAAAGGTTAAGAGAAATCGACTGCTAAAGCAATACATTAAAGAATTTGCTGTCATTAGAGATTTTAGCCTGTGCTTAATGACCTGAAACATTTCTACATGCAAAGCAGCTTTACACGTGTTGAAAACAAAATATGTAGCTAACTTGCCAAGTAGTTCAAATTCTGGCCATCCAGGTACCTGTAGCAGAGTCAAACTAAAGACTGATTCCTTTGTATTCAACAATCAAAAGGCGAAGATAGGACAGCAAGCGAAGAACAAGAACAATTATAACTCTTCTATAGTATAGCTTAGAAGAGCTTTATAATACTAGGCTAGTAAAAAGTAATAGTCAATGGATCTGGATTCTTTACAGAGCCACACTAAACGTCAGAGTCAGACAGTGCTTCAGCAATGTTGGGGAGGAAAACAACAAGACATTAAGATGTAGCAAGAACACAGCCACAAGATGGCACATGCTTCCATGCCCTCTGCAAGTCTAAGTTAAAACAAAAACTCAGTTAGTGAACACAATCAAGGGAGGCAATTACCAGTACTGCAGCCGTCTGTTCTACTAGCGCTGGCCGGCCGGCTGCGCAGTTCAGAGTAAAGGGGACCGCATACTGCGGCGTGATGGTGGCTACTTGAGGATGAAGAGTTGCTACCATTAGTGGTGTACAGCTTCCCTGAAATGTAGATCAGGCAGTGAGTGAAACAAACGTACTGAGGCAGGGTAAGTGGGTTCAGCAATAGGGCCAGAAAAGGTTTCACCTCACTGGCATTCTATGGTGCTTGATCAGATTCCAGAATTGTAATGGATGCAGTGAAACCAACACCCAGACCCTCCGGGCATGTTCCTCTAAGCAATTACATGTCCCTGAGGGGAACACAAGGAACAGGGAATTTGGGAACAGGATCTCTCCGATGACACAGTTAGAAAGTAAAAACGAGACAGTGTTCGGCTATTGATACTTTACTGGGTCCCAGAGAGCACGTTACACTACATACGCTGCACTAACCGTACACAAACTGCACCCCTAGCGGGACACAGCATTTACTATCGTACCTCCAAATTCACACACAGTACTCTCGGAAAAAGATAAACCAAGGGATTTAATAGAAGGCACGGTAGGTCTTTTGTATCATGAAAGAGCAAAGTTATCTGTGATGAAACTACCAAGAGACATATTAGTCCATCAAATGTCTAATTAAAACTAGATTCTTAGTGTACAATTTTCCCACTCAGGAAAAGCAGGGTTTGGATTCAGGCAGGCCTCCTTCAGGTGTATTCTGCTTTTTGGATACCGTTACCTGTATAATTATGCTAAACAAACCAGATATCACAGAATGCCACCAAAATTATTTGGACTGAACAATCTAAAATTACTCCTCTACAAGTAGGTCAGTAAGTACAACGTACTGCCTGGAGAGTAAAACTAATAAAGTATGTGTTAATGTCAGCAGAAACTAAAACTACACAAATAAATAAAAGTGCACTTAATTATAAAGGCAATTATAATTTTTCAGTGAATAAAACCTGTGAATCACTGGGCACTTGCTATGTATTAAAGCACTGCTTTTTGGAAATAAAAGTGGTTTTAATTTACAACACATTACTAATGTTTAAAATATCATTTTTTAGAATTATCTGTGAATTTTGCTATCGCATATTGTTTAAACTGCAAACAACAGAAATACATGTCATCTCTACACATCAATTCACACTAACAATGTAACTAATTGAGGAGGATTCAGAAATAATTTTGTTGATTTAAACATGAAATTTTAACACGAGTAATCTGCATTGCCACTTCTGTTTACTGGGATCTCGCTTCTCACAGAAATGATTTCTTCTAAAATTTGCTGCCACATTTTTAAAGCGTAGGCAAGAACGTACACCACTACCTATAAGGCAGTGCACATCCATGTAAAAAATATAGCATGTTTTTAGCAGCTGGAAACTATATATTTATTCCCATTATTAAATCAAACTCCTAACACCAGGAAGGCACATGACATAAAATAGTTTAGACTTTAAATATTCCAGAAAAACAAAACAAAACAAGAAAATACTGTCTTGGAAGTGATCTGCATTTAACCTTTCAGAGTGTTCCGAGAACCCTCTGCACTCACCCCTGCACCAGGGGGGCAGTCAGGTTCTCCTGGATGGTGGTAGGAATTGCAGTTAACGCTATAGGTTTTTTGTTTTTTTTTTTTTTACCTGTGTGAGAACTCCAGACTGGATCTGCAGTGGCTGTGCTGCAGGTGCTTGTGGCACAATTGGGACAGCATTCTCCATCCTTACTGGGAACCCAGAATGCTTTGTAGTTGCCTGAAGTCCGGCTGTGGAGGACAAGAATACATCACCGCTAAGCTGCTTTATTTTTATTTATTTTTTTTAAGTTTCTTTCCAAAATCAAATTCCTACCAGGTAAGGGCAGAAAACAGGGTCAGATGAAGAGAAAGAAAAGCTGTTCCCTTTGACAAAAGCGTACTAATACAACACCAGCTGAAGTAAACGCTTCTGCAGTCCCGGTATGCCAAAGGGCAACAATGGACAACCAGCCCTCAAAAGCTTGGCTCTATTGAAGTCTATAGTCTTGTTTTCAGAAACACAGATAACAGAGACATCTAACTCTATGTTGCTTGAGACTAAGTTCAAAGTTCAAACCTTACACTATCAGTTCCCATTTCATATATAACCCTCCATACTAGCACAATCCAGATATAAGCATAAATAGAGAACTTTCAGGATTAATAGAGCTATGCTTGTGCTAACCTCAGTTATTTGCAATCTGCGACAATTTGTTGCTAGCAAACTACACAGCTGCCTCAGTGCTTGTGAGCTGAGATTCAAAGACCAGATATTCACTCCTGACATACAAAACATAGCACAACACTTTCTTATTTTCAGATAGGTCTGGCTCCACTGTTCCCTGCTTTCTGTGGAATGCTGTTGTGTTCAGTTTGGGGGGAAAAACTGGTTGAGCAACCAGATGAAGACTGCAACCTAGGCAGGCAAGATACTGTCACCTGTTCAAGCATGACCTGGAAGAGAACAAAATTGCCTACACATGTCTGACCTGATTCTGCACTTACATCTGATGCAAGAGCACTGTGTGACACGCACAGAGCGGTCTTCTGTACTTTCTCAATTTAGTGCAAATTACAACTTCTTATTTCTACCTAGCTGAAAGCACAGTACCATACAAAGGGTTTTCCTGCTTACTTTGAAAAGCAGGGGGACAAACAATGAACGTTTGCTGGAAGGGGTCAGTCTGCGTGCAGATCTGGGTGGTTCCAGGTTGCAAGGAAACACTCTGCTGCGCCACTCCTGCAACTGGTGCTGCAGATGATGGATACAGAGCAGACTGATAGTTCAGCAGTGAGACGTCTGAGTTTGCCAGGGAAAGAGTAGCAGCAGCAGTAGAATTGGAAGCCAATACACTGGCCTAGGAAAAACAAAACAAAACAATCAGATTTATCGCTCGTACTTGCTAAAAAACAAACAACAGGAACCATCAGTATTATACTATGAAGCAAGCACCTGGAAAAGGTTTCAGCTAAAAGGCGTAAGACAACATAGGAGAAAAAAACCATGAACTGCACCAACTTTACTTATGTTGCTGAGCTGACAGGCAAATATGATTAGGTGAAGTAAAGAGACTGCCTTGGCCTGAGTTTGGGAAAATTAAATTTCAAGACAAGACTACAAATTCTGGAGAGCTATTTAAATATAGTATTTGTAGAACAGCATTTGGCTTGAAGGCACAAAATTAGACTAGTCCATTTCTTTGATTAGTATAAAACAGCTAAAAGATGCTATACCTGATTGTGTACTGTATTGAGCTGGTTGTTAAAGCTCATTGTCAGATTTGTGCTTGTATTAGGAGCAACGTGAGTCGTGAATGGGCTCTTAATCTGATTCACTGTATCATACATATTAACTCTTCGCTTGCAGATCTCCATATTCTGAAAGCAAGATTTCACACTGAAACAGAACGACAGAAGGAAAATATCAGATATGTAAAAACAGTACAATAGAGACATGACAGATTCCCAACTTTATGCACATACCCTTAGGTTTAGGCTTTTTTTTTTTTCTTTTTTTTTTTAAACCAACAAAGAATGCCCTAAAACATGAAAAGGAAGTTTATGATCATTCCATCCCTTGTACATGCCACTGCTATTTTCAGATCAGCCAGAAACTGCAGAAAAGAGCATTGACAGAAAGCAGAAAAGTGCTATTCTGTGTTTCCAGTAAGTCCTCCTGAAACAAAACAAGAAATCTAAGGAAGCCTACTGATTACTGTGTGGGAAATCCAGTAGATGTGTCATTGTAACAAATGGATGGTTCAAAGTCTTCAGTGGAGTAATTCTCTTATCTGCATCAATTGTCAACATTTTCTTCAACAAATCAATATATTCCCTTCGGTCAGCCTTCTCTGCCAACATGTCAGTCCCTTCTAAGTCTGTAGACATATTCACCTTGAAAATAAAATGAGAGTAGTTCACACAAATATCAAATTAATTGCTACTTAACAATTCAGTAATTTCACATCACGCAGAAATACGTATTAAATTCCTGTCTCTTAGCCAGCTTAATTTTAGGTACTACACCACTAGCAGGCAATCTTTCCTTTGCTTATTCTATAAAAGGAAGTCAAACTTACACATGGAATTCTCATCTCAACATGAAGTTGGTCTGTTCAATAGATATCAACCAGGCTTCATTCTCCACTGCCTGGCAATATGCCCTCTTTTTTTTGTGGGGGGTTATAAGGGGCTAGCAAATCAGAACGGCAAGATTCTACATTCTCTGCACAGATGTAAAGTGATGATCAACAGCTACAAAAGCAATAGAAAATTGAGACCAACATATTTAAGATCCAAGGCCTCATGATATTAAAACCACTCAGATATTCCTTCATTTTACCTCCGAAAAAAGAATGAAAAAATAGAATGATCTGTAGTTCCCATCAACATTTTTGAAGTCCAATAAGAGGCCTAATCCTATAAACACATCTGGAGGTGTTTAGCTTTCCTACTGCTTAACTACTTCCAGTGATAACAGGCTAAGCACACTTGTTGCATCTACTGGATCAAGGCCTAAGAAAAAACAAGAAATTTCTAACAGCTTCATAATTAACATTTTGATAGTCTTTAATACAGTGATTCCTGATGCAAATTTGCACCGTGGTGAACCTACATCAGTGTTCTCAACAGCATGTGGAAGAGGACTGCTCTAGCACAGAAGCCTCATTTTTAGAGATCTCAATAATGTATGCAATTAATATGATAGTTATCTGTGTGTTACAAGATCTCCACACACCTGCGCCATATCATCCAAACAGTTGAATATATATTTCCGAGCTTCTTTTGATTTTATTCCTGTCTCCAACTCATGTTCTTCTGGGGTCTATAAAAGAAAGCATTTGTTAATATAAACTGAGGTATCGCATATTGATAAAGAAAAAGCAGCAAGAAAAGAGCCGAGCCAGGTGATCTTTTGCCTGCTTTAAGTCAAATCACATGCCAGTAGGCCAAACCAAAACAGCCATGGGTTCTCATTTCCTCAACTGGAAATATCATTCATTGCAAAGCTGAATTAACAACAGGATGACTTCATTTCAAGGCTTCGTTAGGTAGTGCTAATGCCAGAAGAACTGAAGATTTCTGATTTAGGAAGAGAAGAGGCTATAAATATTTTAGATCCCTCTTTTACAAAGAAGAAGAAAGGCAAAATCCCCTTCCTTTTGCTGCTCAGCTTTAAAGGCAAATGAAGTGTACATCTGATTCTTTCCTGTCCTCTGCCAATACACAAAGAGATTTCTGTTAAAGTAACAAACACCATCGTGAAATACTCCCTATTTTACTCTTTGTATTGTCAGGAGATGACAACAAGATGACATACTTCACCAAGACTGAGCAGGCCCTAATAAGTAACCATTACCTCAATTACTTTAATACCCACTCTTTGCTGGTACTATCATGCACAGCTGCTATTGTTAGATGAGTACCAGGAGGTCTGTACAGTTTCTGAAATGAAATACACAAACCAGCTACGTTTGAATGGCATTTCAAATCCAATCTTCACTCAGAATGTTTTCACAGCACACTAAAACTAAGTGTGAATTTCTATCAAGTCCTCAATGAACAAAACAGAATTGGGAATTAAAAAGACAGACAAACCTTTAGCCTCCACAGTGGGTATCCCAAATTTGGATCTCTGTTAAAAAACCTGCTTGTTTTCGTTCCTGCACTGAGAAGATACTCTGCTGGAAGGCCTTGAGTTTGTGAAATATAACGAATCTAGGAAAGAAAATTAAAAAAATGAGAACTCCTAATATAAAGAACCCATAGCTAATGGAGTAATTATCAGCCAGGTTTGTTCACAGCAAATAGGAAATAACCTGGAAATAAAGAATGCCCAGATAACTGAAACTGCAAAATTAAAGGGACTATCTCAAGTCTTTATAAGGACACTTAACTTTTTCAATCATATTATCTGCAGAAATTTCAGGTTTTAAATACATCTTTCTTAATTTATGGAAATACTTTTTGCCCAAGTATATGTGAGTGGACTGTAAGCTTTTGAGACAGGGATGAAGTAACACCAATAGTCTTTAATATCAGCAATGTAAAAAGTACACATTTCAAGAGAAAAATACCACAGAAGTTATCATGTATGTATATATAATTAGAGGCATAAGTATCCAAGCATCTTTGCTGTGACTGGCTACATATACTCTAGGCACACAATTTGAGAATAATGTCATGGCAAAACTCTCATTGACCAAGAAAGCAAGACCAAACCTCTAGTACAATCAGAGTCTTACATCCTCAAAAACATCTAATATACTTTACTTTACATGTAACAAAAAAAATGGCTCAGAATTTTGGAAAATGCACCTGAATAGTTGTGATGGTATCAGTAAGACACTGGTAAAGAGCTAACAAATAAAAAGGTATGCTCAAAAGCAAAGAAAATAGAAAGTTATGAAAAAACACAATAACAAACTTTTAAAAATATTCCAAATGTTGCCCAATTGCTAATGCTATTTGCTCTCAAGACGTACAGTGAGAAATGTGACATCACCTTTGTCATGACTCTCCCCTCAAAGGAGTCTATTTAAAAGTTTAAGATTCTTTTTAAAGATTCTATTATAGATTTTAAATAGAATCTTAAGATTCTATTTAAAAGTTTAATAAAAATTTAAGAGGAGATTCTGCCCCTCTACTCCGCTCTGGTGAGACCCCCTACAGTGCTGCCTCCAGCTCTGGGCCCCAGCACAAGAAGGACATGGACCTGCTGGAGCGGGGCCAGAGGAGGCCACGAAGATGGTCCGAGGGCTGGAGCCCCTCTGCTATGGAGACAGGCTGAGAGAGTTGGGGTTGCTCAGCCTGGAAAAGAGAAGGCTCCGGGGAGACCTTCCAGCAGCCTTTCAGTCCCTAAAGGGGCTTATAGGAAAGATGGGGAAAACTTTTTAGCAGGGCCTGCTGTGACAGGACAAGGGGTGACGGTTTTAAACTAAAGGAGGGGAGATTCAGACTAGACATAAGGAAGAAGTTTTTCACACTGAGGGTGGTGAGGCCCTGGCACAGGTTGCCCAGAGAGGTGGGAGATGCCCCATCCCTGGAAACATTCCAGGTCAGGCTGGACGGGGCTCTGGGCAACCTGATCTAGTTGAGGATGTCCCTGCTCATGGCAGGGGGTTGGACTGGATGGCCTTGAAAGGTCCCTTCCCACCCAAACTATTCTATGATTCAATGAAAAAACCCCTGGTAAGTCTGATTTATGAAATGAGGACTGGAAACAGTGTTAAGGTAACTAGGCTTTGTTCGAACTGTCAATTATAGGTCCTTTAGCATGTCTCATTTCTTATTTGCAAAACTCCTGCTATTCCACTGTGCCAAACCAGCTGAACGTTGCAGGGCACTTAACTCACTGTTATAGCTTGTGATCCACAGGAATTTATTGACTCACTTTTCATTTATGCCAGTGTGGATCTGAAGTGTCTGCAGGTGAGTATTTTTTGTATCTGCACAATAGTTCAGCTAAGAGTTGTGCTATTTTTGAGACATAACTCTTGCTTTACAGCCAAAGCATGTTTAAAAAATAACTGTAAATCCCATCCCAACCCATGAACTCATTCCTGGAGAGGTCCTCTCTCAAGTTCTGCCTGAGCTTTTACTTGCTGCTGCAGAATCTCAGAAAATATGAAAGCAAGCCATCCCTAGTTTTCAAGGGCAATTCAGACATCAAAATCAACCACATGAAGTCACACCTCATGCTGCCTCACAAAGGACTGCAAAATCCTGCCTATTAAGCAATGGAAAAAGCACCTCCTCCCCACCCACCTACATGTCTAGATAAGGTTCTCAGAATTACACACAACTCAGTGTGCGAGGAAACCACCATGCTGTACCTCAGCTATTTTCTAACTCATTCTGCTCATTAAGGTACCACTGTGTTTCCTTTGGAAATTTACCGTGCTGGGAAGATATAACACAAGTAAGTTTTCAAACTTAGTAAGTTTTCATGTCTTTTATCACATAAGGAAAACTATACCAAGCATTGTAACAAGATACCACCATAAAAACCACAGTGGAAAAGTTACCCTCAAAAACCCTTTTAAAGGCAACTGACTAGTCCAGGTAATAATGTTAAGCATCCACAGAAAGAACTAATTATTTCATGATGCCTTTTCAGATTCTTGCCCTTGTATTTCAGAGACAGCTTGGGGCCCACACTTTGCATTAAAAATGAGGGCTGCTGTAGGTATTAACAGGACAGGAATGATAGGCTTGCTCTGTCTCCACATGGAAAAACTGCCCTCATGGTGAAATTACAGAGGGCGTTTCAAGTCAGGACACACACCTCACTTCTGTTTTGACAGGAAGGTATTTCAACAGCTTTTGGGTTTGGAAGCCAGGGGGTTAACTGTAAATTGACTCTATACATTGGACGACTACATTCAATTCAAGGTAAAACACACGGAACTCCGTGCTCTCCTGTACAACAACAGAGACAGAATGGGAATACCACAGAGAGAAAATGAACTTAAGATGACAGACAACAGCGATTTATACCAGATGAAATTTGACATGGGATACATTGGGTTCAGAGGGTCCGGACACAGATCATTGCGGTTTCATTTGAACATCCCCACATCCGCCACACGCTCTCACCTGATCATACTCAGATGCTCCTGGATACAGAGGCCAGCCTAGAAACAGCTCAGCTATCACACAGCCCAGCGACCACATGTCAATAGCTTCACAGAATGGTAAACCCAGTATGATTTCAGGAGCTCTGTTGGCGGGGAAAAAAAAAAAAAAGGTAAAATCTTTGACTCTGCAACCACGCAGCTCTTTCCTATAAATCACACTGGATAACGCCCCTCCTTCTCTCCTCCAAGCACAAGTAAATCTGTGTGAAACTAAGTGATTCACTTTAAAGCAGAAGATGTTTCCTCAAGTGGCCTAGGAGATCCCAACCTTTTTATCACTTAGTGGCATATCTGCATTCAATCTAGTGCCATGGTGCCCTCCAACTCCTAGGTGGCCTTTACGCAACTGTGATATGAAGTTATTCCTTCAGTAACCAGTTTAATTACACCTGACAGTATGTATGGCGTGAAGCATCCCCGAGACAGCGCACAATCTACCCTAACAGAATTGGGAAGAAAAGTTCTGGAAAACGGTGCTCAGACTTTTCTTGAAAGAAGGTCTCAAGATCCCAGGTAATCAGCTGCAGAAGGCTGCCAGTTCTCCTGTGGAAAAGAACAGCATCTGCAGAGCCAGAGAAAGGAGCTCTTCAGAGAGATGCTCGGTTTCTATCAGCGGGTTTTCATACAGGGTTTGCTTGGAGAGTTTCGAGTTTAAAATGGACAGAGAGAACACAGCTGGAGATTGTGACTGCTTTGAAAGGTTGTGTTACAGGTTTCTGTGCACTGAACCACACCTAATGCAAAATTTACCTGTCTGGCCTAGCCTTTACAAGAAGGTGATGAAAAAAACTCAAACTCCAGGCAGGGTTTGCTTCTGCAACAGGCTGGAATTTCAGGGAGATTTCTGACTGGAACTGACTCATAACACAAAAGGATGTTTTAGTACAACTCTTCACCTACACACAGTTCTGAAACAAACCGATGCCATTCTGTCAGGCTAAATTCTGGTCATACATTTGCATACAGCATAAAACCCAAGTGCTGCAAAAACCATGTGAGTTGGTGTGGGAATTTACTCTGGAAAGTACAGGAAACACGAAAACCTTGATCTTCTTCATGCATAACTAACAAGCACAAAGGAAGACAGAAAAGTCCTAAACTCCAGGCTATCTATTTTCTCGTCATCACTTGGGTAGCACGCCCCAGGGCTTGCGTGACATTTCTTGTGTTACAGTGTGGATATTTCTGTTGTTAAAAAAGACTCTGAAACTGGCTCTGATCTTTCTACAGAATTCTAAAAAAACAGGGCTTGCATAACATGCAGGTGTCAATAGATCTGGCACCTTCCTCAACTGCTCAACTTGAGTGTACCTCCCAAACGTTTGTACATGGCATGAAGTGACTCTCCAATTAATCACCCTTTGTGTTGTGGTGACACAGATACAGCTTTTGTTTTAGGTGACTACACAATTACCATTAGCCAGCCTCCGAAACAAATGTACTCATCCCAGTTGCCCAGGCACAGTGCCCCTGAGAAAGCACAAGATCTATCAAAAAAGACAGATAGCTGAACCAGCCGTTTGCTGCAGTGAGGTCATACCTATTCTCTATCATTCAGCTTTAAAGCAAGGAGGTTCTTCTATTACGTCTGAGCTCCCCCAAAACAGAGCCATGATATACCTTTAAGTAAGCACAGTAATAGATTATTTAAGCTAAGACACTCTGACACTCGCTCTACTTGACATTGATCTGTTTCTACCTTCTTGTTTGTCTATCCCTGGCAGTAATCAACTTTGGAATGATTTTGCATATGTGAAAATATAAAATGATTATGCAAATATGATAAGTATCTGATATTTGAATGCTGAACGTCCTGGTAAACATTTATATTTTAAGGAACTATGCTAAAATAGATCCAACTTTCTATAGGCTAACAGGTGCAAACAAGAGGAACCCATTTCTGTAGTACTTTGGTCTTCAGAAGCAGAGCGAGTATGATGTAGTCATTCACACAGGCTTTTCAGAACCCAATGTGCCAGTAGTCTACTAGTCATCATCAACAAATGGTATCGATCCTCTTGATTATCCTACTTATGCAGGAATTTCCAATTCAGATAGGACCCAAACCTGTCACATAAGGAACACTGCATGCATAAGTTTCCTTGGTTTGGACCGGCAAACAAACTAAAATATAAGTGGCTTGTGGAATAAGCAAAGCATGCTAATCCTTCACAAGTGCATTAAAAAAATCCCACCAATTCCAAGGGAAAGAGAGAATAGCGGCAACAAAGGCTGGATGTGACAGTCTGTTAGTCTTTAACCACACGCTGGAATAGACTTACGTATTCTGAAACCTCAATACCAAAATGATAGCGAGTTGAACTCTGTTCCTGGAACTAAATAAATGAACTTCTCACAAGCCACCTGATTTCATTTTGATTGCTGGACAGAGATGATAAATCATAATCTCTCTCATCTCCTTTTACACCACTATAATTGGTGGCCTTATGAGATGTCAGTTGGAACAGGACAACAGGCAGAGGTCACTTTGATAGTCGGTCTGCCAGAGATTAAAGTGATTTTACAATCTTAAGCTCTTTGAAATAGAAACCAACAACATTCATTCTTTGCATACATGCTTGCCAAACTCTGACTTCCAAAGTTGGCAAATATGCTCAGGCACTCTCAGAAGAGAGAGGATTCACAGCAGTATTGGAAAAATTTGAGACTTACTTTTAACATTTCAAAACACACCGTGTTACACATAGGTCTTCAGCCCTGCCTTGTGAAGAACGATGGTAACGTGAAGCTTGTACAACTGCAACTAGCAATGCAGTGAATAACATGATCACCGCTCAGAGCTGGATTAGCAAGCAGGGAACTAGCTTTGGCAGCATGCACTGCTGCTTCCCAGGCCAACATCCCTGGGATAGAAGTAGGTCATGTAGCCCAAAGAAGAGGTAAGAAACAGATACTACTGCACTCTGCAAGCTCCCTCAACCTCAGCGCCACCTTCTCATGACCCAAATTGTTCAGTACTTCAGCTTAGTACCTTCAATTCGCTAGGCGCCTCTACACTGACCCACAGGGAACATCAGGAGGTAGGGATCCGAGTAAGACTCACATGATGGCTGTACTAACATGTAACATAGGACAGGAGTGAAGCTCACTCTCTGAACAGCAGGGACATCAGTCTTCCCAGGGATTTTTCATTTCTGCAAGCTGTCTGCTTCCTTCTATTGTTTCTCCTGCCCAGGGAGAGCAAGAGCATCCATACCCTTCCGCACCTGATGTAACAAGCATATACTCTGGTTTTCAGGTCAGGAATTACTGCTAATAGATCTCAGAAACTAGTCACTGCATAGAAGCATGACTGCCAGAGTTAGTCTACTCCATGCCTGGCTTCAAAGCCAAAGAATTCTTCGTGGGCACTTCTACTCACACTTTAAGTCAACCACGTCATGGCAGTAAAACTGTCCTTGACTGGGGTTACACTGCAGAGGCACCAGTAATGCCTGTGGAGAGAGGGAACCTGCCTCAGCCTTCACACACTTGCCCTGACAAACCCAATGCTACATCCCAACTGTACATGTGGCTCCAGCAGCGTCGTCGAGACAGATCCAAGTTGTCCAACTGCCAGAAGTACAATCAGAACCTGGAGTGAGCAGGGCTGTTGGACAAGATGACCTCCAGCAGCACTGAGCATAATTAATGAAGGAAGGTTTTTTCCTTCAGGGTATATATATCAGAAAATTCCCCTTACAGTACCTGAGTTTGGCTGGTTTAGATGTCTCTACAGGAGACAGAGGTTACATAAGTGCCAGTAACAGGTATTAAAAAAAAAAAAGTGAACACAAAATGAGAAGTTTATTTTTAATAGCTGACAGAGAACCAAATGAAGAATTGGTCTACGCTGTTTTATTAAACATAGCATTAAAAAAATTTCCAAGTTAGAACTCATCTGAACACTAATGTAATGTGAATATGGTTAAAGCAATCCAGTTCTCCCACAACAAGCTGGTTTCTACACCATCTCCCTAAGTTCCTAGATTATGGATTTTAGTAATCACCACCATTAAACTAATTACATATCCCTAAATATTAGATTTCCACATCACAGCATTCTTAACTTCAGTCAAGCAGACAGTCTTAAACGCCATCTATTCTCAGGTTATTTGCCTTTCTGGCAGTGTCAGTCACCCCTTGTCAGGGAGGCAGAAGTGGCCTGCAGTTCAGTGCTGCACACAAAGATGAAGCAGACAGCTTCTTTCCCAGCAGCCCCTTTAAGATACTTATCAACACTTGCTGCTTTTGCCTCAGCCAAATCTGTTTGCTGTGATACCAGAAACTGGAAAGCACTATATGCCTCCCCAAACTGCTTTGCTCACATGTGTTCCAAGTCAGATAGAGCAGATTCTTGACAAGCAGTCATATCTTTCAATGCAACAACAACAAAATCGATAACGCGTTTTAGACAGCGAGCATTTTAACAGAGCTATGGCGCATAGAAGACAACTGTGTTACAAAAAATAACAATCAATAGTTTAGAATTGGAAAGATTGGTGCCAACAAGCTGAGTGAAGATCATGAAGAATGGATTAAGACAAGTCCATACCACATGAAAAAAATGGCACAGAAAGCTGGTACTCTCTGTTAGAGGGAGTAAAAAAACCAAAGGGGGCAAGGATACAGGGAGTATGAGGAACAAACAGAACAAGCCTACAACAAGCCAGGGCTTTAAACTGAAGCTAGGAGGATGGGAAAGACATCAAACAGGGCAGAGACAGAGGGTGGGGTGGAGTGTCTCGAGTCCTCTGTCTTGTCCCAGCTGGAAGGACTAGATACTAGTTAAGTTTTGCGTCAAGTGAGCTCACATTCCACTGAAAGCAACCCTGACACACAGCACAGACTTTTTCATGTCCCTTTGATGCCAGAAGTTCTTTCTGCATCCATTTATTGACGTCTACTGCTACTTACATTGAAATACACACTATTACCAGAACCAAGCTGGAGAAATAATTGAAAGAAAAAGCACAGCTTGCTTTAGCTACACAGTTTCTGAGTTTTAACATTTTTGCCCATAGTTTATTTTTAGTTCTTAGACAGGAGTAGGGTAGAAGCCATTTCTACATTTTGCTAAAGGAAGAAGAGATCTAGCTCATCGCCATTTTAAAAGAGCTACAGGTCTCATGAAAGCGTGACTTATCAAGGGTTGGCACAGGAAGTCATGTGCTCATGAAGTGGGTTCAGACAAAGACGAAACCAGAAGAAACAGAATAAAAAGAAACTGGCATCCCTTTGACTTCTCTCACTTCTAAATGACCATGGTTAATGGACTAATTTCAGATCATGGCAAACAATCCAAAATGCACTACTTACTAGTAGCATACTGCTTCCCCAGTTTGCTACTTCACACATCGTCACAAACTAGCGACAGGGTAAAATCAACTTACTGCACTAGTCTGGGGTAAAAGGAAGGTATTGGACTGCATATTATGTCACACTTGCAAAGCAGAAGTTCTATTTATTTACATACAAATCTCCAGGAAACATGCAGAACAGTGGACAGGCTGATCATTTCCTCCTCCCCCTCAACTGGGATTAGACCTAATGGCAGAAGAGTTAAGTATTTGTAGAAGCAAACTCCTAGCACCCCATCAGGATCAGCTTTACTTTGCTCGTGCAGCATATGAAAGCGAGCATCCCGTCAGTACTTACCTGTAATAGCGCGACTGCAAATAAGTGGAGCACACCGCTTTAGACACGTGGCTGGCTGAACCAAAGTCTATCACCTTCACCCTGTAGGGCTGGCGCGCAGGATCCACCAACATGATGTTTTCTGGTTTCAAGTCAGCATGTATCAGACCCAAGCTCTTTAACTTCATCAAGGCAGTGGCCACTTGCTGCAGAATTGGCCGGATGTATTTCAGAGGCAATGGACTGAACTTATTTTGCTTTAAGAAATCATATAAGTTCTGTTCTAGCATCTCAAATACAAGGCAGGTATGATTCTTGTGTTGAAAGCACTCATAGGAGCGAACAAAGTTATATTCGTCAGCATTCTCACTGCTCAAGCGAGAGAGGATGCTCACCTCTATCTGGCCCTGCCTAGCATAGGAAGGATGGTTCTTCAGGATTTTGATGGCTACAATCTCCTTCGTGCTACGTTTCCAGCATTTTGCCACCTGCCCAAACGTCCCTCGGCCCAGGAATTCCAAGACCTCGTAGCTGTTTGTCATAGAGCACAGGATCTCATGCTGGACCAGCTGATAATCCCCTTCACCACTGGAACTGCTGCTTTTAGTGGTTACCGTGGTGGTTGTGGCCGCAGCACCCACCGCAGGTCTGTTTTGCAGCATGAGAGGTGGATGTTCCTCAATTATCTGCACACTACCGTTGCTGTCGACCTCCTCACTTTTCCTTTTTAATCCACATTTTTGGTACGGTTCCAGTAAAGAAACGTTGCTCCTATGTGTCAGGGTTTGGCTGTTCTGGAAGGAAGCTGTTGCGCTGCTGCCTGTGCTGTCGGCTGCTGTAACCACAATGTGCTCAACGGAAGGAGCAGGGAGAAGGAGGTTCTGATCGTAAGCAGGGATGCTGAAATTGGCTACCTGATGAGAGGAGCTTGCTTGCCCTTGAGCTGCTGGGAGGTTTTTGCTGTGGGTATAATACTTGTCACTACTGCTCTGTCCTGAAACATCCCAGACAGAGGGCTCCACTTTCAGTTTCTTGGCACTGCAGAAGGCACTCGAGGATACTGACGGAGGGGAGAACACCTGCAGCTGTGAGGCCATACCTGAAGAGGGAGAGGACAACTCATTAGGACTGCTTAGTGGCAGAAGGTTGTGATGGAACAAGATCCTCTGTCTGCACAAGAAACAGAATGACAAGTATTTTTCTAAGCACCATATGGTGCCTACCACCAGGAAAGCAACCTTTTGAACTGCTGATCCTACGGGCATCCACAGTGCGAGGCTCTCCGGTGGAATTACTGCATTTTACCCCACTGCCTATAGCATATGAAGCAGACAGCTCTTTATCCAGCTTTCTAAAAGCTAAAGAAATCCCAGCGCAAGATGGGAAAACAGTACTGAGAACAGAAGACGGCACAGAAGTGGGAAGATGCTGAGAAAATTAAGATCACTTTCCCCCTCGCCCCCAGGCCTGTCCCCCCCTTAACTGTAAAAACAGAGGCAACGGGAAATCCAAACCAGGCAAGTCAAACTTGCATCGGAAGCCGCTCCAGAGCACACCCCAGGGGCAGCGCCTGACGCGCGGTCTGAGACGCCACGACCCGAGGACGACGGCCAGGAACGCGGTGCCAGCCTGCTCGCCCGGCCCGGCGCCGGGGCGAGGGCAGGCCCGGCCGCGGGCGGAGAGCCGCCGCCGGCACGGGCCCTCCCTGGCCCGGCGGCCCGGGCCCCCCGGCGCGGAGGAGGCCCGCAGCGCCGCCCCGGCGCGTCCCGCTCGGCGCGGGGGGGGGGGAGGGGGGGCGGGCCTCCGCCGCGCGGGCGCCGAGGCTTCCCGAGCCCGCCGGGCCGCGCCGGCCCTCCCCACGCCCCGCCGCCGCCGGTGGGGCCCGCCCGCCCGCACTCACCGCCGGTGGGGGGTTCTCAGCCGCGGGCCGGACCTGCCTGGGGGACACACGGGGGTGCGGAGCCCCGCAGCGGGCGCATCATAGCCCCGCCGCGGCCGCCGGCCCGGCCCGCTCGGCCCGCGCACGCCGGGGGGAGCCCCCAGGCCGCTCTGCCGCCGCCAGGCTCCGCCGCGCCCTCACGGCCCGGCCGGGCTCCCCCCGCCCCGCGCCGCCGCCGCCGCCGCCCGGGCCCGCGCGCCCCCGCGGCCCGCGGCCCCGCTGCGCTCCCGCCGCGCCGCTCCGGGCCCCTCGGCCGCTCGCGCCAGACTGAGCCAGCCGAGCCCCGAGCCGGCCAGGCGGGCCGAGCGCCGAGCCCGCCCACGTGACCGCGCGCGCCGCCGCCGTGACGCGCGCGAGGCGGAAGGGGGCGGGCGCCGTCGCCGCCGAGGCGGAAGCGCCGGGGCCGGCCCGGGGCCGCTCGCTGGGGCCCGGCGCCTCCCTTACCCCGGCGCAGGGCCGGCGGGCCGCGGCGCCCCCTCCGCCCGGGCTGGCAAGCGCGGCCGTCGGAGCTGCGGTGAAGCGGCTGTGCAGGGCCGAGGGCCGTTTCCGTGCCGCTGCCCGGGAGCCTTTCCAGCCCCCCGCACCCCCGCGGAGCGGCCTGCGTGCCGCCGCCGCGCCCTCGCCGCCCGTTTCCCGCCACCCGGTGTCCGTTCCGGGCTGCGGGAGCCCTCTTGCGCGCCTAAGGGAGAGGCCGGGAAAGAAGGCCGGACCGTCTTGTCGGGGGCCAGACGCTGTGAAAGGGACGAGCACCACCCACCCGGGAACTCCTTCTCTAAGGTGGTTTTAATTCAGCCTCTTCCAGAGTACAAAATAACATTACAGAGACATTTCTTGGTTTTCTTGCAAAAGCTTACAGTATTTTAAAATACTGTTTACAAATACTCATACCAAAATCTCAGAAACATTCACAGCTTCATATTTACTCTTACATGAACAGCAGCGCAACAAGCACGAACTTGCACCTTTTAACGAGCATAAAGAATCAATGCTAGTAGTTTGCATCCAGATGGAGATTAGCAGAAAAAAAGAACATGCAATGAAAAAAATAAAAATCAAAATACTTTGATCTCGCAATCCACTGTTTGCTACAGTTAAGATTGTTATAGGCAGAGACAGGAATAAGGTGAAAGATGGAGACTGTACCAGCCCAGCAAAAGCCACCGCTCGTCGTCATCTCGGGCTTTTTGAGGCTGTTGGAAACCCGGTCCTGTAACTCTGGAGCATTTGTTAACGGGTCACGGTGATCCAAGGCTGAAGCAGTGATGCCGAGTTGGCAAAAATTTGCCTATGCATCCCAGAATGTCACGGCACATTTAATAACAACTTCCCTGAGGTGTGACGGGTCTTGGTCCTCAGACAGAAAGTGTCGAGTTCTGGCACTAAGCAAAGAGTGCCTTGATCAGGGATGGTCCTATGTTCATCTTTAAAAAGTACCGAGTAATACTTGCTACACATAAAAACATAAGGACAGAAGCATTACTCTACTGAGCCTTCTGACATGCTGTCGTGTTTTAACCCCAGCCGGCAACCAAATGCTACGCAGCCACTCGCTCGCTCCCCCCTCCCTCCCCAGTGGGGTGGGGAGGAGAATCGGAAAGAAAGGGAAACTCGTGGTTTGAGATAAAGACAGTTTACGATGACAACAAAGGAAAACAAACCATATTAATAATAATAATAAAATATCATGATAATAGAATATACAAAATGAACGATGCACAATTTCTCACTGCCCGACAACCCGATGACTGATACAGCCTGTCCCGAGCAGCGATCATGCAGCGAAACTGAGAGCGGTCTCGGAACAATCCCGAGCAGCGATCTCAGAACCCAACTTCCCAAGAGCCAGCGAGGGAACGAACAGCTGAATGAACGAAAGGATGAAAGGTGCCCGGCCTGCCCCCACCATATGCTGGGCACGACATCTATGGTATGGAATACTTACTCTCTTTGGCCGGTTTGGGTCAACTGTCCTGGTTATGCCCCTCCCAGCTTTTTGCACCTGCACATTAGCAAAACCTGGGAAGCTGAAAAAAGTGCTTGATCTCTTAGCAACAACTAATAACATCAGTGTATTATCAACATTCTTCACATACCAAATCCCATACTAAATCCAACACACAGTACCTACTGGGAGGAAAATTAGCTCCATCCCAGCCGAATCCAGGACACATGCAGAAGGGAACTTGTCCCCAAGACCTCTGAAAGCAACATAAGCCTCAGGAAAGAAGCCGCTCCTGGGGACCCTGCCCAGCATCCCCCCCACCCCTCTGCCACGAGGGCTGGACTCTCCCTGCAGAGGCACCTCCATCCTCCTGACAGTCACGACCTCTCCAGCTGAGGCCTCCACCTCACGTGGGTGGGAGAGTTCATGCAGACACGTGCTAAAATTCAGATCCGGGCACACACACTGACAGAGCCTTCATCTTGGTGTTTACTATTACACAACCACCTTTACTAAACCATCCTCAGGGCCACTGTCAGATGTTCCAGGGAGGGAGAAAACTCCGTGTGTATTGAGGAGGTTTTCTGCTTTGCAGAAACTTAATTGCAACATTTTTCCATAAGAAAGTGCTGGGCAACTCTAACTGCAGCCATGATTTGGGGCACTAAATAACATTGCAATGGACAATGAGGCAAGCAGCTGCCAGCAGGGAAGTTGGAATGGGACAGTATTGCTGTTTTGTGCAAAATCCTACAAGTAACTTGGGTGCGTGTGCTTAAGATTCAAGAAATAAGATTTTCCACTTTCTTCCTCTAGCAAAACACCATTCAGCAGCTTCCTCCTCTGTACTATCTGCTAAAGGAAGGTCTGGGTCCTGCATTTCTCTTGGCCTTATTTTCTTCAGGCTTACAGGGAGCTCCAAAGCAAGAAAGTACGGAGGGCTTGGCTCAAAGCCCCTTGAAATCCGAGGGAGCCTGACATGGTCTGTGCCCTGGGCTCACTAGGGAACTTGTCCCTTATGAGAAGGGGGGAACTTGCCTCCCCAGGCTCTGCCTCTGCCTCCCCCACGCAATTCTGCAGCTCCTGCCTGTTGGGGTGAGGAGCACGGCTTCCCAGGTGGCCAGAGTCCTATGCTTCACCATTTACTGGTAGTAATGCCTCGAAAGCAAGCATAGGATCAGCCCCACGTGATTGTCCATGCTGCACATCTGTCATGAGTGGAGCACGCACACAAAACGAAAATATTCACATCTTCCTGGGCACCTGCTCACAAAGTCCCAGACTCCCCGAGCCAGGGCCAACAGGCTCGCTGTCAAGTAAGGTCTGTCCCAAACAATTTACTGCACAGTCACGGCTGTTTGTGCTCAGGCTGGCATTTGGCCAAGTACAAAGCGACAGCAAGGAAAATTTAGGCACTGTAGCGACCTTAGCAAAAGAACCCAAATTTAGCAGAAGGAATCGCAAATGCACACACGATACCCATGGCCAGACAGCAGCTCATTTGAAGAGGGTACATCACATGATTATCAGGGTGACTCTACCTTTTCTCCTTTTCTACACATTCTACTACTTTTTCAGAGGGGTCCATAAAAGAGCACAAAGCCAGAGATTTTAGGCTTGGGGTTAATTTGGAATAAGCCCAAAGGTACAACACACCATACAGGAAATTATGTAAACTCGTTGAATTAGTTTTCTTGGTGAAGAAGAAAAATTTCCTCACTACGCAATTCTTTTTATCTACAAAATAACAATAAGAAGAACCTGCGCTGCAGAAACAGACAGCAGCTCTGCAGCAGAGAAAAGAGAAGTCAGAAGTGCTGTAGCCTTGTAGCACGGGAAGCAGAGTTAGAAACATTACTGAGCAGAGTGCTCTAGGGTGTTGCCTACAAAGCTACATTACATGCTTGTTAGCTGTGGAGCACACGAGCTAGGTAAGTTTTACCTCGGTCTCTTGGTAGCAACCTAAAGAGTACACTTCCTTCTGTCCATAGCATAGGCAGGGTACCCTTCATGGTTTTCTACTCTGTTTTAGAGAAGCTAGAGCCAACTAAACTGTTTCATGGTATAGTGATTGGACTTTTACGGGCAACTGTGTGGAAGGAGCTCAGCAGGCAGCCCTGCCCTCATGACATGCCAGTATTTGATCACAGCTTGTTAAAACAGTGCTGAAGACTTGCCAAAAGGAACTCAGCGCGTTCCTAGCTCCCTGTAAGGCCTTGGGTGAGTTGTTTCATCCCACTGGGGCTCGGTTCCCAACTGCGGAACAGAGATAAGCAGCTCAAGCATGCTCTGCGTATATAGATTTGGGAGGGCTTTGGTCTGAGCACCGTGTTTTTTTTTCCTGCAGGGATAACTGTAAGTTTCCAAGCACGTGGCCATTAGATAACCCACAGTCGAGCTAATACTTGGCTACAGCTTCTCATTGTCACTGTTGTGAGCAAAACACACCTGTGGTAGCAGTGTTGACAGAGCCCTGCGCAGCTGAGCGGGAAGCAGCGTGTTCAGACCCTGGTGCACATGACACTCCAGCTCTTGGCTGCACTAACACTCCCCTGAGCTAGGCTGGTGCTAGGAAAAGAGGAAGACGTTGGAGGCGAGCATGAGGGAGAACAAGGCTTGTGAGAGGCCAGCTATTTACTGCCAGGAGACTAAAGGGGAAGCTGAAGGACTCTCAGAAACCTTAGAGCTCAGCAATACTATACTGCCAGTTTTCCCCACAAGGCCATGTTTTGTTTTCCAGGACCTTAGAATAACACACAAAAGTAATATTTCAACACCTAAGACAGGGAAGAAATGTGTGGCACTCTAAAATGCCTCAAGGACTTGCCGTGCTGAGGCAAGGATCTCCAACATCCTGACTGTTGATCAAGTCTCTCCCGCTTCTATTGCCTTTTAAAACTATGGAGAGATTTTAGGTTTCCTTGGCTGTATATGATTTGGATAATTTCTTTCTGAAGTGGCAGGAATTGCCTTTTAAGCTCTAGTAACAGAAGCCAGCATTTCTTTTTCTGTTTTAACTAAACATTCAGAAATGGGGTGCAGATCCTCAGCTTCTGAAGTCTGCAATTTTCACTTTTTTGTGTGATCTAAAGATCAGAGTTGCCTCTGTAAAGAATTAACATTTACAACTCCGTTTTGCCCAGAGGATCACCAGGAGGTTCTCTACTTCATTTACTTGAATAAATGATTGATAAGAATGGTTGATAAGAATAAAAGAGGAAAGGCTGTATGCCACAAAACATCAGCAGTGAAATGCATGAGATCTCCAAGGTCATTTGCAACATACCTAAATGGAGCAGTGACTCAGAAGGCAAGCATTCCTTCTGAGCAATGGAGAGGCTGCACTTGAGAGGAGGATGTGGAATCTGGGAGTTCAGGCAGCGCTTCACTCACCTGCCTGTCAAATGAGTCACTTAAGTTTCAACAATATTAAAATAACAGCCTGCATCTCCAAGGCAGCCAGCAGCAGACAAAACACTACGAGCATAGCACAATTATTTCCCTGGCAGTCTCAGATGTTACAAAAGATGCAGGCCTCTCCACTCACACTGACCTGATGGGGCTCTGCGGTTTAGTTTTGGTTAACAAATAATCCATACAGAAACCTCCAAGAAACAGGACCATACAGACCACAGCAAGAAGCTCGAGCTGCCCTTGCTACCCGTTTTGAAGTGTATTTCACAGAATGCTGCTCCGTCACTTCCAACATCCCCTTAGCAGCTGGCAGGCAGAATCAGTTGGCAGTCCCAGTGAGAGGCACTGCTTATATTGTTGTGATAAATGTTGCAGTGCCTGGGAAGGCACGGGGTTGGGAGTTAGGACTCGCGTTTGCCAAACAGCTTTCCAAACATACCCACTCTGGCTGTCATCGTGATTACTGTTCAGGACAGCCTTGTTTTTAACAGGTGTGGCTGCTGCATCTACAGGCATATTTGCTTTCCACAAGCCCCAGCTTTACTCAAAGAGCAAACACTTCCTTTTCTGGCTTGATTCAGGGAATTCAATCCATCTAGCTGACTGGTCTTGGAGAGACCTTGCAGGACACGACATTCAGAAGAGACTCTGATCCTGATCAAGATCATGTGGAACCTTTTATGTTGAAAGTAACAAAAAGGAGGCTAGAAAGAGCTGAATAACAACCTGGTTTCTTGCTCCAGGAAAGTGCCTAGTGACCATTTCCACTCTAGTGTTGCTGCCTTGACCCCACGGGGAGCCAATTTGTAACGTTGCTAGTGCAGTTTGGCATGGATAACTAGTGTTTCCAGGCTGGACAGCAGGTACCCTCTGGCTAGTCACACTGCTGACGCTTCCTGACTGTGCCAGCCTGTGGCTCTTCGAGTTGATCTGGAGTGGGAAAATTCCTGACCTCTAACTAACAGAGCCAATTTTGCTGTTCAGCCACAGCATTCCTTCCAAACAATGCTGCTAAAACTTAGCACTTTACACCACCAAGCAGACGTTTCATTATCTTCCATCCCATTTGCCATTGTGCGATAAGAACAGGCAGAGGACGGGAAGGCAGCGGGCCTAGCAGAACACTGGCAGTTACCAGTAGTGCTTTGCAGTCAAGCAGAATTCAGACTTGCAGACTTGAGTGCAGAGACTGCAAAAGATCTAGTAGCCCGTTCCAGAAAGTCCAGAACTCAAGAACCCAGACAATTCCTATTTTTTCCAGCCAGCAACCTGAAAAAGCATTGACAGTTAACATAAAGATGGTGCTTTCAGGAGAGCAGAACTGCGTCCAGCTGCAGTTGGCTGGATGCAAAAGCAGTGCTGTCTGGAGGTATTAGTAGATTAATAGATAGAAGATAGATTAATAGACTTAGAGGCACTTAATTTTCTAGATTTCTTTAAGCACCATTTTTTAAATGTACCTTAAGACATAATATTTGTAACGCATCTTGGAATGAACCGCTCATTGTCAATGAGGCATTACAGACATATAGAAAGAAGAATCTTTGGGGCTCTCAGATTTCCCCCTTATTGCTTCTTTCGTCACAGTACAACCCTATTAATTACTTCAGCTGCAGGCAGCTCACGCCCTCTGCAGCTCAACTTGAATCAACCTGGCAGTATCTTTTGTCACAAGAGACAGGCAAGTCACTGCAAAAAGTAGATACAAGGCACACACGCAGTGGGACCACACTGCCCAAGTGAGGTGTGGGGACCCAACAGATGTAAACAGAGATATAAAAATAAATAAATTTTTAAAAAATCTAATGCCTAAACTGGTTCTAGTTTCCTCTTTGTCCTCTAATAAGAGGTAAAGAAAGGAGAGCCCCATAGCTGAGTGCCTCTCTCCTGATGGGAAACTTGAGCACAAAGAATGGGATGTAGTAGTAAGACCTCTAGAAGCACTGCTATCAACTGCATTGGCACTGGCAAGTGTCACACAATTTTTCAGGATGCTTCTCCCCTCCTAAAGAAATCTTCTACCAGCTTGTCAAACTTCTGTGAGGAATTCTGCTTTAGGACATTTAAGGGAGTGAGTAAATACTGCTCTGCAAATCCAGTTGGAAAGTGCTCATCAGAAACAGGTGCCTGGCTAACAGTGCTAGCTGCCCTTGCTACTCCTGGCTGTTCTCCACTCAGCTCTTCCTCCCCTTTCTCCTTGCCTGTGTGACAAGTGCAACCGTCTTTCGAGCAGCAAGCTGACTCGCAGTAGTTCTGCTGAAGAACCTTAACACTCGTGAACTCGTCATATTTCTCAGTATATTCCTCTGGGGACTCATAAACCACTCCTTGGGGCACAGAATGCCGAGCAGCTCTTTTCAAGAGACACATGGGTTCCTGCCTCTTCCTTTTGCTTTGCTGCTGTACAGACTCTTGCACAGGCTTTGGGATTTTGAGGTCAGGAAGTGCCTGGGGGGCAGAACTTAAGTATTTCTGAAAGTAAGCCTGGCACATGCTGCCCCTCACGATTGGAATGACTGAGCAAGGTTTCAGCCACTTCACAAACTCGCACAGCTCTGAAAAGGATGAGTGATCCGAGTACGGAACGGGGTGGATGTTGGGGTGTGTGACCTTCACGGGCCTGCCAGTAGGGAGGATGGCAATGGTAGGGTGCAGCATGTTCCAGCTGACAAGGGTATCGCAGCGGATCTCCGTGACATCCACAGCACGGATCCAGCCAGCCCCCTCCTCAGCGGTGAACACATCGGGCAGCTCCAGCAGCCGCATCTGCTCCAGGCGCCAGGGGCTCACCACGACCCAGGTGCTGAACTCCATGGCCAGGTCCACCAGCAGTGTCTCCTTCCCCAGGCTGTACACCCCTGCAAGGAGAGCCACGAGCAGTGTACCAGGGACAGGGCAGGAGCCCCCGCCGAGGGGAGGGCGACGAGGGGCAGGGAAGGCGAGCGCACCGCAGCACGAGGCGGCACTCACCGATGACGACTTGGTGCTGCGGGTGCGTGCGGATGACGTGGGCAGCCTGGCGCGTGGCACGCTGCCGCGAGGGCAGGGCCCGCCGCGGGTGGCAGTGGGTGTTGTCCAGGTAGAGGCGGTCGATGTGGCGGCCCCTCAGCGCCGGCTCGCCCTGCATGGTGCTCGTGTAGCGGAAGTCCCCTGCAAGGACAGGGCCGTCAGGGCGGGGCGGGGGCCGTGGCGGGGGCCGCGGGGACCCGCCCCGTACCTGTGTAGAGGATGGTGCCAAAGGCGCCCTCGAAGAGGAACATGACGGAGCCGGGGCAGTGGTTGGAGTCGAGCAGCGTCACTGTCACCGTCACCTCCTCGCCCAGCACGTGGCTCTGCCCCACCTCCAGCGGCCGGATCCAGTGCGTCGGCACCTGCGGGGGCCGGGCAGTGAGGGCGGGCCGGGCCGGGCCGAACGGGGCGGCGGGGGCGGCCGGGCGCACGTACCTGGAGGCGGCGGTGCAGGAGGCGGGCGGTGAGCGGCGAGCAGTACAGCGGGCGGCTCCAGGTGCTGGACAGCCCCACCGTGTGGTCCGAGTGCATGTGCGACAGGAAGAAGAGGCGCGCGCCGCCCGCCCTCCGCACGCTCCAGAAGTCCACGGCGATGGGCGTACCGGGGATCACCGTCCCGCTCATGGCAGCCGCCCGCCGGGGGCAGCGGCGCCCGCCACGCCGCTTCCCGCCGAATTTGGCGGGCGGTGCCGCGCAGGCGCAGGCGCAGGCGCAGGCGGCGCGGGGCGGGGCCGATCTCACGTCAGGGGCGGGGCGGGAATGCGTGCGCAGCGTGCTGGGCGGGGCTGAGGCGGCACGTCACGTCAGGGGCGTGGCGGGGTCGCGGGCGGAGGGCGTGGCGTGGCGGCGCGGCTGGCGGGGACCTCGGCGCGGCTCGGGCCGGGGCCGGGGCCATGCCGTACCTGGGCGGCGAGGAGGCGCTGCGGGAGCTCCGCCGGGCCCTGGCCAACCCGCACGTGCAGGCGGATCGGCTGCGGTACCGCGCCGCCGTCCTGCGCGTTATCCGGTAGGGCGGGCGGGCGGGGGCGGGGGCCGGGCCGGGCCGGGCCGGGCCGGGCCGCGCTGAGCGATGTCTCCGCCGCAGGCACATGGCGCAGGGCGCGGACGTGTCGGGGCTGTTCCCGGAGATGGTGAAGGCCAGCGCGGCGGCCGACGTGGTGCAGAAGAAGCTGGTGTCGCTGTACGTGCGGGCGCAGGCCCCGCGGCAGCCGCAGCTGGCGCTGCTGGCCGTCAACACGCTGCGCAAGGACTGCGCGCACCCCAGCCCCGCCGTGCGGGGGCTCGCCCTCCGCAGCATGTGCGGCCTCAGGTGGGGCGCGGCGGGCGGGGCCGGGGCCGGGGCGCGGGGGGGGGCCGGGGCGGCGGCCCGCTGACGCCCGCCCGCCCGCAGGATGCCCGGCATACAGGAGTACCTCCAGCAGCCCCTCCTCAGCGGCCTGCGGGACAAGGCCTCCTACGTGCGGAGAGCGGCCGTGCTGGGCTGCGCCAAGATGCTGAAGCTGCAGGGGGACTCGGAAGTGGGTAAGCGGCTGCGCGGGGCCGCCCGGGGCCGCCCCCCGCCGAGCGCACGCTGGGGAGGAGGCGGCGGCCCGGGGGAGCCGGGGGTGTGTTCGGGCCTGTGCGGGTGCGCTGCCGCTGGGTTGTGGCTGCGAGACGCAGGGAGAGGACGGTAAGCGGGCTGTCGCTGCGCGCCGGATCGCTGGCGAAACACCAGGCACTGCGAAGTTCCGCGTCCGAGTGCCCCTTTTACGGTGGTACCCGCTTCCACGGGGCGTCCCGCAACACTGGCCGTTCCCGCAGGCTCTGATCGGCCGGTGCCGTTCTGGCATCTGCCGACCTTCAGGGAGAAGTCGTGCCAAGGGCAGCTGTTGCTGTGGAGCTGGAAGCTTTGTCGACTGCTTCTCCCAGTTCAAGCCGTGTCTTTTGTTCATGAGAAATGCTCATAGAGAGTGATTAAATTGCAGCATGTCAACAGAATTTGATACAGGGACCTCTGCTTCTTTGCAGATGGCGCGTTGGTGAATGAGCTATACAGTTTGCTTCGTGACCAGGATCCTATTGTAGTTGTGAATTGTCTGAGAGCCTTAGAAGAGATCTTGAAGAAGGAGGGAGGTGTTGTCATCAACAAACCCATTGCCCACCATCTCCTCAACAGGTTTGTTTTCTTTGATGGTGCTGGAAGCTTCACTCTTGTTCTTGCGTTTTGCATGCTAGCAGAGCGGGTGTTTCTGGGCTCCTGGCACAACATGAAGGGAAGAGTCAGGCACCCAAAGATGGAGGTGCCCATCCTAAGAGAAACTAAATTACTTTTACGCTAAGGTCTTAAGAGAAATCAGAGATGCCCTCCTTTTCCAGGGAGTCTTTGCTCCAGCTGGTGGTTTGTTTTGGAATTGTAAGTTAATGTGATTCATTTTTTTGGTGACAGCACACATGATATATTTGTGGGACAGGTATGTTCTAGTATGTCTCTCCCAGTCTGTTGAAAGATATATAACTTATCCATTGCTTGAAGAAATTAACTTTTCTGCAGATAATTCTACACAATCTGGCAAAAGAGGGGTATTGCTCTGCCCAGGGTTCTTGTCAATGTTGCTGTCTGTCTTAGAGCACCAGCAAAAGTGCGCATGACTGATACTGGGTTAAGCCTATGCACGTAAACTGGTCAAGTCTCAAGATGAAATTGTGGTATCTTCTGAAGCATAGCATTTGATTTGGAACAGAGTCTGTAGAAACTCAGAGGCTAAGGCCTCTACTCTGCACAGTGCAGATCTGTGTGCATTTCTTGACTCCTGCAAACTGTTTTTTCTCTTGGCAGGATGGCTGATCTCGATCAGTGGGGGCAAAGTGAGGTGCTTACCTTCCTTCTGCGTTACAGACCCCGCAGCGAGGAGGAACTCTTCGACATACTCAATTTACTGGATGGCTATCTCAAAAGCAGCAGTCCCAGCGTTGTGATGGCAGCCACCAAACTTTTCCTAGTGCTGGCCAGGGAGTACCCACATGTGCAGGCAGATGTTTTGGTGAGAGTGAAGGGACCGCTGCTGTCTGCCTGCACCTCTGAGAGCAGGGAGCTCTGCTTCACTGCGCTGTGCCACGTGCGTCAGATCCTTGGTAGCCTTCCTGGCCATTTTAGCAGCCACTACAAAAAGTTCTTCTGTTCGTATTCAGAGCCCCACTACATCAAATGCCAGAAGATGGAGGTGTTGTGTGAGCTGGTGAATGATGAAAACGTACAGCAAGTGCTGGAGGAGCTGAAGGGCTATTGCACTGATGTATCAGTAGAGCTTGCCCAAGGGGCGATTTTCGCCATAGGTAAGAGCTGTGTCTTGCCTTGGGAGCAGCTGCGGTCCTAGATCTTTGAGGTGGACCTTTCTCTGCTGAAGTATATCTGGGCAAATGCCAAGTAACTGATCTGTGCTGAAGCAGTACAGCCCTCTGTAGACCAGCCTCCCCAGGAATGTTTGTGCGAGTGTGTTTCTAAACCACGACTGTGCCCATTCTTTCAGAAGTCTTGGTATTGAACTCTTCCAGATTGCGCATAATGTCCTTGAATCTCGTTCAAATGTCCGTGCTTGATGAGGCGCTCTAAAGAAATGAACCTGTGGGAAGATTGAATTGTGTCATTTCATCTTAATTATGAACCTTATAGTGTTGAATGAAACTGTGTAGTGGGTGGAGGAGCTGCTCTAATACCTGCTTGTTCTTTGGGTTGTGATGGGGGCAGAGTTAAGGTGATTTGGGGCACTTCTGGTTTTGTAAGCTTTAAAGTAAGTGAGTTTTTATAGCATTCATAAGGAGAAAGCCAGGGATGCTAAAATGCCTTTCTTATGTGTTATGTTTAAGAAAAGCTCAGACTTCTTCTGAGGCATTGCTTCAGAGAAAGGAACGTATCCCTTGTGCGGGGAACAAACTCATTTGACTACGCTTTCAGAAATTGTAGTCAAAGAGGAAAAGAGAAAGACTGTTTCTCTACAGTGAGTTTGCAATGAATACTTGGGCCCATGGTTCCTATTTCACTCTGATAAAAGGTTGACTTTTATGTCCTTTGGTGTCTCTGCAGGCAATATTGCGAGGACATACACCGAACAGTGTGTGGGGATTCTGACCGAGCTCCTGGGGCTTCAGCAGGAACACATCACTTCAGGTAATCACCTGCAGGTTGTTTGCCTGGCTTATGCTTTCAGGAAGTTGCCTTGCTGGGGCTTGCGATCCCAAACTCGAGGCTCGGAAAGGCACTTGGCTTTTAATTTAATTGACATCTTCAGGTGGAAGTCTCCCTGGTGGAGTGGGGGCATATAGTGTGACCGGACGTTGTACTCTTTGTGGTCAAGGGGAGGTGGTCATAGCGGCGTTTGTGGTCCGAGGTGGAGGCTCCTTTCTGGCTGCCACCTGCTGACTTAGGGAGTGAGGGACTCGGCAGAGACATTTTAGTGAGTTTGAGGGCCAAGATGATTAATAGATCTTTTAAATCTTTGTGATTTCTGTTCCTCATATAATAGTCTGATTCAGTTGTACCCAGGCTTCTCTTTTTCTTCTGCTGTCCTCAGATCTAGCTTCATAGCATTGCTGTTTCTGCCCTGTCTTTTCAATGGTCTTGCTTTCAGTTTTGAAAATCACACGCTTGCACTCGGCTGTTGAATTAGATCTCAGAAGCTGCTGGTGTTTCTGTAAGTGGGCAGCAGAGCCTTTAAAATTTTGACCTAAAGTTCATGAGACTCGTTTTGAATTGGTGTTAGTTTTAATTTGTCATTCTAACCTTGTGTGTCTGAAGCATCATGAGTCAGTGTCTTTTTAAAGGCTGGGGAATGTCCAGAAGAGAGATTACTTTCCAGCAGCCAGAGGAACAATCTGAAGCTTCAGTGCTTTATTTTAGACTTGGTGCAACTTTGCTCTGACAAATGCAGTGTCATGGGACTTTGAAGAAGGGTGTCTCAAATCATAGTCACAAGCAAGGCACTGACCTCCTGTCGTGGTTTAACCCCAGACGGTAACCAAAATGCCACGCAGCCTCTCACAGTAGCTGCTGAAGACAGAACTAGCTCCGTCCCAGCCTAAACCAGGACACCTCCCTAGCTAAGATTTGCAAAGTCTCGAGTGGGGTTTTTTGGAATTTTTTTTTCCCTGGTGTTTATATAAGTCTTGGGGAATGCTGAGCATTTTGTTTTGTTGCAGCGGTAGTACAGGCTTTTCGGGACCTGGTTTGGCTGTGTCCCCAGTGCACGGATGCAGTGTGTCAGGCACTGCCTGGCTGTGAGGACGCCATCCAGGACAGTGAGGTAAGGTGGCTTTGTGCCTTGGACTGGCAGCTGTTGAGGATGGGTGGACAATGACTGTTGGTTCTCCTTTGCCTCGCGATTGGCAGGACAAAGATCAGAAATCTTCAAAAGACTTGTTCTCTTGTATCTGTTTATTTCATGTCAGCACTGTCTTTCTGGTAAACAGTGCCTATTTGCTTTTTTTCTGTGGTTCCTACAGGGCAAGCAAGCGCTGATCTGGCTCCTGGGCACACATGGTGAGAAAGTACCGAATGCTCCCTATGTTTTAGAGGACTTTGTGGAGAACGTGAAATCGGAGATGTTCCCAGCAGTGAAGATGGAGCTTCTGACAGCATTGGTGCGACTTTTCCTGTCGCGTCCTGCTGAGTGTCAGGACATGCTAGGGAGACTGCTGCATTACTGCATAGGTGGGTTCCCTTCGTTCTGTTTCATCGAAGCTGTAGTACAGGCTTTTGGGGACCTGGTTTGGCTGTGTCCCCAGTGCATGGATGCTGTGTGTTGGCACCCTAGCTGTGAGGACACTGTCCAGGATGGCAAGGTGAGGTGGCTTTATGCCTTTGGCTGCTACTTGGCCCCTAGCTGTCCGGTTGGTGAGTGTAACGGGCTTACACTGTATCCCTGGGGATCTGTTTTTAGTAATTAAGGGTTAGTACTTTGGGGAAATCTGGATGATGGAATTCTCCATAAATTACGTCTCTCTGATTTCCAGAGGAGGAGATGGATATGGCAATACGAGACCGTGGACTGTTCTACTATCGCCTTTTGCAGTCTGGTGTGGAAGAAGTGAAACGGGTCCTGTGTAGCCCCAAGTCTGACCCCTCTCTGGGGCTCCTGGAAGACCAAACCGAGCGACCCGTGAATACATGGGCTTCAGAGTTTAATACTCTTGTACCAGTTTATGGCAGAGAACGCTGGGCACTTGTCACTGCTCACCAGCCAGCAGAACCCTCTTACACTTGTACTCCTTGTACAGAGTCCAGGAACAGAGACACAGGTAACCTGCCTCACCTTCATCTGGGATCCGTTTTCCCCTTGTCAGTAGATGTTCTCACGTGGGTTTCTTTGGAAGAAGATCACAGCGCTTTGAGAATGCTGACTTAGTTTTCGATCTTGTGCAATGCGTGGCTGATCACCACCTCACTAGCCTAGGGGATGCTGCTGAAGGCACTGTCATTCCAGCCTTCTTCATCTGATGGCTCCATAAGGTGTTATTTGTGAAACTGGGAGCTGCATCTTACATGCTGCATCTCACGTGTTTGTGGTTTCATTTCAGAGTCACTGATTTCTGAAGGGAATAAAGAAGTCGTCAAGGTTCATCCTGATACAGGCAGCCTGACCTTAATTCCCGATGTTTACCTGACTGCCGAACAGTTTGAGACAACCTGGCTGAGCTTGGACATGAGCTGCCACCTCTCTCTGCCCTGGTGTGGGACTGTTCATCCCGATACCATACAGACAGCTCTTCACGTTGTCCACATCCAGACTATTGCTATGAGCAAAGCTGGCGTCCAGCCGTGGAAAGCTTATCTCAGTGCTCAGGATGATGCAGGTTGCCTCTTCCTAACAGAGCTCTTGCTTGAGGCAGCAGATTCGGAGATGCGTGTTTCAGTGAAGCAGAGTGAGGCAAAGCCGGAGGCACTGCAAACCTTTATTTCGGTGTTAAGGACGGTCATGGGAGCAGCTGCCGGACTGGGGTCCTGATTGTTCCCTGCTCCCAGTAGGATGCTTGCTCAGGGCACAGGAAAAGTTGCTTTCTCTGGCTTCACTTGCCATACCTGATGCTAGTTTTGTACTTTTTAACTGCGGGAGCGTTAGCAGCCCTTTCCTGGGCCCAGCAAGCACGTGTGGTGCGGGGGTAGCTGCAGCTGGCAGGAGCAGGGTGAACGGTCTGTCCTCCCCCTGGGCTGGGGAAAGGACAAGGTAATGCATTCGTGAGCCTGCTGCTTCTGGCGTGACTCACAGAAGTGGTGGCATCTGTGGTGATTGTCACAAGACACTAACGTGACTGGTGGAACCAGGGATGAGCAAAATTCAGGGATGTGTTTTGGAGAGGTTTTTTCATGAGAATTGTAAATACTTCAAAAAGCAGGTCAGAGACTCCAGGACTCTGCTACTTACCTCGCATTAAGAGGAACAGTGAAGTGGAGAGAGAAGTACTTAGTTCTTGGCTCCCTTTGCATGTGATACAGTTTTCTGTCTGATAGACAGATTTTGACAGTAGCTTCGCTTGCAGGTGAACGGAGCTCGGCTGTGTCAGAGATGGGTGGACAGGGTGCATCGTGCTTACTAAAACTGGCATGTTTCTTTTTCAAGAGAAAGAAGTGTATTTTATAGTCGAAATGTGTTACTGTAATCATGAATCACCCTCTCTGAAATTCCCCCCTCAGGGCTACTATAAGAAAATGCAGGAGCGTGCAGGTTGTGTATGATAGATTTGCGTGAGTTCATGTGGCGTGAGTTTTGTAGCCTGCATCACTTTGGCCATGTCAGTGAGCTGTCGGTTCTTGGTGCTCACACCTATAACAGAAGAATTGCTGTTTAGATAATTGACCTGTATGGAATAGTAAATTTTTGCTGATGCTGATTTTTACCATTTGTTACTTTGTGACTAGAATGGGTATTTAAAGGTTTGTTTTCTGTGTAGTACTTATTTCTGTGCAGTACTGTCATCCTGTCCTCACAGTACAGTACACGAGATGGTGCAGTGCTGCAGTGCTATGTGACCACATTTTACAGGTTTTAATGTTATACTCTGGCCAACCTTTGGACTTGCTTTTTGAAGAGCATGTCGACAGCACTGCATCTGCTCTAATGACGTTTAGGGAGAGTCGGACTTTGTACAGCGTCATGGAAAGTTTCTGTGTCACAGCCATGTTTTACACAGTGGCAAAACCCTGAAGAAGACTCCTTGGCTTAAGGTTGAGGTACGTAGGTTACTGTAACAGGGCTTTATGGTACTCTGTAAGGAGTGGCTTTGTTAACCCTATTCTGTAAGATTGATTGTAATTTTTAATTTCTTTTAATGACTGTTTTGTACCTTTAAATTGCAATATGCCTTCCATGCACTTCACTGAAACACTGCTGTCACTGTTAAACAACAGGTTTTAGATTTTATTTCTGATTTTCCTAATAAAAATGTGAATCATTCCTGGCTGTTTTCTGGAGTACTTGTTCGTTCAACTCTGAAGTCTGCGGGATGGAGTCATCCAATCCCTACTGTGGATCCAGAGAGAACTGCAGTCCAGCTCCCGCCTCTGTGTCAGACAGGGCTTTTCTCTCTCAACTTCCTTGAAGCAAGGCTTTAAGGAGCAATTGTGCAGCAACTTATTTCAGTTTCGTATGCCAAATTACTGTACGGGTGAGCTACCTACAGGTGAATTCAAAGGTAGATAAGAAGTCAGCTGTAGCAGGGCTCCTATTAACAGTTTCCAGTGTCTTTATGCATATGTCGTATTCCTGTCCTTATGGAGAGCTGCATTGGAATTACACAGTTTTCAGAAAAAAAAACAGTTGATATCTTGTTGGCAAGCTATCATTTACTCTGCTGTGGCTAGACCAAGTCTAGTCTTTGTCTGGGACGGGACTTGGAGCTTCTAGCCTTTTATCCAGACCCCTTTCTTGATGAATGAACAGGTCAGCAGTCTTCGATAAATACTTAAATACTGTAAATACTTATTTCAGTTGATCTTAACAGAAATGACTTATTTTGAAACTAAACCACACCCATAGCTTGAATGACAACAGTTAAAAGAGCAAATATTGGCATGTGTGCTGCCCCGGGGAGGAGTCGGGTCACACTCTTCCCAGAAGGAAGAACCTGTGCAGCTCTGGGAAGAGAAAGCCAAAACCTGGAGGCAAAGCTCACCTGCAAAGAGCAGCAGCTGCGGGGGCATCCCGGCCCACTCTGCAGGGGGGAGACGCGCTGCAATGGCCACCTTCGAGAAGCAGACAGCGTGCGTTGTGGAAGCCTTGTTCTTTGACCTCCTAGGTGAAGATGAGAGTGCCTGTCGGAGCCTGGAGACAGACTCGGGAGGTAAGGCCTGTTGTGAGAGCAAAAAATGGTTGGTTTGCTGCAGATGACAGAGGAGCACTTTGAACACCGAAAGGAAGGAGGCTGTAGCTTGGGGTTGCTGGGCTTCCTAAAATGCAGGTTTCTGATGACTTCCAAGTTTTGGGGGAAAAGTTAGAGCAAGACAAAGTTGTGTGAATGCCAGGCAGCCCACAGCGGCAATCGGCCTTGGCAGGGCCGGGCAATGGGGGCTGCGAAGAACGGCCACCCCGCTTTCCACTCCTCGGGGCTGCGGGTGCTGGTAGCAGGCAGTGCTGGCAGGGAGGGTGCTGCCATGCCCCGCGCGGGTCCACCGGTCCCGAGTAACTTGCTCTGAACCAACGGGGTGGGACAAGTTTTAACTGTCATTATCAAAAAGAAAGCTCGTATTGCTTATCGGATAAAACAGTTGCTTTAACACGTAAGACAGAATGTGATCTTTGCTTCACAAAGCTCCCAATATCATTTGGGCTGCTGTGGTTTGCTGGGCAATGCTGCAAGAAACCCAGAATTTCACCTGTATTCATATTGCTTTTCCCATTATTTTCTTGGTGACAAACCAGTAAAATGTCCCCAGAGACACTGGGATCTTGCTGACACCAGATAGCAAGCAAAGTCCATTTCTCAAAAGCTTTACGGAAGTTTGTTGTTTTGCCTAAAGAAAACATCTCTGTTAGCATATTGCTCGTTTCCCTCTCCTGGATTAGACGCTTGTGCTTCTGCCTCCGCTGTCCCGGGCGCTGTGGAACTGCCCGAGCCCCTGGAGACGCAGGCCGCTGCCCAGGGCTGCAGGCGCCGAGTGTCGGCCCCCGAGCGAGAAAAGCTGAGCTGGAGTCCATGGCTGGATGAGGGACGGGGGTGTATCAGGAAGCGATGCCTCCAGATAAATTTCCCCACCGCTTTATGTCGAAAGATCCTGCTTTCAGTTCCTTATGACTTTGCCTAACGTGGAAATGGTTTTGCTGAAACTTTCAGTGTCGGGTAGCTCCTTCTGGCTGAACCTTGTTCTGGTAATACTCAGAAAAAATAAATAATACTCTGCTGTTGTTTTTTTCCCCTCAGGATGCTTTAAGGGAAAAATGCTTTAACTGAGGTGCTCCCCCCTCCCTTTAAGTAGTTTAGCTGAGAAGTTCTAATGGTTTCATATACTTGAAATTTGTAAAGTATGCCTTTTGTTCCTCTGTGAAAATCTTCCCAAATTTGGGTCACTATGAGGCTTTGAAACGTTGCAATTTGCACTTGCTCAGAAGAGACCTTGGGTACAATACCTAAATTCTCTGAAGACTGCACGCGGTGATCTGCAGCCTCGAAATGCTGGGGGAATGCAGGCAGGACTTTGCCGTCTGGTCAAGGCTGCTGCATCACTGCAGTCGGAAGAGAGAGGAGATGTTTTTCGAGTTCTCTGGCCTTCCTTGCTCGCCTCTGGCAGCCTGGGAGGAAGGAGCTGCCGGAACCCGGAGGGGTAAAAGAGAGGCCTCAGGGGATGCCCTTGGAGAAACAGGAGTGAGGATGAGCTGAGACTCGGGCATGAAGCAACTGAGGTGGGAGGAAAGAGACCTGGACGAACCCATGGTACAGAGCCCCTTGGTCCCTGTAAATCAATGAATATTTGAATGGCTGTATGATATTTCTTAGGGACTTTGGTTTTACATTTCCCAATGTGTCTCGTCAGAGGTCTACCCTGCGTGAACCTCCCGAGTGCTCGAGGCAGTACCTACAGTAGCGCCCGATGGAGGCAGCGCTTTGGATGCAGTAGGCGCCTGAAGAGCCTGGGCTGTCAGCGTGGGTTCTCTTTGTCCGCCTTTCCTGCGTTATGCCGAAACCCCTCACCCTGCTCTCTCTGCTCCAGAGCCTGTGCAGGCTGCAGAAGTGGCTCTGACCGGCTTTGACCCAGTCGTGGTGGCCAGTCGCCTGCGGCGGATGGGGGACCAGTGCAACATGGATTTTGAAAGGGTTTCCTCAGCGGCTCTGGCTGAGGTGCTCAAAGGAAAGGTAAAGCGCACCTTGTCCTGCCTGGCCCGGCCTGCTCCTTGTCTGCAGGCCAGCCTTGTGTCGCCCTGTGTTGGAGAACAGCGAAAGCCCGGGGAGCAGCACAGCTTACGCTGCAGGAGTCAGGGGGGTCTGAGGGGAAGGGGCACGATACTCCACAGCCGCCCTTCATGTCTGTGCCGCGGGCGGCGTGTGAGCCACCAGGACAGAAGCTGGGCAAGGCGCTGTGGGAGCTGCCTTCTCTCCTCCCTCTTTTTTTTGTGGGAGCTGCTTTTTATCGCCCAGGAAGCTCCGGAGCTGCCTGGGCCGGCCTGTCGTTGCGGGAGATGCTCTGCAGTCTGGGGCTGGTGGGGACAGCTAGCGTGTAGAGGGGAAAGGAGGGAGACTGTGGCGAGAGGGGCCAAGCGGGCGCTCCAGCCTGCCCCGCGGCCAGGGCTCTCGTGCCAGCACGCTTCTGGTGCCAGCGCTGCAGGCGGTTCTAGCTTCAGGTTCGTCGCAGCTCTGGTTAGACCACCAGCTGCCCTCCCCAGTCCCCCAGCCACGCTTCCCGCTGCTGCAGTTTGTACAAGCCGCAGTCGAGAGCAGTAAAGGAGAGCCCTGCCTTGAATGTCCTGTGCTGTATGGGTATCACCGGGAAGCTGTGGGGTCACCTGCTCTAGTCGTGGGCAGAAGCAGCAAATGCAGGAACTTAACTGAATTTTGGATTTTGAGCCAAGACTGACTTATCCCACTGTTGTTTAAAAGGAAGCTCAAACTGCCCTCTTGATGCTTGCAGATGGAGAAATTTGGGGCTGCCGTGGACTCTCTCAGCAGGAGCTGGAGTGACCAGAACCCCGAGCTGGTCTACGAGAGAGCTTTTCTCTCTCTTTCTGTGAAACTGATAATGCATGTTGCTAAGAAAATCCCAGATATGGTGCATCCCAACCAACTCATAGAAGTGATTAATGGAAATTCCCAAGTGAGAAACTATATTCAGGCCCACGGCGGATGGGTAAGGATGTAAAGGTGGCAGTGATGTTTGCCTGGGCGTTTATGACTCTTCCTTCGTGTCTCTCGCCTCTCCCACCTGCCTCGCTCGGCTTGTCACTGACACCCAGCGCGTCCCCCCAGACACACGCACCGGCTAACTGTCCGTAGTCGTGGGAGCACGGCTTTGCGACGCACCTCGGTGACGTCTTACTGGAGTCAGCATCAAACTTCCCATCTGCTTCTGTGTCTCAGGGTTTAATTCCTTATCTCAGTATCTTGGGAGCTCAGCTTGCTCCCTTAGATGAGAATCAAAATAATGAAGGATGGGCCATACAAAAATCGCCGTCCTGCTCACGCAGCTTTACAGACCCCACTTGGCGCGTGTTACCAGGGGAAGGGATGAAATCAGTCTGGGACAGGGTCGCCCATCCCTCCGTCCCACGTCCTTCTCTTCCTGCCGGTTCCTTTAAAACTGCCTTGAATTATTTCTCTAAAACACATACACATGGCGTTTTTTGTTTGTTTTCAGGGGAACCTGGACTCCTGAAAGGGCTACGCTACTTTCAGAAGCTGGGCTTGTCATTGATTTCAGTGGGAGAAATGCTTTTGTATTTCTTCAGGAGGCTGCAAGCAGAACTCTACACATAAGTAATGTGTAAAAGAAAGTCTGTATCACTACAAACAAAAATTAATAAATGTTTGTTGTTATTAATTTCTTTTTCTCCTTGTGTTTCTCTTAAATTTAGCAATAAAAGTGGGCTCCACTCTTATTCAAGGTTTCTAGGTTAGTGCTTAGTGCCGCAGACTCATCAGGTGAATATTTATTTTAAAACACATTTCCATCAGTTATTTTAAAGATCTCTCTGTTCCTCTCAGGTGATTCAAAGGCGCTTTTTTCTGCAAATTAACATTTGACATTATTTTAAATTAAGAGTGATGGCTCTTTCAGAGTGATCAGCAGTCCTTTGCCTTTTAGCAGCTGGATACAGAAATCTTGTAGCTATTCTGTACCCAATCTGTGAGAAAACACCGAAGGGGAATATATTTAATGACTCTGGTTACAATTGGAAAGAGAAACAGGCTTGGTACAGCCAGTCTGAAGTCTTTGTGCAAAATGTGAGATATTGGAAAGATCAAGGTCGTGATTCCCATACCTTTTTTTGGTTTTTGGAGGGAGGTTGTTTTTAGTTTAGTTTTGTTTAGTTTTCCCCATTTCTGCAAGTAGAGAAAATGGATGGCCTTCGAGGACTTTGCTCTCTGCATCTCCTTCCCACTTTGGAATGACCTCCACTTTGTCCCGTGTGTTTTTTAGTGTACCAGTAAGTGTTACTGAGATTGACTGAGGTGAATTAGGCTGCCATAATTAATTTGATAGTCGATCGGAGTCAGATTTGACCCTCTCTTCCAGCCCAAGCTACCAGATGTGGGGAATTATGGCTAGAAGAGTTGACCTGGAGCACGTCGACAGGTTTTCTCTGTTCAGAGGCGGTCGTGCAGTTGAAGGGAGTAACACGTGTAAGCCAGGTTCAGGTGCTCCGCACCTGCCTGAAGTATTCTTTCAAAATATTTTGCAGTTAATGTGGAAAACAGGCCTAGGTTATAAGTGCGAAGGGGAACTGCGGGTTTTGCATGCTGTTTTAGGGACTCTTCCAGCCGCAGTGGGTTCTGAGCCTGAAGCCTTCCCCTGGCCGCCTGGCAGCGACGTGCGGCCGCCCGTGGGCACGGGGGCTCGGCTGCTGCCCCCCGTGCTCGCCCCTCTGGACCACGGCCCGGCAGGGCCGTGCTGCTGCTGACGGCTGGTCATCGTGCTTGAAGAAGTCAGGTGTTGGGATGCTCGGCTCTGGCCTCCGTCATCCCACCAGCTTTGTGGCACGGGGAACAGCGGGGCGCGCTGGGGGCTCGGCTCCTGCCACGGGGCTCCTGCCCCGCTCAGCGCGGCCGACCCTCGCCTGGGGCGCCCGCCGAGCGCGTGGCTTTGAAAGGAGGCGCTGTGGCCCCAGGTTGTGCGTTTTGTTTTGTTATTTGACCACGATATCTGTTACGTACTAATTTCCTTTAAGACTTGTGATGAAGTCAGTAAACCACAGCCTGCCGCGAGTGCTCTCCGGGCTGGTGCTTTCCGCTGCACTTGACATGTCCGTTCCCAGGTTCGGCAGGCCAGTCGCGCTCCGTCTCCAGCAGCATGGACCAAAGGGAGATTCTGCTGCAAAACCTGGAAAGGGTCCAAGGCAAGAAGCTCAGCCGAGAAGAGTTTGTGGACGAGTTTTTGGTAAGTTCGCTTAAGGCACGGCTCTGTGTTTCAGTTGATTTTAAAGGGAACCGCTCAGTTGCTTCTTCTCAAAGGGGGATGTGATTTGCATGTGACAACAAGATTTTCTATGAATTTTACAGCAGAAAGAGACGCAGGAGTTAACTGGGGTAAAAGGAATGTAAAGACAGAAGCGTAATTTAATAGTTTGCATTCAAAGTAAAACTGCGTGCATTTTAAATAATTACCCGAGTGCTTCCTGTTTTCTACTTTGTGACTGCACTTGTCAAGGCGCAGTTTCACTTCGCCTGGTAATACAACTGGGGGCATAGCGAGGAATGTGGAGCCACTGCCCCTTCTCCCCATTGCAATCTGTTACCTCTGTGATACACGTGTTCCTGTCAGGGATCTCCGGTCGCTACTTGAGATAGCTTTTCGCTTTTCATTTCAATAGAAACCCCCCACCCTGCTCCCTGTACCACCTGCAGAGCAGGGAGCGGGTGTTCAGAGAAATGCCCCGTGGACCCGAGACTGTTGCACCTCGCGTTGACACTGGGCACCTTGGCCAAGGCGTGAGGACACGGCGTTCCGGGCAGCTGGACAGGCCATTTCTCCAGGCTCCAGCGCTGCGCTGTTACGTGGAAGGGCTCGTGCATCCCTTCGCAATGAATGCATGTGCTCTACATCCGGCAGCGCTTCTGGCCCCTCCTGGCAATTAATTTCTTGTTCCCTAAAGGCAAAACTAGAAAAAAATGCTGATGGCTCTCACCTTCCCCTTTGTTCTGCAGTGTCTGAGATCTGTTCTGCAGGTTGAGATCTGCGCAGTGCCCGATCTGTGAGCTCCCTGACATCTTCTTGTTTGTTGGGGTGGCAGGGGTGAGTTTTAGACGGCAATCCAATGTCTCACAGGTAAAGCTGATGGCTGGAGACGGCTGCTGATCTATCAGCTAGAGGAAGGCTGCTCTGGCAGGCTGTCTGGGCTGCTCTGAGAAGCAAAGGCATTGCCCAGCTTTAGCAGACACAGGGAAGGGTAAAACCGGTACATCTGTAAGACCTGAGCTGTCTCAAATACCAGAATAACCAGCGGACCCAAGCTGCCCCTCCGCGCAGGGGTTGCATCAGGCAGTGGTCTCGGGGGAAGGTGCAGGAGCTGCTCAGGAGTCCCCACGAGATCCAGCCCTGCTTTGTTGTACCAGTGAAGACTGGCACTTCAAACACTTGGGAAAAGCTTAGTGCTCGGTTACCAGGTGTCTGGGTTGGAGGGAAGTGATTAATCTGAGCTTGCAGTGACAGTCTCTTGTTCCATGGAACAAAGCGCAGTCACAGGGTGATGAAATTCCCCGTCGCTGCTGTGCTGGGGTTGTTCTGTGCCGAGCGAGGCAGCAGGCTGTCGAGCCTGGGTACATGTGCTAGTTCTAGCAGCCAAATGTACAGTTAATTTTCTGACCAAAATGGCAGGTAGAAGTGGTCAAGGCTGCGTTTCCTCTTGTACTGGGAAGAGATCTTCCCAGGATGGCCTGAGCTGCCGGCCGCTTTTGCCAGTACAGAAGCCTTAACAGGCGATTGTGATGGTTTGCATTTCCAAACTTGGTAGAAATGTTTGATGCTATTTCTCTATCCTAATGTGTCCCCTCTCTTTGTGTGAACAAGCATTTGTACATGCAAATTGTGGCGGTGTTACTGTAAACGACAAGGTTTTTTTGTTCTAGTCTGCTTTTTCTGTTTGTGCGGTCTCACAGCCAGAGTTTGACCCTTACTGCTTTCTCAGATGTAGGCACTTCCCAAGCAGTTTTATGTCAGTTTATGCAGGGGCAGAAAAGCAAGGTGATTCAGAGCCTCAGCTATGAGAAGACTGGCTTCAGTACTAAGTGACGCCCCTTCCATGAAAGCTTACGCTGGAAGCTGGGGTTGCACTGGAAGGATGCAGGGGGAGGATGCAACCAACACCAGAAGAGCTCGGGAGGTTACAGGGATGTGTAGTCTACAGAAAACATCCTGCTCCCACAACTTCTATCACACTGTGCCTGCCCCCATGTTCTTGATTAATAGAGACCGGACACGTGGGCTGTCCTGGGCCTCCTGCACCTTCTTCCTGACTCATGCCATGCAGGTCAGCGAGATGCGACTCCTGTTGTATTGTGGCTGGAGAGCAGCAGAATTTAGGGTTTAAAAATTGCAGTTTAATGTTAAAAACCAGCAACTCTGACGTGGATCTGAATGTGAATATCCGTGCACAGTAATACTGCAGAGATGAGATACATGTTGCTGTATATACCTCTTATTTGTGGTATCGCTTAAGGGGCTGCTTGGCTTGGTCAAGTATGTACGAGCTGCAAAGCCCTCTAGCTCGTGATGTGGCCCTTTGGCAAACGTCATCACTCTGTAGCTTAATGCATGCAGGCCCTGAAGGGTGTTGTGTCCTAGCAGTGGTCGTCTAGAGCAGGCTGGAGTCAAGGGCAGTTTTGCAGCTCTCCCACACTGCTAGTACATCGGGTCTGCAGCAAGGAAGGACAGGGGACGGGATTCTCAAAACTGGACGAGAGCTTTTGGGAGAGCTGAAACGCAGGCGCTTATGAGCTTCCATGGGAAGCTCATCGGTGAGCTGACTCTTGAAGCGATTTATGGTGAGCACCCAAAAATCAGGGCCCTGGAGCCGTCAGGGCTCCCACGATTCCTGCTCACGCGCTGTCGTTCCAGAGCTGCAGGCTCCCAGCCCTCGAGCACACTGGGGAGGGCTTTGCTGGTACCAGCAGGAGGGGCTGCCGCCTCCTCAGCCCTAATGCCATTGACCACGGCACTATTTTGGTTCAGCAGCCCCAAGACCAGCGGGCAGTTTTTCCCCACGCCGTGAGCGGCTGAGCCACCGCTCCCACTTGCTGGTAGCAGCTCAGGCGGGTCACCGCGAGGTGTGCAGGAGGCATGAGAAACCCTCTCACCTCGCAGCTCAGGTGTGCCCGTGGTCCCTTCCCTTTGCATTTCACCTCTGCACACCTTTCTTTCATAAAGGCACATGATACTGAGGGCTCTCCTCTGTCAGCCCGATTCTCTGGACCCCAGCAGTGATGTCCAGGAGAAAGGCTGGGAAGGTATGGCTCCAGGGTGGTGGGAAAGGGAGACTTGCCCGTTGGAGTGTCAAACTGTAGAGACACTGATTGGAGAAATGGCCTTTTGTTTTAAATCAAAAGCACCCCTTGGTGGCAAGAAAAGTGGTTAAGTAGACAAAAAATTATGAAAGAAAAAATACAGCAAGAATGGTGCTTTTGAATTTGATGGTAACGACCAGTGTGTTATTTAGAAGCTGATGTCAGTGAAATAAAATTCTATGCTTTGGCAGGAAAAAGATGCTTGAACACTCCAGGAGTGCTGCAGCGTTATCCTAGAAATGAAAGAGACAAGAGATTCACACCCCTCAGGGTCTATGTGAGGACGACTCCTCCTTTCTTTCTCATCAGTGCATGTAGTTACTTTGCTCCGATTGCTTGTGCTCCTTGAGTGGCTTGAGCATTGCTGTTCGCAGCTACAGACGGGAGCACCTTGACCAAAGTGAGAAAAATCAATTGATCTTTTCTGGTATCATTTGCTAAAGGTGGCTTAACATTGTTACTCCTCTTATCTGGGTGCCATTTATACTGAGAATGATTTTCCTGTGTCTCACCTATTTGTGAGGGTGATGCTTTGTGTGCTGTATGAATGCATCACTTCGGAAGCCTACGTGCCTGAGCCTCGTGTGGGCACTGCCTCGGCACACACTTTCCATTTCCGAGTACCTTGAGAAAAGCCACTTGGGAAAGAATTAATGGTGCAGACCTTACTTTGTGGCAGTGAGCCTGACCCCTAGAGACCTTCACACGTGCTCTCTAGTAGTGTGTTGTATGTAGCACATCTGCTGTAATTTGTTCCATTCTTTTATCACAGAAGCTGAAAAGGCAGTCAACAAAGTACAGATCAGATAAAATCTACCCTACAACAGCATCTGAGCAACCAGAGAACATCAAGAAGAACAGATACAAGGACATCTTACCCTGTAGGTTGGAAATGGCAAATCATAAATGTTCCTATTCAGCCTTTTTTTTTTCTCTGTTCCTCCAGTATCTGCCTGCACAGTTGCTTGCATGTGAGCACATTGCTGGCTGTCAGTTGGCCTTGAATTCTGCTGCTCAGATTTAAGGCTTTATATTTGACTGTTGCAGTGCATGCTCTGGAAGACTTTGGCACGTATTTTCTACAGACAGAAAAACTTCTATTCAGTAGGAAACATCCTCTAATGATTGTCCTTGCAAGCTTTCTGAGTAGCATTGCAACCACTTGTTTTCCAAGGCCTTGTAGAAAATGGCTTTGGACAAAGATGTTTCCATGATGTACAAAGCAGACTACAGGCAAAAACTGTTGTGGCTTGTCCTGGCTTGGTGCAGTAGTCTCCAAAGAAGAGCCTATCTGAGGATCAGAGCAGACTGTCTCTTTCATCCATTCTAGCTTGAAAAAAAAATAAACCCATAGACCTCATTTGAGCCCGTAAGATGGAGTGCAGGGTGATTCTAGGCTCTCCTTGCTCCATGGTGAGAGGAGGAGACTGGCGTTGCACTGGGGTAGTGGCAACATCTGCAGCTCTTGCCTAAGCCCTCACCACCAATCTGAAAGGGATGGCAATTCTGTGCAGGGCCATTGGTAGGTGCAGGAGGAGGCGTTCGCTGCTTGCACAGCCACTCATCTGCTCTGGGATGAGCTCTCTGATGTATGTGCTCCTCCAAAGCACGTCGTGCTGCAGTCCGAGGAGTGTAGCTACCATGACAGACAAACAGTAACTGCCGCTTCTTCTGCTTTTGTGCCTGCAGTTGACCACAGCAGAGTGGAGTTGTCCCTGATCACATCAGATGCAGATTCTCATTACATCAATGCCAACTTCATCAAGGTATTGCTTCTTTCACGGTGTTTCACTGTGCAAAGGTGTTTGTAGCAGCTGTTAGTGCTGTCTGGTTGAGTTGTGCCAGGAGGAGCGGGTCCTGTGGCTGCGGTGAGTGAAAGGACTATGCAGTAGTTTCTGGGCTGCGTTCGAGGATAACCGATGTAAAGAAGATGTGTACAATCAGTGAGCCCTTCACAAACACCCCTTTCAGCACAGAGGCACCAGGCTACAGGGCAAGGGACGTGCTCATGTTGGGGTGGGTGGTGGAACTGTTTGTGGCTCACAGCCCCGACTTCCTTGTCGGTGTTACTGCCTATGGTGGCTGACAGTGGTGCAAAATTGCCTGTGGCCAGAATCGCCCTGCCTGAAACCAGTGCACAGGCAGGAAGCTTTGCACTGCAGCACAGCTGAGACCCACTGCAGCGGCGAGCAACAGGGCAGGTCAACGCGGGCTGGCTCTCCATCAGGAGCTCCATGTGTTTTGGGACTCTCCTGTGCTCACGACCCTTCTCTGATAGATAGATAGATAGATAGATAGATAGATAGATTTCCTTTGTTCTCCACCGCAGTGACCAAGGCCTCTGTGTAACCTGTCTGCAGAAGAACAGACCTTCACAAGCGGATCACAGTTTGTTCTTTGGCCAGCAGCCACAGATGTGCCAAGCTGCACACTGCAGAGCTGGATCAGCTGTTGCAACGTGACCTCTGAGCTCCCAAATGCACTGCAAGAACTGGTGGTCTCTGGGAGCAGACCTCCCCTCAAGCCCAGCTCCCTGGCTTGGGTCTGCTTTGGGAGGTTTGCACACCACTGGCTTCTGGTTGCTTAATTTAATGTAGGTGCCTAAAATTTAACTATATAAAGGCTCTTCTAAACCCTTAATGGGCTCATTGGATAGAAGTAAGATTCAGAAAGAGGGATGACTTTTATTTCTGCTAGTGAACTATGCAAATATGTCTCCATGTCTGATTTGAATGCTGTTTTAGGGCGTCTATGGGCCAAGAGCATACATTGCAACCCAGGGTCCTCTCCCCACTACTGTCATTGACTTTTGGAGGATGATTTGGGAGTATGAAGTCCTGGTAAGGTGCTGATTTATATGCCTTTCTTTTTCTTTTAAAAAGAAAAGTTGTCCGTACGGCCAGCCAGAAGTCCTTTTTGACTAAGTAGCCATGGGAGTGTCAGGGTTTTACTCCAGACGTTGCATGTGCCCCACATCCTTCTCTTGAGCCTTCTCCACACTCGTGCTGAGACAGGAGTCTGCTCGTGGCTGTCTCTGCATTCAGGCTCTGAGTGGGAAAGGTCCTTGCGCCCGGGCTGTGGATGATGTCCCGAGTTTGATTTGCCTAGTAGTCGGGGACTCCGGGGAAGGCAGCCCACAGAACTTCCTCATTGCTGATAAGTACCCGCAAGTGATGAGTTTGATTTTGCTGCCTGGATAAGAAACTTGTGTTCAGACTTTTCTAATGAACCTTCTTTCTGCAGATTGTGGTCATGGCTTGTATGGAGTTTGAAATGGGAAAGGTGAGTAACGCGTCAGAGATGGCCTCTGCGGTGACAGTGCCAGGGCAGGGTGGAGAGACGCAGATTTTTATTAAATGAGTGACAGCGATTTTCTGTTTGATACAAGCTGTTTCCTGAGTCTCCAGCTGCAGATTCTTAAATGATTGCCAGTAGTGTAGCCAGCCTCTTTGGAAGGGAAAACTAGCAATGAGGGCTCCAGGGCAGGGGAGGCTGGAGCTGCTCCCAGCACGAGTTTTGCCTGGCAGGGTGAGACAGGAGACAGTGCGGGTGGGCTGGTGGTGAATAACCAAACATGTCCTGCTTCTTGCAACAGAAAAAATGTGAGCGGTACTGGGCAGAGGTGGGCGGCTCTCCCCTGCATTGCGGTCCTTTCTCTGTCGCCTGTGTGAGTACAGCTGCCGCGAGCACCATGTCACATCACGTGCACTGGAAACTTGTGTTGTCCGCAGAAAATGTGACTCTAACTTCTTGTTCTGCAGGAAACTGAAGAGAAGAAAAATGAGTATGTGATTAGGACTTTAAAGGTGACCCTGAATGAGGTAAGTAGGAAAGGTCAAGGCAGGAGACGCATCTTGGCTAGCTTTATTATATAAATAATACATTAAAATATGGTGCACTTTGAGCAGAAAATTTTACACTGCTCAGCCTGCTATTTTAGATTTGACAGCAGCTGAAGGAATGAAGAAAATAAAACATTAACTAACTCAAACCTCAATTTCTGAAGCTGTTTGTCAGTTCTGGCAAATCCGACCCTGGGTAAGTGAGGCCAACAGGTAACATCACAAATGTCATAAAATGGCAATGCTTCTTTTGTAGCAAGAGCAGCTGCAAACTGCACCTCTAACCTTTGCCTAACGATGCAGACAGGAACTGGAGATGTCTGCAGCACGCCAGCTTCCCCTTGCCATGCCGACGTCCCAGTCTGTGCCCGCGGGAGCTGCGGCAGGGTCCCCTCGGTGGCGCAGGCTGGCCCCGGACCCTGCCAGCGCTCTTCTCCTCTTGCAGGGAATCCGCACCGTCTACCAGTTCCACTATAAAAACTGGCCGGACCACGATATCCCCTCATCCATTGACCCCATCCTGGAGCTCATCAGTGAGATTCGATGCTACCAGCCAGATGACAGCATCCCCATCTGCATCCACTGCAGGTAGGTGAGCTGGTCACCGGTGGGGAAGGGCTGCTGCCCCCCCGGCCCCCCGCGCTCTCGCTTCCTGAGCGGCTGCAGGGGGGGTGGCAGCCGGCACAAGCCTGCAGCCAAGCTCCTGTTGTAGGAAGTCCTAAGGCAACGGTGTCCTCCAAGGACAGCTAGCACGGCCGGGTGGCAGGAAAGGAGACGGGTAGCAGCAGGCCAGCGACAGCACGTGTAGTTAAGTGACCACCAGCACTGGGCACATCCACATGTGGGCTGGTCACCACAGGAGAACTGAGAACTGTTCCCAGGAGCACGAGATGTGCCTTCCAGCCTGCAGCAGAGCTGTGGGCAGGGGGAGCCTTATGTGGGGCGGGTGAAGCTGCAGCAGGAGCAGGAGGGCCATTGTGCGGGTCTGCGCCGTCCGTCGTGCGGGATGGGAGGGTCACAGGAGGCTGTGGATCTTTTTCAAATATCCTTGTCAGAAAATACAGCGTGCTCACCCTCTGACCTCTGCTAGCAACCCTGCTGTGACTGTCATTGCAGTGCTGGCTGTGGGAGAACTGGAGTCATCTGCGCGATCGACTACACCCAGAAGCTGCTGAAGGACGGAGTGAGTGTCAGCCTGGTCTGCATCCTCGAACGGCGCCTGCGTGCAGCACCGCTGCATCTCCCTGTCTCTCCCTCTCCTTCTCTCTCCCCTTACTCCCCCTCTTGCCTCCCCCCAACTGCATGCAGATGTATTTTAGATGACAGCCGTGAAGGAGAACTCCCTGCAGTCTGACTGGAGAACAGCGGTGGCCAAACTGCTGATACCCTATTCCCAATTTGTGCTGCTTCTCTCTCTTTAGGCTCTGCATCATCCATGCACTGTCCGTTGCCATTGCTCCCCTCCCCATCCTGATGCAAATAGCCCCTGATGCTTGTACCCATGGGGCAGAATTCTCTGTCCTGTTGCTCCCTCTGGCAGGATCTTCGGATCAGGGGGCTTGCCTCTGCGCTGGCCTTCAGGCTTCAATATGAGTTTACTGTCTATATTTGTCTCTCCACACTTAAGCGTCAGAAATCCAGGGTTTCCAAACTAACACCTTGCTTTACTCTGACTATTCAATAAAAAGGTCTGCTTTAACAGTGAAGTATCCCTGGCCTTGCAGCAGATTGCTGGGACTCAGAGGAGTGGCTGCTTTCTGTACTGCAGCAACCCTGGACCCATCGATCTGGGAAATCAGTGTCTTGCCCTTCGTGCTATTCCCAGCTGTTACCAATGCTGTTATAAAAAGGGTATTTTCTGCAGAGTGCAAGACAGGAGGGTGGAGGCAAGCTGGTTCATAACCAAAAATGGCACTTTAAGCAGGTCCTTTGTTAAAAATTCTTGCAATAGCAGGCCTGAATTTTGGACACTGCTCTGAACTGCATCACAACTTGGAAGCTGCTTGGAATTAGACTCGTCTTTAATTTTTTGTCTTTTCTCTTTCTTGCAAGATTGTTCCAGTGAACTTCAGTATTTTTAGTCTGATCCAGGAAATGCGCACGCAAAGGCCTTCCATAGTGCAGACCAAGGTATGTTCGGGAAATTTCGCCATACTGGGACCTCAGCTTTTCCGCAGGAGGGTTTGTAGTAAGAACACACAGAGCTGCTGGGAACTGGGGCATGTAGATGTTCTGCAAGGTCCCTTTTCTGAACAGAAGAATGATTTTGCAGAAATGAATTTGGTAGCTGACCATTTCCTTGTAGACAGCTGGAATTAGCTTAGTGTTTGCAGTCTGATTTATTGAACGCTTACGCTGTGAAACAAGGGACTGTCCAGGAAATAAAGTGGGAACTCTTCTCAGCTGAGATAGACTGAAGAGGAAGCTCAGTGCAGGACAGTGTTGTTTGTGCACCTTAAAAAAAAAACCCCAAATGCTTCAGTCTGAACCCTTTGAAAGTTGTGGCTTCTACCTCTTCTGAGAAGTCACCCTGCCAGTGGGCCGGAAAGTGGCAGCTTCTCTCAGGGGCTGATGCTTGGTTTGGATAACAGGTGACCGTGTACAAGTACTGCAGGTGCTGGCTCTCACATCTCTTCTATTTGTCTGGAACGCAGGAGCAGTATGAGCTGGTTTATGATGCGGTGATTGAGCTTTTCAAAAGGCAGATTAAAGCACTCGACGCCCAGGAAGATTCTGCTGCTTCACAGGTAAAAGTCCCCAGGATGAAGACACTGCCCCTTGCAGCCTTGGGCATGGCAGCTCGGACCCTGGATTCCTACTGCAGAGGTCTCCTCTGCAGACCTGGAATGAATCGCCATGTTTTCTGTTAGCCTTGATGCTCAAACTGAGCCTCTTTTCGAGCTATCCCGTGAGAATCCAGCTGTTTCCCTGAACGTGCAATGCTTATCACAGGATTTGGCCCCAAACAAGAGCTACATTTTCTTCGGTCTCAAAACCATTTACTATATACTTTTATAATTGTTTAATGTAATGAGTGAATAGAAAAGCACAAACTTTCTACCGTAGCGGCTGATTTCCATGTGGACATGCCAGTGAAACTTGTCTTCACAGAGTGCTTGTAAGCAACAGGGTGACTTTCAGTCTAATTTGGGAAGCTTGGGTGCACAAGGCGGTACGGCTAAAAGTGTTAGTCTGCAACATGGTGGTATTCAGTGAGGTAATTAGCATTACAGCCTGTCTGTGGGAGAGAGTAGGCTAAAATAGCTTGTGAAAAAACATGTCAAAGACTTTCAAATCTGATACATCTCCGAGGAGAAACAATGTGGTCTTGGTATGAAGTTGTATATAAACAGGAACGTCCAAAACATCCACGGTTAAGCTTTTCTTTGCTCTTGCTCTTCTTCTATGACTGCTGGCATGAACCTTACCTTGCCTGTGTAGCTGTTTACAATCTGGCTGACGTAAATGCATTGCCATTCTTAGGCAAAGGCTGGAAGGTTGCAGTTAGCTTATTTTGTCAGAAGCTTTTGTCTAAAGAATTGGGAACAGGATCCTGCAATGGGACTCACACCTCAGCTTTGCCATAGGATTTGCAGGATGTTCCAAGACAGAGCTGAGTGAGAAAAGAGCTGGAAAGAGCCTCTTTCTATGTGTTGCGGACAGTCTGTAAGCAAAGGAGATGCAAGACTAGGGTGACACAAAATGCAGAAAATGGTGCAAGTCCAGATGTGATTTTGTAGCTCCTGGCCAAACCTCTCACCCACCTAAACCTCACTGCCCTCTGAAAGCATGGGGGGTGGTCAGGTGCTGAGGTGTCACAGAGGAAACCAGCGCCCGACTTGCCAGGGTGAGTGCCTGCGTGGGCTCTCGAAGGCAGAGTTGTCTGCGCAGGCTGTTTTGCAGGTGTTTGGAACAGCCGGATGGTTGTACGGCTCGCTGTACTCTCATTTCAAAAAGGTGCTGACAGGAATTGCTGTCCAGGAGGTCCTGTCCTCAGTTTTCAGCTCCAACTTGGTGTTTTCAAGTTGGTGTTTGTCACTTTCAAACTGCATTAATAATTAAAAGTAGTTGGCACAAATCCCAACTCCTGAAATAGCATGTTTGTGTTCTTTGCATTCTTCCTCCTCACTCTTGTTTTCTAACCTTTTCTTTCACCAGGTACAAACAAGGCATCCTGTAGCCAAGCCACTTCCGACTCCAGTGGAAGATATTTATTCTCTGAGATTACTAACCTGGTAAGGCCGTAGCACAAGTATCCCCTGGGTTAGTATTTTCAGTCACCCATACGATTTCAGGAAGATGCATTTTTCACGCGTGCTTTGTGACATGGTTCTGTTTGAATGTTGCATTTCTGTTGTCAGCGGGCTCTGCAGCCTCCCTTGAGCCCCACTTTGACTCTCACGTTTGTTCCTAACATAATTCCTGCTCTTCTCACTGATGTGTCTCTGAGACTGAGTCTCAGCCTCTTCCCTGCATGCTATTATCTGTCCCCCTCTTCTGCCCTCGGGTCTGTTTCATGTTGTGCTGACGTGGTGTTTCACATACGAGCTGAAAACATGTCACAGGGCAGTGGAAAAGAAGGCTCACGCACGTGGAGACACCCCCGTGCCGGTTCATCTCAGCCCTCTGCCTGGAGCTGTGCGCCCTGCAGGGTGCCCCAGGCTGGTCCCATCTTCCGTCTGCACGTGCCCCTCCAGTGCCTCTGGCTGTAGGAACAGCAAGCCTGGCGAGCCTAGCTTCCCGACACGGGCAGCTTCAGAGGGCGGCGGGATCTTTGTGTGGGCACGTTTTGCTTTGCAGTGTCTACTTTCAGTAAATAATTTTGCTTTTTGGTATAGTCTGCGCTGATGGTGTAGTTTACCCGCGTAGAGAGGCCTCCTCTGCTCACCATTTAATGGTGTTCATATGGGGCACCAGGGTGGGTGGACAGTCCTTCCCTGTGCTCCTTGCTTGAGGCTGAACCGGGCTTCACGTTCCTGGGGGACAGATCTGCTCTTAGGAGCAATGTTGTGGGGCCTTGTTAGTAGGCTAACAGAGATTTCTGAGTACTAGATGGCTTCGACTTCACATCATGGTGCTTTATTGCAGCTCAGAGCGAGAGGAACAGGATGTGCATCAACGTCTTCCTCCGGAGGTACAAAGCAAAGCATCCCTGACATCGCTGTCTGCCACGGGAGTACACGACAGCTCTGGACGTGGAGTGCCTCCCGTCAGACAGGCCATCTCCTTCAGCGCTTTGAACTTCATCAACTGCAGGAAGGCAGCTGCCGCTGAGAAGTGGGGTGCTAGGGACAGTCTCCAGAAACACCACAGTTTGGAGTTCAACAGCATCTCTCCTGAGCAGCTGCTTCTGAACCTGGAACCGAAGGGAGCAGGCAGGAGAGGGCCTCGTGGCAGAGCACCTCTGACACGGACTGCATCGACCCCTTTTGTGCTGGCGCAGCGGGGAGAAGCCTGGGAATGGGACAGAGGGGATGCAAAACCTGTTCTGAGTTCACAGTTGCCAAATGCCTGTTACTCAAGCTTTCAGGTGAAGAAGCAGGAGGGATTTTCCCCTGTTGAGCTGAACCACTTGAGCCGAGATGCGGACGGCCCCCCAGGCTGCAGGAACCGTGGGCAATGTCCTTACCCTTACCTCTGCTCAGCAGAAGACCCCTACTTCTCTTCTCTCTCTCCAGATGACCCCATGTCCCCGGTGTTTACTGAGTGCTTTGCGGAGGGGCAGGATGCACTTCTCCCTTCTTGCGCTGCGAGTGCCCCACCGCAGCCTGCCGTGGCCAGCTCCCCACCGCCCAGGCCCGTGTCCCTCCACGCTCCCCTGCCGCACGACGAGAGGACATCCTCCCCGAGTAAGTGGTGGCACTGCGGCAAGGATTTCGGGTGCTGGAGGGAGTGGCGAGTGTCGTCTTTTGGTGTCCAGGCAGGGCTGCAGCTGCTTCTCAGAGCCACGTTCCCACGGGAGCTGAGGGAGCAACTGCTTTCATCCTTGCATTCGTTTCATCCTGCCTTAAATTTTTCCCATAAAAATAAAAAACATTTTTAGAACAGCATGATTTGGGGTTTCGCATTACACAGCTGCTCTGGACTACTGTGTCACCTCAGTATGGCTCTCACAGGAAGGCAAGGATTGGTGCTGACCAATTCTTAAGACAGGGTGCTCCAAGAAGCATTCAGAAAGCTCCCAGAAATGGTTTTCTGTGAGGATCCAGTTTCCAGGCTAAAAACCACTCCTTTCTGCAGAGTGTCGTACAGGGGGTGCTGACATCCCACCGAGACTGCAAGAACCAGGACTTCAACATTAGTGTTTTGCCCAGATCTGTAGCCTTAAAACCATCACCTGCCATATGAAGAAGGTAGAATTATTCCTTGGTCTGGTCAGTCCTGGCCCAGTCGGACATTCCCTGTTTGCAGCTTTGGCATTTGCTCAGCTTTGTCCCGCTCAGGCCCTTCAGGATTCAGTGTCACAGAAGTGTGCTTGTTATCCAGATGCTAGAGACTCCTGGAAAGTCGTGGGAGTTGCAGTGCAAGCCAAGCAGCAATGGTAGCACCAGCTGTCTGCTGGGGGTACGCTCACCATTTTCCCCTGTGCAATGGGAATTGTGCTGCTGACGCTACTGGAAGCGTGCCCTTGGGGCCACGCAGCTAGCGGCAGGTGAATTGGTGCTGAGGACTATTTGGATTTTTAACTACAGATTAGAGGTGTTTAACCATCATCTCTGGTGCACGGCTAGGCAAGAGCAGTCGGCTCTCAGAGTCCCTACAAAGGTCTGTTGTTCTCCTGCTGTGTCATGCCATGCGGGTAATCTGTCCGTGTCTCCCCAATTAGCCACCTTGCCACAGCCAGATGATGATGATCCTCCGCCCCTGCCCGAGCGAACCCCCGAGTCCTTTATTGTGGCCAGTGAAGCTGGTAAGTGCATTTAACAAAGTCAGGGCTGAGAAGTGCTCTGAGGGCTCCTCTCACGTTTGTGTGGCATTGCAGCATCCAGCAGTGCCTTTGCTCTGGCTGTCTGGGATGAGAAATGACCTCTCTTGTGTTCAACTGTTTCTAGGGCAATTTCCTCTGGCCACTTCTGATTTTCAGCTTCCAGCCAGAAATACAAATATCGGAACCTCTTTGGAGTGGAGTGGCGAGTCTCATTCAGAGGCGTTTAATGACTCGGTGAGACTGCGTCCATGTAAGGTAAGTGGGTGGCTTTTTATCTCTTCTCCAGCACTATCGCTATGCCAATTTCCTCATCCTGTTTCCTTCTGTGAGAAAGACCCTAGTTTTCGCACTGTGTGCTTCCCATAAATTATTTCAGGGTTCAGGACCGGGAGGAAGATGTGGTCTCAGTCAGGCTCCTCCTCCTCAACATCTACTTTACTCCAAACATTTTTTTTGGGGGGTCCTAAATCCCATGCAAGGCAGTAAAAATATTGTCCCTCTTTGAGAGAAGGATAATGAAGGTAGGAAGTCAGCGGTCCACCGAGGTTCACACGCCCTGTGGAACAGGCAGGAGCTGAACAAAATTTAGGCATTTCTTGATCACCCCACAGTTGAATTATAGCTTTGTAAAATGAAACAATAAGGCGTAAGTCTATCTTCCATTACATGAGCATGGAGGCGTGTGGGGGAGGGTGTTTGCACATAACATCATTTCCTTGTCTCCTCTGGCTTGCTCGCGTGCAAGAGAACGACGTTTGGTTGTGTTAATTTCAAATACCTTGCTTGTTTTTTGTTTACAGAGTGTGAAGCTTCGGAGCCCACAAACAGGTATAAGTTTAACGCTGGGGTAAACTATCTTTGGAAATAAGGTCTGCTTTTACTGAAGCTGCTTTACCTTATTTAGTAAATGTCTTTAGAATCTGTGCTCAGTCCAACGGAATTTTGTGTTGCTAAATAGTTCTGCAACTAAGTAGTTCTAAACAGAACTAGACAGTTCTGCAACCAAATGAACTGGTAGTTTTATATTTCCTTATCAGCTCCTGCCTCACCCCGTACACGATGATGTTCCTTGCAGCCTCCTCAGGCTGCAGGCTGTCACATCTGTTGCTGCACATTGTGTGTTTCCTTGAGACGTGCCATTAGAGTGCTGTGGACCTCTCAGTGAACTGAGAGAGAGAGAGATGTATTTTTAAAGCTAGGTAACCAACTCTTTTATTGTTGCTGTCTTAGAGACAACCTGGGATCGCTCTAACTCTCCTCCCCCGCTTCCTGAACGAACCCGGATTCATTTGTTCTTGCTGATGCAGCAAGTAAGTGATGAGTTATTTTCTCGGCATGTAACTGAGATTTTATACTTACACCTAAACCTGTAGATAGCCAAGGAGATCGTGGCCCACTTGTTCAAAGCACTAGCAATGGTAGTGCTTCAGGACTTAACTGCAGGGAGTTCAGCAGATATAAAGAGAGAAAACGCAACCAGGGACCTGCTGGAAATTTGTAGAGCTGCTGCATTAGAGGAAAGGAAAAGCAGCAACAAAGCACTTAGAAAAAAGCGGGAGGATTCATGAATGACCACTGAAAATGTTCTGACGTATGTTCCTAGGTCTGCAGTGTGCTGTGAGTAATTCTATGACAAGTATTCTGGTCTCGGAGAACAATGCATCATCAAAGGAGCCTACGAAATGCTTCAGGAGAAGCAAGGTAAGCTTTGAACAACAAAAGCTATTGAAAACGGAGAGGGTGAGAAGAGATCATTCTAGCTACAGCTATTGCTACTTTCTCACTGCTAACCTTGTGAAAATTGCCTGCTTTGAGACCACTCATATTTAGGGCAAGGAAACAAGACTAATAAAAATACTCTGTCGTAGAACTGCAAACAAAACCACTGTCTGCAGTAGGAGCAGAGTTACACAGCCATACCCACGTGAATGGTTACGCCTCGGCACTCCATCCACCTGCAGTGCCAGTTCCTCTTGGAAAACGTTGCTGGAGTAGAGTCTGAATTCCCATGTAGGGACACACTGCTCGTCACCAGACCTCCTCCTCTTGTTGTGGCCCGAGTTAATTATCCTCATGAGCAATTGTACTTTGGGATGTTATGGCTGAGCAGAAAAGCATTTGAGGAAAACCAGCACGAATACTACAAACTGGAGGCATTCGGTTGGCTAGAAAAAAGCCAGAGACAAAGTGAATGGCGGAAGTTTGCATTTCAGTCTCAGCTGCTAGGCACGATACTTTTTACGAGATGTGACACATGTACATTTACCAGTGAATTCCCTTTATTGTAGTAGCTGATCTACTGCTTGCTACATTTTTTCCCAACAAGCTGCCTTTTTCTTTTTTTGTTTCCTACAGAGCTTGAAAATATTCAAAAATGTGAAAAAGAGTAAGTCTTTCAGGCTAATGTGCATCTTCCTGATGGGTTTAAGCAAGTATATAAAGAAATATGTGGGATTGAATTTTCAAGAACCTGGACTTGTGAAATGTGAACCGCCGTGCATGTCTGCCTCCTTAGGGGTAGGACACGGAGAGCTGCGCTGGCCAGCCGAGTGCCACCTCATCCGGATAGCAATGGTTGTTTTAGGAGCACCATCAGGATGCTGTGGTGCCCTTGTAATGCCCTTGGGTACCCTGGGGACAGCTTTAATGTACCCAAAGTACCAAATTCTTCAGGTCATTCAAACCAGTGTTGTGGGACAACCACTGTAAAATGGGGGGGTAGGGGCGTTGTGGGAAATGTGAGCCCTATCCTGGATTCCGCCCAGTCTGTTTGGAGCATAAATAAGAAGCTTCTCATTAAGCTCCCTCTGATCTAAAATTAAAATGCTTATCTTGAAAATAGGACTGCTAAAACCTGTTCAGAGCACTTCTGAGCAAACATTTTCCCCGTGGATTGCGCTGCAGTAGTACACTCGCTCCCTGCTATGAGCAAGTAACATCGTTAGAACTGTGTGGCACTCGAGCTCTGCTACGGTGGAAAGTACTTAACTTTGTGCTGAAATAGCATCCGTGCCTAGTGTCATCGTGCACGTGGCAGTACGTGTTTTCCCATAGGTGTGTCCGAGTCCAGTTCTTCAGGGAATCACCAGAGTACTAACTGCTTCAGTCTTATTTTTTATTCCAGGCATCTGTAGTCCATCTTCACTGGACAAACCACCAGAATCTACCCCATCAAACCATTTGAGGTCTTTCCTTAATTTTGGTATGGTTTTCTTTGTGTTTTGATGTAGGAAGTACCTGGTTTTTGAAAGTCTAAATGCGGGTACCAGGCTAAATGCTCGAGTTTTTTTTACATTTACATTTTTACATTTACAAACATTACAAATAATACTTATTATTTTTTACACATTTACAACTTTATTCATGAACTGTTTAAAGAAGAGGTAAGGATGGAAAACACAAACCCTGAAACCTACTCTGACAAACGTTTCTCGGCGTGTGAAAAGAGTCTGAAGCGTGTATTTGGCTTTCCTGTGTCTGAAAGCCTTTATGTGGCAACAGAGACAGCGGAAGACAAAGACAAAGCTGTAGCATTATCATGAGGCTGCTGCCTTATGTTGTGTAATATGGTAGAGGAGAAATATCACGTTTTCCATTTTAAATTCTTCTACTAGAGAGTAGTAATTTATTAGATTAGGCATAAAATCTAGTTATCTTGATATTCACGCTATAACGACAGTGTTTGTTGATAGACACATTGATAGACTGTTTTTGCACCAGTTGACTTACAACCACAGGATGTTGCTTTAAGTCTACTGTATCTTTAAGTTTGGGAAAGAACTGAAATTACAAGTATTTTCAAATACCGTTTTATCTTAAGGAATTACACAACCAACATCTATAACATACAGAATTTGTTGCATTAAAAAAAATAATTTCTTCCTAGGCTTTACAAATCCATTTTCAAAACCTAAAGGACGAAAGAAATCCACCACCAGCATGGAATATTTAAGATACATTTTACAGATTCGGTGTTGCAGATTTGTAAAGTCCTTCTGATACGCCTTGAGTGCTCATCCCAGTAAGGTTTCCACCAAAATAAATACATCAAAAGCTGTTGCATGATATTTGCAGCTCAGGCACTACTTGCACATTCTTCATCAACTAACGTTTCAAAGTAAAGAAGAATATAAACGTACCAGCAGCTGAGCACTTTCAGTTAATTTACAACAGGATGGAAACTGAAAATGGGAATAGATGTTTTATCGTAAGGAGAGATACACTTTTGTTGTGTTTTGGAACGTATTCACTTCAGAAGGATGGATTTGAGCTTTCTGAAACAAAGCAGCGTAAACTGGTGATAGGATCCAGAGAAGACTATCAAATGATACGGAAGGCCAACGGAGTGGACCAAAGCAGAACAAGACTCTGGATCGTGCAGACACAGCATCGGTGTAACTTCCCTCACAGGTGTAGGTCTGCTGTAATCAAAGACCCGCCCTTCCTTAAACGTTTACATTACTTGGACTAAACCAGAATTAGCATCTCAGATTTTACAAATATTTTTTCTTTTTTTTTTTTTCATCTGAGCGAATACGATAATTTGTCTAGATTTTTGGTCAATAAGACTAAGATGCTGACTGAACATACAGAAACTAAACTAGTTTAACAGACTGCAGCATTAGCGGACCCAACTGCCCTTGCTATCTGAAAAAAATCGAAAACAAACCGCCACCACAGCAAGCAAAATATCATTGTATTTTCAAAGCAATGCTGGTTTTAAGGATTGTGACTCTCTAGCACAAAATTTCAGATGGGTACCTCGGAAGATGAGATTTCTAGAACAGATTCCTCACCAGATTTCACTGCTATTTATATCCTCAAGGGGAGAGATAAAGATGTTGAAATGGCTTTATATCATTATTTCCTGTAGAGAGAAAGAAAAACAAGTTGGATTTGGGGAATTTGGTCAGGGGAGGAATCTACTGACAACTGCTGGAACAGAGAACCCCGGCTGCCTTAGCTGGAGCAGCGGCGAATACAGCCCCAAAGGAGCCTGCCGCCTCTTTCACCGAAGCCACCTCTTTTCTCACCAGCAGAAACCAACAAAAGACCTTACCTAATTTATATTCCTGTTGCAAACGTTCCTGTCGCACCCAACCGCCCGCCATCGGTCGGTGAAGCGCTCCGGAGGCCGGCGGAGCAGGGCTCACCCGTCCCCGCGCGCCAGGCCGCCATGTCAACCCCCACCAGAGCCACGACGCCAGCTGGCTCCATCTCACGTTTTACAATGCTGTAACTTGGGAAGTCGTACCAACGTTCAGTGGTCGTGTATTTAATCGATGAAGTATTTTATGACGTGTGAGAAATGCCGGAAAAATAAAAGTTTATTTATGGGCTCGCACGCCTGGTTGTGCTGACGGGTCAGCCGGGGGATCACCGGTCACGAGGCTGCTGGCGCGACCGGCCGCCGGCAGGCACGGCCCCGCACGGCTGCAGCGGCCCCGCCGTGACGCAGCCGCGGGGCCCTGGTAACGCACAGCTCCCCGGCCCCGCGCGCCGCCCGTTACCACCCGGGCACGTGACCGGCTCCCCGCCCCGCGGCCCGCGCATGCGCCCGCCGGCGGACTACACTTCCCGGCGCACCGCCGTGAACTACAGCTCCCAGGGGGCGCCGCGCGGCGCCTGCGCAGTGCCGCCTGGCGCTCGGGCCATTTAAATGTGTGTGAGGGAGACTGTGAAATGGCTGCGCAGGTCGCTGCGGTGCGCGCAGTGTCCCGGGCCCCGGAGGAGCCGCCCCCGCTCCCCTCGGGGGATCGGCCTGGCCGGCCTCGCGGCGGCGGGCGGCGGCGGCGGGGCCCCCCCGCGAGGCGACGGGCGGCAAGCGGGCCCGGCTGAGCCAGCAGCTGCTGGCGGGGCCCGGCCCGGCGGAGCCACTGCCCCGGCCGCCCTGCCCGGCCTCCCCGCCGCCGCCGGGCTTTTCACCTTCTCCCCGCTCAGCCTGCCGCCGCCCGCCGCGCTCGAGGAGCGCCGCCACCACCACCACCGGCATCGCCCCGCCGCCGGCCCCGAGCCCGGCCGCCTGGCCGTCGGGCAGCCGCAGAAGGCGAGGCGGGGCAGCCCCGCGGACGGGGCAGCCGGGCGGCCCAGCAAGCGAGGTGAGGAGGGGGGGCGGGCAGCGGGGCTGACCGGCTGCCGCCCGCGCACCCGGGCTGGCGCCTGCCTTGGGCGCCTGGCGGCCGCTCGGCCGGTGCGGATCGCCCCGGCAGCCCGGCGGAGCCGCCCGCCACGTCCCTCGGCGGCGGCCTCGCACGCCGCCTTCCTTGGCCGGCCGGCCGGGCTCGGCGGCGGAGCGGTGCGCTGCGGCGGAGCCGCTCGCTCGGGCTCGGCCTCGCCCGCCGGGGCGAAGGCGGGAGCGGAGGAAAACGCTCGCCGCTCTCGGAGCCCTGAGCTATCTGTGCGTGCTCGTGTGGAGGCAGGCGAGCAGCCCGTGGCTGGAGCAGCCCTCGTCGCTTCCTGTCGTAGCGGGCACGGCGCTTCTTCACCGCGGGGCTGAGCGCGGAGCCCGCGGGTGTGTGGCGGAGGGACCTGGGCTGCCGGCTCTGCGGGCGAGAACGGCCGCTCTGGGGGTGCTGCTGTTCGGAGCTGCCCTCGTCGCAGGTTCAAATACAAGTGCTTGGATAGTAAAGCTTTCTTCCTCCTATGCATGCATTAACGTATACTGGAACTGAGAAGGTGCTGTGTTTTTTATTTTGGTATGTGTGTGGTGTTTTTTTGTTTGGTTGGGTTTCTTTTTTAATAAATGCTCTGAGGTTTCTCTAATAGGAAGGCCAAAACGTCTGGATTTTGTGGCAGGGGGGTGTGTGTGTGTGTCTTTTTTTTTTTTTTTAACAGTACAGAATGACTGTTTTGGTTCCACTCACAGATTTGTGATAGTAAAAAGCCTCTTGGTGAGAGCAACACAGATAGCAGCTTTTTAAATTGCTTTCTGTAATAAAGATATGTTGTGAGTTATGCTCCAGGAGTGTATGTGAAGGTACTGTGCCAAAGAAACCAAAGATGCACATGCTTACAAAAGTTCGGTCTCTAGCGTAAACACTAGATAGTACTGTCTTAAGAATGGGCAAAACTATTATGGGAACAGACTTTTCACAACTGTTTAATGCTTCTGAACCACTGTATTTAATAATGACTATAAAGCTACTGGATTGTAATGTCAAACTTTAGCTTGATAAATGTTGATAAAACTACAGAAGTGGTATATCTTTGTATACTGGGAGTGTCACTGTATGTCAGTTCTAACCCAGTAATCAAACAAGGCCTTCTTTTAATGAAGGCTTAAACACTGTTAAAATTACCGTCTGAATTCCAGGTTTGCAAAGGAAAGCTGTTTGCTGACTGAAAGTCTGAAGCTCTTCATTACTTGTCCTCGACTGCATCTGTAGTGGGTTTTGAGATGGGGCTGGGTTTCTCTTCCTGTCTTTCAGTATCAGTTTTCATTTGTATGTATGATCTAATTAAACTGCATCTTTGTTTGACTATACTATTCTTATCTTTGGCCACAGGTGACAATGAACGTCTCCAGTATTTTTGCTGTTTAATAGTGATACTAGTGTGTTCAGTTATGTGATACCTAGTAGTTTTAGACTAGCTGAGTTATTGGCACTGCTGTTACTATACCTCACTGTGGGAGCTCATAGTTTGATGACCTGGCTATAGCTTTCTTTGTGTTTGATGTGCTGGAGGCTTTCCATTTGTTTAAAGGAATAATTAAAACTGAATTTCCTTCAAGATAGACAGTGACATTATGGTAATGCCTGACAAGCTGCACGTAAGACAGAGGTTACCCTTACTGTAGCAGGGGGACTCTGCTGTGTTCAGTGGATACAGCAGTGGTCAGGTTAGCTTTTATCCTGAAAATAGACCGCTGTGCACTGGAAGTTCCAAAATGCAGAGTGCAAGGTTGTACATCTGCTATTAGGGAATATCTTCAAACACAAAGATACTCTGAATTAAAAACTAGTGCATGTCTGAGGTTTTTAAACTATATCTAAAACTGGAAATGCTTAAAATAAGACACCTTTAACAACCAAAAATTAGCTTAGAAACATCTACACGGAAGTATTCCCAACAGCTCAGTGGTGGCACGAAGTTCTTGTTTAGTTTCAGCGTGGAATCTCTGGTCTCACCAGAACAAAGATCTTCTGTGTGATGAGTATGTTCATTGCAGTTAGTAAAGCAGTATCTATACTTGAGAGCTTAGTGATTGAGTAAGCTTATGCATGCTTAACTTCTGAGACTTCCAGAAAAGCTTATTCAAAGTAGTGTTTCAGTTGACTTATTAAAACAAGTGATACCACCTTTCTTTTCCTGTTTTCCCTAGCTGTAATATAAAAATAAGGGCATTTGCTGTTTGTAAAGGCTAACAGCAGTACTGTGAAAACTTGTATTTCAGGTCCTAAGACAATTGTATGAAGTTAGTATTAAGCAATCAACTCTTTCTTTGCTTCGTGAGTAATTCTGTTCATTATACCAGGCTGTTATGAAGGTCAACCATCTTTAGTAAAGAGCTCTGAGACCAAACTAGTAATGATACAGTTAAATTCTGTGGTTAGACTAAATAATTTGAAGCTGCACGTATTTATCATTACACCTTTTGTCACAGATCTGTGTAATGTGTTTTTTTCTTTAAATTCAAGTACTGCAAGAGAATAAAAGAGGGAATACAAATTTGATAGCTTTGCAGACAAAGGAAGGAAATGTTGTTAGCACAAAGCCCTGTGCTGCAGGAAACTGAAACTTTAGCTATAGCATCTTCTAGTCAGCTGTTACCTTCAGCAGCAGTTGTTCCGATCCCCATAGCTATCCTGGTAGTATGGCCCTTAGAGGTTACGGGCATTGTTGGCATGAAATAGTTCTTTGATTCAGGCAGATTAAAATCTGTCTTGGCAATTGAGTTTTCTAACAGCTGGACCATCAAGATTTCTAACTACCGCTGTCACTTGCTAAATATTATTTGAATTAGTTTTTATTCCTAAAAGATGAGCAAGTAAACTATTGCATTTTGCCTGAGCAACTACTTCTTACATTTTATCTCTCAGCCTTTAGCCTTTTACAGGTTGATTAACCTTTAAAAAAAACAACTGCCTCTTAATTTCTACCTCTGAATTAACTGAATAGTTAACTATGAGACTGGCAAAAGATAGCTGAAGACGTGGATGTGATGATTCGGATCCTTTCTGTTCTTAGGTTAGCATGTGGTTATGCAGCAGAAGTATGACTACTGTATTCCATCTGTACCAAACAGTATTTGTTCGGGGGCTTTTCAGCAAGCCACGCGCTGAGCACTGGATGCCTTGGCATCCTGTTTAAGAGCTATGAAGTCTATCACCAGTTTAGTTGGGCAGATTTATAAGAGGGACTAAAAAATGGTCAGAATTATGTCTTTCACCAGGTATTTTGCTTTCTACCATGCTTTGTCCAATCTGGTAACTGCACAGGAGCCGCAAACTAAGCAGGCCGTGAGAACTGTGCTACCTATTAAAACGCTTTTTTTGACTCAAGTGTCAGATAAAAGATCATGTATTAATGTATAATAAAATTCCATGATGAAACCTAGATGCTAACCATTCACATTATAAAAATGGCTCTATATATTTTATTTTACCAAAAGTGTGTGCTCAGCTGGATAGAAAACTTAGTTTTGTTCAACAATATCTTTAGTATTTGGAAATATCAGTTCTAAGCTTTAATACAAAAGATGAGCGTCTAAGATTTTTTTTTTTGGCCAGAAAGCTGACTGCTTTAAGTATTTTTACCTCTAAATGTCAGTAATGCTTTACTTCAGTTTTTGCTTCTATGTTGTGTATCCAAAACCAGGGAAGTATTCTGTAAGGAAAGGCTTGATGTTTAAATGTTACGCATACTTGTTTATCCTCTTCCCCTGCATGGTGCTACCTTAAATGTCAGAAGTTATTAATGTACTTACATTATAGATGTTCTGAAATATGGACTCCTTTTAAAGGTATTCTAATAAATCTATTAAAAATTGAAATATTTCTAAAATATTAAGCTTGAGTTTTGGAAGTTTTCCTTAATCTAAGCTTTCTTTTGCATAATAACTAGATGTACTGCATTTTTTGTTGTGTAATTAAGTCTTGCAAATCAAAGTGAAGGTATTACTATTGGTCAGTCTTCCTGGGAATAGATAGCTTTAGCAAATGAGAGGTTTTAATTCTTTTTGGGTGAATATTCTGCAACTGCAGAACTCTAATCTTCTCTTTATTGTTGTTGCCAGAAACTCCAGATGAAAATGGCAAAACCCGGGAGCTGACAGTCTTATTATGAAGAGATAAAGAAAAAAAAGAAAAAGAAACACCGGGGAAGATATGAGGGAGGGAAACGCCTGAAGATGTACAACAAGGAAGTGCAGACAGTGTGGTGCCTGGACTCACTCGCATTGACAAAGAGACTCTGGCTCAAGGACAGTGTGATAACTTAGAAATGAACAAGGAATCCTTCAGGTATCTGAAGGATGAGCAGCTCTGCAGACTGAATTTGGGTATGCAGGAATATCGAATACCCCAGGGAGTACAAACACCATTTGTGACACACCAGGAGCATTCTGTTCGCAGCAGCTTCTTGAAAAACTGGCACTAAATTTAGTAACTTCATTCACGAAGAACATCAGTCCAATGGTGGTGCTCTGGTCCTTCATGCTTACATGGATGAACTCTCATTTTTGTCTCCAGTGGAGATGGAGAGATTTGCAGAAGAGTTTCTTGCGTTGTCATTCAGTGAAAATGATAAAAATGCAGCTTACTATGCTTTAGCCATAGTACATGGAGCAGCTGCTTATTTACCAGACTTCCTGGATTACTTGCTTTTAACTTTCCTAACACTCCAGTGAAAATGGAAATTTTGGGCAAGAAGGACATTGAAACAACAACAATTTCAAATTTTCACTCTCAGGTAAGAACTCTTTAAAGGTGTAAAAGTTGCACAACACCTAGATTTGATTAAATCTCATTAATCCAGAGCAAGGATGGCCTAAATAAGTGAGGCACAAACTTTTCTCTAAGCAGATGAAAAAATACGATGTTAGGACTACTACCACTGTGCTGTTTATTCCTGTTTCTGCTTAAAGCTTTTTTGTGCCCACTGGTAGTTGGTGAATCACATTTCAGACACTGCTAACTGTGACCTGTAGAAAGATCTGCACTGATCTTCTTGCAGACTTTCAGTTGATCTTCTAAACTTGGGAGAACACTGACATTGTTCAAAACAATAGGCAAGTCTGTATTAAGAGTTGTATAGATTGCAAATACTAACACTGCTTTTTTTATTCAATAGATCTGGGGTTTGTTTTGCAGTGACACTACTTCTCAGGTTTCAGTATATCATTCACCACAAATAAGTTGGGTTTTTTAACATCTTAATTCTATCAGTAGCTGATGCCAGGTGTTATTTAAACTTTCCACTTCAGAGAGAGTTAGAATAGCTTTTTAATTGCCTTTGAAAAAGGCTTTCATTTTATATACTATCTTGATTTGCATAGTAGGCTTAAACTATCTTAAATCTCATACTGTATCTCCGTGTAACTTAAATGGCTGCAACACTAATAACTAAGCTAATTTCAAGATTCGCATATGAAAAAACCCTTGCATTTGACTATTGTGATCAATCTTAGAAGTATCTATAAACATACAGCAACATTACAGTTTAGATAAATCTGTTTCAGATGGAATGAAAACCTCTTCCTGCTTAGTCTAGTCTCAGAACAGATTCAAAACTGCTGCTTGATAAGACTTTAATTACTTTTACTGGTTTGCCTGTTGGAAGGAAAAAAAACTGACATTCTGTAGTGGAGTGCACTGCAGTACTATTGGAACAGAGCTGCTTTAGCAACAGATTTTGAAATGGTAATGCTTGTGGATGGGCTATCTGGATCTCTCCAAAGTTTACCAAATGCTTATAAGCAAGATTTGCATTGGGAAAAAGTTACTACTTTACAGAAAGTTACTGCACGGTCACTTGTGGCATCTTTGAATACTTTCCAGCATTTATCATAGATACCATTAAATTAGTAATTCTGACACTTAGCTTATGAATTGTTTGACAATGAGTAGCTGCTGCAGCACTTACTTTAAACCAGCTTCTATTTCTTGGTTTAAGTAATTCTTTGCAGTGACAGAGCTGTATCAGTGTGTAGTACTCCCAAAACAGTCTGTCTGAGCATACCAACCTGCTCCTACCAACAAGAACACTTCTGCCACAATACACGTGTGCTCTGCAGATGTGAAACTTGTCCACAGGTTAGGTTTGAAAGTCTTCTGTATTAGTGATTTATCTTTGTTCTTTGATATCACGATTATGTTCTAATTTACTTTAGTACATGTGATGATGCCCTAAAATGGCTAAACAGTGCCAATGGATATTTAACGAAGTTACACAAAAGCGTAAATTTTTTCTTGGTGAATGTCTCCGTGTTGTGAACATGTGTAGCTTATGCTATAAATACATATGTGAGGAATGTATGGTAATAAATAAGAGGCTTCACTAGGTTATAGTCTGTGCTGGTATTTCAATTAATTCTATTTTAAGTGCTGTCTAAACTTGATTAAGACTGAGTCATGACATAAGGTTCAGTTGGTCTAAAATGCCTCTCTAAACCCAGCTTCAGCATAACCTGGTTAATCCTCTCTGGCTGAAATAGTTAGTGTGGTTCACACAATGAGCAAACAGAAGTATTGTTTTCACAACTCTTGAGAGCTGAAATAAGAGTCTTCAGAGAATATAGGTGATGCTAAAGTATCTAGTTTAAAATTGATGCATTTAAATTGATGGTGGATTCAAACTATGGTAGCTGCCTGCTGCTAAAACTCAAGTTTTGCAAGCTAGCTTATCTTTAAATAGAGAAGGCTAAATGCCCTGCTTAAGAGAGCACAGAGAGGGTAAGTCTGGCTATTTTACTGCTATTCCTTGGCAGCACTGTTGAGGAATGAACAATAGGCTAAGCTTCACTTTTGGACCTTTCTGGAATAGAAGAAATTGTATGATACAAAAGCAGTTTATAATTATGCCTTTGCAGATTAAGCATATTACAGTATTGTTGTATGCTGTAACACTGATTTTCTGTTTAATTGAAGATACTCAGTTAAAAGTCAACTTTCATTTCACGTTGAACTTTCTGTATGCATGAACTTGTTTGCTATACGAACCATAGTAGGGCAAGGGGATTTCAAGCATGAGGTAGTCTTGAGTCCTGGAGACTTGGTGTCAAGAAATCAAACTTTGATTTGTAAACTGCAAGTTAACTGAAAGTGAATGTGACTTTGGCTTGTACAAACATTTGGCTGTTTTGTGTACCTTTTCAGACAAACTGAATTTTAGTAGGAAGTGTCTCCCATTCAAAACAAGGACTTTAATCTGGAAGACTTCATAAAAATCTAGTGATAATTAACTCCCTTGCAAGGTGAATTCCTTTGTTCTCAGGGCAGTGAGGACAATGTAAACTGAATGTTTATGACAAAGCACTCCAATGTGTATTTGTAGTATAACTGTTTGGTTTCTGTATATTAAAATACTTAAGCTTCAGTGTTCTCTGGATTTTTTGCTTGCATTGGCTCTGGCTCATTTGTTCTAATACTTTAGTGCTAAAGCTAAGCTTTAGTTTGGAGCTATTCACTTGGACTAAGAGCTCTCAAGGCTCAAATCACTGAACAGTAGTTTGTAAGCTTTCTTCACATACAGGTGTACTTCAATTTGAGAGTTCTGAGCAGTGCAGCTAGAATGAACTCTTATTTTCCCTATCAGTAGTTTCAGTACAACTGCTTCTGGGTCTACTCTGAATTGGAATATATTGAGACTTGAAAAACCACTTCTGCATTTTTTTCCAAGAAGAAACTGATCAGCTGCCTCGTCAATTCTCTGTGTGGTCCAAGGAGCAGTTAAACTGTCACAAATGAGGGGGGTTTCTGGGAACAGGCCAGAAAAGATTTGGGGAAAGTAGGTTTTGCATAAGCTGCTATTGCTTTGAGGAAGGAGGTGGGAGAAGCAGCCAACAGGTGATAATAGGGTAAGTTTTCCTACTCCTGCAACATACTGTCAGAAAAGGTTACTCTATTCCTGACAGCTTTGGTTAATAAACCACATCACAGTTTGGTTGTCTGCCCCATCTTAACTTTTCTTACTCCTGGAAGAAGGTGTCTCATTCTGGAAGGGCAATTTCTTTTTTTTAACAGAAGCTATCAAAGTATGAAATGGAGAAATTGTGCATCTGTACTGCAAACTGAATTTGGTTTATCACATAAGCCATATAAATAATGCCCGATGGTCTTACTGAAATAGCTGACAGGTTTTAGTCAAACACATAACCCTTGCTGTAATGACATGTCACACTGTCCTCCTTTCCTTCCCTTGTGAATAGTAAGCCTTCTTGTGTTGTTGCTTTCTTCCTTGTAGCAAAGTGTTTGCGTGGTTGGTTTTATAGCTGACTTGACATACTAAAATACTGACACTGTCAACTGATTCATACTTTTCTTGAAACTAGAGAGAAACTTCTGAAGCTTACCCTCATTTATCTCAAGCTTATGCCTCATCTGCATGCCCTCTTCTTACCCTACAGAGATATACTGCTTGCTTAAACCTTCATGAGGCAGGGGTCTGAATTCTCAGTGACATACAAATACCGGATCTGTAACTTCTTCAGGAAACACTGATGCTGTCTACCTCTGTACTCACTCAAGTGTGTGAAACACTGATAGGCACATCATTCAGCTTCTATAAAATGTCTCTGTGAACACTGAAGAGCTAGCTTTAAATATGCCTATAACTTCACCTTTAGTGTGATACTGTATGGAGTAGGAGATACATAGGGTAGTGGTAGCTGTTTGGCATTTTGAAAGGGCACAGGACACCTGTGTGGTCTTGCTAGCCCAATGGTCCTTTTAAAACAGTAAAGATAGCGCATGATCTGATCCATAGGTAGTGGCAGTTAGTGCTCATATGATCCACTAATGTTTTTAAAGAAGCATAGTGAACAAATTACAGCAATGGAGGTGCTGTGGTAATAAGTTACTAACTTCTGATGGCCATGTAAACTGCAATGACCTAAGCTAAGTTCCTAAACAAGAATTGAACTTTAAACAAAAATAAGAAACTTCGAGAAAGGTCCTAGTGGATGTAACAAAGTGACTTCAGGTATTTCGTAGTCTCATCTTTCTTCCCTGAAAAGAGGGGTGTATGAAGATGGCTGTGAAGGTGAGGAGATGAAATTAATATAGCTGTTAAGAGTGCATCTAGAGGACTTGGCAAATGAAAGATCAAAGTAGTTTGCAAGAAGGTGCAGCAAGCGGGTTACTTGATTTTCCTTTACAGTTGGGTGGTTTAGTGTCCCATGAGTAAGATGCCTGTTCTTTTAGATGGTCATGAACATGCTTGCTATTACACACAAGGTCTTAGCATACTCCATATTCTTGAGATCACTCACCTAACCAGTGGTATTAGTATTTGTGCTACTCAGGAGGAATTAAGGATGAGATAGAAATGATATGTGAAGGAATTTTTTTACAGCATATTAAATGAGTAGACTACTTCCCCTGTGACTGAGGTGCTTGAGATGAATACTGCAGCCTGCTGGGAATTGCCATGAATTAGTACGTATTTTCAGTGTAAACATGTCCTGGTTTTAATTCTCAAGTGTATATATTTCTTTAAGTTCTATAAAAACTAGCAAAACATTGAAATCCAAGATTTCCTTAAAGTATTTCTAGTGTCTCCTTTACAGCTCTTGAATTCTTTTCTATATTTTCATTGCATTCCAGTGCATTTAAAAAAAAAAAGTTAAAGCTTCTAGTTTTTCATTCCCTTTGAAAACATTACAAGGAAAAACTGCATATGGTATTATAATTCATTTTAACTTGTGACAAACACCTGTGAATACTAGTGAATCTCAACAGGTGGTTTCAATAGAACAAATCTCATCTGGAGGTAGGCTATCTCCACTTACTTTAATAGTACTGGGCAGTTAAACTTTACTGGCTTAAGGACCAGAGCATTTCAGTCCTTAGTTCTCCCATAGGTGCACAGAACTAGACTAATGCTACGGTTTTCCAGTACTACTGCTCTGAATTGCATTCTAGCTAGCTGGTGAAATCATTCCACATGTTCGAAATGAACCTTTTACCAGTAATGTTCTAATAGGATTTGGAGACTTAACTCTCTTGATTAGGGCGACAGCCAAAAAGAATTAACAGCCTCTGAATATAGTGCCTGGTTCATAAAATCTGTATGGTCAAAACCAGAGGGTTAGTATATGCTCATTCAGCTGCTGTTCATGGTCTTGATGGACTTGAAGGTAGAGAGCTTGAGCTGTACAGTGAAGTTCTGTGAGTGACTTAGGACGTAAACTTCTGCACGTGCAGGTAGAGATGATGCGGTGCAGCAGTTGGCTTAGGGCTGAGGAATAAAGCTATATGTGAAGTCATCTTTGGCTCCTCCTTAGCTTTTAATTAAAATGTAAGTGTGTGCAATCAATGCAGAACCACCAACTGCATATATACAAAGCTAAAGAAAGGAGGACTCTGGAAATAGGAATGAGCTAAACTCCTATAATTAAGAAGCTAAATATCTATGGTTGCTGCTAGAGGATAAAATTGCAGCAGTAACACTTGCTTTATTAGCCTCTCCTAATTTACCTTTAACAACTTCATGGAGTAGTTCAACTACATCTGGCTTGTTGGCTAAACTGCAAAACTTAAAACTAAGCTGCTTCATACCTATATCTATAAATGGCGTTATGAATGGTATCACACTTTCTGAATGTGATTATAAAATTACACATTTACCAGTAACCCTCTGTCCTTTGTACCTGTCCCACCACTTGGCCATGGAGATTGGCTGTAGCTTTCCACCACTAGACCCACTTGATGAATGTAGAGAGGCTGTTGAAGAGTGATGGAGGGTTGGGGCTCAGACACAACTGAGTATAAAAACCAGACTAAATATGGCAGAATTTCTGATCTTCTAAGACTGAAACATACAACCTACTCTGTGGCCATATGGCATGTTAGAGCTGCAGTCCATAGGACGAGACTAGAGAACACTGGAGTCTTGCCAGTGGTTCTCCTCTGGGAACAGGGAATTGGCAAGAAGGGTTTCCAGATGACCTGAGAAAGTGGGATAGTCTGTGCTACAGAGGACAGCAAAAAGCTGTAAGTGATATTAAAGTGTTTCTGGCCACAGCAGTGGCAGCAGGTTATATTGCAAATGGTAATCCTAAAATTGTTGTATGTGAACACTGAAACGTATACCTGACCATTGTATTTCTAGTTAGACCTCTCATTTCCTCAATTTTTTGTCCAATTTTCTGTATACGCTATAGCAATATTATCAGAACCACTGCATGAAGGACACCTAGATTTTTCACTACAGTCGTAAGAGAAAGACCTATAGGACATGACTGAAATGAAGAATGCACATATTTCAATACTTTACAGTTTGAAATGTAGAAACAACGCTAAACTGCACAAATTAGTAGAGAGTTTAAGCTTGCTGGTGAAAGACTGAGTCACAATGAAACTTTGCGTGGTGGATTTCTCAAGTCAGCCTGGAAGTGTTGAATTGTTCCTGAATTAGTCAAATACTAACTTGCTGTTATTCAAATGTTAGAAGTATTTCCTGTCAGTAATACAGACAGGAGTTCTTTTCTCTTGGGATACCCTATGGGCATCTGTTCTAAACAGTCTCTGTGCATATTCCCAAAGGCACCTCTAATGAAATAAATGTATATGAGTCGTGTAGATGAGGCAAGATTCATCTCAGCTGTGGTCTAGTGTATTATATTAATCAATTTTAATCTCTTTGTAACAGAACTAAAGCTGTGGTGGTATTGTCTTTTCCTTTCTGGCCACTCAGGTCAATCGAACGTACTGCTGGCGGAACCTACAGAGCAGGACCGATGCGGCAGATCAGTCTTGTTGGAGGCAGTGGATGAAGAAGTTGGGGACTACTTCCCAGAATTTCTGGATATGTTAGAAGAATCTCCATTTCTCAGAGTAAGCATAACTTGTGGGGTTTGTTTAGAGAGCTATAGATAATTTAAACAATTACTAAGTTTCATGTATTTCCAAGTAATTAGAAACCATAAAGTATTTTCTCTATTGATGTGCTTATCATTTGGGCTACAGAGGTACATTCTTTCCTGTGTCCAAATGAAAGATACTGAATTAGGTAGCTAACGTTGTGTAAATAATTGAAAATTAAATACAGTTTATCATATATATACACACACACACACTCTCTACATAATCATCTACTTTCCTAAAAACTAAGTTTGATCAAGTCAGCTTGGAATATATTTTACTTCTCAAACTTATTTTAGTTTATATGCAATTCTTTTTGACAGCAAATTGAACCAGTTTACCAAAGGCATCATTTAATTTTTTCTATCTCACCCGTGTTTTGTGTTATGTGTGTTTTGTGGGTTGTTTTGTTTTTGTTTTTCTTTTAGATGACATTTGCCTGGGGTACTCTTCTAGTCTCAGACTTCAGTGCAGGTCACAGAGTGATGATGGTCCCATAATGTGGGTGAGACCAGGAGAGCAGATGATCCCAACAGCTGATATGCCAAAATCGCCGTTCAAACGGCGCCGGTAATGTTTTGTTTTCCTTTCCATATTAAAGGTAAAATATTGCAGTTATGTCTGCGTTAGATTTGAGAACAAAACCTAAATACTTTATGTGTAACTAGTTCTTCAGAAAGCTAATTCACAGATTTAAGTTTTTAATTTCTATTTCAAGTTGGCTCAGTGGATGAGACAAATATGTTATTTGTGATGGTTATTTTATTTCACCACTTTTCACGGTAGTATGTCCTAGATCAGTGCTTTTTTAAGATTGAAACCTCTTTTTATTATCCTTCAAGAGATTTGCTTTATTCATCTTATTTTTGTGGAAAGAACTCATTTGGTGGTGGGGGCAGGTGAAATGCTCTAAACCAGTGGAGATCCCTACACCATTCGTGTCGCATTTTAATGTTAGTGCTAAAGCACTTGTAATACTGTCTGCTTTCTCAGGAATTACCGTGGTATACATATGTACTGCTGTTTTTCTCTGAAAGAGTGTGCTGTAGAACAAATTTTAGGAGATAAAGAATTGGGAAGCATATTTTTAATTGTAGTTTCAAGCAGAATTTTTGGATGTACTCCCAAATAACTAAACTTCAGTATCTATTAAAATAGCTCTATTTCACATAACCATTAAATGCCTGGAAGAATTCTTTCAGCACAAGTGAACTTTTTTTTTTCCTAATTGGATTTGTTTTATGAAATTTGATCTCATAACCTGAATTGTACTTTGCTGTGTTTGTTTCAATCTTTTATTGTCAAATAGACACCTAGAAGAAATCAGAGGGAAGTGCTTTGGATTTTGAAGCCTGTAGCACACAACATTTTAAGATTATTTTCATACAAGTATTTATTTTTGAGTAGTCTGAAACATTTTTTAGTATGTCTTTTTATCACGTTGTAGGTCAATGAACGAAATAAAGAATCTCCAGTACCTACCTCGGACCAGTGAGCCCCGTGAGGTTCTGTTTGAAGACAGAACAAGAGCTCACGCTGATCACGTGGGTCAAGGGTTTGACTGGCAGAGTACAGCTGCTGTAGGTGTTCTGAAGGCTGTGCAGTTTGGGGAATGGTAAGTGCCACTGAAATGCAACTATCCTCGTAGGAGGGGGTAATTCTAAACATTTTCTCTCTTAAAAAAAAGAAAATGCCTTGGAAAACAAGCCTAATCAAAGAAATGGTTTAAACCCATAAATGCTGTCTAGAGCTTGAAAAACACAAGCGATATACCTATTATTTTTCCCTCTTCTTGAGGCAGTAGAAAAGTTGTAACAGCAGTTTGCAGAAAATTTTAGTGACATATAAAATAAGCCTTAAGATACCATGCCTGGACCATCATCTGTGATTGTTCGTTTCCTGAATAGGTATATTAATGCTAACTTCTGTAACAGTAATCTAAGAACGCAATGTAATTAATTTCATAGCTACAGTGCTTTCATGTACCCAAGACATTGCTGTTGATCTTGCGCAGAAACTAGACTTGCATTGCTGTTATTTCTAACAATTACAGTAGAAATTAGATAGCGTTGTTAGCCATATCATTAGATTTTCATATGAATAAAAGGTGCCAGCACTTCCTTTACTCTAATTCACAGCCGTTGAATAAAACCCAGCTCCTCATTGCTTTGGCTCCAGAGTTACTTTACATTTTTCCTTTAATACAGAATTATTCTAATTATAGAATGGAAGGATTAAGGCAAATTGTGGTTCCTAGACCATACAGAGAACTTTGGTAGAGGCAATTTGAACCTAGTTCTCAGACATTTCACTGTAGTAGTTGTCCACAAAAATATCACTTCTGTTGTGCATGCATCAAGAAAGAAGTAACATGAAAAAAAAAGAGAAATCTATGAATTATACCTCCTTTTCAAAATAATATGTGTATTGAGAAGTGATGAGACTTCATGCCCAGTGTAAAACTGAAGTAGGTTGTTGGTTCAATTAAACTTTCTGCTGGAAAGAGCTATAAGTCTCTATAACTCAAATTCTTTAAAAATTCCTGGAATTCTCATCTTTTTCTAGGAGCGACCAGCCTCGTATAACCAAAGATGTGGTTTGTTTTCATGCTGAAGATTTCACTGATGTTGTGCAGAGACTTCAGTTGGACCTGCATGAACCTCCAGTGTCACAGGTATTGAATCTTCCCTAGTGACAGCTCATTCTTAGCATTTTGGAAGCAGCTTCTGACAGTTTTCAGGTTCACTGTATAGCCAGCCCTTTTGTATCCTCCGTGGCCCTCAGTTCACAGCTCTCTTGGGCAATTTCCCTTCTCGTGTTTCAGAATAGAATAGTTCAGTTGGAAGGGACCTACAATGCTCATCTAGTCCAACTGCTTTTCCTTTCCACCAAGCTGGGATTTGTGCTGTGAGTCATGATATGTGCTATAGAAACAATTAGAAGTTGATTAAGAAGTCACGTATGCCTGTTTCTGCTTTTTTCTAATATACCGATGTTGTCTTAGGATGCAAAGGCATCTAAACTCAGTCCTGTCAGCCAAAACCATGCAGCCTCATGTCGAACCTGCTGTTTTCAACTATAACTGTAGAATGCTCTTAACTGTTCGTTGTCCTCTCCTAAGATGTGCACGTTAGATAAATTATATTTTAAAAGTCCAGTTCTCATTTAAATTTGAAGTTTTACCTGTTAAACAGAAACATTCTGAGTCAGACACAAAGTACATTGAAAATAGGTGGATACTGGTTCTTTATTCTAAACAGGGTATACCACTAACTTTACCATCTTTCCTTCTCTCAGTGTGTTCAATGGGTGGATGAAGCCAAACTAAACCAAATGAGACGGGAAGGCATTCGCTATGCTAGAATTCAGTTGTGTGACAATGACATCTACTTCATCCCTAGAAATGTCATTCATCAGTTCAAAACAGTGTCAGCAGTCTGCAGCTTAGCCTGGCACATAAGACTTAAACAATATCACCCTGTGGTGGAGACTTCTCAAAATGCAGAAAGCAATTCAAGCTTGAACAGTAGTGTTCCTGGAAAGACAGAGTCAGAAGGTGAACCCCAGTGCGTGAGTGTAAAAATAGAGTCTGAAGAACCAGGTATAGAAATGCAGTTTACAACAGGGGTGCTCTCCTCCTCTGTTTCTTCAATATCAGGACTTGTGCAACCAGATCAGGTGGCCCAGCCCCTTCCAGGTTTTAAAATAGAGTCTGATCAGCAACACAATCCACAGGATCACGCAGGCTCTTCTGTGTGATATGTATATAATCAAACATTTTTTTAACAACTTTTTAAAATTTTGATGTGAAGTTATAGTTTTCTAACTGGCTTATGTTTTATTGGAGAAATCTTGCCTATAATTCTATAAAGAAAGGTGACATTCCAAAATGTCAAGCATATCTTTTTTACACAGATTATGCAAAATTCAAGTTGTATTTTAACCCCTTAGTACAACCTGTAACAGTGGTCTACCACTTCTTTCTGTTTAAGTAAAGAGATATTGAATATCTCCTCAAAGTCAGAATGAAATTCCTCCAGGAACATAAAATGATTGAACTATATTGGTCAGTGTTACTTCCCTACTTTTACTTTATCTCTAATCTTCACCAGAAAGTAATGCTTTTGTAGAAGACTTGCAAAGTGACTTTCCCATCTCATTTTAACTGCTTAAAAAAAAAAAAAAAAAAAAAAAAAAAAGAAAGCACAGCACTTTTGTGAAATTTTTTGGTATGTCTGTTCTTGACATGTTGGTTTATATACAAGTTGGGTTTATATACAAACTATAGAAATTGATCTCTATTTCTTACAGTTCCTAAAAAGGTGATCTGTAAAATTAACTGAAGAAAGTGTCTGATCCTGTTGAAATGCAATGACTTACTGACCTAACACTTTTCATAGCACTGCTTATGTTGTTTGGTGTGAGGGTTTTGCTTCCAAAATACATCTGCCCTGAACATGGTTAATACTAGTGTCAAAATTAGAGAACCTATTGGTAGTCTTGTGGAGGAAACTGCTATCTTTGAGCACTTTAAGGCTTTAAAATACTAACCAACTTGGCAGCTTGTTTTGATCAGGTCGTAATGTGTCCAATGGAACCACACTTTCCCTTGTACTGATGCACTTAATATAATAGTGTTGAGTTGATAACTGACTTACACAGTAAGGCTGTCCTTATTCTAGGAAGTTCTGTATTACTATTTCACAATAAAAAGTATTATGGCGTTGGACTGCTGTTTCCATGTGTAGCTTTTGGGTGCCCAGGTACTGTGGAAAAATCAGTGGCACATGCTAAATATGTAGTGTCAGCTACCAACAGTTTTTAAACAATCTTTCAATATTTCTGGATGTTAACGTGTAATCTGTATTTGCCTTTCTCCCCATTTATTACTGCCCTTTCCAGTCATCAAAAGGAAAAGTCCTGTCCCTTTCTCCCTCTCCCTTCCCCCTCCCCACATTTAGAGTACAAGTTGGGTTTTGGTGCAACTTAAGCTGTCTCCAGATAACTTTATTTGTTCTAATCCTCACTGGGGTAGGAAAGATTTGAAACACTATGTTAGACTAGACAAAAGCAAAGATGCTGTGTTAGTTCTGGATGCATCTTTTTAATATCAATTATTACTCTTCTCTTTATAAGGGTCTCTAAAATATGTTACTCTATTATAAATCTTACTTTGTGCAATATTGTTTGTGTAGGCTTTTATATACATATTAGCACCTCAGTGTAGAGGTCACTATTTTAAACTGATAGAGAAATAATCATCAGAAGATACTGCAGTGATTAGTTAGAACCTGTATTACTCCTTATGTGTATGTATGTATTGTCTTCGGTACAAAAATGAGGACTAGGAAATATTTCAATTTAAAACTAATTTACAGATTGAAGTGGTAGTGACTTGTTTAGTAATCTGTGTAAATAAGGTGTTAGAATGGAAAGCTTTTATGATGAAAAGTAATGTGATTCATGCAGGGGTGTAATTTAATCTTAGCAGAAATTCTAGATGACCCAGACTGGTTCGTAAATGAGCCGTCTGTTCTCTGGTGGGTTTTTTTCCACTTTTTATGTTGAGAGGAATTTCATAGCTTTAAGGGTTGTGCAAAGTAAAATTCCTCACAGGCAATAGTGGTTTCAGTTCATCCTTCACATTCAAAGATCGTATTACCCAAGGGTGTTCTTTCCTTTTTATGAAGTCTGCTAGTCTTCCAAGTGCCCATTTCACTTCTCACACGTGCTATTCTTTGGTCGTGTCAGTAGAGGTACATCGATAAGGTGGCCGTTCTTTGACAGCCCGCACTGCGTACAATCACTCAGGAACTGACAAATCTGCAGATACTACAGTGAGTCTGCAAGCATAACTTTAAAGGCAGAATAAACAGATTAAGAGCCCCCATACACCAACTTGTCTGTTTTATAGTGAAAGCTGAAATAGAATGAAGAGGGGAATCAGTTTGGAAGTCCTCTGTAAATTCTAATGGCATGTTTTCAAATGGATAAAGGAAGAAGACCAGAGTGGCTCATGTTGCTTTAAAAACTGCAGCTTTAGTGAAATCTGCGACTACAGCCTGAAATACCAGGAAAATGCTCTGACTTATCTCTTTGGACGGAGAGACATGACCAATAGTATCATGTTCTCTTTATGTTCCGTTCAATTGCTAACTTAATAGCTAATGTCGGATTTAAACAGAGAAACGTATCTTCAAATGACTTGAATGTTGCTGATGCTGTTCTAGCATGCTTGGAAGATTGAGGAAGAGAGGAGCAAACTTTATAAAAATCTATTACCTGAATACGTTATCAGCTTTGGTACGCTTTAACCAAAATGACATACTACTGTCAGACTCCACCTCAATTCTGGATGTAAAGTCTGAGAGGGATTGCTTGTGAAGCTGATCGCTATACTGTCTAGCCGTCGTTTCCAGATCACTTCAATTGCACTGAGAACAACAGAGCAGAATTAGAACAATGCCTTGATGTGAAAGTTGTGAATGTTTTCCAGAACAAGACATGTAGAATACGGATTTTTATAAGCTATAGCTGTTCAGAAATGAAGTAACGAGTTCGAGCCACTTAGTGTTTGCTGAGCAAAACAAATTTCTGGTTAAGTCCAAGTAGATACTTCTGAATATCTCATGTTAAATAGCTGGCTGTTCAAATTTCTCTAAGATTTCATAAAACAGCCTACATAATGAGATAATCACACTTTGGCAAATTTCATGGGTTGTTCTAATAGTTCTCAGTAGTACCCAGAGAGATACAGAACAGTTCATAAATATGAATGTGCTGGTCAGTTACTGTAAATCCTCAATTCTCCATTTACGAGCATCTGCCCTGTGATACGTGTCAGTTGATAACTAGAAAACACTCCTGCTTTATACTGGAGACAACTGCTAATTGACCAAGCGCTCTGTCTGTAAAGAGTGATCAGCTTTGAGGTACGGAACTCAGGCTTGGGCTTCTATTTTAAATTAAGTGCTGTTGATTAAAAATGTCACTTGGGATAAAGGTGAGTGGCTCAGTTGTGCTAGAAGTGGACTAGCAAAATGCAATTTACAGATGAAGTATCAGTTAGCTTCGGTTTCCTCTCTCCTTTAGACATGCTACAAGTCATTTTGTGCAGATACTTGACACGTTCTCTTCCAGGAAGGTGGGACACTCAGTGAAGTGTTCTCAGGGGATTTATAATCAGCATTTTCACAGGTATAGATCTTGCCATACAGAAAAAGGGCTCTCTGCTGTGCTCTGTCGGTTTTCCTGCACGTTACAGTTAGTTCCCCTGGACAAGGTTAATTGTCAGAGCTTTTCCCACGGACGTGAGCTCGCGTCCTTAACTTGCCGCGGCCGTTCAGGTCGGATCAACCGAGTCGTGACTCTGGGACTGTAGTTTCCGAGGAGTGCTAAGCGTTGGCAGCTCTGGGCTTGCTTAAGGGGTGCGAGAAGAGGGGAAGGCTCGTATCCGCTCCCAGGGAAGCGGCCCCTCTCCCCCGGCAGCCCGTCCCCCGCGTCCTTGTGCCGCCCGGTGGGAAGCCCCAGCGGCGTGTGGCCGGCAGCCGCGGTCCGGGGGGTGGCACAGGGGCCGAGGAGGTGTCTGCGGGGCACTCCGGGTGTTTAGAGAAATACATACGCTTCTGATTTCTTTGTACAACATGTAAAGAGATTTCTGTATTGCTGTTTTTGTGATTTAATTTGATTTTGATTGGCAGCTACGATTTTTTCTGTGGTTTTAATTTATCTAAGGTCTCTGCCTACAGAGGACGTGTACAATTGCCTGGAAGACTGTTTGCTTTGTGCGGCCTTAGTATATTTATTGACATTAGCAAGTGTTTCAAAGAGGTTTTACAGCGAGCGGTGCGGCGGCGAGCGCCCGAGCCTCCGTGCGAATACTCTAACGCAGTGCATTTCTGTCAGTAGCTGACTGTACACGAGTGTCAAACTGTTAAGCTATTTCTTTGTAAAATAGTCCAAGGGAATGCATAGAATTTTTTCCTGTAAAGTATTTTTTTAATAAACAAAGTCTGATTTTGTCCTTTACCTGCCTGGCTGCTTATTTCTGCGCTAGAGCCGCAGCGGGGGCGGCCGGGGCGGAGCCGGGCTCGGCGCTCTCCTAGTGCTGCCTGGGCGGGGCGGGGCGGGGCGCGGGCAGGCGGAGGCAGTCGAGCACCGGGCTTGTGGCGGTCTCCAGGGTAACAGCGGCCCGGGCGGGGGCCGGGGCCGGTACCGGGGCCGGGGCCGGGGCCAGGGCCAGGGCCGGGCCGCCCCGAGCTCGCCTGCGCCCCGCGGCGCCCCATGGCCTCTCGCGACAGGGATGCCATTTCCTGGTACCAGAAGAAGGTGAGTGCGGCGCGGCGCGGGCGGGCGCGGGCCCGGCCGTGCCCTCAGCCTCCTCTCCTTCCAGATCGGGGCCTACGACCAGCAGATATGGGAGAAGTCCATCGAGCAGACCGAGATGAAGGTAACGGCGGCGGCCGGGCGCTCCCGCCGCCCTCGCAGCCCGGGCTCGGCTCCCCTCGCAGCTAACAGGCCTTTGTTTTCGGCTTCGTAGGGCTTCAAAAACAAGCCTAAGAAGAAGGGTCACATTCAGCCGGATCTGATCGATGTGGATTTAATCAGAGGTGAGCGGTCCGTGAGAGAGGTGCTGGCGGCCGGCGTCCCCGCGCAGCGTTGATGCATCGCTGCTTTGCGCAGGGCAGGGGAGAGGCGAGCCCGCTGCTTCTTGAGCTGCTCAGTGGCTGCCCGGAGCCTGAGTCATTCAGCGCTCTGGCAGCGGCACAACGCCCCAGACCTTACCCCCGGGGTGGGGTGCCCAGGCTTGCTAGCATCGGTGCAAAAGGAACATTGAAACCCTGGAATCAGAGGCAGGAGGAATTCGGGGTGGTTCAGCAAAAGCAGCGCTAAGTGGTTGGTGAGAGCAGACTCGCATAGGTAGGGAAGGGTCAGCAGCCAGTGTGCCAAGACGAGGGGCTGCTTGTAGATGTGCCTGTTTGAGCGGTATAGATTGGACGAGTGCCTGAAGTTGGGCTGCTGTCACCCTTCTGAACAGCGGCCTTCTGGCAGGGTCTGGTCTTGGCCAAAGAGGAAGTCCTAAGTAAGGAAATTCTTGTAATTCACATTCATGACTTGTTTGTTTTTCCTTTAATTCCAAGGATCTACATTTGCCAAAGCCAAGCCTGAAATTCCCTGGACATCGCTAACTCGGAAGGGAATTGTGAGAGTGGTATTTTTTCCATTATTCAGCCACTGGTGGATACAGGTTACTTCCCAGCGTATTTTTATGTGGCTCCTGGTGCTCTACGTTATGCAAGGTAAGGGATGGTAGCAGTCTGTGCCACAATCCTTTTTCTGCAAGGAATATGACATCATTTTGTAGTCCATAATCGAAAGCGTAAGAATGCTATCTGAAACCTACTTAATGTAGATTTCAAGATGTGTGCACTAGTATTTGCAGAAATTGTAAAACAGAGTAAAAGTAAATAGTTAAGATGGAAGAACTGGGCCCTGCTCTTAATTTTTGCCTTTGGTACACTTTTCTCCTTTTCAGTCATAGCAGTTGTGTTGTACTTCATGATGCCTGTTGTGAATGCAAGTGAAGTCATGGGACCAATGTGCCTTATGTTACTGATGGGAACTGTTCACTGTCAAATAGTGTCCACCCAGATCAACAAACCTTCCGGAAACAACGGGCTCGGCAGGCGGAGGAGGTGAGTGGGGTAACGGGTTCATTTGTTGGCATCAAAGCATATGAAGGATTGCTCATGGTGGAAGTTAATGGGTAAATATCTTCTATTTTTATGTAAATAGGTTATTTAACCATAAACGTGAAAATGAGTATTTTCTGTCTTGCTTGTAATCTTCTCATAACCAAGACAAATGCTACAAATTTACCAGGCTCTGATAGGTCGGGTTTAGTTGTCAGTTGGGCCTTTTTCTAATGTAGCTTTCAATAGAGGTTCTTTTTGTGCCCAGAGGAGGGCATTCTGTGCAGAAAGGCATCTTCAAGGTTTTGCAAACCAGTCCGGTGTCCTGCTTTGGCACTAACTGCAGGGAATTGCTGGTGTGTGTTGCAAACAGGCGAACGATGACAGAGATGGCTGTGGTGGATTCATTGCTGGCAATTTGTGCGTGTGGGAGATGTTACGGTTCATCTACTAGATATTTGACTGATGGGTGTCTGACTCAGTTTAAACACTGATGTAATATACTTGAACACAGGATGATGGATGTGGATAGAGTTTTGCCTCTGTTAGATTTCTATAGTAAAGATTTTGTTCAGATTTTGTCTGTTGCATCCTTTACTAGCGATGTACTGATGTCCTGTGGGTATATGTGCAACTTCTGGTAATCCAAATACAATTTATTTTATTTGGAAATAAGCATTCTGTCTGCATGACTTAAGAAAAACAGCATCTAAAAGGCTGTTCAAGTCTGATCCAGATCTTTTAAGACAGACCTAAAAGTAGCTTGCTATGCAAATTTAATTCTCCTCTTTTTAAAAATCAGGAAGTTACGCAAATCTGTGGGTGTCGATGGGAACAGTTGGTCTTCTCCTGACAAAAACAGTAAAGAAGAGCAGTCTGAATCTGCATCCATTCTTAACAATTTATTTAGTATGCTTTCCCGAAGGAGGTATGTGATCTTCACTGGGTTTGGTGTATTTGTAATGATACTGTGAACAATTTGGTATCTGGAAAATGAAGACAGAATGTGTGCTGTCACTGATATCCCCAAAGTCTGCCAACTAGTTTCTTTTGAACTAAAAGCACTCTTGGTATTGTAGGAGGCTGATTCCTCATGAGTTTTTAGTATGTCCTTATTAGGAGATCATACCGTGTCTCACACTACAGCTAAAACTGAGCGTTAGATGAGTTGCAGAAAGTGGCAGAGCTTATTTTTATTTATCAGATAAGTGACCTTTCTTGAATGTGTATGCTCAAAGTATATTACTGTTTTACCTGATTCCCAGAAGCAATTGTGCCTTCTAGTTTAAGTTGCTTGAATAGTCATCCCTTTATCACCTTACTTTTTCTAAAAGTAACTCAAGGAAACGGAGGGTAGATTGTTTAGGGTAACATTTCATTGTTTTCTGCCATTTTGTCAGGTGAGTTTCTTGATGAGTTTTCAACTGACAGGTCCTTTCTCTTGATGAGGACTTCTTGTCTTCTGAATTGCTCTTACTTATTTTTTTCAAAATAATAATAAGAAAAAAATTCCCTCTTGGTTTAGAAGTTTTAAGATACTATTAGAGTTACAAAAGAACCGTCCAGTGAGAGTGAAGCAGATATAAGCCTCTTCAACAGAATCAGGACACACGGAGCCTGTCAACAGAAGACAATTATGTATTCCCTTAGCTGTATTGTTTAATGTTGTACCTCTGTGGCAAGTGAAAGAGACCATGACGTTTTCCTCAAAGAGTTTTTCTCTGACATAAAAGCATTTAATTGTATTTTCTCTCATAGGATTAGAAGAGTAAAGTTGGTAGCTGAGAAAGGGACTGAGACAGAAAATGGTGTGAATGCTGTGAATAATGGCATTAAGCACAGACATGCCAGATCTGAATACAGGCTGTTGCACTTCAAAGAGAAAAATAAACTTTCCGATGGGGAGAAGAGCCATCAGGTACTGGCAGGAAAGATCCATTTGAAGTCGGAAATTTCAGTGTATTCTGTATGTGCCCAAAAGTTTGTTGATACTTAACTGTATGGTTTGATCTAATACAAGATACTCCCTTCTTCTGCTAATCTGTGCTTGCCTATAGGAAACCTGAAAACCCTTTCTGCTTCTCGACTGAACAGCTGACATGGTGCTAATACTTTACTGTCAGCATCTTCTCATCTGTTACAATGCTCAAGTACGTCAAACGCAGGCAATCCTGCAAAAAGTCTGTTTTACCAAGGTGCTTGTTTAGCTGTAGAGACCTGATCACAAGATGTTCAGTTAAGGAAGACTGCTGATAATGATTAAAAATAAATAAATTAGCAATTTTCAAAAGCAGTTCTGTAAAATAATTTGCGTTGCAAACAGTTCCCCACAATATCCTCTCGGGGAGGCAGGAAAATAAAGACTGAAACATCCCTTGGGGAGAGAGAAAGACAGAGTTAGAGCATTGTGACCTCTGTTGAAATCTCTAAACCGTAAAGCTTTGCAGAGTTATATTTGAGGCTCCTCTGGGTCGGTAAGGTGTTTTAACTCCCACGTGAAGAACTTAGATTGGAATCTGTGCAGATCACCGTAGTACTGTGCCATCCCATCTCCTCTGTTTCTAGGCATTTGGAGAGGGGCAGAGCTAGGTGTAGGGGGATGCATCTCGCGATGTCGGGTCTGCTAGCCACCAGCTTGTAGATACATCTGTTCTGGGCTTAGGATTGCTGGTAAGACGTAGCCAGGAGCTGCTGCTGCCTCTTCCCACCCTCGCCCCAAACCCAGCTCCGCCCCACCCAAGGTTCCCTCTCATTACCTCTCTGGCAAGGCAGGGGCAGGGGTGGGGAGTTAAAATTTGTGATGTCTCTGATGCTAAGTTGGATTCTGTTTCTGCATGTTCTGTGAGATCATCTTCTGAGGGCTTTTGCAGGTAATCAGAGATTACTGTGTATACCAGTGTAGTGGCAGCACTGGCTTCGAGCCTTCGGTTTGATGCAATTCGGGTTGGTCCTTTTTCGGTGCCTTAGTCTTATTTGACTGCTGTATTTCTAGGATGACTGCACCAACAGAGGTGGCGTTTCTGATGAGCTTTCAAGTGAGGAGGATGCTGAAGCAACGGCACAGAGGATCTTGTTACGCCAGAATGTAGAAGGGGCTTCTAGTGACAATAGCTATGAAGAGAAGAAAAAGAGGCCTCTTGTTTCGCTGAACCAGGCTGTCTCACAGGTACTCATGTTGAATTTATGCCATTTTCCACACATTTTTTTGCTATGGATAATGAGCTGGTTTTCCTTTGGTTTTGGCAGGTCAAGCAAGCCCTTAAAGGTGCCAGAGACTCTGATAGTGTCGTGGAATCTGAACTAGAATCCACATTATATGGTCAGGTATGGTCATAAATTCAAGAGACAGAGCTTTACCGAGCCTGGCCAGTGCAGGGACACCCTCCCCATCAGAATAGACCGTTATTAAATGATAGTGCTTCAGCATCCTCAGGTATAAGGTGTGGCCTCCCTCCCTGCGTGCTTGCAGCTTTGTAAACTTTGTTCACAATTGTGAGTATACTAATTTTTCTATACAAAACCAAACAAACCAACCAAAAAATCCCTCTGTTAGCAGTGTAGTATGGTCCCAGCTGCCTCTGATAACTCGTGTTGAAGTGCTGCAATTGCTCTTGTTGTTTGGGTGGCAGCACTGTAGCTTTTATGCTAATAAATTTTGATTTTAAAATGAAGAAATAAATTTATTCTGTGATATATACTCATTCACTTCATTACTTTGTTTACCTCCCATCCTGCCTCTCCCCCCACATGAAAATGAAATATAAATAAAATATATGAATATCAAATTATAAATATAAAAATCTATAAATAAATATAAATTAAATCTTAAAACCGATTATGCAAAAGCTAGAAAACTTTTGCATTAGAATGAATAAGTCAATTTTTATTTTGTAAAATTGAGAACAGAGGTGGGGAACTAATGCTATCTGTGTGACTTCCTGTGTAGAAATGCTGGTTGGAAAAACCGCACTGAGTAATATTGTCTTTAACAGTTTGCACCAGGTGTGCACGACTGGGAGTTCTCGACTGCCGGGGAGGCTGATGCAGCCGATTGCTGGGGGGAGGCTCCCCAAATTGGGCGTGGGGCTGTGCTGTGTAAGTTTTGCTTATCTTCAAAGGACTCGAGGTCCTGCATGAGTGTGGGATCCCGGAGCTGTAGCGTGACCCGGAGAGACTCAGAAAGTACTCGCCATGACTCTGAGACAGAAGATATGCTTTGGGACGATCTGCTTCACGGGCCAGAGTGCCGCTCGTCCTGCACCAGCGACAGCGAGGAAGTGACTGTGAGAGGTACCAGGCGGGATGTGAAGGAAGATGTTTTCCAGCAGGTTTGTTGATTTATATCCTGTAGCTGAGAATACTATGAAAGATTCCACACACGCCCCTCCCCTTTCCCCCATCTGCCCAAGTAATTTGAAAGACACGTCTGAATGCTGTTGGTATAATGTGAGCAACCTAATGCTGGATGAGCCCATTCTGTCAGCCGTGCCAATCACACGGAAGTCTGGAATGATCTAAACAGTATCAGTGATCAACTCCCTCCTCGCCCCTGGTATTATCTGGACCACTGCTAATCCCAAACCAAAGTATTTCACCCAAAGACAATTTTGGAATTCTCCTCTCAATCTAAATACTTTCTAGGAAAAAGCATTATTTAATAGCAGGACAGAAATAGATTATACACCTTTTGCATTCTTTTCTCTTTTATAGAACCATTTGTTTTGGCTGCAGAATACAAGTCCAGCATCTGCAAAAGTGAGCGCACTGATCTGGGAAGGGAGTGACTGTAAGAAGGTGGACATGTCTGTGCTGGAGATCAGCGGCATTATCATGAGCAGGGTAAGAGGGCTGTAAGGCGTTGCAACCTCTCTCCCTCACGCTTTAAAAAAACACCACCAAACCCCCTGCAAGTAGCTGTACATGCAGATATGAAGTGCAGTGTAAAACTGGTCCCTCCTCAACTCCAAATACAGTTGTCCCAAATGTTCTTACTTAAAAACTGCATAAACCAAAATTTAGGAGGTCCTGTTGAAGACTAATGAGCGCTGATTGTTGTTGGCTGTGTCTCTGCAGTGTGCCAAAGGTGGTGGTTTTATTATTTATTGACTGATTGTTGTTGGTTTTGGACTGAAATGGGTGGAATTATTTTGGGCTATGCCCTTTGAAGGGAAGGGGAAGTGAACGCTTGATTGAATTAATGCTGCCACAACAGCATGCCTTTTCCCTGATGCAAAACCCCACGTAATCATCCTCTTCTTGTTCCTGCTTGCCAGGTTAATGCCTACCAGCAAGGAGTGGGTTATCAAATGCTGGGAAACATCATCACCATTGGATTAGCATTCCTACCATTCCTCTACAGACTCTTCCGCACAGATAACCTGGAGCAGCTGTGCTCCATTTCTCTAAAGGAGCTTTTGCACATCTTTTGTGGAGCACCTGCTAGCACCCCTGTCATTGTTTTGTCTGCGATCAACTTCCTGGAAAGATTTTGCTTAACCTGGATGTTTTTCTTCATGATGTGTGTTGCTGAGAGAACATACAAACAGGTAGGTTCAAATGTACTGTTGCCTTTCATGAACCCTGGGGCAGGTGTTCTACCAGAACCATGCTGCCTGTCGCTGAAGACACTGGCAGGACAAGCATGTCTCGGCACGCTGAAGGGTCAAAGCTGGTAAGACGTCCAAGAAGTTTAGGTAGGGGAGTCCGGTAAGACTTCTGTTCATCAGTAACAAACTTAAACCTGTCAGTACCCTTCGTGCCCCTGTGCTCCCCCTCTTACCCAGCCCCTGCCCCCAAGGGAGAAATAACCTTTTAACACCCTGAAATGGCCCTCTGCATCGACGTGAATGCTTCAACATGGAGCTGTTTGTGAAGAAGAAAAAGCCTACTCAGTTGGCCAGTTCTAAGATAGAGCATTAGATAGTGGCTGCATCGCATTCGGCTCCCTCACGACTGTGGGCAGTAGCTTTCGCAAAGTGGCTGTCAGTGTTGCACGGGAGGCAGGCTGGCGTTTTTTAACTGTTTTAGCGAGAGCTTTGTGGCTAATCTTGCCTAGCGACAGCAGTTCCGCCTCTGCCATACACGAGATGACTACTGTTATTTACCTGAGAGATGGTGCACCAAGGTCCTCCGTTAGGCTTCCCCAGTGTGCCAGAAGGCTAACCCTTTCTGCCAGTTACCACTAAGCAATCCCAAGCAATCATCTTGTTGGTTTAGACTAATTTATGTTTGTGTGTGTATGTTTTTGTTTTTAATTTGCAGAGGTTTTTGTTTGCCAAGCTTTTTAGTCACATTACATCTGCTCGGAAAGCCAGGAAATATGAAATTCCTCACTTTAGACTCAAGAAGGTAGAAAACATTAAGATCTGGTTATCCCTTCGTTCCTATCTAAAGGTGAGTTCTGGTCCAAGATGGGTGCATTTGATTATTACAGAGGATGTAACCAAGTCTCTAGGACTTGCACTTTACCTCATTGCTGTCTGGCACTCTGGGCAGCACTGCTTGAATTGTTAACAATTAATTACAGCTGTTTGTGGCAAGCCCTGACTTCACAGCTCTGCGTCCAGACCTTAGACCTGACTCTGACTTTGTTTCTGCAGAGGCGAGGCCCCCAGCGATCTGTGGATGTTGTTGTATCGTCAGTCTTTTTACTGGCTCTTTCAATTGCTTTTATATGCTGCGCCCAGGTAAGATTTTAACATTTTTTAAAAAAAAAAAAGAGGGAAAGAATCCCCAAGTACTGGAGGCTTTTCTTTTGCCAGCCTACAAAGTGCTTGAACTGTAGCTGTTTGAAGTAAGAGGGAGGGTTTTGCATTTTTTAAAAGCTTTCTAATGTTTAGTTGGTAATAGGTGTTCATGCTGTGTGTCTGCAGAGGAAAGTGGGTTTTTATAATCGTTGTTAGGAAAATTTCAGGACATACATACATAGGCTTTTGTGCACAAAGGAAGGGACTCTCTGCCTAAGTACCTCAAGTGTTCACAGGACATGTTACTTAAGAGGGCTGACTGCAGCACCCTCTTGAACCACTGTTGTTGAAAAGCAGGTCAGTAACGATTACACCTTTTAATCCTTCACTAAACCTTCTGTTACAGTAAGCGGTGTTAATGCTGGACCTGTTTTCTTGGTTTCTTTGTTTTTGGCAAGAGACTCATGACAACATTTTGGGCAAGTTCTTGATACCACGAAGATGCAGTTGGGGTAGCAGTAAGATCAGTGATGATGATGATCGATGATCCTGACTCTCACTGCTGTGACTGATTGCTTTCCTAAGCCACAGGTTTCTGGAAGAAGTAATGACAATCCCAGTCCTGCTGTATTAGACCTGATGGTACATGCTGGGAAAGGCACCATCAGCTTGGCATGGCTGTGGTGGTCTAAGGCTGCCAGTAGGACAAGCACACGTGAAAAGAAAGACATTTTATTACTAGTTAATTGGAAAGAGGGAGGAAAGAGAAAGAACAAGCGTCCTTTTCTAAGCAGAAAGAAAAAAATCCAATTCCAAGCTAAAGCCAGGTTAGAACCAAGACTTTTTACTTCAGCCTAGTTACCTGACTGAATTACACTTCACGGGAAAACTTGGCAGTAGCTATAGAGCATGGATGTCTGTGCAGAAGAGGAGTCAGGACAATGCTTCTGCACGTCTCCAAAGAACAGGCATGTTACTTGTTATTGACATATTGTTTTTTTTTTTTTCAATTCAGGTTCTTAAGGGTCACAAAACATTTCTGAATGCAGCTTACAACTGGGAGTTCCTAATCTGGGAGGCAGCACTTCTTCTCTTTTTACTACGTCTGGCATCTTTGGGCTCTGAAACCAACAAGAAATACAGTAATATTTCAGTCTTGCTCACTGAGCAGGTATCTCCGTTTAGCTTATTCTCCCTTTGGCTTTGTGATGTATTGGGATGTAATTATTGCATTTCAAACCAGCTTAAAAATACTGGAATCAAATTTTAAAATTTAGAAATCAACACTTGTGCTGGACAGAAGGCAGTAAAACACTGTACAGCTGGGGAGGGACAAGCTGCTAAACATTTGGACAGACTCAAATTCTAAAATTCTAGATTATTTTTGTCTTTGGGTTAACAGGTGTTAGCCAGGTGAGTCGGAAAAAGAACGATATTGTCACTGCTAAATTCCTGCCTGTGGATGCATCACTTCTTTAGGAGTGACAGCAGACTGCACAAAATGGCTCCGATTTCCCTCAGTGAGACCTGAGCTGGGGGCTAGTGCTGGAATATTAACACCTGGTCTGTAACGTCTCTCTGTCACAGATAAACTTATACCTAAAGATGGAGAAGAAGCCAAACAAGAAGGAGCAGCTGTCTCTAGTAAACAATGTTTTGAAACTGTCTACAAAGCTGCTAAAGGTAAGCTACTCTCCCTAAAAACATAGAATGGCTAAATTTTATGGAAGCAGTGACTAAAGACAGTGTGTGTTTTTGCTCTTCCCATTTCTATTGTCTCTTGATTAGGTAAAAGTTACTTCTCACAAAGGGAGTTTTTCTGTGCTTCTATAGCCATGGCATAAGATTAAGAAATGCAAGACCCTTGTGGTTAATTAGTGCTGCAAACATTTGATTAGTAGCGGCTTACTATGATTTAGATAAGTGAGAGGAGAGGCTAGCATGAGCACAGCATGTCTCTGTACTGCTTGAATCTCATTTTCCTTCAGCAGCTTTGATGTTGAAGTTTGTTGACAGTAGCAGAGTAGATACTTGGAAAAGAGCATAGTCTGAGAGCCACATAAATTAATCTAATCTAGACAAATTCTACAGCCCATTGTGTCAAGCTCTTGTTACGCAGCTAGTGTTGCTACGAAGGCGACTTTGCAGAGTTAGTATGGCTGTTAGAAAACATCTTTGAGCTGGGAGGCCTGAAATGCAGAGTGGGAATTTCTGTACGTACATTTAAGTAAGGATACAGAGGCAGTGCGTGACTGGCAAAGCCTGCCAGTATTAAGCTAAAAGTCGGAAGATTAATTTCTTCTGGTACAGACTAATGCTAATGGACTTGTTTTTTCCTTTCACTGCAGGAATTAGATACTCCATTCAGGCTGTATGGACTGACCATGAATCCATTGATCTACAACATAACACGTGTTGTAATACTCTCTGCTGTCTCAGGTGTTATAAGTGATCTTCTAGGATTCAATATCAGAGTAAGTGTCACTCCCATACAAACTAACGGGAAACGTCTTGCAGGGGTCACTTTTGTACCATTGCCAAATTCCTCCCACCCAAGCAGAAAGGTCGTGGGTTTGAATTAGGCTCAGCCCATCTGGGGAGGACAGGGCTGACTTCAGTTTCAGCCCGTTCAGGTCTTCGGTGCCCACTTAAAGCTGTTAGTCAGAATCCTGGCTCTTTCCCTTCAGAATGAAGACACAGTCCTCCCCTGGCTCACATTTTACATCAGAGCTCGCAGAACGGAGCATTCAACACAGGACAGGCAAAGGAGCCTGAGTTTTACCTGTAGATGAAAAGCATTCAGACCTGCGGCGCTCAGACCAATACTCACTCTCTGTATCTCTTTTCAGTTATGGAAAATTAAACCGTGAACTGACCAAACATCAGCACTCGGCCCTCTCCACCAGACAGACAGACCAGAGAAGAGAACCAAGAGCTTGGGCAAAAAGCAGAGGTGCTCTCAAACTACAGAAATCTGTAATTACGATTTTTTAACAGTTCTCCCTCTGCTTTACTGTTCTATAACATACAGAACAAACTGGTCTAATTAGCAAAGTCATCCCATGGCACGGACACGCAGCAAAACAGAATTAATGGGGCTAAGCACTAGTAGCTGGCACCGAAAACAGCAGGAACTGTGGGCAGTGTGGGGCATCAGACACTAAAAGCCACGCGAGGGCTCCCAGTGGAGGGACACGATGATGCTACAGGTGCCTTGTTTCTGTACCGCGTTCTGTGCACGTGACAAGTGGCGTCAGGCCTCCTGTTTCAGGTGGCATCACCCGTTTTCAGAGAGCTCTGCAGCTACACTGAAATTTTTCAGTCTGTGCATCCTTCTTCAGAGCTCTGCTCAGACTGGTAACACGTAGATGCGTTTATCAATCCGCTAAAGAGTATTTCTTTTCTTACAAGCTCAGCGTGCTTGAGGCTCTGCCTCTTCATCCTGAACTACTGCAGGATGCAGTGAAATTTGGTCTGCACAAGATGAATTCTGCCTCCATGTGCAGTATAACAGATTCACGCTGGTTGGCTTATGTTGGGTCTTCTGCAAATAAACAATCCTTTTTTGAAAACGTGAGTTACATGGGAACAGCCTTACACCACCAACACCAAGTAAAGCATTTATCTGCGTATCCTGTGTTCATTCCCTGTAACGCCTCGGTTTGCCTCGCCTGGGCTCTGTCCCGCGGGCAGCCTGGCGCGTCTTGTCCTGACAACCAGCGTCGCTCCGCGGCGGGAGCAGCTGTTGCAGCGCCGCACTGCAGCGGTGCCTTACACCGGAACACCCGAGGGACAGCTCTGTTCTGAGAGTCGGTTCAGTGGGAGAGACGTGGCAAAACTTCCCCACCCAAATGTCCATCAACGTGTAGGAGAGAAACACAATGTTTTAAAGACCTGTTAAGGAAAATGTGAGTTAACTGACTCTACTATCTTCTATTATATTAGTAATGAAAAAAGCAAAAACTGAGGAACTTTTTCATAGCTTCATTCTTTCACATAAGGGGTAAGATGGCGTAAGAATTTTTGGTAGTAAATTGTTTACAGCTACTTTCTGTACAAGGAAAAGTTGTAAGATGTAAAAGGAGATGACAATTTTATATATCAAAATGTACAAATAAACCTACAGTACAAGTATTTCATCATGAACAACTGTTTCTACATGACGTGATGATTTTTATAATACTTTTGTTGAACATTTGTTATTTGACCAGGGAGTCAAGGAAACTTCCGATAATAAATTGCATTTGTTTTCCAGAAGAGTATTATGTTTGTGGGTAAAACCTGGGTCCTAGACTTAGCTGTTCAAAGCGTCACACCTCTGAAAGTCAACAAAGCATCTGTTTCATACAGTGCAGAAACAACAGGCCGTGAACTGGCGTTTCTTTTTAATATCTATATAAAAAATAATGAGCGATTTACAGGTCTCTCTCTAGTTAGAACCTCAGAAGTATGTATAAAGGTGCTGTACAATATATAAACATTTACACCCAGTACATCCATACATTGCTTAGCATTCCAAGGCCACGTTGCTAAGTCATCTGATACAGTAAGTACAGATACAAGTCCTATGGAGGGAGAAATCACACACAGGTAAGACACTAAAATCAGGTCACACCAACATATAGAAAAAATAGAGGGGTCGTCGATGACAGGGAAATAATTTCAGTGGTGCTAATTCATCTTTGTATTAAACGTCGGAATTTGTAACTGTACTCAGTGGTTAGGGCAAGTGCATACAGCTCAACAGAAAACAGAATCTCTTGTTAAGAATACATGGTTAATATCTACATAGGCTACTTCCAAGTATTAAATATTTTCACAGTCATACTCCCCAACACGGAGTATTTGTACGTATTATGCTACACAGCAAATCTCAACGGATCATCCAACGTCAAGCAGCAGAGCACAGTTCAGATGTGCTTTAAAGCCTATTTAATTTTCCAAGTCTTTGTTTAAAAAGCTGTTTGAGTACTCATCTGTACTTCTAAAGAATTCAACTCAGAACTGATTCACTGTGCTTCATTAAGCTTTAAAATCATTAAACGTTTCAAAGCCAAAATGAGATATTCACCCACTCACTTTCAAATGGCAAATCGTATTAGTTTGAATTTTAACACAAGTAAAGCTTGACCTTTTACACTTCTTTCTCCTTCTGCCAACTGGACCGATGGGCAGTCGTTAAAAACCTAACGTCAGAAAATCATCACTAAAACTGTGAATAAAATAAACCCCTTCAATTTATGCAGTCTGCTGTAGGACTGATGTGTCAGTAGATTCTGGTAGTAACAGTCCTCTGTTTAAAATATGTATTATAGCCCAAACAATAGATATTAAGTCTCATGTACCCTGTATATCATCCTATTTAGCACTCTTAGAACAGATCACACATTCAAAGTAACATATGGGAGACTTCTAATATACACAGGCAAGAACTTCATTTAAGAAGCTACTACGGCAGTTGGTTCTGTCCTAAAGGTCAGCTGTTGCCTCCACAGAGGGAAGAAATCCGATTCCTAACTAGCATGAAATAATTAGAGATGGGAGTTCAGTACACAGCACCACAACGAGGCTGAAAATAAATGCACTCATTGCTGATGTTTACGAAGAACGCTAAGGACGACATAGTGCCACAAGTGAAACCAAAGGATTATGTTATTTAACAGAACCCAGAATTTTCTCTTTTCAGACAGATGTTTGCAAGCAGTTGTTATGAGCCAAGAAAATAAAGCAATTTTGCTGTGCTCATAAAAAGCAAAATTACAAAACGTTATGTCAAATATAATTTTTATCTACACAATTTTGTATTAGGTATAAAAATTTAAGAAAAAACATCAATTGAACAGCGTCAGTGGCTCATTTGCTGCCCTAGAATTGATAGAACCAACTCACCCATCTTCTTACTGAACCAGTAAGAACATGTGTATTTCCTTACGTAAACATGCAACATGCTCTTGAGAAAATACTCATTTCAAACAAAACCTTGCCTTTCCTGCGACTGGAATACATACGGGAAGGATTAGATTGACCGGATACAGTAGATAACTTGGCACAAGAACAAGAAGTGAGTCATGATCACATTGGCAATATAGGCATTAAATAATTTTGTTCAGAAACTCACAATACTATCTGAGAAAGCTGTAGCAGTGCAACGTCGAGAGCAGCAGAACACCGCCTTCAAAAGGACAAGGGGACAGCAGCTTATGGAAGAGTTTCATTTAAGCAATCCAAAAGGTCCTTCATGCAGCTTAGATAATTTAAGAACGAATCAAATACTTTCCACCCTCTAACCAGTTTCTGAAAAAAAATGACAACTTCGTGAGAAGAAACAATGCTTTTAAATGACCATTATTAGAAACTTGATTTAAAACATGTTCTAAAAAAAAACCGTCAGTCAAACCCGTTTTTCAGCCACACCTGCTGTTTGGGTGACTTTACACGCGCTTGGTACCCTCCAAGGCCCAGGAGTTATCGGCGTTTTCTTGACTGGAGAACTATTCTCAGATTTGGAAATTCCATCATCTTTGGTTTCATCGGGCAGCTCCATGTGTCTCTCTCTGTGGTGCCTGCTCAGCACAACGGTTTCCTGTGTTTCTAGCCACCTTTGTTTCTCCGTGGAAAGCAGTGGAATATTGGAGAGACTGGAAGTTTTCAATCTGCGGGAACTTGGCTCTCCAGAGTTTGACTTCTTTATTCTTTCATCTTCAGATGTGTTTCTCCTGGAGTCACTGAATGGAAGATTATTCTCATCAAATGCTGCATGTTGTCGCTCTGGAGACCACCCTTCCATCTTTCCAGAAGTCTTCTGCTTCGTGTCTTTCCTGGTTACTCCTGTTTTAACATTTCCACCTTTCAATTGCTCAACAGTCGTCTTATCACCACCAGTTGTTCTATCTTGATATTCCTGTAACCTGCCTACCGTTTCTACGTTTCCTTGCTTACCGAGATGCTTTTGGGGACTGGCAGACCTTCCTTGATTTCCACTGGAATGCTCTCTTTTGTTACTATTGTTCATCCCTATTTCTGTGGGTTTATTCTCACTCGTTCTGGAACGGTCAGATTTATGTGAGAGGTTGCTGTAGGTTTTTTCAGGATCCCCTTTTCTGGGGCTGTGGAATCCTGCGTGAGGGTGTCCCTCAGCAGCCACTGACTTTTCTGGACTTGCAGATCTGTCTCTTCTGGTCCCTAATTCCAAACTACCTTTTGTGATTTCAAGCCCAGGGCTGGAGGGACATTCCCATCTGTTCTTTGTTCTCTGGGGAGAAGACAGAGGCTTCATCTCAAACTGGTTTTCAGTTAAAGTGCTTATCTTTTCAGGCACAGTGTTCTTTGCTTGTTCCAGTTTCTCAGACAGCTGAACTCTCGATAAAGCTTCTCCTGGTACTGGTAAATAACACACTTCAGATGGGGAAGCAGAATGTGAAGATGAAGATAATGGTGACTGTTCTTCATATATTACATTTGACGAAGATGGATTATAACTATCCCAATCACCTGGAAGTGAACAATAAGAGATTTGACTAAATGCTACAAAAAATAATAAAAACACACACTAAGTATTTTAGAAACGTGCATTAATACTGAGGTTTCAGGATGTTATATGAAATCTTCAATTTAAAAAAGATTACGTAGTGGCATACTCTCAAAGTCTTATTTAGTCAGTTTTCTATATTGCATTATTCTACAACCTACAACAACCATAAAGATGAGATTTGGGAAAAAACTTGTGCTTAGAACGCTGGCATGATCTCTGCGGGACTGACATGGTCTTGTATCAGCACAACTTTAGAGCCTACATAGCAAAATTGCAAAACAGAAAGTCCCTGACCTACATTGTTTAATATAAGAAAACCAAATGAACTGAAACTGTTACGCTAAAAGAAAACTGGAAACAGTGAAAAGTTGAGGTTATTCATAGCTTTGCACTTTAATAATAGGAAGAGATGAAACACAAGACATGCAGATTTACCAAGTCTTTAAGGAAAAACCAAGAAAAGCACTGAAAGCCCTTAATGTTGCTCAGGTTTCACGTAGGGACACAGACTGGAAGGAGCCAAACCTGAAGGAGGAAGAGAAAAAGCCCAGAACTACATACCAAAATCACAGAGTACAGCAAGCAAGATTTCAATCAGGAATGTATGATTAACAGCAAGACAAGAGGCAACAAACCCTTCCCTTCTCCACAGTTGCTGATCTAATCTAAGTCTCTTAACCCAGTCTCAGGCCTCACTTTTGACAGAGGGCTGGACCAGATGGTCTCCGGAGGCTCCTTCAGACTTGCCTATGATTCTGCTTCTACCTCAGACTCAGGAGATTTCCGTGAACAAGAGGGCCAGGAGTGATTCCAGATAACTATTGCGCTGCCCTCGTGGTGCAGGATAAACACTGTTTGTCACCGCTGAAATTATACCAAGCTTAAGTAGCTGTTAGTAAGGAGAGAGCTGGAGGTGCCCTCACACTGCCTCTTCTAGCTTGTCAATGCTGATTTTAAAGAGGACCTCAACAGAAGCTCATCAGAGCACAAGGAGGACTATATTTAACTTTCACCCTTAATGAGAAGGTAATTCAGTGAGAGAGACAAACCCAGCCAGCCAGGAATCCAGCAAGATGGCACAGAACAGACCTCGCGGTTCGCACATGGGCTGTTTCCGTGCCATGCGCTAATTCACTGATTTTACTGTGCTGTGCAGGGCGGAACAGTAAGATGTGAAGAGCCATCTTCTAGCTCTCTGGAGGAAAGAAATGGAGAAAGTTCTGAGCAGCTTTTGTCCCTTGAGTGGATGCCAGTTGCTGCCTGTAAGCGACTGAACACAACAAACTATTTGGTAGTTCAAACTGTGCGTTTTAAAATTTTCGAAGGATAAACTCATGGTTGCTAGTATTGAAAAGCTCTTCACCAGAAAAAGTGACCTTACAATTTAAGAAGTTTACCATCAGAATCTTGGTGTCAGCATCAAGGGTTAAAAGATTAAAACGTGCACTTGGAGAGAAAGTGTTCTTTGCTTTAAAATACTGCCACAGCCACAAGTCTTTTTGATTTGTAGTTTTGGAGCATTTCCCAAGTCAGACTCAAAATCAGCTCTGTAGCTGAACTCAGAGCTCCTGCAAGCATTTGGTTTTCTGTCCTTCCTTTTTTTTGCCTAGAAAGTTGTGCTTTCCTGTTGTAGATGCAGAAGTCACAACTTTAAACAAACAGAATCCATTTTGAGAGCAAAGCTGTCTCTCCCCCTGCTTTCTCAAGTTTTGGCTTTGAAAAACAAAGCATTCCATAATTTAGAAGGCTAAAAACAGTGAAGTAAATCTGTACAGAAATAATATTCTTAACAATATAGGCTTTTTGAACTGAGTACTGTATCATAGAGAATTTTAATTTAAATTAAAAGGCAATCAGTGTTAATTATCACATTTGTATAGGAAAACTTGATTAGCTTGGACAGAGCTGAGAAACTTATTACAATTACAAATATGCAATAATTTCACACTGTGTAATATTCCTAGGTACTCGTCATGTGTTAATTTTACCAAAAATATTCCTTATATTTTAAAGCAAATATGAACATCTGCACAGCTGTCAAAAAGGGAACCGCCAACTATTTCAGCGAACAAGCACCAAGGTCTCCCTGCCAGGCTGTACTCCATTGCCTCGGACCCTCAAACCGAAACAGCGCTTGAGATGACATACTGTGATCTGGTATCAAGCCAGTCCCTGGTCTCAGCAGCAGCAAAACTTTATGCCCTCCAGCCTGAATCAGCTCGATGGCTCGTGTGTGAGTGATTCCTTGGGTGGGTTCTCCATTAATTTCAACAATTTGATCACCAACCTGACGAGAAAATAGCAACCAGGTTAGTCTTTACGAATCTCTGACGCCGTAAACTAATTTTTAATTTAGAAAGAAAAAACCAGATGCTTCTATTTTTCCTCTCATGCTAAAATCCACTCAGCAATAGCAACACCATTCCACGGCTGCTGATTAACACGACGCAACGCAACGCTCTGGCGGGTCAGAGCTCTTCATGCAGGCCTTCTGCACAATAAAAGATCCCAGGTTCCTTAAACACATCTTCCATTTATTTACAAGCGATGAGACAGATACAGCCATGTGCTTTAATGTATTTTCATTCTGGATCATCATATGGAGGGAGCTTATGGATGAACCACGTCAAACCTGGCACCGTGCGCCTGTTCAAAGTCGCACTAACCAGGAAAGTAACACAGCAACTTCTCTACACTTGATGCAGGGCTGAATGCTATCCCGGCAGGACAGGTTCTACGCATGGAAAGGAGTCTGTATTCCAGGTAGGAGAGGTCACCACTACGCAGTTATCAGTACTAAGGTCTCTGAGGCCAATTAGCGACTGACAGAGGTCTTGGGCAGGTAATTACAGTTCAGGCTAACTTTGCGGGCTGCTGGAAAGGGGCTGGAATAGCACCCCCCCAGAGAGAGCCATGAAACCTATTTCGCAATACATGGATCAGCCAATGGATGTCACTAGTACATAAAACTGGCAGTTTAAAGAGGCTGTCTGGGCTTTGTTAAACAAACTGTCTCTGCCAAAGGAGGTCACTGGCTGGTTACTCATCGGACAGGACAGGACGGTCCACACCGCACGACGTGTCTCCTGTCATGCTCAGTTGCCGTTAACTGGGTGAGAAATTCCTCTTCACTGTTTTAAAGTACAGCCAGAAAATGACACCATTTTCCAGCTGAGGAGGGAGAAACCGAATGACGTGAAAATTGTGAACTATCTCGCGCTGGGTGAGCGCAGCCTGTCTGTGCTCCGAGCTGCTGGGGCCGCACGGCACAGGGCTCGTGGCCCTGCTCCCCCACAGCCACCAGCACCAGCCACGGGCTGCGGAGGGCTCGCGTTCCCCACGGGGCGCGACTGCACCCGCCGTCACAGCGAGCGCATCCCTGCACACGCAGCCCCTGCGCGGTGCCACGTGGTGGGAGGGGGATTTACGCAAGGCTGCTGAGGACCCACGGTCCAGCGTGGAAGTCGCCACGTGGGAGCTGGAGCACTTTCAGCAGTATCTCGCTATCACGGTCCCCCACCAACCCTTTGGCACAGGTCGTCTACGCGAAGCAGAGGGCGGTCGGTTGGGAACCTTTTGGTTGCTCTTGCCTGGAAAGCAAAGCCCTGAGCTTAGTGTAACACCGCTTGAGGGAGCAATACAGAGAAAATATTAGTACTGAATACTACACTCATGTAGTCTCTCAAGCATGACAGAAAAAAGTTAATTACTGTAAAGAATTAGGATAATAGAAGTTAACAATATTTAGCATTTCACATCCAGTTAAGCCTCACAGTAGGCCCAGCAAGTATCTGTGTCAGCCCTATTCTGCAAACCACAGTACCAACGGAGGCAGAGCCTTGTGCCAGCGGCCATACGTGCAGTGAAGCGCCAGGGCTGCTCGTGGGACGGATCTCACGGGCACCTGGCTCAGCTTCAGGCTCCAGCCTCTGAAAATTCAGCTCTGGGCAGTAGTCACAGATTCTCACGTACCATCGCTCTTTGCTATTGTACCCATATATTTTGCTTTTACTACAGTATCTGAAAGTGAATTCCTTACACAAACAGAAGAATTAATAATATTTGAAAAAATGTTAGGCTTATATCTTCAATCATGGCCCAGAACAGCAATAGCACAATGTACACACAAACATTCCGTACAAATTCACTGACTTGGACAGTGATTCCCCTTTCAGCTTTCTGCTCCACTGTGCAGTTTCTTGTCTGCGCTCCTAAAGTAACCCGAGTAGCTGCTGCTCACACCCCGGGACATGTACGTTATTGTAACTCAAGCATGCACGGATAGTTAATTTTGGATGGCCAGCACTGTACATATATTTCTCCTTTAAAAGCCTACGCCACAGCACTTGCTGTCGCTGCACAGCAACAGCTGGAAGAAGAGCAGCTGCCCAGGTGCTGTTCTGCCTGCTGGGACCCTGCACTCATGAAAAAACAAAGTTTGTGCTATGATGGGTAACGTGTCAAAAGGCGACTTGATCAACAAATGGATTAGAGAAGACAAACTCACATGTACTCTCCCATCTTTGACAGCTGGCCCATCTTCAGCAAGTCGAAGGATGAATAAGCCCATGTTGTATTCCTTTCCTCCTCGAAGGCTGAATCCGAACCCTCGAGGGCCCCTTTCCAACTCCACTGGGAAACAGCCAGGATTCTGTGTGGGAAGTCAGAGGAAAAAAAAAGATGAGGACCTGTAGGCAGATTTAAACATTTGTTTTTCTGGAAAAATGCTTCACACATTTCTGTATTTTGAGAAACATGCAATCCACGATCTAAACTGCATTCATCACCACTCACGTATGACTACGTGTAATGGTTTCATTCTAAGTCTGAACATACAGAACATTTTTCCTTCTAAGTTTTAGATATGCATGAAATTTCTTTAAGAAACTTTGCCAAAGGATCCGTAGTAGCCCTGTTGCAAGCATTTTCTGTTTCTTTTATAACTATAATGAGTATTCAACTATACTAAGGAGATAATCACATTTAAAACATTAGCAATAACATTCTGTGAAACACTTCAGTGCATTTTTATACACAACTTTTCTACCCATGTCTGACAGGGAAACGTTTCACTGTTCTGCTTTTGAATACTCTGTGGCAATGCCACTGTGGTGTCTTGATGGACAAGCATTTTGCCTGTCTCCGCACCCTCTGGATACTTACCTGTACCTGGGAATGACGGCCACCAATAACTGAAGCAACGCCAACGTCGGATTGTGTCAAGTGCTTATGCTCGGGCCAGGAAAGCCTGTAACTATTTGAAACTTCTTTTCCAGCTTCACCTTCTGTAGCTTCCCCTGCACAGGGGTTAAAGGACGCGGGTGTTACCTTTGCATTAACCAATCCCTCTGGTCAAGCTTTTCTAGCCGGTTCCCAGTCCCTTTTGCCAGAAGCAAAAGCTCTGTACCTGTCGGCGCTGGAAGGGTGATCTGTGCTGATCCCAGCGGCCGGTGCTGCAGAGCTGGGACTCTTGCCTGGCAGAGTTTTGTTCCTGGAACGGAGGACCACGGTGTTCTAACAAATTCAGACAAAACCGACAGTTAGAGAGCACTTCCCAAGCATAAAGCTCTGCACGCTCATCAACCGGACCACCAGCGACCAGCAGCGCTGTGTCTGCTGTTCCTAAGGATGCTACTGCCACAGCACCTCGGGTTGGGCCGAGCTCACCGCGGTCACAAAACGAAGAGGATTTTCCAAGGTCTAATGCCATAAGCCAGGAACCCAAGTGCAGTTCATTGGTTCCATGGAATAAATTCCTAGGAATTTTATTCTTACCTACACTGCTTTTCCTCAGAAAAACAACACAATTTTAACCAAACCAGACAGGAACAGAAGGGGTTTAGACTGTCTGCAAGTTGATAAAGACCAGAAGGGATTAGGACTAGTCAGATCTATGAAGTTGGTTTGGATATCCAATATAATAACATTTTGTAAGAGATGAAGAATAAAGTCCATTTGAGAACATATCCCTTTTTAAAGGTAAGAGGAGAATGAGGATCTGCAGGGGCAATGAGGATTCACAGGTGAAGACCCTAACGATGGAGGGAAACTGTCAACTCATTTACGGCACAACGGAGGGTTTGCTACGGGACAGCTATAGGAGAGGTTACGAACTGGTCCCACCACCACATGGGAGGCACTAGTTCACTGACAGGTTATCAACGAGAATTTTAAAGTGTTTCGCCTTCTCCCAAAGGCTAAGTAAAAATTAAAGTATAATGATATTTTAATAAAATATTTTAAAATAGCTTAAGATTATTTTCCCTTCCACACAAAACACTGTGATTGTGCACTTTACAATAAATCCAGTGCACTTATGAAAAAAAACATGTTTCAGGATACAAAATGTCTCTGTCACTTAAGAGTAGTGAGCCATAGTCTCTGCAAAAAGCTGCCTCTTAGCTAGAACCTGAAATGGCAAGCAGTGGCCCAGGATGAACCTATGTGCTGAATTATAAACTATAAACTCATTTTCCTTATAAGGGTTAAAAAAAAAAAAATCCCAAGCACCCAAACTAGAGATGTTCCAAGTCCTCATGCTAGGTGCATCACGATTACGCATTTCTCAGTTAGAACAAACCCACCCCCGTAAAATATACAAAGTGCTCAGCGTCTGAAGGGAAGGAAAACATAATGCCTAGTATTACTAGAATTTCTCAGGTACGCAAGACCTTCCCAAGTCCTCACAGGACTGCTTGGTGCTATTACTGCGACATGCCTTAAGAGAGTTTTTCTCCTAGAGACAAAATGTCAACTTTACTCCTGGTTTATACTCAGGAGTTTTATTTAAAAGCACAGGCAAGAAAACGCCATCTGTTGTACAAATTCTCCAGTCCTCGTTTTCAGCCTGCTCTCTTGTGTTTCCAGCTAATACATGACAAAAGCTGACAGGCTCCTGCTCTTGTGAAAAATGTTAAAGAATGTCTTCTGGCGCATGAAGTGGAATTCGTTTATTCATACGAAAAGCAAAGATCACACATCTGTGAAAGCGAGGAGGGAGAGGAAGGGGTACAAGGCAGTGTTTTCGGTGCCAGTCTCAGAGGACAGCACTGAAGATGATGCACTGGTGGAGCGCAAACTCTGTTAGGGTTTACGCTTTGTGACGCTGAACGCTTCTGGCAAAATGGGCAGTTTTCCCCTTTGGAGCTGCGTCCTGCACCTTCCTCAGTGTTAACCGCTGTCTTGTGAACCCACCTCTGTGAAGTTCAGCTCCCTCCCTGCAACCCAGCGGGGAAAACGCCCCGAATCATTCACATCCACTCTGGCTTCCTACGGGAGTCCGCTGCACGGAGGTTATGCTGTGAGCTGAACTGGGTGTCTCCAGCTACATCAAGGAGAATTTTAAGCGGTGATAAACTCCCACTTCTGTGGAACAGGTTCTGCTTCTCCTCTCCTTCATGTCACAAAATTCTTTACATCTGGAACCACAGCACTCCATCTCCTCTAAGCCACACGTTTTTGCTGACTGGTCTCTTCAGTCTAGTTTCATCACCCACTACTGACTTTTTTTTTTCCCCTCTCTTTATCGATTCTCCTCAGGTCTTGTTTTATCTCTACATTTTGCTCCAAATCCGTAATTGAGGAAGTGGGAAAAGCTAAGTTCTTACACAGAGTCCAGGTAAGGTCATGCATAAATAAGGGACGATAATGTTATATTCAGAATGCTTATTTTGAAAACAAAGCTGATTAAGAGCCCTGGAGAAACAGATATAATGCAACCTACTCAGACTTCAGTTTGCATTATAATCATTGCCCTGGGCAACTGCTTTGAGGTGTGTCCCTTCAAACTGGAATGAATTAGATTTGATAAAAATGAAAATCTTAATAGAAAAGTAACAATTTACAGAAGTCTCTCTGCTTCAAGCATTAACAAAAAGGAAAATTAAGTCTTTGAAATTCTGTATTACAGGTTGAGATAGCATGTTAAGTATTTGCAATGAATGTGAAATTAGAGAATCATCTGTTAGCTTTATTCACATTCTGGCTTTAGGTATTTATTATTTAGAAGGTGAAGAAAGCCAACTTTCTGGCAAAATAATGATAGTGAGTTTAACTAAACCCACAAGCAGCAATCCAGAAAAATGCAGTGGTAAGCAGGGTTGGAAAACAGCTCTTCTCTTCAAATGATTGGGTTTTACATATTTATAGTGAACTGTTTGTGTAGGAACAATATCATACTGAACGCAGTGTTGCATGAGAGCTTTCATTAAAAATACGGTCTCTGAAGATGGGACTTGCACTCACAAATACTCACTTTGCTGCTTAGATGACACGGCAGTGCGCGTGAAGAATTACTAGCAGCCTGGGAGGCTCTGCAGGAAAATCCCGAGTAAGGTTGTCATGGTGGGATACGCCATTTTTTGAAAGCGCAGCTTTGGCAGACAGAAAAAATACAGGATGTTTCTGATACCCCACTTGAAGTGAATTAACTTCAGAAGTTACAAAACATCGGACTCTGGCAGTGTGGTAGGACCCATCCGCCAGCTGGGGCCACGCTCCCTCCTTACCTTCTCAGCCACGACAGTCAGAGTCACCATGTTGCCCGCGTCCTTGATCAGCTGTACTATGCTGTCATGCGAGAGCTCAACGATGGATTGACCGTTCACGGCCGAGATGCGGGCTCTCCCACTTTCAGCTTCCCGCACTGGTCAGCGGGGCTCCCGCTATACTCGCCGATCTTGTGAGGAATCACTAGGAAATCAAGAACAGCACAGCAACATGATTAATATTCACGTCACGTAAGCATCACACAGACCAGAATTGCCACAGTCACCCCAGAGACCACTCCTGCTCTAAAGGGCGGCACTGCTAGCACAAGAAAAGGCTGCAAATAATGAAGAAAGCTTCACTCAAGTAGAGTGAATGGAAACACCAACCCCTGACAGCACAGCCTTGTCACATACAAGGTGTTGTGCCTAAAGGAAAACACGGGAAGGAAATGGGTCACATCTGCAAAGGGATGAGTAAGACCGTGTGTCCCAGGAGCGCTCTGAAGCAGTTTGTTTTGCTGCTCATGATGTATTGTTTCCCGTTTCACACACAGACCCTGGAGCACTGCGTGGATGTGGAGACAGATATGGACATTCAGTTTAACACAGGCATTAAAAATCTGGATACATGGGTTAACTCTTCCTCCTTGCAACCAAAAATTAAGCCTTAAATACACTTCAAAAGGAAATCAAACTTCTCCTGCCAGAGACTAACTTGGTAACCTGGTAAGCACCCCAGCAGCGACCCTCAGCGCACCCAGGCAGCACAGCAAGGTGTGCTAGATCAGCTCTGTACAGACCCGTTCCCTATTCCTGCTCTCCGACATGAACTTGCACCTGTAATAGTTGGCTTGAATTTTAGCTAGCTCTCATCCCACAGAGACGCTTTGCTCTGTATACAGACTCCTCTAGAGGCCAAAGCAATGGGGCCAGAAAAGACAGGACAGGGAAAAGAGGGAATTTTACGAGAAGTAGTAAGACAAAAGACTGCTTTTAGTTACTTTCCCAGAGGTGAACACAGATGCAGGAACGAGCAGAACCAAAAGGGCAGGAGGAGGGAGGGATGCTCCCCTCCAGCACGGCGCTTCCCCCACGGAGAGCACCGCCACGGCCCGGCAGCTCCCGCCCTCACCCCACCAAGAGCCGCGCCGGTGCTCGGGGAGAGATCTTGTTTTACGGTTTGCTGACCCGAACATCAGCACTGCAGATGGCACTCGGCAGCCAGCGAGATGCCATTGTGATGGGAGGAGCCTACCAAAACCCGGGGCAAAAGAGCGGCTCGCTGAGCTGCCTGCGTGCTGACGTGGTCCCGACAGAGCAGATTCGCATTACATCAAAGCACATCAGTCAGCATGCTTTCCCACGCGTCTGCAACAGCCTTTCATTCATCTGGATGCCTGAAAGCACAGCAAGATTGGCTCCTGTCCTTCCCAAATCTCATCAGGGCTCTTCTGCGCAGGAACCGCTGCACAGCTCCTTTGTAACCCATTTCCAAACACCTCTCCAGACTGACCTCCACACACTTCATAAATGCTCTTCCCGGTACTTCATGTAAAAGCCTGTTTGTGTCTCCAAAGCTCAAGTGAGTTTGATGGATACCTGTTTTCTGTGGTTGCTGCTCTCCCAAACATGCTTTTCTCTGAGGGATCGGAGAGGTGAGGAACATTATGTGCCTGTCAGGATTATCAGCTGGCTTTTCGAAACCATGACAGCAAATCTGAAACACTTCCACAGCGTCATCAGCCGCCCAAGATTAAAAAGCCATCAAGGATTGTTTTAATGAGCTAGCACACACAGAAGTTACTGCGAAGGAACAGACATTGATGCCTTCTAGCATTTACATGAGTTTAAATTTTAATTACACTTCCCCTTAACAGACTGTTTTTTTAAAGTATTATATAAACCTAAGAGCCAACTGTGAAGAGTAAAGCACTGCAGGGTTGCAGACTCAATTGATGATTACTTGTTTTAAAATACCCTGACTTTAGAAGAACACAGTAGCTTCTCATGACAAACCGTGGCACAGAAAAGTTCTGCACAGCACAGCCTGTGGATGCACCAGCATCTCTTTTTTCTTGTGTATTAGAAACAGCCCAGACCACAGGGCTTACGTGTTCAGCACCAGAATTGGTTTCAGTTGTCTTCTACTTCCAGTTGTAGTATCAAATCTACAGGGATTTGCAGCAGATTGTCAGACAAAAATGTTGTCTGTAGTACAGTGACATTTTAACAGAATACCAATATACTATAGAATAATTCTGTTTATCATTATTTTTTCTTAATATCCAACTGACCAGACAACACGCTGTCCACCCACAGCCACGGGAGGGTGACAGCTCGCCCTGCCATTGCCATGGGAGCCCGAGAGCAGCTCCGCGCGTGGACCACCGCCGCTGTGCCGTCCCACCGCGCCAGGCGCTGCCAGAGCAGCCGGCTCTAACATTCTTGAAAGGTATCGTCTGAGCCAAGACTGCATCACGCTCTAAATATATATCATATGAATTCAGCACAATGTTATTTAGAAACAGTTTTTTCTGTGCTCCTGCTGTTTTTTTATTGTGCAGTAAAATGAAGTGGAAAAACAGAAGAAAGCGTCTGAGGCTCAATAAAAGAGAGAGACACTTTCAAGCCATCATTATGTCTGTCTGGAACCAGCTGAGGAAGTTTCAGACGGGTGATTTACACTAAGGAACTACAGGAATTGAGTAAGGATTTCGGGAGTTATCTGTACCTTAATGTCAGTGAATGGAAGTTGTGGGTGAACACACTTGTATTTCAAGGCTGACACAGATAACCCAAGCCTGATGGCCAAAGGGAATGAATCTCAGAGAAAGATGTTCCTACGCACCACCTCATGCAAAAACATTCAATAGCCTCTACCTGGCACTGCTAGGCAAGTAGCAGCCATCAGCACGAGGAATACAAAGGCCCTTGACTACACCGAGGAGACCTGGTCCTGTGCAGGGCGTCACGGATCTTTCCATTAATTGAGTTCGACACCAGGGCTTCCTGCAAGCGGCTTCTCTCATTCACTTCTGCTCACAGTATTTCTTTTTATTTTTGCTTTTAACCTTGGTTATTTTGCTGTTTCTCTTTACAACTATGCCTGAAGACACGTCCATATATCAGAACGGTAATACCAGAGCATGCTACTTTTTCATTCTGATGATCTTTCTACACAAACACCCTCTCTGTCTGACTAACAACTTCATTGCTTTCTTCCACGTGCTGTAGTCTCTACCTTCTCAGATCCCCAAAATAAGAAATTCTACCTGATTAGGTAATACAAAGTCAAAGTTGAAACTATACTTACGTTAAAATGCCTACGAGTTAATGCAATGTGAGAATCTACATCGCCACCACAGCCTGACAGCTATCCATGTCCGGGCTGGTTGCGTGTGATACCTTCCCCCTGCTCCCCACTTACGTCACAGTTGGGTGAAAAAGAGCATAAATGTGAAGCAAGACAGACCAAGCCTCAGCTGGCTGGGCTGTGAAATAGTGTGAGTGGAAGACGACTGTATCTACGCAGAGTGCTGTGTAGGTAACACCGGCACATCAAAGAAAGAGAAATCCCTGAAGAAGCCGTAGCCCTGCTCACGCCTGCCAACGCCAGCAGCAGCTTCAGTACACGCACCACGCAGCGAGGCCAGGCAGTGACCACGCCGCCAGAACCGGGCACTTACCACCAGGAGGAGGTTTGTTCTTTGAGGTGAGGATGACGAAGCCAAATCCTTCATTCTCCTTCCGCTGCAGACGGACATCATAGACCTCTGGGGACTGCTGGTTTGCAAACTCTACCCGATTCAGTCGGGGAGAGCCGTTTTGCGTCAAGACAGGCTGCGACTCCTCCTCCTCCAGTTGCTTTTCCCCTTGCAGGTAACAGACAAACAATAAATAAGGAAAAAACAATACTGCTGTTTCACCAAGCAACTACAGCAAAACTGTACACCTCAGTATCAGTGCCAGCAAGAGGAAACACTGTCTGCCTGGGAAAGTAAGGGGCAAGGTTATTAACAATACAATTTGGATCAAACAGAAATCAGATGCAGGATAAAGCATTCAAAGGCCCACAGCCCTACACAGGTGTGCACAGGAAAGCCTGCTGCACACTGGTTGCACACAGCAGAACGGACTTGGCAGCGTGTACAGAGACTTTGTCAGAGTGATCTGATGCCTTTTTATAGTAAAAAAACCCATTGTGGCTTTTCTGCATGCTACAAGATCTATGGCAGAGATCCAGCTACAAACTACAACTATTGCTATCTTAAGTGAGGAACAATTGTTTACTTGGAACAATGGAAATGTTTTTTAAAAGGCAGTTTGAAGACTGAAGCCAGGCTTTCTTTTAGGAAAGCTACAAGATTTTGGTCCTGAAGTAGCCTATCTATCAGACAGCATATCAAAGAAATTGAGAATTGATCTTAAAATACTTTTTCCTTTTACTTGTGTATACTCAGAATTAATGGTTGAATAATGCAATGGAAAAGCAATACTGGTTGCTAATCGGACCAGGGGACTGTTATCAGTTCTCCTGAACCCATCCCAGCTCTGTCATTCACATGATGAGCATCATCAAGTCAAGGACAATAATCTTCTGTACGCTGCCGATCTGGACACCGATCTAAAGCTGCAGAATCACAAGATGCTGCCCTGAATCATCTCTGGTTTGAATGCAGTTATTCTTGCTAGACATAGATGCCAAAAGACTTGAGAATACAGCATGTTGTACAGAAAAGAAACTGTGTTCGTACTCAATTTGCATAGCATTAGTGGCTGTTCTAACCAATATCTGCAAAAAGATTTGAAGAAAACATCACTGCCATCGTAATTTTCAGAGCCTTACCTGTGCAAGTAGTGCAAACTAGCAAGCACCAAAGCATCAGCTTACTAAATTCTGCTTTTTAATGCAGGTTCTGCCACTTACTCAGAATTATAGCTGACCCTCCTGAATCTCAGGCTGCTCAGCTCTAGTGCAATAACTGATAAGTTTCAGAGCAGCTTTAGTTGATTTTATTACAAAAACCTAAGTGTTCCTTTAGCCAGATCTGTGTCCTGCAGCACCCTCTCCGGACAGACAGACACATACCACCGAAGAAGATCTTCCTCCGGACGGTGAGCAGCACCTGACCATTCCGTGCAGCACTGGTCATTAAGTCCAAAACTTGTTTGTGCGACTTCCCTTTAACAGAGACTCCATCAATACACATCAGCTCATCCGCAGCTCGAAGCCTGCCGTCTTTTTCTGCTGCTCCCAACGGGATTATGGCTCCAATATAAATCTGTCAGCAGAGCAGAGTCAGGGGGTTTGAATGGCAGAACGTGAACTCATCAGAACACGTAACGGTTGGAATCCAGGTGAATCCCGACAGATGAGGGGTTTTGGGAAGATATTTTTAAAGACTGTCCAGTTCTAGCATAAACATAGCCAGCGAGTGTACTTTGCACAAGATGACTCAGTGGATACAATTTCGGGGCTCAAAGCATCCAGTATATGCTTAAAATTTTGAAGGATTTTTAATCCTTATTTCCATGAATTCTGGAAGTATCACTGTCTCTTGAGCGTATTTGTCAGTTTGTTAAAAAGCCCAACTTTTGACATAAGCATACACTGTGAACATATTACGTGTATATGATTTCCCAGACAGTACTGAAACGAAAGCCTCTGTCATGCATTCTACCTTTTTTTTTTACCACGGCTAGGCCAGAGTGATTGGGGAAGAAGGAAAAGCTTTCGAAAGAACTCAATTTTACTTCTGAAGAGCTGCTCAGACAGTTCCATGCTTGAAGTTTTTTCAGTGCACAGCTTTTGGTGATTAGATAATGAATTCAAACAGCTGCACTCCGCTTACCAATTTTGTCTACCCCCACACCTCATAAAGTGCTACTAAATATAACACAGATAAGAACACCACACACTATTTCGTATGCTAGAATCACATCCAGGTTAAATGAAAGATTAAGGATAATTATGGCCAGTACTTGTTGGAGGTTAAGCAATGGGGGGCAGATCATCTGCACACAGCATTCACGACATTAGCTTGACACTTCCCAACAGCTATGGCTGCTATGGAAACAAAGCACCACAAACGCTATAAAGTGCAACAGAAGTAAAATTCTTTGGTTTTGCTCTTCCTTTTCTTTATATGCATGTTAGGGGGGGAAAAAAAAAAAAAAAGGCTAGCACTGGATCACAGCTGTGAATGGAAAAAAACCATATTCCTTAACTGTAATCAGAAAACAATCTGTGAGTATCTATTCCAAAAACTTTTTCTCTTAACTTGACCGCTGAAGGAATGGCCCCTGGCATACGGTACAATTCCTAGCACTTCTTCCCAGAAAAAAATTTTTGCCTTTTTGGAAATTGAGGGGAGTCTCCTAAAGCCTGCGGTCAGGAACAGACCACCCAGGGGTTTCTGCGCTGGCATTTGCCCATCTGCCTCCAACTCCGCCACTCCTTGGCAATCACCTCTCAAGCAGAGAGTCATCCAAGCCCAACTGCAAAAGCTCTGCGTGCTGAGGCCAGGAAACGCGACTACATTGACCACTTAAAATCATAACTGAGCTCTAGTCACTGACCAGGTTAAAGCAAACCAGGCTCTAACCGGCATCCTTCCTCCTGTGCAAACATCAGAGCTACATTTTGATGCCAGTTACAATGCAAAACACCACCAACATCCATTTGCAGAAGGAAGCCAGCCTTAATCGGTTCTGCTTCAACGCTTTCACGAAAATCCTTAAGTACCACATTTTGTATTTTCTGAGATGAGAGGGAAAAACACAAAGCAAATAAAAGCCTGAAAGAGTGCACTGGAAAGGCTGTGCTTGTCTCCACAACAGAACAAAATGCATTTTTGCAAATTTGGCGGGACAGGTGGGGGAAGAGGGGTGCGACACAATCCCAAATCTTGCCTCGTTTCACTGGGCTGAATTCAAAAGAATGGCCTGATGGAGTTTTTGCAGGGTGAGCAGCAACTTCCTTCCACTCGTCTGCTCCCCGGGATGCGCCAACGTGCACGGAGCACTGAGCATTACCAGGGCACGTTTTGTGCCAAGACCATCGGGATCACGTGGAAATGCACCAGCACTGCCCTTTCGAGTGCTCCCGAGACACAGCAACAACTACAGAAACACCATCAGTATCATCAGCCTGACAGAGGAAACTGCTGCCAAAGACAGGCTCTAGACAGAGGAAAGGGCACGGGAGCCTTGCAGATTAAAGTCGGCCACAAAGAGGGAAAAAAAAAAAGAAAGGCAATCTGAATCATTTCTTGATTTTTAAAAGGCAGTTACTGAATTGATCAATTTTGTCATCACTGAACTGTTTAGAATGACAGGGAAACGAGATGACAGAGTAGGAGTCATTCTAACAGTAATACTGTCAGATAACATGTAGGCAACCGTAAACGGTTTCACTTACGGGCTGATCCGGTCCATCCCCTCCAAGCACCCGGAAACCAAAGCCTGACTCTTGTTTTCGCAGGAAAACATCCAAATCTCTTGTGTTTGGAGCTAAGACAAAGCAACATTTGAAAACGTGTGAGGAGCTATCTTTGATTACTGAAAGATTAAGCTTTGGTGGCGTATTCTGACTCTTCTTACTGACAGAACACAGTAACCAGAAATACAGTAAATAATGTGAACAGTCAAATCTTCAGTGACGTTCTCTTTCCAAAATGGAAAAATAAATTTTCAAGAAAAGGCTGAAAAAGGAAAGGATAGATTGACAAATGCCAAAGGAGAAATCACAGCTGCATTCGTATGGTGGGCCAGGATAAAATTCGGTCTGTAATACAACTCACAGCTACCTTCTACAAACACTGGAATGGTCATGTCTACTTCAGTTCACTTCAGAACTACATCATCCTTGAGACCATTTCTATGATCAACTGTTTTATTGTAAATATGGTTGAAACACGCTGTATCTTCTTTTTAAAAAGAGGTTCCACAGTTTTCTAATTTCTGTATGAATTATGCCTTTCTTGAAAAGTTTTACCTACAGGAGGTTAACAAACTCAATACGAAAGTCACAGTAGTTTTATCGCAGATATGACAAAGAAAAATTCCTTCATAATTGAATATGTCGAAGTTGAAGTTGATATACTCACGTTTGTCCTCATATATAGTCTTAGACTTCAGGTAGACTTCTGAAGGGTCCAGTTTAGGAGAGCCTGGTCGTACAGCAGTGGGTGGAAACGGCATCGGCTGTGGGATGAGATCACCGACAGCTTCCAAACTCCCTGAGCTGTCCTGCTTGTCCTTCTGAAACAGACCCCACCCCACAAAATCCATATTAAATCAAAAGCATCACTGAACTTGTGTATTTCTGTGCGCAAAGATGATAAAACATCAAGCAGAAGTGAAATGCAGGGCAAAACACGGGAATAGGGGAATAATACTATAACTCAACGTAGCTCCAAGATGTACGTGTCTGATCAGACTACTGAAGTCTTCCTGATCAGGTTGCAGATTTCTACTGAAGACTGGGCTTAGAAAGGGGGTTTGAAGTGACTGATGCTCAGAGATGAGCAAAGCTAGCCAGCTCCTGGTTAGCCAGACACCCGGGATGAAGCAGGGCGTACAGGACCGGCCACGTTCGGAGAGGAGGCCGCTTCCCCAGCGGGCGCTGGCCGGGCTCCGTACCGCGGTCCACCGCTGCGGGCACTGCCTCCTGCCCACCACCAAACCACGTCCAAACGAGCACGTGAGCTGTGCCCAACGTCAGGTGGTTTGCTGCAGGTATCCCAACGGCATTGGAAATACTGAACAGGAGGAGTACACTTGGGTGGTGTGAGGCATTAGGAATTCAGTATTCACATTTTTCTTTTATGATCTGATAGCTGCAACGCTCCTAATAGTACTTCATGAAGAACGGACACCAAGCATCCTTGTGGTCTCCCACCCCAATTTCCAATCGATTTTGCACTAAAGTAACTCTATAAATACTTATTCTGGGCTGAAACCCAACCTGGAAAACTGGAACATGGTAGCGTGCATGTGTCTGTGCATGTTAAAACAAAAGCACAAGCAGAATAGACTTAGAGATGCCCTTTTACAAAGAGTGGAAGAAACCCCCCCCAAGCGATTTAGCTGTTTGACACTTCTTGTATGTTTATAACACAAGAACTCGCCCTTTTTAACTGAATTATTTTGCCACGCTGCTTAATGCCACTGAACATCGAGCGCTCCATGGGAAGTTGCGACTGCCCATGTGCTAGAACGCCAGTCCCCAAGTCCGAAGTATTTTTAGCACGCCTGCACAGAGCGCGCTGACACGGGAGCCGCACTGACAAGGCTCGCATCCTCAAACTGCTGAGATTTATGCACTGATTTGTTTAGTGCAGGCAGCTGTCCGCTTGTAAGGAACAGAAGCTGCAAATCTTACCGAGTGCAGTCTGTTTCAAGCACACTGAAATTGCGTGCTCACATTATCCCACTGCTGGGATACGACTTCAATACTCAAACAGCAGGACAACTGATCGAACTTCCAAGAATAATGAGTATCAATCTAGAAATGTGCCACTACATAGAGACTTCCTGAAAATATGGATTCAAAGATAAGCAAGCATTTTAAGAAGGGAGTACTAACCAGTCCATTAATTCTATGTGAGGATTGAGAAATATCGAAGTATCATAAACTTCCTTTAGAAATCCCATTTCACTTTAATACAGGTAATTAGCAAAAAAAAAAAACCCATGGCGTATTTTGTTTCCCTTTTAATGGGTATTCTGACAGCAGTTACTTAAGACAATGAATTGGTGCCAGCTAAGTAGACGTGGTTTTGCTAAATCATCTTGCAGATTACCACAGGGACTAAAACCCAGAGGAGATGAGATTACAAAAGCAGGTCAAAGTGTGCACACAGAGAGCAGTTTCAAGCATAGTGCAAACAAAGGAAATAATGATAGAACTTAAGTGGCAATGTTGTATTTAAAATCATGACAGATCAACAATACTACACTATCGTCACACAAGATCTTTGCTGCACTCTTCAGCAGTAAGAAGAGAGATATCCATCACCTCTATTAAACAACTCAAAGTCAAAGGAATCTTTTGTGTTAAGCAGACCATATTTGAGAGTCTGTTTTGCAACCAAAAAGCCCTGAATATTCTCCATCAGAATCGAAATTAAATTCATCACTAATACTCACCCCTTTGGCAGTTTTAGTAGGTGAGGGTGGACCTGAAGAAAATACAATGCAGAAAGCAATTTCAATACTAGGTCACCAAAAGTTTAAACAGCATTAAGGCAATATAATCAGCTCCTCCTGGGTTCAAAATAATAACTGCTTATTCACTCTTCTTTTAAATGGCAAAGTGAATGTTCAGTTGGCCAAAAACATCACTTCAGAGAGGTCTCAAATTAGAATTCCTAGCTATACAACAATGAAAAGTATCTATTTCTCTTTTTGCTGGACACTGGTCAACCAAATCACACATGAGTTCATTGGATACAGAGACTTCGTGAATTTGTCTAGAGGAATTTCACTTGCTACCAAAGAAATCTAATTATTTCCTTAGCTGATTAAGGAACAGTAGCATTTATACAGAAAAAGACCTGGAGGTTTTTGCAAATGTCGATAACTGCTTGAAGTAACACTCTCGGGGCTACGATAAAGGCTTAAAGGGAGGCTAAGCAGCCTCGTGTTGCTTCATAATTCATTCAGATTCTTCCTGTGAACACACACTATCTACTAGTCATCTTTTGGGGAGAAGACGCATTCTGGTCTGTGACTGACAGTCAATGAGGAGGCATAAACATGCAAATGCAAAAATGAGAATTTTTCTGGTACTTCCAGTGATCAGCTCCACCTCACTGCTGATGCTTCTTCCTGTCTCCTGTGATCACCTGTCCATTATAGCTACAGTTACTGGAATACATTTTGGAGAGAAAACTCTGTACATCATACACTTTGTACTATGCTAGAGACCACATTTTTGCTTTAGCACTCCCCAGACACCTGGAAGAGACAGTGCATAAACATATCATAATAAAATTTTTGAAAAAAACCCTAGCAACATGCTCTCACCCCAAATACTCAGGGGTATAAATTAAACCTAGGACATAACAGCTCAGAGCCATAATAAGCTGCTACTTAGCTATCAAGACTGGACACGATTTAGATATCACACTAAAAAGGGACTTTTGAAAAGCATATGACCATATATGACAACTGTAAATTTACATATGTACCTCCTCTTAAGATAAGCAGCGGCACCTCTGCTCCTACTGGAAACTGCTTCAGTACCTCCACCACCTGCAGATGTGTCAAGCTCTGTACGTTCTGATGGCAAATCTCCTTGATTACGTCCCCTTTCTGAAGGCCTTGGCACCACTGGCTGTCTAGAATCATTTTCACCTTCTGTCCTGTAGGACTGTCTGCAATGGCAAACCCAAAGCCTTTAGGACCTTTGACTAGAGGAATGGTGACCAGCTCTGGCTGAGAGCCTCCTGAAGATGCAAGAGAGATCCTCTGCTCAGTTGTATCCATGGAAGGGCCGTTCAGACGACCATTGACCAACATAGGGCCCACTTTTCCATTCTGGTCCAACACAACTGTTCCTGCTATTAAATCTTGGCTGGTCACACAAACATCTCCTTTGGTCACAGGCGGTCCGTTGATAATAGGTGTAGCTGTCACTATATCTACCACAGGGTCTTCATTGTCGTCAGGAAGAGGATAACCACGACACAAAGTCATGTTCACATACTGATTGACGGGAACCAGTTGAAACATCTGGACAACATCTGCATGGGTATGGCCAAGGACACAACTTCCATTTATGTCTACAATGACATCACCTGTTACAAAAGAAAGTTCAACAGTGTCAAAACCAGAAATGAAACCATCCACACCTGTCCTGTGTTCTGAGACTCAGAATAAAAGCCTAACTAGAGGCAATCACTGTGCAGGCTTCAAAACTAATAACGAATGGTGGCTGGGCTATTACCTCTTGGCTATCTGTTGCCAAAAAGCATAAAGGATTTCCTCTTTGCGTTTATTCTATTTCATCTCAGAACACAGTGTGCTAAATATATAAGTTTAATCTGCAGCAGATTTAAAAAATGATACTGTACAGCCACAGGAGATGAAGCAGTGCACGCACACTGCTGCAAGCAGATGTCTTCTACTTTAATTCATACTGTACAGCATCCTAAACTCAATCCAGAACAAATCGGATTTTGGGGGGGGGGGGGGGGTCCTATGTTTATTTTAGGACTGGCTAAACTTAAGCTAGGATTGCACCCACACAGGTTCTGTACTCTTACACTGTTGCCACACATGGCTAAGCATGTATTTTCAAAATGAAGTGGAAGTAGGCTTCAGATCCTGAAACCTTGTTTCATAATTTGCATCATTTTGATCATGAGACTTGCATGTGCAATACAATATTCCCAGCAAGCAAACTGTCTTATGCCTGGGCATCAGTAAAACAGTAACTTTCTTATTACATGAACCACAACAGGAATAGATACACATCTTTTCATTCAAACACGTGCATGCACCGCAACACAACGCTGCAGGATCGTCTTCAGTTTTAGAGGAAAATGAACCACATACAAACAAGTTCAAACAATAGGTCAACAACAGAACAGGAAATTGTTTCATTTCATAAGTAAATAGTATTAAATCGTCGAAAGCATGAACTCTTCTTACTCTTCTTATCTGAAAAGTAAGAAAGTTTATGTGATACGTAAAGAAGCATTTTGCCTTTTCTAGTACGTAAACCGTATGTTACAGTAAGCTTATAGGTAACTTAATTAAATGTATAATAACAATGAAAAAGTGTGCAATTCTTCACGGATTGCAGGTACTCTCATCCCTCTTGTTTCCTCACTTGTCCAGTTCATATAGCTTTGCTTGCTCATTCCTGCTGCAGGTTTTTCGCAATTAATATTTGGTGTTATGGTTTTTGGCAGCAATAAGGCAAAACACAGACCAGGATTCAAACACACTATTTTTACTCTACGTCTAGAGAAGGAAGAAAAAACATTCAGTAAACAACAATGAGGCCAAAAGTCTTAGCTAAAGCAGAACTACTGAGATCTTCAGAAGTGTCCTCAAAGTAGATCTGTATCTAGAACATTGCTTCTTTTCCTTCTCAGCCTCTGGTCTGCACAGATCTTTCACAAATCTGGAAACTATTTCATTTAGTGAGGTGTTCATATTCAGGGTCAGTGGATGGAGCCATCCAACCTCCTGTGCCTCAGAAGCCATGTGATCTAAAAGCACCACAAGAAATAGTAGTTTGGAGAAATAATACTTGACCTGGTGCAATTCTCCCATCTTGTGCAGCAGGTCCGTCTTTTAACACATTCTTCACCTGGAGAAACTCATCAGGTCTGTCCCCTCCAATGATTGTAAAGCCAAATCCCATCGTACTTTTTTTCAGTGATGTCCGTATAAGTGCTCCTGTAAGCTGGGATGGATCTCTAGTGAAGACAGACTTCTCTGGTCCTTTTGAATTATGGAATAAGAGACATGAAGGTAGGAAACCAGGGTTAGTTTTGCTAAGTTTGTTGTTTGTTTGTTTGTTTGTTTTTTAAGGTGTCATAAAGGTTAATGATTCATTTGGTTAACATTGGTTAACCTCTGCAGCACTGTTATGGAGTAAAGCAAACAAGATACCGTTACACTCATTTCACAGCTTGAGTTAAGTGAATGGAAAAGTTAAGAGCCTTTTCAAGACCGTAGTACAGATTACAACAGAGCTGGAACTAAGTAAAGCTCCCACCTGTAATTCCCAGTTTTTTACACTCTAACCCTTGAATACCAAGCTTAAAGTAGATCAAAAGCATAAAATTCAAGGTGGGTTTTACCTGCACCTTCCAGCTGGCTCTTCTAACCCTCCATGTATTCAAAGCTGCTTATGACAACCAGCTTCAGAACGATTCAAAATTATTTTAAAGACAGTCTTAGGGTTTCAGTTCAATTTTAACATAAAAAAAATCATTCAAAAAATCCTACAGATTTGGGAGGGCAACACCACAATGGCCAGCAAAAAGAACAGGTCTAATGCCTTGATGAATTCCAAAAACTGGTTACTTATGATGCATGCTTGCAGAGAGAGATATAGTGGACAAAGAACACAATATTCCGTGATACCTGATTTTGAAGGGCCAACATCAGTCTGTCCTAGCTGCTTTTTTCTTTGGCTTCCAGTACGGGGTTTTCAAACTGAGTTTTCTGGTTAATATGACTGTAGACATACAAAAGGTAGATCAGGATTCGGCAGAAAGCATTCTGCCTATTTCACAGAAAGACAACTACAAGACACATCTACAAATACTATTTTTTATTATCTCAGATTATGCTCTGGAGGATATGAACGATAAACTATCATAATCAACACCGAAAGCATTTTTGTTCTTTCAACAACTTGATTTACTTGAAGAGCCAATACAATTTTACTTCCTGTAATTATTAGGTAGAGTATGCTTCATTCCACTCTGCAAATTTTCAAAAGGTTGTTTATAGTTTAGAACTGAGAAACCTGCTTTTTCTCTTGACCCTACATATTGCTTCCATCTACCTATAATGTTTACAAACTCAGATATCACCTTTTTACTAGTAGATGCTGAAGTAGTACAGCAGAGTAGAAAAAAACAGTAAGTTTGAGCAGAGTTTAAAAACCTGTGTCGGCTTTGCAAAGTCAAAAACATTAGCTTGTCTCTCTGAAGCTAACATTTTCACCTCTACTAATTTTCTTCTCCATGGTATAGAGAGATTTCATTTACTCTGACCTGAAGGAGATTCACAGAGCTCTTGTGGCAGTTTTAGCAGTTATTTACTTGGCTCTTTGGAGACAGCAGTGAGATACAAGTTATTTTTGCTCTTTTACAGTTATCAGGTGCCACTCTTAATCAAGTGACCCCATTTTTGTTAAGGCCAGGAAAAATGACATCAGCTCGTTCCCATTAATAAATTACTTCGGTTGCTACTCGCTTTCCCTCCCCACATGAAATACACTCCAGTCAGTCGGTAAGGTCACACCACAGATCTTCCCACATGCCAGTGCTTCAGAACCATGCGTCCATCGCCCCTAGAAACTGTTTCTACTGGGTACGTTTAATACTTACATTGCATTACAACCTATATACTACTGCATACCAAGTGCTTCCTTATTTTCTGCTCAATTTATAACTATGTCAAATTAGTAATTAGCACTTACTCGACATAGTATGTTCCGTATTGAGGGTCCTTCTATTTTTTCCCATCCATAAGGAAGTTCTGCAATCAGAAAGAACAAATTCCCATTACAGTGGAAAACTATCTGCAAATATCAGAGTTCTATGAAGGAATGATGAGGACAAGATTACAGGACTCATGAAATATACAAGGAAAATGCAGGTCCTTTTTCTTCCCTTCGTTTGTTTGAGGCTGGTCCTTCTGATGAAAGGATATCAGCCTGCTCCACGGAATCTGAAGCCCTATAACTCTCACTCTTGTTCCAGTAGATGAGGAGACTTGTATTCAACAAAATCACACCACTTTAAACATGTAATAAACTTAAAGACAAGATACAAACTAACCTATTTAGAGAGGAAGAACCTATAAAGGGGAAGAAAAAATACATTATTTAAAATTAATCTAATTATAAATTATGAATGTGATTTGATAGTTGTCGACTTTGTAACTATACAATATGAATATGGTCACACTGCTTCTGCCCCCAAATACACCACAAGAGAGAGCTATAATGCCTCACAGTGTCACATCCCAAGCACGTAAAACCATGCATCTCCATTCTTCTTGTACCTTTCCATTTAAGACCACCTGGCAGAATTAATGCCACCTTTATTTATTCTCTCAATAACATCAGGGTATTTCACTGTATTCTAACAATGTCTCAGTTTTCAGTCAACCCAAGAACCCTTCAATCAGAACTGTAAGAGCCATATGTGACGAGTAAGAAGAGAGCCCTCGCCATGGTAGGCTGTTTCGCCCTGATGTTTACAATATAGTAAGACACCCCAAAAGCAGCTAGCACGTGTTTAGGTCTGGCCGCATCAAACTCAGCACAGACCGCCTGGCCTGCCAAGAGGACGAAATGCAGTTCTGTGCTGCTGCAGCCCAACTGTTCTTGCAGGCACAGCAAGCCAGGTGACAGTGGCTCGGGCTTGGACTGCCTTGGACATCCCTACGTTAGGGGTCTAAAATAAAAAATTACCTGTTTGATATAGGTACTGAAAGTTACACATGAAAAGCTCCTTTTATGGCAAATTCAGAAATCTGGAAGATGGTTGCCCAGCAGCAGATCATTACTGACTGAAGGTGACAAGCAGTGAACACAGAGGTCCAATTATTCTAGCTTTACTGTTCTAGTTATCTTGACCATGGAAATGTAAATATTAGAATAACGGATCCAGTCATGTAGCTGTAAGGATAAAATTGCTATGTAATCTTGTTTGAGACTGCCCTAAGTTTGACGGTAACAGGATTTTCCTAGCATATGACAGCATGTTACCAATTATTAATACCAGCATCGCTCCACAGGGTTTGACAAAAGACCCAGTGGGCCTATTCATTTACATGTTGTTCATTTGGATATCCTGCATCTCTCTGTTTAAAGTGCTCTTTTTATCCTGTGGTGAGCCTCACATATGTTTAATAGGCAGCAGTATGCGTCCATTGCTCCAGCTGGCTTCATTATGAATACATGGTTGTTAGGCTGTGCAATTTAGGAAGACGACAGACTATTCTGAGTCTGCCTCAGCTTTTGTAACATGTCAGGCCGAAGACAGAGCTATTTGGTACTCTTTTTCTAACTGACTAAATTGCATGATTATGTAGGAAATATTGGCAGGAATTGTCTGTAGGCCAGTCACGAACCTGACCTGCAAGTCTTGAAGCAACAGCGTGAAGAGTGGAAGGGAGTCAGATTGTTCCCTTGCTTATGCGTTCAAATATTGTATCATGTCACATGCAATAAGTATCATTAGCAATAGGTATTATGCTCTACCTCCTTTATTATTCCTATAGTCTAATACTTATGGACCTTTTCCTCCTGTCATATTCCACCCGCACAACAATTTCCAGTGAGGTCGTCACTAATATATGCAGCTTTCTTCTTAGCAATGATAGTTACTGGAACAAAGTATCTCATTCCTTTCTCAGGAATGCAGGTAAACCCATCATTCAGTCAGATTCTACTACTCCAGGGAAAATACACTATGGACTTTCCCAGTCCTATGTAAACTCCTATTGCCACCAAACGAGGGACACTCAGCACTACGCTGCCTGATCCAGAGTCACGTGTACCAGGAAGAAGCTTCTACCACCGCAGTAGTGGATTGTATCCAGCTGTGATAAACTCAGATATTTATCAGTCACAGGTGACAAATGAATTCTGACTCACCTCCATCTTCACAATCTTCAGGTGCTTTGGCCTTCTTACAGAGCCGCGGATCAAGCCACGTGGTTGTCTTGGTGTTATGACTGTGAAGCAGAACATATGCCGTTAAAAGAAGAGAACTCCCCTCAGACTGAAGAAACTTTGCTTTACTTTAACTTTTAAATATTTACTTCCATGGATAAACTGTAGCTTTTAGATAATATAACCTTTATTTGTGCCTCAGTCACATCATAAAATGCTAAAAAGAAAAGGCAACAACAATGCTCAGAGGTACCAGCACACTGGAGACTCTCCGGGACAGACGTGAAATGTTAGAGGTACAAACACTCTCCCCTGCCCCCAAGAGCTCATGCGGGAATAGCAGCTGTTTCTACCCAAAAGGAAAAAATATTTTTAGCCTCCTCTTATGCTTAACTCTCAGTAAGGTTTCTGTTTCATTTTGCCTTAGAATTCATAAATGAGGCTGTTTCACATGTTGCACATATGAGCTACTTCCTATGCTGGGCTTTAATCTGTGCTATTTGTATTTTCAAGCATGCATTCCCAGCCAAGGAACACAAGCAGCAAAGAAAGAATAAACAAGCTCTCAGGTCTCAGAGAAAGCTGACATAGTGAAAGTTTCTATGATGTTATACCTCACTTAGCAATACCCACCCAGCTTTGTATTTTGTGAGATACAAAACTCATATTACAAACAAACTGACTTTGCACGTGGAACCATACGGCTTTCCTGCGCAATGGCAATCGTACCAAGTATGCAACATAGATGAGTATCAGTAAGGAACGTAACAGCAGGAATATATTAAATTTCATAGAGAAATAGAAGCAGTAAGAGCAGAAGAAGAGAGGCGTAAGAGCAGCAGGCAGCTTCCTAGGCTGCAGCCCATCAGCACTTCTCTCCTCCAAAGGGCACAGCAACCCCTCCGCGGTGTTGGTCTACTCACTCAATGAAGTAGATCATGCCAGTATCGGTGTAAGCCATCTCCCAGTTCTTGGGCAGTGGTTCCAGGGTTTCATCCCTCGACAAGTAATTTCTGAAGTCCATGGAGCTGCTTGTCTGGTTGTAGCTCGGAACAGGTTTCATCCAGTCAGGAGAATCTGAATGTTTTTCTTTGTTTTCTGCAGTTGTTCAGGGAAAGTGTTACTATTTGTCAGATGTTTATGTTGTTTCTCACAAAGAACCACCCTCTTAATCTGGCTACGAGTGGATGTCAAACACGTCCCTGTATGTGATGTGCATTTTTCCACTTTTTTTTTTTTTCAGCTGTGAACTTTGAAAAGCTGACATGAAAACACTGAACTCTGCTCTTCCCCTGCCAAACAGAATTAACCTTGTATTATGTGTCTGAGCCTACTCTGAAAAATCAACGCTGGCAGAAATCCAAGTTGACTACACTTTGTTGCCGTTCCTACATAGAGAACAGTGTTTGTAATGCCACCCCCCCCCGCCCCCCGCCAAATCCTACTAATATTCCTCAAAGCACCAGAATGAAACGTAAGAGAGACCCCAAACTGCCAAGAAAACAAAACACCACCCCTCCCGCAAGCCATAACAAGAAAAAGCTCCCAAAGTCCCTGCAGAAAACTTTAAATGCAAGCCTCCACCCATCAGTCCCGAGTTATGCTTGATATCCTCCATCACAACGACGATGTCCGTGACCTTCACCTAACCACCAGCCTGGCCACAGGGCTGCTCCGTGCCGCGGTGTTGCCAGCCCCGAGCTAGCAAGATTAGGTCAGGTCCTGGTCAATATAAGTCTGTCTTAAACACTCACCACACGGGATTATCTGCAAATGCAATGTGACTGCTTCTCTCCATCAGTTCTTCCCCCTCGAGACGAATAACCGTGACAGCAAAAGGAAAAGGGCATCCTGCCAATCTCAGAGGTCTGACTGGACACTGGTCCAGTCTCAATGCACTCTGCTTTATTTCTCTCCCACAAACTCCCCTTTAGACAGTTTTGGGTTGTGCGATAGGTCCCTTAACCAAAATCATCTGAAAATTTTACAGTATGAGCTAGTGTTGCCCCTTAAACCAACGGTTTCGCTAAAATCTCCTGCATACAAATTCAGTAATCTCCTCAAATTAAACAATAAGATTTACAGGGTACGAAGTATACTCTGCAAAGGATTCTGTTATTTGAAGAGTGGATAAATTTTTTCCTTCCTCCTCATGTAAACTGGCTGATACCCAGCACTACATGTTCTCTACTGAGCAGTGCATTTTATGATGCAATTGCACATCTGGCTGGGAGAACAGCTGTTTCTTTTTAAAAGGTAATCTCAAAATCGAGTAAAAACACCAGTCTGTACAGAAAACTGCCTTCAAACTTCACCAAAATTAAGGAAGCAGTTCAAGCAAGCATGAATGTTATTTGTATACTCTTATCCATTCGTACATACTTCAGGGAATTTCTCCCCTTGTCAACCACCTATCCCTCCGCTGCCATTAACGGCTTCCTTTCCTCCTCTTCTCCTCTTCAGGGAGAGAACTGTCCATCCTCTGCATTTTGCTGACAGATGTGGTTCTTTTCCTCTGTGATTCAGTATCAAAATCATTGTCAAAAAGAACTTGATCCACTGGATCAGGCTGAAAGGGGCTGGGCTCTGCTGGAGGCTTCGGAGTACCGTAAAATTACCTGACAATGAGACAGAAATCAAGATCACTAAAGCACTGGTACTTGCTGAAAGTACTGGCAGTTGCCAGTGAACGTTTTATTGCCCATATAACGTGGTTTGGCGAAAGACTTGAACTGTAACTTAACTTCTTAAAGAAGCCATCAGCACTATCAAAAACCCAATCAACAGTCAAATCTGTTTATTCCTACATGTCTTTTTGCCAGTGATGCTATTGTACATGAGAAAACAATAGGTTTAATTCAAATTTCTATCCTGCCACATTTCAAAGAAAAAGATGGATTTGTTACTTTGCCTGGAATTCACTAATGCTCCACGGAGACCTGGGGAACAGCTGAGAGAAGCAAAACAGTGAAAATCAATTGCTCTTACTCTATATACTGATTAACTGATTAACAGAGAAACATGCAGCAACAGAAACACACTGAAGTCAAAAAGCAAATTAAATTTGTGCAGAAACATGAAGTATCTATTTACATAAAAACAATTACAAATAATTGATTTTCAAACTACAGTCCTACAATTTTCTACTGACAACGCACTTGCTAAACAAAGCCGTTAATACGCTTCATCTAAAAATGATTTGTACTTGAGAAAAATGAACAGATTCTACTCAATATTTTAATCTAAACCACAAGACTAGGAATCATCTGTTGTTTTCTGGAAAAGAATTTCAGCAATTGACCTCTCTCCTGACTGCTCATGTGATTTTTATTAAGAACTGAGCACACAGCAAGAGAGGTTCCCAGAATTCCTGCTGGGGTAACTTTTGGTGGCTGGTAGGTTTTGACTATGTAAAACAAATAAATAAGAAAGCCTTCTGAAAATATCAGTGAAGGTGAGGCTCAAAGTGGTGACAGCCAGATAAAGAGAAGCTAAGGAGGAAAAAAAAAAGTGCTATTTTAGTCTAAATTTGCTTAGGAGATTTCCACAGACAGCATGATGTTAACAGACAGTATGAGACATATAAGCAAGGAGGTACAGAGCCTTTCACAGAGTTTTCTACTTTCGACATCTCCTTTTTTCTTTTTTTTGAGGGGGGGAAATCAATCAAATTGAGTCAAGTGTCAGCAAAACCACCACCTACCGAAGAAGTCTCTAGTTGCTTGTTTAAAGTTGCTTGTAGTATTATGTAAAGTAAAAATCAGGTTTATAACCTGGTAAATTCCATTAACATCTATGAAAGTTGCACATGCTCAAGCATTTCTGAAACGTGGCTGTAATTCAGTTGACTTCAGGTACAACTATATATTTGAAAAAACCCTGGCCAGATCATATTTCAGGTTTTATAAACTTACATACAAAAAGCAACGCGAGATGTGTGCAATTTGTCCTGTTCACGGTGTCAAGAGGTAAGTCGTCCAACAGTAACACGCGGCAGAACCCAGGCAGCCATTACTTGAAACCCATCTGCAACAGGCACGCTCCAGGAGCACAAGCATCCCAGGGCTGAGCCAGTCAAACTGGCCTCTCCTCCCTCTCACTTCAAACACAGGCGGGTCTCGGTCCATCCCCCCACCCGGAGTACAGGGATGTGAGGCACCTTCGAGTTACCTCTGACTGCCATCGAACCCTTTAAAACAAACACAAACCAGAGCAAAGCGAAAGCCCATCACGCGATGGCAGCTCCGTGACTCCTCTGGATAACCAGTTCCTGACGGTTCACTACCTTCATTACAATGTTTTTCCACATCACATTTAACAAAACCAACTTTGCTACAGATTGGACAATCTGGTCTAGTGCTGTTCAATTTTTCATTGCAAAATACTTTTTTTTCCCCCGCTGTATTGGAATTTCCCCTTGCATTCTGTCCCTTTTAATGTGTGCCTCTGAGAAGAACATGGCTCTGTTCTCAAAGGTTTAAACAAAATTGACTGAATTCTGTTAAAACAAAATGTACCAAGCACAGACAAACATTTTCAGAATGCTTCCTCAAAAATGCAATAGGGAAAATAATCAGATGGCATTAAGACTGGTTGAAAGGACAACCTGTGATTTAGGAGAGAGCTTTAAAAGACGACCACAACTCCTCTTCACAGGTGGTCCAAAAATAGACTCAATATTGCCGCCCTACTAGTGTAATGACCATCAATGGGCAGGAAAAGTGGCCCCTCCTGGGTACAAGGAGCTACACTTAGACCAAGATACTGGACGTAAGTACTGGTCCTTACTCCCATTCCATTAATCATCAACATACCATCATATGTTCCACTTTCTAGCAAGGCTCCACTTTCTTCCAGTGCTTTAAACTGCTCAACAGGAATGAAATTATAGTCTACTCCAGGGACCTCCCCATCTCTGGGAGCCCTTGTAGTGCCTGAAAAGACAGAGAAAACACTCTTGTAAGATACTTAAGTGCTGCCTGTTTACCAAATGCTGCCTGCTGTACAGTTCAGTAAAAACAATATCTTTTTGAATCTTTATACAAGATGATGTCACTCCAGTAAGACAAGAGTTAGAACACTGGTGAGCAATGGTGAACAATAACATATAAAAACTAGGCCAATAAATTATGTAGGAATGACAGTTCTGGTATTGAGGAAGGAGGAGAAAAAAAGCTGGGTGAGGTGGTAATTAGAGAGAATTCTTTCTTACGCTCAGTGAACCGAAAAGTACTTCTGTGGAAGCTGACAACGCCTGGGCCAGGCAATCGCAGCCTGGGATTCTGGGGAGGTGTTCCAGCAGCTGTGGCATTTTAACGCAGCTGTAAGGGTGTTTCGTCTCGCCACTGTTTCCCCAGTACCAACTCACTAATTTGCAATGAGATTAGTGGACTAAGCACATTTGATTTTTGGGCCACCCAAATCCGTAATGGGCGAGACACTATTTTTTAACCTTACAATCAGAGTGTAATTCAGCTATACTCCAAACCCTGTCCGTAGGTAAGCTTTTTCAAAGTAATCAGTAAATTGCTGTGTTAATGTAGACGTTCTCAACGTGTTATGTCTATCAATACAGGCTCCCATAGTTATAACAGCTTAATTAAAGCTCTCCTGGAAAAGCCTCCACTGATTCATTACTGCCTATAACCTAATAGCATTTTAAAGGTGTATGTCAATCTTTTTCAGGCAGCAGTATGAACAAGAGCTGCTAGTAAACAAACTGCATTTCACTATTATTATCTTTTAAGAACGTCACAAACTCTTGGGCATGGTCAACATGATAATGATGCTAACATGAGAATGGAATTCCTGTAGTTACAAAAACGTAGTGACAAGCTTTTCAGTTTTTAGTGCAATGACTATTTAAATACAGTTGGTGATGAGCCTTTTTAATCAGTGAACCTTTGAGACAAGGTAAGGATGATCTTGTGAAAATTAGGAAATGAAATGGCACAGAAGGGTGAGAAGCGACAACAGGATATTTGGCAGCCGCCACAGCATCCTGTACCTTGAATGATGCTTTTTATAAACGTCCACTTGTGGGAGCAGTGACTTTAGGCACCTCGATAAAGGCAAGTTAACACCCTGCGTGGTTGGACCAGAGAGATGCTAGCAGATGCTCAGAGCAGAAGGGCTGGCATAACTGATGAGACAGGTCCATCCACATTCTCTCACTACTTAACTCTTGCTGTGAACTAAAGTTTGTCCATGCATTGTTCCTTCCTCCTCTTCTTGGGCCACTGACTCACTCTCCCTCCTGACACCACCTCCTCGTGGTGTCTTCTCAGGATGACGCGAACAACAGTTCCCCTTACCCTTCTGCAACCCTTCTGCATATAATGCCTCCTGCAGCTCTCCTTCCAGCTGCGCCTACTTGGCCTAACGCAAGTGACCCTCTCGAGGTCTCGGTTTCCTCTTTGTTGCAAAAACCAACACATTGACAAGAAGGTTTATTTCCCATGGTGGCTGTGGTTGTTCTAACAACAAACTGACAAACTTCTGAAGAGTAAACACGCTATTACTGAAACACTCTGAGCTTTCGATTCTGAAGCTTTTGCTATTTTGTCAGTCCATATTGGCCACAACTTTTCATTGCAACTTAAGAGATGAAACTATTCGAGCAAAGCCATTTGCCGAAGTTTCTGCTGCAAGGTAAAACTATAAACCAGATTAAGAGAGAAGGCATCTAAAGCTCTCAAATATGTGATGGTTAGCAGGAACAGATCAATGAGGCTGATCTTTACATACTTACAAGGGATGGTTCTCAAGTAGAGATTGTCTCTGATCACTTGCTGGAGTTTTATGGTCTATCGAGCCCTTCTGGAACTGAAGGCTCAAGTAGTGGCGCAAGTCTTTGTTGATGACTTTTCCTTAAAAACAACAAACAAGAATAACCTGTAAAATTGAGCAGGATCTCACAACAAGGAATGGCATTTCACTGCTATAACATTTCAAAAAAAGGAAAGCAGCAGAAAGAGTTGGGCTATGTTTAAATGCAACGACCCTGAACATAAAGCCATTCTATGCTACCAAAGCCTGGCCCTCTGCTGCTGTAAATTGGCACAGTGATTTTAAGCACGCTGAGCAACAGCCACCCAACCTCAGCATCACCCAAGCGAGACAGTGACAATATTGTGGAATTGTTTGGAAATCAATAAAAAGTATTAAATACAAAATTACTACCAAAATTAAAAGTCTCTACAGACAGGAAACTGCTTCAAAATACAGTGATAATACTTCTATTCAATTTACACCTACTGGTTAGGCACCTGAACTCAGTATTTTGTCACATGGGAATCTGTATTCTTGATATTATAAAAAGAAAATATTTTCTTTTTAAAAACACTGCATGACAGAAGAGAGGTTTTTTACAATTACTCCTTTGCAATACTTCTGTCAGGTATCATTAGCGAATCTGTCATATCACTAGATAACCATGGCCCCTTCAGCACACAAATAACCGAGGCTCTTGTATTACTGCTTCATCCTTCTGACAGAAGGGTACAAAACCAATCTTTTGTACCCTGTCATCTTCCCGGAAAGCACATTAAATAGGGTTCAGTGACCTTGATAAATTTAAGTTACGTACTACAGCAGAACACTGAGGGCTTTAGGGAAAAAAAACCTCAGTCTCTGTCTTCAAAACCCAGCCTAGGAGATGGCAGTAGCAGGCGCGTGCTGGTGTATCACAACAGCGGGAACAAAAGCTGGAACAGACGACTGCTCTTCCTAAATTAAAGGTCAGCGACCAAGTTCCCGTATGGGCTTGCATGGCAAGGTTTTGGTAGTGGGGTGCTACAGGGGCGGCTTCTGTGAGAAGCTGCTGGAAGCTTCCCCCGTGTCCCATAGAGCCAACGCCAGCGGCTCCAAGCCAGACCCACTGCTGGCCCCGGCCGAGCCCATCGGCGACGGTGGCAGCGCCTCGGGGGTAACAGACGCTAAGGAGAGGATGAGGAGGAAGGAGCAGCAGAGACGACGCATGATGAGCTGACGCAACCCCCATTCCCCGGGCAGACACACACCTTATACTCATCTCTCAAACACCACCTCAGCTACCCTGTTCGCTAACGGCAAACTGCATTTCAATTTGCACCCTTTTCCCTCCAAGCAAAACAACGGCATGCTGGAAAGTATTTAAAAGTGAAACCAAGATTACCTCTCTTCATAGCGGTCTGTGCTGCCATAAATTAACCAAACCCCCAAAAATAACCCTAAGCCCCCCAGCAAACAAAGAGCGAGCCCACCACCCCCCCAGGAACACGGGCAGCACACCCAGTGCTTAACGCGAGCCCTGGGCTCCAAATGAAGTCCATTTCTCACTCTCCTTTAACGCTGTCATTTATTTAAAAATCATGTCCAGAAACACAAAAACAGCGTCCTACAGCATGGAGACGACACCACAACACAGTCCGCCCGGCTTTCCAGGAGGTGTACAAGCGATACAGAAATTCCACTAACGTGGGTGGGTGAGCAGCATTACCCCGTCCCCGACTCCTTCCCAAACCCGAAACTCGCAGCAACTCCGCGGCTCCGACGCTCTCGGGCGTTATGACAGCGAGCCCCAGCTCAGTTCCCTGCTTTGTCATCATGAGCTGTTCTTTATAAAATTTTGGATTTGCTTCCTGCAGCATAATGAGCAAAACATGTCATGGAAAATGAAAACAAATGGTGTAATCTCCAGCAAGAAAAATACTTTCCATTTGTTACTACAAATCGCTTTATTGTTTGTAGACAAGATGGTTTCTCAACATTAAAAGATGTTTTACCACTAAAATGGTCCATCCATCTCCCTGTCAAAGCCAGATCTATAGCACTGCGCTTTAACAACGCACGCATATTTCACTCGGGCAGATCAATACACGCGTATTTTGCTCAGGCAGATGGATCTGGTTGTTAGCTACATTCAGAGCCTCGCATGTCCGGAAAACTTGGCAAGAGGCGAAAATCTGTACTGGATGTAGAACTACAGAGACTTTATTTATTCACTGATCTTACGCTCTTCATGTTTTAAAATTTAAAAGTTCATAAACTCTTTTCAATAAATATCAACTCAGTCCAAAAAAAAAAGTAAAAGCAAAGCTGCTACTAAGGATATGCCGACATTGAGGGGTTAATCTTAAAATTAAAACCTTAAAGATTGGACTACACCCTGAGATCAAGCTGACTAAACTGAAGATTGAAAGGATTGCCTGGGGAAATCAAAAAAGTCAAACAAAATAGTAGGCAGAGAGAAAATGACAGAAAGTCACATAGAGAATGGTGTGCATTAGGAAGCAGAAAAATAAAGTAACAGTAAGGATGCTTTAGGCGACCTCGAGCTTGTCTTACGCAAAAGACAGCTATTTCTCCCCTCAGGAGCTGAACATGCTCCCTTACATTGTTTCACGCAGGATTTTAGGAGAACCTTGTGTATCAGACTCTCCGAAATGACCTAATAAATGTACAGGCTGGTGTTTGTTGTGCTGCTGAGCTGCCTCTGAAGGATGACACACGCAACCACAGGGACTAGTCAAGAGGAATAATGTACTTTATACCATCCAGGGTCTGCAAGACGAACAGGCACAAGCCTCTTGTTTTCAGTTTTAATTTAATTAACCACAAAGGAACTGTTGAAACAAGGATATGCACACTGCCGTTCGGTAAGGAAAACTAAGTGACTGTCAGAAGAAAAAAAGGCTTGAGTACCACGGCAGCAAAATATAGCACCGTGAAGGACAGCGGCGAGTATGAGCGACAGACGCTGCGAAAAATGGGGGTAGTGGCTTTCATTTCTCGTCACATCACAAACTGCAACGGTAAAGTTGCCTTTGCTGCTGTACCTGGGGCAGGATGAGAGATAGCTATTATACATCCCACCTGTCATGGAAACGCTGAAGTGTACGTGTCGCAATTACGAACACATGAGTATTGCCACGGTGCTACTAGAACTCAACACAAAGGACCTAGCGATGTTGGTAAAACAGCAAAGCCCAAAGTTGAAACATGCAAATAATTCTAAGAATTCAGTCTGTGAAGATTTTTTCTATCGCTGTCCAATAATAAGTCACAGCAAATAATGTCACAAGTACGCCTGGCTAATGCTGCTAGTACACGGAGCAGCCGCGACATCCCCACAAACCCCTCTAAAGACCACAGCGACGTTTCTCCGTTTCGTTCTGATGCACGTTTTACGCAGACAGACAGAGGGTGACAACTTTCTAGCGGCATGGGCACATCGCACCCGCGGCACTAAGCGCGGGAGCCATACCTGAAGTTTCCATGCCAACACCTCCTAGAGACAGTGGCATCTATAGGCTAATAAGGAGCTGCAATGCTGATGGGCGAACTAATGAGTACATGGCATTTTTCTTTCAAACTTTTTTTGAAAAATACTTTACTGTTAATTGCAAAAGCTATTTTCCAAAGTAGCAGTTTATTAAACGCACGCCACTTTCCTGTTAGACTGTGTAACTCTTTGCTGGGGCTTACCCTTTCACTGTAGCCTTTAGCACGAAAACGTGCTTTAAGGGAACAGATGTGAGAAGGGAATTGCACTCCCGCGTTCCCGGAGCAAGTGTTTCAATCGCCTGTCTGCAGTCCCGGCCTGTGCCACCCACGAATTAAAGGCTAGAACCCCCAGAAGCTCACGGCAGGCAGGGCCGCAGACACGGCCTTCGCCCAGGGCGGGCAGGCGGGCGTCCGCGGCGGGGACCGGCGGCGCGGGGAGGCCGGGCCCCGCCGGCCGCTCGCCCCGGAGCCCCGCTCCGCCAGGCCGGCCGCAACGGGGCTCGGCGCGGGGCAGGGCGGCGGCGAGGAGCGGGCGGGCGGCGGGGCAGGGCGGCGGCGAGCAGCGGTCCGGCGGCGGGCTGCCGCCACCTCCCGGCGCCGCCGGGCCGCGGGCCTGCGCCGAGCCCCAGCGCGGCCTGGCCGGGCCCGCCGAGGGCCGGGGCCGCCGCGGGAGGCCGGGCCCGCCGGGGATCTTGAAGCGAGCTCCCGGGCGCCGGTCGCCCACCGCCCCGCGCCCTCCCCAGGCCCACACCTCAAACCCCCCGTGGGCGGCGGTGCAAGCGTTAAAGAACGAAAAAAGGGCCGATCAGATACCGCTGCAGGATTTTGTTTTCTCAATGGGAACACAGCAGAGGAGAAATGTAAACAGAATGTCATAATGTAAATTCCGAATGTCATAAACGTAAACAGAATTCGTCCAAGGTTACACTCGGCCGTGCCACGCGTTACATAAGCAGTGATTGCAAAAGGCAGCCGAGAACATGAAATTCCACGTGAAACACACGTTAAAGGCTAATGAAACAGCTAAATGGCTTTGCTCAAAAGCAGCTAACTAAAACAGGAATTACCAGGGTTGATCAAGTGGAAAGCAGTTACTGTTTAATTAAAATTAGGCTATCAATACATAAAGTAAGATTAAGCGATCTTTGACGTAAGCAAAAGCCATTTAAAGAAACACTCAGCTACACAAACCAGATACGTTGCATTAGGAAACCAAAGTTATAATTACTGTGCAACGCGTTAACTTTATGATATTTCTCAGCAACTACTCACATATGACAATTTAACACGAGTTACAGATCCGAACGCATGCATTCACTGAACACAATGAATTCTTTCCAAAGGCATGCAAGAGAATCACCACATTCACAGAATATGGAAAAGACAGAAAAGCCCAGCAGTGACACAGCCTTCAGTACCTGCACCATGATGCTGCCGACGTAGCAAATACACCCCAACATTCCCAGTACGAGAAACATGGGGGAGGTTCAAATTATTTCAATTACAGAAGAGACAGACGGCAACATTTTGAGAATGTCTGACTCAGTCGGCAGGCGCCGTTCTCCTCAGCTTGTGGGGCAGAAGCACGGATGGATTACTGTGCAAAAGTCTGCTTTTCCCTCGCGGAAGCAGAGGGGCCAGCGGCCCTGGGACCGCCGAGGAGGGAGGCCGGGACCGACAGCACCGCTCGGCAGCTCGCGCCCCGGCACTCGGCCCAGCGAGGGCTCCGTGGACACACTCCCCCTCAAACACCTCCCCGTCCCCCTCCAGGTCAGGAACCTCAGTTTGGACTCTGCGTTACGGAGAGGAGCTCCCTAGGAAACTCAGGCCACTAAGGAAGTCGAGATGACGACCACACCTGGGCCAGCGATCCGTCTGGGAAACAGAGATCCTGGTCCCGTTACGGGCTGAGCTCCACTCGCGGGGATTTCTGCTTATTCTCTAGGTAACTGCTGCTTCCTCCAAGAGCAATCAAGCTCACTGCCAGGTGAGGCATTACTTTCCAAGAGACAAGGAACAAGACAATTGCGGCGTTCAGTTACCGGGACTCGGTGAGCACCTATACGCCATCCGCGATTACCAGCTGCTTTGGAGGTAAGTCGCTGCAAGGGTGTTCAAAAGACCAAAAGCAGATAATCATCTCAGGAATGTGACATGTACGCTTCTGCTCCTTTGCCTTTTAATGAGACTCAAACAGCAGTAGGCTCCACACTGCTCTGCTCCCAAAGTCTAAATTAATCACGTCTTTTGATTGCCAGATCCGACATCAGAAAAGGCCCAACGTAGACTAATTCAGCGGAGATTCTCCAAAGGGCCAGAGCGGGCAGGTATCTGCTGAGACACTGTGAGGGCATCTTGATTTGCTGTATCACTGGTAGGTAGCGACATTTGTCCGAAAACAGCCAACTGTCACAAGGCATAGATTTCCCCTGACAATTAACAGAACAGACAAGGTAAAGAGAACAAAACTTGCTTTCCCTAGAACAAACGTGGGAGAAGAGGCCAAATACATTAGAAGCTTATTTTTGGATGTGAAATGCAAATGATGTATTGTACAAGACAAAATAAAAAAAAACCCTAGATTATTCAAGGGCATGAAAAAAGAGCAAAATATATTTTTACTTTGTTCTGGCCCATACTGACAGACTTCTCACCTCCTCCTTCAATCTAGGTCATTTGTAGAGCTTTAGGTTGAGAGCAGACACCAAGACACAGAAACCAACTCTTCTAAAATTACCGACGTTGTTACCAGCAGAGGCAGAATCGGGGAATGACTTGGGAAAGTTGTTTGGTGAGGGAAGGGAAAGTCCTGAGGATGAGAAGCTGATGAGCATGGATAAAACTGAACTGGACTGTTTGGGAAGACGGATAGGTATCAAAGGAGCTATTATGATTCAGAATAATGCTGTAAAGGAGAAAATATTTTAAAAATATATTTTAAATTCCTTGGTAAGAGGTCTTACAAAAGCTTTCAAATATTCATTAACAGAATCTCACTAAAGCCTGCTGGGCTGCGTCAATTTCCCTCTACTAAATGTCTGCAGAGAATAAATTATTTGACTGATGACAGGGACAGCAAAGATAACGTTATTAAGCCATGCTGCGCTCAGCAAGCTACACGAGCGTCCCCCCAAAACAACTTGGACAACAGGAAACTCTGCAGACTGGAAACACTGGCACAGGGTTATCATCAGCTGCGACACGACTGTGGGAACAGCAGAGACTGGCAGAGACAGGGTTTAGGTGATGAACGTACACGGGTGAGCAAGAGGCTCGGGAACAGGCAGAGCAAACACGGAGAGGAGAGAGGGGGAGAGATGTGGCCTCGCACGGCGTCTGTGCGCGGAAAATCCAAAACAGTTCTGGAAGTTATTCCAGCATCTGGAGAAAACGTTATAACAAAGAAAAAAAAAGAGTATTTGAGAAGTTATCAAAACTTTCAGGCAAAGGACACTGTGAGAGAAGTCCTTCACACCGTTCTTCCTTTGAGATGGGCTTCTGCGCACAGCCCTGCTGAGCACGTCCCAGCTTTCCGAAAGCTTGGAGGAGATTGCTATTCATGTCCTTTATTTTACCATGCTTTTTAATTGCCTCACATCAAGATATTTAGGAAACACTAGCCATATGTAAACCACTACCCTCCCGCATGCCAGTGTCCTACGGCGACAGACTCCGGAGGGACTCGGAGCCGGGGCAGGTGCCTGCAGGCGAACGCGCCCTGCTCTGCGCACCCCCCGGCTCTCCTGCCCCGCGTCCTCCTGCGCAACACGTCCACGGACAAGCGGCAGGACCCGCCCCAGCAGCAGAGGAATGGAATTTAATTCTCCAAGTAACACAACTAACCCGCAAACTTTTAACTACAACAGCAGATCTTGTTTCTTTGTACGAAGAGAAATCATGGTGCAGAGCATTGCCGATTGCCACGCTGTGAAATAAAGGTTGTTAAGTGGCTAAATGTTACTAGTGTCAATCTTCTTTAAAGAAAATTGAATTAAGGATCTTTCATGTAGCTGAACTATGGCTGTGTCATTAAAGATATTCGGCAAATTCAGAAAAAGTAAAGGGTAAGTATGTCAGATTCATCTAATTACATTAACATGATAGACACGGAACAATTCACAGAAGGATTTACATAGGGTCTATTGTACAGAAAAAAATCTCAAGGCACTTCATAGCCACAATAATCCATTAAACCAGACTCATTTACTAGCTGAAAGCTGAAAAACTATTAGAAAGGTTTAATTTAAAAGGCTTGTTTAATTGTAGTTTGTTATATGCTGTCCAATAAATTCTTGGTAATATATTCCTATTTACAGAAATTATGGTAGAGATAAGTCTTACAGTATTAATAAATCATTTACCATAGCATTCAAATTAGTGCAAGTGTGTTTTACAGTACTTCTGAAATAAATGAAAAACTGTTCATCCAGATTTAAGAAATACGGTTGCCACAAACCTCATGACAGTATGTACATCCCACTTCACTTTTGGGACCTTTTTTATTTTGTTAGTAATACCAATACACTCAAAACTACCACTAACTATAAGTTTTGACTTCTTAAGCTATAGTTTAGGACGCTGCTCATCACTAAAAATGATCACAGGGGTGATCAACACAAGCCTTCACAGAATAACCTTCCAGATCTTCAGTCAAGGTGGTGACCCGATTCTGGGACACAAAGTTTCTCAATCCTTAATTTTTGAGCATCACGGCATACTGCGTTGTACCGTTTCCTCGACATCTTAAAGGGTTGGAAATGTTCTACCCATAAACCAGCCCATTGTTGGTAAAACCTATGCAAAAATAATTTGGCTTCGTGTAGGCTTATGAACTTCATCATTTAAAGCATTTCAAGTTTTGAAGATAACTAAAATATGCTTTGGGAGGCACATCCCCAAACAATCTTCAAGAAATACAAAAAGCATTGGCAAATAATGCATTGTTTATTCTGAAAAACACTTGGAGCTGTGAAGGGACAAGAGATAAAATGTAAACAGTGGGAGCCTGTATGCAATCCTCCAGGTTTTCATTTTTGGCGGTATAGGAACAGCAAAGTCAACTGTACAGAGGCCTCTAGATTGTGAATATCCGTGGCTGGGTTCCTCATCTACCATGGGAAAAAAATCTATTGTTTAGTGCAGAAGGAAGAAGAAGAAAACATTGGCAGAACATAAGATGGCATTTAGATGGAGTCTTTCAGTGCCATTTGGTTGGTATCTGAAAATAACACTTGTTACCCAACTAACAATTGCCTCCGTTTGCAAATAGATGCATCACAGTTGGCTGAATCTTGGAAGCAAGAATACGGATCCAGCACTGTGAAATCACAAGGTTTTTAAGAGACACAAGAAGCACCTTCTACCACCTACCCCGAGCTCACTGCCCCCGGCTCCAGAGCACAAAACGCCTACGGGCAGGGTGGGGGGGCACTGCCCTGCACCCACCGCCCTCACGGAGGGCAGCTCCCGTCTAGCCACAAAACGGTAACAAACACGGCTTTCCTGTAACTACCTAAAAGCAAAAGCATTTCCTCGCATGCCAGAACACATACCAAACGGCGACAGCTTCAGTCAAGCTCAAGTGCAAAGCCCCGGGCTGCCGGGGCTCAAGAAGCTCAAGTTCAGAGCTCCGGGCAGAGGGGCTGCCCCTGCCCTCCGACCTGCTCCTCGGGCGCTGGCCGCATCGCGGCGAGGGCGCCTCGGGGCCGGCCAGCACGCAGCGGGGCCGCGGTGAACGCTGCAAGGGAAGACCAGCCGCGTTTGGAACCTGTACGCAGAACAGCAGCGAAAGGCTCTACCGGACTCAAAACCAAGCAGCATTTGCAGCAATGCTCTTTCATTACAAGACCCTCCATCAGAGCCTAGCGCAGTTTGTGAAGAGGTACGTATCTCATGAAAATAAAGTATGTGCTTAGTGGGGTTAACGTGAAACAAGACATACATGGAGAACCCAAAAAGATTAGTACGCTGAGAGATGATGAGAAATGTTGGCAATTACTGGTGCACCACACAGTTCATTATTTTCACTGAATGCTACTTTTCTTTTCTCTCTCTCGGTACTCTATAGACATTCCCAGCCTATGCACAACTTCCACGGAATGACAGCAGACGTCATTTTAAGTTGGTTTTACGTGATGCATTGGTAGCAAAAAAGCTTGCATAGCCTAATACATTTCCTGCCTACAACCTTAAGGATTTTTAAAATGAAATCCTTTGAGTGAAGAAGTTCAAACTTTCAGATGCCAGCTTCAAGCACACTAGTATCAGATATGATTACAGTAATACATTGCACGCACACAGAAATCCATTAACCATGGGAGCAGAGTCAGGAGAATTACCAATGGGTAGCGTTTTCTCTGATAACGCCAAGTATTTTAATGTACCATTATTAAATAGGAGAACAGCAAGGCACAAAGAACTGTACAGCTGTTTCTGATATAAGATCAGACACTGAAGGAGATATGAGTAGAACTCAAATGATTTAAAATAATGAATGGGTTTCAAATAAAATGCAAACATAACCATTTCCTTCAACTTAACAGTGGGGAAGAAAAATGCAAAAGAAACTTTCCACAAGAGAACAGTTCGACCTTTTATGTTATATATGGAGACTTTCCTCTCCTCTCTTTGATTTGGTATTTTCTTGAGAAGTGAAAAAAAGCACTGAACAGATCAACAATCTTTTGCCTATTTATAAAGATTTGCTATATTTTCAAGAGATATTTTAATTCTCTACTTTTCTCAAGATCCTTCCCCACACTTCACTGGGAGGCAGCATGTATCCTCCTTAATTCATGGGAAAGATGGAGCGTTTATTGGGTTTGCGTGGCCAGGCTTTGGTAGCCGGGGGCTACAGGGGCGGCTTCTGGAGAAGCTGCTGGAAGCTTCCCCCGTGTCCCACAGAGCCAACGTCAGCGGCTCCGAGCCGGACCCGCTGCTGGCCACGGCCGAGCCCATCGGCGACGGTGGCAGCGCCTCGGGGGTAACAGAGCTAAGGAAGGGGAAAAACCTGCACAGCACCAGCCGAATAGAGGAGTGAGAAGATGGGAGAGACACAACTCTGAGACCCCCAGGTCAGTGGGGAAGGAGGGCAGGAGGTGCTCCAGGCGCCGGAGCAGAGGTTCCCCGGCAGCCCGTGGTGCAGCCCATGGCGAGGCCGGCTGTGCCCCTGCCCCATGGAGCCCACGGGGGAGCAGACACCCACCAGCACCCGTGGGGGACCCCACGCGGGGCAGGGGGTGCCCAAAGAAGGCTGTGACCCCGTGGGAGGGACCCACGCTGGGGCAGGGGAGGAGTGTGAGGAGTCTCCCCCTGCGGAGGAAGGAGCGGCAGAGAGGACGTGGGATGAACTGACCGCAGCCCCATTCCCCGTCCCCCTGCGCCGCTCGGGGGGAGGAGGGAGAGACATGGGGAGTGAAGCTGAGCCCGGGAAGAAGGGAGGGGTGGGGGGAAGGGGTTTTAAGATTCAGTTTTATTTCTCATTACCCTACTCTGATTTGATTGGTAATAAATTGAACTAATTTCCCCAAGTCGAGTTCATTTTGCCCGTGCCAGTAACTGCTGAGCGATCTCTCTGTCCTTATCCTGACCACGAGCCTTTTGTTGTATCTCTCTCCCTGCCCAGCCGAGGAGGGGAGGGACAGAGCGGCTGGGTGGGCACCGGGCATCCAGCCAGGGTCAACCCACCACCACAACTTTCTGAAACAACTAACTCAGTGCAGGGAATTTAACTGCCGTGGGGTAGTACCTAAAAGCAGAGATATACTGTGCTCTCAGCTCACAGACAGCGTTTTGTATTTTGATACTATTACGACGGCTGGGGGAAAGAGTCAGTGAGGAGTGAGCAGAAAGTCACCCCTGAGGCACCACTGCTGATACACCAGATGAAGCTGTCCTCCTTGCAGCTCAGCAGGGAAAGGCGTCCTTCCCTCCGGCTCCGGCTGTAGCTGCTCCTTCTCCTCACCTCCACTGCCGCTCTGCCCGTCCCTGTCCTCCTCATTTCGTAGCAGGCTCCACAATACTCCATCCGCTAAAATGGCACATCATTTCCATCTCAAATAACATGTGTTTGCACTGACAATAAAGAACAAGAATCCAGATAAACTGCACCCTGTAAGCCTCTGCCACTGCCAGGTTTAAGACAAAAACAAGGATTTACAGGAAAGCCCACTGAGTGCAGCCTGGGAGCTTGAAATGCCTCACAAAGCAAAACTTAGGTTTGCAAGATCTAACTATGCCTCTCAAAGAAAGGGAGAAGTGTAAAGCATGAGAGGCAACAGGTTTTTGACATCACGACAGTAGATGAATACAAACGCACTGAGCAGGACAGAATATGATCTCATCGAACCACCACGCAGGTGACGGAGCCTGTACAGCGACACACAAACGGGCTCAAACATGTTAAAAGAGTGTGTTACAACCATCTAAAGGGTCAAAACAACAACTAGAATTTGTAATATGCAAACATGTTAAAAAAATTTAAAATACAAGGTTGTTTTAATAATAGCACTTTATTAAGGCTTCCTAATTATGCACTCAATCCCTTGCTGAGTTTTAATCCCTGTGCAACTCACTACACCTACAGAGGCTGTCTGGCAAGAGTAGTATCTGCTGCTGCAACACTCGTACTGTAACGTCAAACACAGACATTGGGGGCACGAAATCAGAGTCCTCCGTAGCTGTCATAGGTTATACTAATACATAAATCATTTAGTCTGCTCTTAATTGAGCAGACACAGAAGTGGAACACTCCAAAACAAAGATAAGTAACCCAAACGATAGAGGTGATTTTCCTTGGGGTAACTATGGCTTGTTTTTCCAGATTTATAAACAATCTTCCATTCATTCCCTTAAATTTACAATGTGAGGTTTTAGTTTATTCACAGTAGAGAAAATGATTTACTGAGACAGCAAACAAGCCAATTTGCTCTAGAAAGCACAATTAACATACACAACTGAACAAAATGTTACTTGAGTCCCCAAACTGTTCTAATATTAATGCTTCCCTTGATAATCTGCAGCTAATGTGCAATTCAAAGTTACCAACATTTAATGAGTATTGTTTCAATATCCCACCCCAACAAGGGACTCCACACAGGGTACTTTGCAGGTTAACCCATTGGCAGTGTTTGGCAAAACCCAAAAACCTACGCTTAACATCGCATTGCATTTCAGACACTGACGTACGTGTAACATACCATATCTTATTGCTTAAGCAGCGTGCAGTTCTATAGAATGACACATTTCAGTCACATTCACAAAGAAAAATGTCCTTGCAGCTGCTCTGCGTTACACAGCGATTTAATCTGCTTGGGACTTGGCACTGTTTTCCCAGCATAAGGGTACACGTTCACATGCCAAGACTTTTTTTTTTTTTTTTTTTTGAGTGTTCGGATTAGAATAGAATTTATGCAAATCATAGACAGGTTTATTTTTAGCCTGCTTTCCATAGGAAGCAAGACATGCAATTACACTCTGCATAATTTCTAGGCCCACTAACCTATTTCAGTTTGGAGTTTGGCAAAGCAGGAGCCTGACAAAGATACTATAATCACAAGATGCTGTATGTCTCTTCTCCTGGAACAGAACAACCTCTTGGTGACCAACCAACACGGCAACAGCAACGTTCCCAGCAAAGGCATTCTCCAGCTGCGTCCGTGAGGGGCAGCGCAAGGCCCGTCGTAGCTGGACCCGTAAGCCAAGTTTACACAACAGCAAACTGGGCTCTCAAATACCGGACCCATCCCAAATGTCCCTGCTTCCCATCGCTTTCAAGTGCAACAGTTCTCGTAACAGCGCGGGTCACTCCCGCACGCTGGCGCCGGCGGACACGTCATCGATGGGCTTTCTGGGCACGCAGCTCCGCTGGGCTCCTCCGCCCCCCGCTGCCACGGGACCCCGAGCTCCAGCCGGGGTGGGGACCCCCCGAGCACTGGACGCGCAGGTAAAGGAGCAATTCCTGCTCCCGGGAACAGAGTCATCGTGCAGTTTTTATGAAGGAATTTAGAGCTTCTCGAACCGGCTTTTCAAGGAGCTTGGGAAATTCCAACACTCCCAGAGGCGGGCTGCGGCGTTCCCGGCAGATACCTCGTGCTCCGCCAGAGAGAGGCAGCTCAGCAGTAAACTCAAGCTGCAGATCCCACAGCTGCGCCTCACCGCGCTCCCGAGGACTCCCAGGAACTTAAACCCACCAAAAGCCAAGCGCTAGGGCAGCACTCCTGTGATCAAATTAACAGACGTGCCGTGTCACAGCGGTATTGATTAGAGACATCTCAAAGTTTAATTGGAAAACAACCGCCCCCCTCCCCAAGCGCTCTGCGCAATATGGACAGTCAGCAAAATCCCCGTAACTCCAGATGTGCACCGGCCATGACTAATGTTAACGCCTGACTCATTCAGAGTTCACACGGCGATTCTGCGTGAAGAGACGCTTTATTCAGCCTGCTACCACAGCTGAGGATCGGGCCCACCAGCGTGCCCCGCAGCGCTCCGGCGAGGAACGGCGGCGAAGTCCCTGCAGACGGCCCAGGGCAGCGCCCGCGGGGACGCACACCCGGCACGGGCTGCGGCCAGCGCGAAGGCTGCAGTTTCCCTCGGATACCCTCTTTGCACGCTCAGGGCTGGAAGGAAACGGGTTTACGTTCCTCAGATTTTTCAACACATTTCTCAGCAAAAACAAGCTTGTTACAGAAAAGTATCAATGCTGACATTTTAAAGTTCTGGTATAGACAGCACTGCAACTTTTAGCTTGCCTAAGTCACACCGACTTCATAAAAATAAAATCTGGAAAAGACTCTCTCTCGAAACACAACCTACAAAACAGCATTTAGTATCAATTGTGGTTAACTTATACTCTTAAGGAATCTTACAAAAGTTAAAATTTTACCCAGAATGCCTCCGAGAATGCACTGAACAGCCACTGCACAGTTCTACAGCAAGCGTACCCAACTCACAGCACTACTGCACAGCAAGCTGGAAGTAAGAAAAAATAATTCAAGACCTACCAACATTGTTCAAAATACTTTAAAAATCTTCCAATTCGGAAAACAAGGTAATTCTCTCTTTGACCTGTATGAATATGTCAGTCAAGTGTCTTTTCCATTTGGCACTACATCTACACGTGAAAAGTACAGAAGAAGAGCCAGGAGACCCGTCCCAGCCACCGACGAAACAGGGGCCGGCTACCAGCAAAGCGCGTCAGGAGCCGCAAGCAAGCTCCTGCCGTCCACACAGAACGAGCACACGTTTGCCTGTCACGCACTTGCGAATCTCACTGGTTTCACTCAATGAAGTACAATTTTGTTATAACTTAATTTTGCAGGGAAGCTTGTGTTTATGATCTTAACGGCATGTTGTTGTTGAAGTAATCACATAAGGAAAGAACATTTCCCTATGTGTTAAGTTAATCGTTGTGTAATATTAAAAATGAAAGGAATTTCTCTCTTCCCTTGCACAGCATATCCTACTATTTCATCACTATTAATTTAGTTAGATTTATTTGCAGTTATGGCACCCAGGAATTTCAATTAAATATGAAATAGTGCTTTCTCCGAGAAGAGCAAGTGTGAAGCGCCAGATGCCAGCAGAGAGGAACTGCTCGGCCTTTGGGACTCGATTGCTTCCAAGCGAAGTACAAGCAAGAACTGAAACCGCCCAGGCAGTCCTAGCGCATCCCATCAGAACTCTCCGCTGCCGAAACCCAGCGCCAAAGCAAGGCGGATCAGAGCAGTTAACCTGGCGCAACCGCAGCGAAGGTGCCGACTCGTGAGCTCCAAAGCGAGTCGTGGGAGCGGTGTAAGTCATCACCGCTGAAAGCTACAGCTCATTCCGAAGAGCTGTCAGAAGCAACGGTGAGCTCACCTCCACCGTTCGGTGTGTTAATTTAGATTTCTAAAAAACTCAGGCAGCTGAGGCTGACACATTCCTTCTTGTTACTTGCGCTCCAGGAGGAGCGAGGTAAGACGGGTACTTGGGGCCAGAAACCGCCGCGAGCAGCGCGGCGAGCACCCGCCTGCCCGAGCTCGCTGCTGAGCACCCGGGCACCCAGCAGCCTCTGCCGGGCGCTCAGCACCCGATGCAAGCTGTTAAACTCCCAGCCAGCTGCTGCCCGTGTCTGCCGACGTGGGTGCAACCCACCGAAGGCGCCCGCTGCGCGCCCGAGCAGCCCGGCAGGCGGGGGCACGAGCTGGCTCGGACGCACCTCACCCGAACGGGTCTGCAACGCGGAGAGGGGCTCCTCAACCTTCTGCTCCTCGGGAGCGGGTCTGCGCGACGAACGCGCGGTGACCGAGGGCAGACGGGCTTTAACACGGTATCATCGAGATAAAGGAGCGTATGATCAACCCGACTTGAAACGCAATTATGAAACCACCCATCTGCAGCAGCGGTTCAGCCAACGTAATATTTTAGCAGATGAGCCTGCTCTGAAGTATAAGCTTCATTAGGCTTTAACTGATTACATCTCCTGTCCTAACCGACTGTTCATAATTTATTTTTATGGTCATGCAGGCAGAGAATTTGCAACATAAAGTAGGAAGCACTATGCTGATGCGAAACAATGCAGTAGCTTTAAATTTATAGGAGGATCTAGATATTGAAGACTTCCAATTTACCAAAAAAGATTTGCTTCATATCGTTCCCACTCTAAAATGTTCCATAAATAAAAGTGTTTGGACCCTGGAGGACTCAGAAAAAAACGTAGGTGAACTAAAAGTGATTTAGTAAATCCAACAGTTGAACAATTCCTATCCTACAGATTAAGCACACACAAAATCACAAAAATAGACACAACTCCATTCTAAGAACAAAGCTCAGCTATTAGATTCCTACAAAAATGGCCTGTTTATCCCCAAAAGTACAATTATTATAACCCAGTTAGATATTATTTTCTCTCTAGGGCGATACGAGTAGCAGCAAAAAATTAAAACAATTCAGTTGCACCATGTACATTTGAGTCCACATTTCAACACTTGCTTTTTTTCCATAAAAAGTTACCTACTGAACTGAGAATTATTTGAATATTTACTGTGCTGATTTAGTTTAACAGCAAGTGGTAAAGAAGGAGGAAAGCAGACGCAAACACGGAGGTCAGTCGAGCGCCGTGCTGCGGCTCAGCCGCCCCTGGCCCCCGGCTCTGGCCGGCGCCGGAACATGGTTCACGGCAAGAGGCGACGGCGGCACCAGGGAGGAACCGCATCCTCATGGAAGGGCTTTCCCCATCCACCAGCCCCACGTCCCCACGGACACCGAGCTGCTGCCGGCTGAGCCGCGCAGGGAAACGCCACATTGTGCACGGGCAAGGAGGCAGAGCAGACTCGGCAATTTAAAGGGTACAGGTGGAGCGAGACCTGCAGCGGGTCGGAAGCGAAGCCCACGGTCGAACCACGTCAGCCCTCACGAAGTCGCTCAGCTGAAGCAGTATGATCAGAGGAACAGCCGCCTTCCTACAGCCGTGGTTTTACCTTCGCATGTCCTGGGAACAAGGGACTGAGCCTACCGGGACACGCAGCTCAGCTTTTTAGACGATAGCTACTTTGAAGAACCTCAGATAATTAGTATAATTTCATTTTGTTGTTTTCCATATGCTGTATACCATGTACGTGTTTCTGACATCTGACAAGAAACAGCATTTCACAGGGAATGATTGGGGTTTTCATAATATAATTAATTTAAATTAGTTCACTTCCTTGGGCAGAAACTTACCGTCTGCATAAATGCCAGCGTTCTAGATCAAAGTTCACCAAGGAATTCACTGCCAGGATTATAGAAAAAAATATTTTTTGCTTGAAACCTAATATAAACTCAATTATTTGGCAACCTAGTATATTCTTGAAGTACAAAAAACAATCCAAAAGTGCAGTATTTGTAAGCAGTAGTAAAAATTAACAGGACAGATATATATTGATGTTTTTAAGTTTTATTATGTGTATGCTCTAACATCACGAAGTTTCTTAAGAAAGTTTAGAGCCTACTTACACCTTAAAAGTCCTTAACGATACTGTAAATTATCTCAGCCAATGTGCCATGTGGATGTATAGACACGATACATTCAGAGCAGAGCATTCTCGATCCGACTGTGGAACAGCACCGGCACCATCAACAGAAACGCCGGGCGGCAGGAAAAGCTGCTGAACCCAGCACGGAAAACGAGTCTGGGTCGAGGTTTATGCCTTATGCACATGACAAAACCAAACAGAACTATGAACATTAAAAACCTTACGCTTCTTGTTGCATTATCAGACAAGCATTTCCAGCGTCTTGCAGAAAATATAATGTTTTTATTCCTTATGTCAGTTCCTGCACTGTCCTAAAGGTATCCAGCATGTGCAAACACCGACTGAACCAGCTCAACCATGGAAGCAGCTTTTTTCAGAAACAACCGCCAGTGAGCAAGACAAAACCAAACCCAGCTAACGAACCCCAGTCAGCAACTCTTCCCTTGAGGAATTCCTCACACCCTTACGCACCAAGCCTGCTCGAATTTAAACCTGCACCACGGGCACAGCGCCGCAGCCACGTCCAGCGCGCAAAGCCGCCCTGCGAACAGCCGGATCCATTTCGGCATTTCACTTGAAAATCCATGCACCTTCGCATCGTCCCTCCGCAGGAAAACACGTCTAAAACCAGCCGGATCGCCAGGGCAGCTACTGTGGAATCTACGTGTTAATTCTGTAATTTGTAAATACATCTTTGGTCTAATAAATCCCCTTGTATCCACGTGCTAAAAAGCAGCGATCACAACTCGCACGCTTTCTCCAAATTCACTCTTCAAACTCTTACAACCTGCGTACCTCGTCAGAAAAACACGGGTGTGCCGTTCCGCTGGGCAGCGGGGGCAGGAAGGGCATTGAAGGGGGGTAAAAAGGGAAGGACGACAGCATTCACAGCCTAGCACATGCTCTTTTATTTCTCTAATGAGAAACAAAAAAAAAAAGGCATTGCAGAAGGGAATTATTCCAGAGGGCAGACTGTTGTAACTGCAGCCGCAGCTCTAAATTATATAGCCAGAAGGTCGTAACGATCTTTATCTTCCTCCTTCGCACACACTCACCCAGCGATACAACAACGGCAGCTCCATGCCAGTAACAGGGTTAACCCTAAACTTTAAAACTTTAAACGGCCGCCTGTCTGGGTTTTGTCAGTTCCCGTGCTTTGCTGCTGTTGGCTAAACATCTTCGTGTAACAGCAGGTAAAAACTCCACAGCCCTAATGATTATTTTTCTTTATTGACAGTTTAAGCTCAGATATCCCTGCCGTGGCTCTCGTGTCGTCCAAATTACGATGCACCCCATGCTTAGAAAACAGAAATGTTATCTTTTACTAATAAAGGGTTAAGGACTTCTAAGGCAGTTCAACTGACCTTGGTGTGACTTACCCACAACACAGTCAGCTCTTCAGCAACACAGATGGTTGAACCGATGTTGCCAATGTTTTAAGCTCAGAAAATGCTTCTCCTTTTTTTTTTTAATTATTATTATTATTTCCCCGTGCTGTGTTTACTGTTTTACATATGCCTCTGACTGCCAAGGAATTGTTAACTAATCACCATGAGATTCATTTTGTTAGTACACAGCTGGGTACATGGTCATGCAACATCTGCTTCTCAGCATTTCTTCTTTTTCCTATCTATCAGTAGTTTGCGAGAGAACAGTCTCAACGGAGTATGTCAGTATGTGGAAAAAGAAGCTGGTAAATGAGTTTATTAACTAACAGCTATTAATACATAAACCTTCAGGTTACTGATGAACCCACGTCTCTTACAGAAGGGAAAGCTCACCTAGAGCAGGCAGGGAACAGGTGAGAGATTCAGATTTCCTCATCGCAAGGCATTTATTAAAGGCTGCTGTGACTCAGGAGGAGAACGTAAGGGGAATAACGCACACAACGTAACGGGAATAACGCACGCTCGGGGAGTCACGCGTTCTGCAAGACCTGGTCTCCCCCCTACCCTCGCGTTTCGGAGCAGCCTGGTCGGAAGCCCGGCTCGCCGCCTGTCCCACACGGCAGCGCCCGACTCTGTCGGAACCCCCCGGCTGCAGAGCAGCCTCACGCAGAGTTCGGCGGTGGGAAGTTGCATTTTGTAGAGTATTCGGGCAACCACTGCTCAACCACTTACCAAAGCACCTCCTGACGACTGATGGCAGCCACGCAGTTGCCCATCTTATGACCAAAGCCACTTAGTGCCCTTGGCCACCAGAACCTGACACGCAACGCTCTCAGCAACTTTAGAAAGGTTTATTTGCTGCCTCTCCTCTGTGCTTTTATCTGGTAAATATTATCAAGGGAAGCTAAAAAAAAAAAAAAGTAGAATTTCAAAAAAAAGTTTTTACAAGATAATCTTTTAAGAAATGCTTCTGTAATAAAGTTTTCAGAACATCTGCATTTGAAAGATTGGCAGATTAAAAAAGGGCAAATAACCTATTCATTAAAACAGTAAATCTGGTTTTCATAACCAGAACTTACTGAACATTAAACAAAACTCGCTCCTTCATTGCCACCTATGTGAACTTCTAAGCACAGCCCACAGGTCAATCCTGCAGCAGATTAAGTTCTAGCTGGCACGCGTTAGCATTTGTTCACGTATGGAGAGGTCATTCTGCACGGGGAACACAATAGCTGTACTTCCAATTATTTTTAGCTTCAGAACAAACTTCTTCCACTACTTTAAAACATGTTATAAACTACAAGTAGTTGAAGCAGAGACAAAAAGTAAGGACAGCAACTTCACAGCAAGGAAACTGCCATTTTCATTTTTACTTTGTGCTTTCCATCATAAAGATGAGTCTATGTAAGCCATGTACAACCATACTTAAAAACCTGAACAGTCTCATTTTAGAAGGTCCTCACGGGCCATGGCTGCAGCCAGATACAAATGGCACATAGCGCTTCACTTGCGCTCAGCCTCAAAGCCGCCTCCCCTCCCTTCTCCGCGTGCAATAAATGGCCACAAAACTGACGTATCAGCAGCGAACAAGAACCAAAGTCTGAAGAACAGGGCAGAAAACAACTGCTCTCCAGCAGGTGCCTACGACGACTGTGTGGATGATAATCTATTAGATTCAGTGATTAACTTTCACCAGTTGCTTTCAGTTTAATTTTTGCCCCCGAAAGTTCAGCACAAGGTAGATGACGTAAGCAAAACAACAATGTTTGCATAGACTGTGAGGCAGAAATGGTCATCCAGTTACAACAATAGAAGTTCCACATGTGGAGCGCTTAGCTCCTGGATTGCGGCGCGCTCGGCTCGGGAAGCTTGCCAGTCACCGTCTCTATGCAGCTGTCTCCAAAGGCTGGACTCATTTGTATCTGCTTAAAGAGCTCACTAAATTCAAGACTGACACAGAAATGGAATTCTCATAAGAAAGCACTTCAAATAAAAAGACAGCTTTGAAGGCAAAGCCAAATCCAATTTCTGTTCTCAATTCACAATCAATCAGAAGGCAGCTATGGATGTACACCCCGACAGGAAAACCCAAACTGACAGCACGGTAGTTTTTTCCTGTATTTATTGCATCATTCCCCTTTCTGTCATCCTTGTCTGACCATATAGGTTCTGCAGTAATCTCTTCTAAATGCTTTACTATCGCCAGAACGCAGCATTTCGCAGAGCAGATATTTCTGTTACCCACAGCACATACTTCTTATTAAAATGCTTCCTTTCTCCTTGCTTCCAGGACACCCATACGGACCTGAAGGTGAGAGTTTTACAAGGTTACCTTTTTCGTCTGAATACATGTGATATATACTGTCATATACACTATCGTATACACAGCCAGTCTCAGTGATTCATTCAAACAGAACTTCCATGTAAGTTGATTTTATTTTCATATATGTATATGTATCTCAACGTACCAATATAATAAAACATACAGCTAGATGAGGAAAAACTACCCCGCACCTATGATCATAAGGATTACATCAAGCAATTCTGACAGCAGGTACCTGTCCTAAATATTCGCCATCTCACAACACTGTGACTGGATCGCAGTGAAGACCCTTTCTAATTTTACTCGTCATACCAAGTCAGAACCAGGTAGCCGTTACGTAGCTAGCACTTGATTCTTACTAAACAAAACCATTTAAATTCCAGAATTCACCGTTCAGTCCCCATTGGCAGCTGTACAGAAACAGCAAAGCAAAGAGACCGGACACCTTGCTGTTCAAATAAATAATGTGATGAAACAGAGATTAGCTTGTCTTTATCTGCCAGTTTAAATTCTTATTAAGAGACTGACGGGGCTTTCCTGAAGGCACTGTCAGAGCAACCAGGTGAAATCGACGCCGCGCGGTTGCTACGAAGCACGTCGCTATCTGCTCAGACAGCCCAGCACCCCGGGCGCCGCAAGCAGCGGGAGGGCTCGCCGTGCCAGGAGCAGTATTCCCGGAAAGGGGCGACTGCAGAGGTTGTTACTGCAAAAAACCAATGCACGTCCAACATGGAGGCTAAGAATAAATTCTGAAAAGCAAAATTCCAAATATCCTCTGCTTCTAAATCTATTTTGCAGTGTTTTCGCTGAGGTCCAGCTAAGTCTGCAGGCATCACTCGAATGTCCTGCATCTGAATCAGATGCACATTGTCACTTCAAACAGCAGATTTTATTTTTATCTCCACATATTTGTTAAATATAAGAAAAGCCTCATACCTTGCATTTAAAACCTGTACTTCCAGGTAACAACAAACTAAATCCTTCCAGATCACTGCAAGCAGCCTGAAGAACAGGCCCAGTTCACATGTCCCAACTTCAAACACTTTAGGTAAGATAGAAAGTTCTGTCAAAGAACTAGGTTTGGTTCTGGTTTTGGTTTGTTTTTTTTAAAAAACATGAGAAGTTATGTTTTTCTTCGCCATTTCCTTAATACCCAGCATCTCTGCGGCCACACAAACCAGGAAGAGCAATGGACCTCTTCAGAACAGGGTTCAATTAGGAAAAAAAAACCCAACGTATTTGCCAAGAGGCAATAAATAAGGATTTGAGAACAACAAATTTTATGCCCCCCGAAGGTGATTCAACAAAGCAGAAATTGATTTAAGTCCTTTTTCTTTTTGCTGCATTTCACTCAGTACAAGAAAAAACAGTCCACAGAAAGAACTTCCTCAGGTAAAAACCCTTTTACTATTCCTACCGCGTGACACTTCACATTACATATCAGAGTTTGATGCCTGAATGGAGGAATATCCTATTTTTAGTAGACTTTTAACTTAGAGAAAAAGCAGCGAACAGTTGGTAGTTTCTGAATGCTTTAAAACCTCCCTGTGGAAATACTACACGCACTTGTGTACAAACACAGCCCGACAAAAAGGTTCGTGAAGCCCCGGGACCCGTCCTCGGGGCCTCCGCTGCCCCCAGAATGCCCACCGCAGCCTGACGAAAACGGTTCCACTGTAAGCAGCGTTCAGCACCACCACTTAGACAGTAGTGCATCCACAAAAGCAATTTTCATGTTCATTCCACGTTCCCTCCCTCTGCAAAGACCAGAGAAAGCCGATGCCCTCCTGCTTCCTAACAGACACACCTGTCTCGCCACGTTTTTGTTACGGAATTTGTGCTAAAATCAAACTGTTGCATGGCCAAAGTTTATTAAATTTACACAAATCACAGCATAGTAACAGCATTCTCCAGTCTCCAGAGAGTTCCAACTCTCACTATTTGGGATGAGGAACCATTTGAATAGCACAAAGGCTTCCAATGCTTCTTTAAAAAGCAACTGACAGTTCTGATGGCTGACAGCTAATTACAGGAAAACAGCTTTAAATTAAGATCTGTGCAAATCACGGATCTATGCTTATGTTTAAAAAATGTGCTAAGAACATTGTTTCAACAATACAAACATCTGTGATTTACAGATACGTGTAACTCCGGGTTCAAACCACAAATCGAGTGTTCCACCGAACGCGGGACAGACGCTGACGCCGACCAGGACTCGGCAGCACCCAGCGACGGGGAGACCCCAAACGCCACCCGAGCTGCGAGCACGGGGCATCGCTCCCGCGCTGACCTGCCTCGGAAACACCTTAGACTTCACTCACCACCCGAGACGAGCCAGGCTGAACGGCACCCAACACGGCGCCTGCACGTGAGCCTACGGGCGGGTGACATCGTTCCTCACGCATCTGGATTACCCGCACTCGTGTTCGTACGACAGAGGGCCCTGGAGCAGGGCGCGAGCAGTCGCCACGCTCTCACCGCCTTCTGCAAGTTATTCACTAAGGCAGAAAGATTAATACGAAAGATTCACGTTAATAAGGCTATTCAGCTACCAAACTACGTGACAGTGAAGTATTTTCAGTGCGGTCCCTTACGGCTGAGCAGATAAACATACCTCGTCCCCTTACGTCGCTCAATCCCACGGTGACAAAGCAGCAGGAGACAGAGAGAATTGTGCTCTAAACCCAAACCTCATTTTGAATCCATACACTTTACATCGGGGTTAGAAAAGATGTCCCCGGCTAAGGAACACCCACATATCCTGAAATATTTCGCACAACAAAGCAGAACAAAAAGATATAATACACAGTACAGTGTAAACAACATGCAGTCCACTGCAATTATTTGCTATTTTAATGAACATTAAGCGCCCTGCCCTAATGAATTTATTTAAGTACTAGCAGCATCTCCTAACGGGCATTAATTAAACTTTTCCAACATCTCTACCTTCACCAGAGAAAAGTAATTACTCACTGCTGTCCTACAGAGAGAGGAATAAAATCCACAGGATTAGGGTTTTTTATATTGGGTAAGTAGGGCAGATAGGAAAGCCTGCAATTCAGAGGCAAGTTGCTGTAGTTCCTAATTCCGCGACACAAGCAATACTTCAGGCCTCGCATTGAGTAAAACGGTTTTCCTGCTGCCTGTAAATAAGCCACAAAATAGGGTTTAATAATAGCACGTAGGTCTGTCAAGGACGTAACTATCTGTCTTTTTCAAAATTTGTAAGAGAACACAGCGTAAGCCAGTCAGCTGCTACCTCAGCTATTCTGTGTAGTTTAGCCACCCGCTGCATATACCCATCAACATTTCATACCTTATCTATCAGTGACTAAATTTTAAACATATTTTATTCATAAATATGGCTTATTAACGCTTCTGTAATAAGCCATTTAAAAAGTACGTGCATGAGTGGCATCTAAAGATGTCAGAGATCGAGAATAATGGACAACAATTTTTATTATAAACAGTTTTATACAATAGGGACCAACTCTCAATATGAAAACCATGGCAATTTTGTCTTCAAACTTATATCATTAGCATTTTTTGTCATATACCAAACACAATGCATTGACGTTCACATTACAAACACCACCTTCCAAGGAAACACTGTCAACTTGAAGCAAAGCCAAGGCAATAAATATTTAAAAATACTGCTCAGCGATGGAATACCGTATTTGATTCCGTACCGGTACTTCCACTCGATGGTACCCCCCGTGCTAAGCAGTTTTCACAAACAAGTTCTCCCTGCACCAAAGCATGTACAATCTAATCTCACTGCAAAGAAGATTAGTGAAATTACTGAGCGATAATAGTTTCAGCAACAGAGGTAAAAATACTTCCCTGGCACTTTTGGTCAGCTGATCTCCGAGGAATTCTTTAGACCAATAAAGGACGAAACAAGCCATTAAACATCGTTCCCTGGATTAACACAGGGCTCTGCCTCTCTCTTACATAACAGGATTCTGAAACTCCCCCCAAGTACACGCATTAGGAGAAAATCGTTTCTACAAACCTAAAACTTTAGGGCTTAGTTATTTCCTGATAGTTCTGTGGCTTTAGAGGAAATCAACTGGACGTTAATCCTCTTGCATTTAATGAGTAGTACCAGCAAACTCTGCTTCTGTCTGTCGCAAGAAGGTCACAGCAAACCTGGCGTAGAACCAAAACAAAGCTGCATATGCTGGCAATGAAATCTGGAAGAGAGGGGGAAGGCTTAAGCACTTTGGGGTTTGGGTGTTCTTGTCGTCGTCTGTTTGAGCAAAAACCACGCACAAACCATTTAAAAATCCACCTATGTCCTTCGCTTTTCCACACAAATCACTTAGCGCAGGAGGGAAATACTTCATCAGCATGTTGACTTACACTGAGTTCAAATTATTTGTCACTAGTTTTATGTTTTGTTTTTTAATAACGTCAGGAAAAGAAGAAATAACTTACACACGTGCATCTCCGTATTCAGCGGCAGGATAAAGCGGGTAGGCCACCAGCTGTGCAAACATAAGAAATGTGCCAAACAGAATAAACCAGCCCTCATTTCTGCTGCAGTTATACTGCTGTTGTGATCTTCTAAAAAGTCTCGCAGGGAAAAGGAAAACTCGTATCACGACAGGCACTTCTGCTTTTTGTTTCGATTTGTTTTCGAGACAGGGATTTTCCCTCCCAGACTCACTAAGCTTCGCGCTGGACACCGCTCCCCTGCTACGAGCTGCTTTTTTCAGAACCCAAAACACATGCCCAAGACACCACACACGTTACTTTCTCCTAAAGATCAGCTACAACTACAGCAACTATTTAAGAGATCCAACACTTTTTAAAGAGGCTTTCTTTACTAAATTAGACAACGAACCACCTAGTCATCTAAAGATTATGACTTCATTTTGTTATCTTTAAGTTAACTTTGTTAAAAACATCACACAAACAAAAGCACAAAGTTGCATATCAATTGCTTTGTGTATTTCTTCATAACTTTTACTACCACAGGAATTTTATTTTCAATGACTTACAAGAATAATTTCTTTATGCGTAACACCGAATCAGATTAATTCTTGATATCCTAAGAAAAAATTTCAATTGGTTTAATTATTTGGATTCACCCAGCCGCCTGATTTCACAAGTTAAGAAAGAGATACTTGCAGATACTCCATGACCTACTCGATCGCAGACCCAAATACCTGAGGCCATATTTTAAATTTCTTTCTGGGAACCTTTGTGGTCAGTCCCGGAGGCTGCTCCGCTGCCAGACACCCCGCAGCAGCGGGTCTCGGCTTGCGGCCGCTGCAGACTGAGATGCCCTGCACAACTCCCACGGTGTTCGTGAAATGTTTAAGAAAAGCAGATGGATTAAAAACGGGCTTAACTTTGCCACACCAGACTTGGTGACACTGGAAAATTCAGACAAACAAGTTGGAAGTTACTGCTCTAGAGCAAAAAAACCACTTTCTACCCAAACATTATTTCCACTAACAACTTAATTTGATAAACTACATCACTGTATCAAACAGTAATTAAGCAGCCACTTCAGATGGAATTTTTTTCTCTCATCTGTTCTTTCATCAACATGAAAGGAGATTTTTTTAAGCAGTTTCTCTAGCTGAGCACAAAGCCGGCGCACACGCCGCTGCGTACCACTCCCCTCTGGGAAGGGGATCTGCCGGGACAGCTCTCCTCCGGCACTCCGGACCCGCCAGCATCCCGCTCCGGCACCGAGCGGGACCGGGGGGCACCGGCAGCTGCTTCTTACCCCACCACAACGGCAACGCAGCGTTCCCACACGGAAGCTCCGCGAGCTGCGGAAGAGCACGCCGAGAGACCCGCGCCTTCTCCAAGCCGAGGGGAAGGAGGATCCGACAGGATGACCTGATGCCCTGGACGAAGAGGGCTCCAGAAGACCCGCGGGCTCCGAGGGGCCGAGCCCGAGCCCGGTCACGGCCCTTCCCCGTTCTCCCCTCCCCGCGCGCCCCATTTTGCCCACAGAGCACCAAGAGCTGACCAGCCCTTGCAAAGGGCAAACAGATGAGTCCTGGCAGAACGGACCCGAATCGCCTGCTACGTCCTCGCCTGCATGCTAAAACAGTCCTTAACAGAAGGGACACAATTTGAATCCCAAAACATAATAGGGAACATTGAATTGCTCTCAAAATACAACTGCGAAACAATCCTAGTCCAAGGGAAATTAATTTCTCCCTAAATGTTTTATCATAAAAAACTTCTGGCAAAGGCAGCAGGGGCATTTCAGTAGAAACTCAGCACTAAATGCATTCTTTTATATTCTCTACATTCAAAGCTTGATATACAGGCTAAACCACCAAGTATGGATGGTTGTTTTTCAGAGCAATTTCTGGCAGATGACTGCACAGATCTCCTGACTTGTATTTTTAAAATTCAAAATGGCCTTTGGTGTTGTTCATAGCTCAGAGAAACTGGCCGATGATGTATTCCTCAAATTGCATTTGATTACCAGGAAATAAACAACCCTGGAACATACCAACCATTCATTTTTATTTCTAAGACATGAGATCTTTATTCATATTTGCACTACAAAGAAGTGAAATGTCTAATGGCTAGGCATAAAAACGCGTGTGGGTTTTTAGTGTGGTGGGCGAGGAAGGGAGCTTGGTTTTTCTTTTAAATGACTACGATGTTTAGTCTATGATGCATCTTGAGTTGAAAACTTCTGAAAGTGTTTTTATGTAAACCTGTAATGGTCTGCAGACAGCTACTGAATGTTGTAAATCTGCAAGCCAAGAATCCAAGACAGAGTAAGGATCACGTCGATTCACACCCTCCAGGTACTCAAATGATCGTTTTAAAGAAGAGTGGTTCCTTTAAAAAAAAGAGTATTATTTCCAATTTCCAATTCTTTATTTCCTATTTCTAACAAGCTTCATAGACCAACCCTGGAACCACCCAGCTCGCCTTTCACACCTGCAGTTACCCTCCCTGCCGCAGCATTTGCGGCGGCCCTTGGGAGTCCGGCCGCGCCGCAGGCAGCCCCGCAGCCCCCCGCCGTCGGGGGCCCGTGCCCGCAGGACAGCTCGCTGCGCCCGTGCCGGGTGTCGCACCTGCACAGCTGCCAGGCACGCTAGAGCCGAGAAGTGACCGACGCACCCTGCAAAGCAAACGCTTGAGGCACTGCCGGGCTGGAGCTCGCTGAGCAGGTGGCCCGGCCGCCCGCGGGGTGCAGCCCTCCCAGGCGCAGTGCCTGCAAGGAGGCCCCGGACCCTCCGCTGCAGCGGGGACCCCTTTCAGAGGGGTCTGTGCCGAGCTGGTCCTCGCACCCTGTCTCAGGCTGCCACGCTCTTCAGCCCCAAACAGATATACTATAAATACATACATATTTATAGTTCGACAAGAGAAGGATGGGAGGATTGCCATGTCCCCACTTCACCTGAGAAGCCCAGGTGACATCCAGCGGCATATGAACATTCAGGGCCGTAGGGGTTTCTGGGCGACTTTGACCAAAATTTCTGTAGTCCCCCCAGCCCATTTACGCAGTCAAAAGCAGACAGGCTCCCATCTCCGCCGGGTGCACATGGAGGGGACGAGCTTCACCCCGGCAGAGGTGTCCGTAGGCACGGGGCCTCCACCAGCTCCTACAGCTCCCGCTTGGCCGATAAAACCGTAAAGTTTTAAATAACATCCAGCACATGAGGGAAGCGTTCCCATGTCTTCAGTTTGAAAGTATACTGGGACCAAATTAGAAAAATACTAAGCATCTGTGCCTTTCCATAGTTATTAGTTAGCACGTACAAGTCACTAGAACAGTAAGCATTACAAGGCGAAGTTCAAACAACTACCGAACCTCGTTGAACCCGGCGCCAGGGACGGCCCTGGCACATCACATGCCTGAAGACACGTTTCCTGCTATCAGAGATTTTCTGCCATGGGTTATGGCCTCATGCTTGTGCTGTGAGAGGAGCGACGAACTCCTAATCCTGCTCTTTTGTGCAGTTATTGCATATTCCTATTCCTCATACTCATTTCCTTTGCGTTGTAATTCCACCTTTCTCTGTCTCGTTGCACAAGTTTTTCCAGGCTGTTGATCCCTTTTCTTTGCATCTCCTCTACTTCTGTGTCTGAGATAAGGTGAGCAATCATCCTCGGAGTACTCCCTGGTACTATTTACAGAAGCTGCAACAGCAGCTTGTGACTTGTGGCTCCCACGTTCCCCACCGGATCCGACCTGCCCTGCACGTGCCGGCTCAGGCGCTGCACCACGGCAGAGACAAGGTGACGCTGCGGCTGCTTCTGAACACCCAGTGCCAGCGACGGTCCTGGATGCGCCCAGCCTCAAACACGCACGTTTCTGAACAAATGCAATGCAACTATTGTTGAAGTCAGATTTGGGGTTAGGTTCTCATGTTAGGGCAATACTAGTCTGGATTTGTAAGAATGTATTTTCTCTATTTCCAAATGCAGTGGATTTAAGAGGAGACAACTTCAGTAACAGGTAATTCACACAATCACATTAACCTTGTTGATTGCCTTTACCACCTTTTTGAAAGAACACTTCATTACCATGCAGATGGAAATAATGCATTTCTAGACACCAAAACCCAGAATACTTCTGATGTTTATATAGCATCCACAATCCATATTCATAAGACACCAGCTGTTAGTCTGATTGTATTTATTACCAAAAGTCAGTAATGAAACGGCACTGAAGTAGAACACAATACGAATCAATATTCAAGCATACCATGATCTGACAGACCTAGAATTCAGTCTTGACTTTTTTTTTTAATACAGGTAACTGAAGAGATATGACAATCCAGAGCTTAAAGGAATTAACTTTTTACTCATATCTCAGGAAAGTAATTTCCAATGGATCAGGCTATACAGACTAGACTACTACCCAGCAAGTGAAGAGTGACACAGGATGGATAGTAAACATGCTAGTGATTTTCAATTTGAAGAAGTTACATTCAATTGAGAGCAACCAACAATTCATGAAAAATTACAGGCTTGAGAAACATACATATTGAAAAGTAGCTTTAAGCAAGCATTTTTAAAGGTAGCTATGAAAACACGCTTTAAAAGCTCACTGTCAGAGAACGCCCAGAGTTACGTCTAACAATGTTGGTGTGCTTTGCAAATGAAATTACGTTTCCACACGAGATCATTACTTTAACACGTTGCATTGGCGTATGACACAAAAAGCACAGTGACATAGGTTTGAACAAAAGATTGCTACGATCGTATTTCAGATGGAAAGCTTCACCTAAGCTAATCACAGAACATGGCTATGTGCAATCACCCGTATTTGTGTCTTAAACAGCAGCACTGAGGGACAGCACGTACATAGGTTTTAACAGCCAGTATGGAAAAACTAACATAAACCCCCGAGTCCCTCGACTTGCTGCACCCATAGCGGCAATGCTCTTTTCTCCGTTAGTGCCTCTGCAGTCTCCTTGACGCCACACTGACACACACCCTTCCTCAGATACTCCTCTTTTCACCAAAAGTGTATGCTCTTGCTTTCAAAACTGATTAGCTTGGAAGCCAGCCCACCGTATCCAACCGCTGCTGGTATGTCACCTGGGAGCAGCTCCCGTTCCCACTGTGACCCGCCGAGGGCCCAAAAAAGATCAATTTAACACAGATTCAAATACCAATTAGCAACTAAGACGATGAATTACTTAGGATTCTGGTTTCGATGACGGTGCAACAGATCAATACAAGTCTGCAATCTTCCTACTGCATTTTCCCCTCACCTTCTGTTCAGCAAAACTAAATAAGGAATTTACTCTCAAATACAAAGAGCTCGTATTTTTCTTAATCCAAATCTCGTACTCTCAGGCATACTATTGCTTTGAAGAAGAAAATTGTTCCTATTCAGGGAACAAGATATGATTTAACTAACAGCCCATGAATGCAACAAGGTATTTCTTAAAAGGAAGCATCATGAATTAAAAACAAGAATCCGAAGAATGAATTCGAAGACCTTAAAACAGAGCAACAATCAAAACTGGAGTAATTGTTTCAATTTGAAATTGAATTGTCAATTTCAATGCACAACCCTTGTTATATTTGAAGATTTTTTTTTTAAGAATTATCAGCTGAAAAATCTTGAAGCAGATGTTTCAATAATAGAGGAGCATGGTGCATAGCAAGTTATACAAGCACAGCTTGTTTACTTCAGGAATTTTCTAAAAAGACAGTCTAGTTTTAAAGTGTCTCTGTTTTATAAAAGCAAAATGAAAATTCTTAAAAAAAATTAAGGAAATTTTATCTTCTGAGAGTAATAAACCCCAGCCATTTTCTACAACTCACCAGCATTTCATTAAAGCCAGACAAGAATTCAAGAGCACTACCTAGACAAAAATTACGAAGACAAAACCTGCTGTTGAAATCATGGCTTCTAACGAAGGTTCAGGTTTATTTCGTTCTTGGCTTCATTCACATAGAAGAGAAAACCTCCTGCCATTGCATAGTGGCAAAATTACAGTTTCAAGGACTTTAAACAAGTTCTATGCTGGCATGTAAACCTATCGGTTCTGGGTTGCTTTGGTTGGTTGGTTTGTTTTCAATAGAAAAGCAACAAACATACATGCAATAATTTCAACCAAAACTGTCTACCAGAATGAGAAAATTTCCTTCCAGGAATAACTGGAATACAAGTGCTTGATTGTTCAGTCCTAGTGAAAATCTCATTCCCCTGAAGCGGGGTCATGGAGGCGGGTTTGGGGAACACCACTGACTGCACCACCCGCCCCGCCGCCAGCTCCAGGCAAACGCTGGCCTTGCCCCGCGCTATTCTCCTGGGTCTCTCCCGAGACACACCAACGAACCGTACAGGGAAGAGAACGGCTCTCCTGGAGGGAACAAAAAGGTACAAATTAAAACCATGGTGTTAAGCAGCACGGTAGCAAAAGCCACATGAGGCCTCGTTATCATTTGAAACTAACACGCCAAGAAAGAATAGAATAATTAGAGTGCATTTACGGTGAAATCATTAACGCAGTACTCGTCGCAGTAGCATTTAAACAAAGGAGTATGTGAAAGGGAAAGGCAGTATGTTCCACGCCAAGAATAACATGTTTATATAAAGATGGGTATGAGAAGATTGTAAGTTACATGCACATACTAATACCCATACCTTGGCAAGTGCTTGATAGTCCTCTGCATCCGCACACCCGAGACACAAACGAACAGCTTTTTGCGCGAGGTGGCTCTCTCAAGCTGCTACAGGACACACCATCGCTGCTGCCAATGCTTCAGAGGAACGACAGCCTCCAGCAGAAAGCACGTCTTGTTCATTCCCCTTCTCAAGACTGCACATCTGTCTTCTGCCCAGTTTCATGAACCTGGGGTACCCTACACATTCACTATAGCAACCCTGTACGTTTTGGGCTTTTCTTGGTGTGGTAAAATGCAGCAACCTCTCCTCCTTTTGTAGGAAAAAGGACCAGTTCCCCACGCTCTCTCGAGCGGGGAGGGCAGCCTTCCACGCCAGCATCCAGCAGCCCCCCCTACGCGCAGCGAGAACGAAGGACCTGCGCTGGCTGCAACTCCTCAGACTAGCAGAGTAACACATTAGTCTGTTTAATCACCGAGCTGGCCTACTGCCAGCTGCAGAGAAACACCGAATTAGGGTAATGCCTTTCCACAGAGAGGCAAAATTATCCTAGTATGTACTCTGATCTCTGTTTTACCACGGCACATTTAGAATTCATCTGATTTTGTGAAAACAGCCTCAGAGTGCAGCGTGCCCTCCTCTCTGCCTTAATTGCCAAACATGCAAATGTTTACCCCCACACGGAGGCTTTGTACCTACCGCACAAGAGAAAATGTAAATCAATCTTACATACTCAGCTTCGAGTATTATGTCTCGAGTGCTGAATCCTGATCTGAGTCACTGTATTTGTCACCACCGTTTTCATTCATTCTGCCTCAGAGAAGGGACCCCCATGCACAAGCCGACTTCTAAGCACTTCCATTAACTCCTGTCGGTAACGGAGGCATTAAGGATCGATCACCGTGCAATTTTACAGTCACATGAGAAAATGCACCCAGCAGTAAGTTGCCTTCTGGTAAGCTTGTACTAAATTTTGATCAGGAAAGCATTTTGGTAACGTAAGGCCTTGCTAGCTTCAAGATCCTCAAGTCCCGAGAGCATTACATGATTTAGTGAAAGATATTGACTCGAAAAAAATTAGCTTGGTACTGAGAACTTCAGAGTACTACATCGACCTGTCAGTCATCTCATTCTCTGTACTAACGCACTGTAATGCAAATAAAGCGATAGATCCGAAGTAGTCAGAGATGTCACGTCGAAAGGCCGCAGACCATGGCTGAGCACACGCAAAGCTTTGGACTGGGGTATACTGCGTGTACTGCAAACAGCATGAAGGACTGAAAAAGTAAAGACCTCATGAGTTCTGTGAGCACGAGCTGGGAAAAAAACCATCAAAGCACGAAGTGACACCTTCCTTACTGCAGGGCAGCCCATCCAGGCTGGAGAGAACGAATAAACGCCCCGGTCGGAGGAGGAGCTCTGGCCACGACTGCGAGAGTTGTGAAAGTCAGCTATGAAACAAATACATAGGAAATCAGGGTTTAGCGGTTTCAGGAGCACTGAGAGTATTAAAAAAATTTAGTCTGACAGACACTTTTAAATCTTGTGGTAGTTTTTTAATTAAAGATCAGTTTTGATGCAATGGAGCCAACACACATTCTCTCAATAATCAAGGGACAAAACTATGTGCTCTGGAAGCATTTCTCAAGTGGAAGAACTACAAGACTCTCCCATTTCTTCCCAGATGCTAGTTATAGTGGCCATGAAACCATAATAATTGCCACAGAGTAGCTGTATTCATCAAGCTCCTTAGTCTGGAAGGAAAACACATTCCTTCCTACATAGTATCTGGCAACTCAGGCTGCAGAAAGAGGAACTTGCAGATAATCAGTAATTTTTGTTACTTTAAGTCTGCAACCTAGTTTTGATGTATTTTGGCTACCGTGCTGCTACGAAGAAAGAAGGCACTCGAAGTTATATTGATGAGTATTTTAGCAAGCAGGCTCGCCTGCACACACAAACATCTTTCTGGCTAAATCTGAATGCCATATGGAACTAGTAGGTACCTTTAGAGGATGAACTTAGCACTCAAAGACAATGGATTTGACTAAAGTAAAATGCTTTAGTTTTTCCTTAATAGAAATAAAAGAACCTGCAGCAGTGCCAGCTAGTCACAAGGCTAATGCACTAATCCAAGTAACACTGCACAGGGAGGGTCTGAGCCACATGGCAGCCATCGTTTGGATGCATGAGAGCAGGCAATTAGCTTGAAACCAGCACTTACCAAGTGTGGCTAAAAAACAAATGCACTCATTACGATGAGCCAGCCTACATTAGCATGCATGCACATACATACAAATATCACATTGCACAAAAAGCCTTACTTCTCTGTACTGCCGTGTTGCTCATCTGATCAAGATGATGATGAATTATAGAGGTATGGTTATCATCTCAAACATCAACTAAAATGAAGGGATATCTAACTTATTTAGACAACCCAGATCCCAGCATCACGCCGGGTACACTGGCAGAGGGCTTGAGACCGGCCTTCCGCAGACTTTTGCTACGTCGGCCCCTGCCGATGCCGGGACCGAGGATTTTCCAGCTGGCCTGCCGGCACCTGAGCCGGGCCCTGTCCGGGGCACGGCGGCGGCACCAACGACACCCCTCCCCAGCCACGGCACACCGGTCTTGCTCTCCCTCCTCAGCGAGTAAGGACAGAGCAAGAAAGGGAAGGACAAATTTCTTTGTCAACAAAATGGTCCATCATTTGTGATGTGCAGTTAACAGATGGCGTTCAAATTAACATTCATATCTTTCAAGTGTCTTATCAAACAAGACTAAACAGCATCTTGAAATTTCCATTTTAAATTTTCTATGAGCTTGCTGTAAGTATCACAGACAGATTTTACTGCTGTCAACTAAAGCTGTTGCTGCCTTTAATGAAGGACTACACCACCACCCGAAATAAAGCAGTCCAGCGCCCGACACGCTGTTCGAGGCCACGGGGACACCTGCACAGACCTCCCCTGGAAGACGGAGCCCGCTCTTAAGCGCCAAAGTTGCACTTCCAAAACGGGAGGCAGACCACGAGCACCAAGGCCTTACACACACTCTGAAATTCAGAGACAAGGCAGCAATTCCTCGCCATCGTGGTAAAGACCCCTGAAGTTGGATCCCCTCAGACTTCTGTCCCAACAGCACTAAATCCGAAGAGCCACGGGGCACGCGAAGGCCTGCTGGCAGAGGCACTCCGTGCCTCTCAGCGTGACAGTGCGTTTGAGAGCGCACGGTTTTGACTGGAGAAAAACATGAGACACGGGACCTTAAAACGAGTAATGCAATTAAGGGTCTCTGAGAATTCAGACGTACTACGAGCGCACCACGGCCCGCCAGCTCCCCGGCCCTCGCTCCCTTCACCACCCCCCCACGCACCTTCCCGGCGGCCTTCCAAGGGTCAGCAAGGCCGGATTGCTCTGGATCACAAGGGGTAGAAGGGAAGACAAATTCAAAGTCACAGGTTTTCAGAGAGAATGCCTTGTCAACAACTTTCCTAATTGCATATACCGTAACTGGAATACTGCCAGCGAGTGCTACTGTGGCAATCTTGCAAAAAAACAACCAAGAAAAACAGCGTGCTTTAACATACTGTATTTAAGGACACTAAGTCTAACACAGAAAATTACTGCAAAAGTCATCTGATGTGGTAAATAAGTTTGCAATATGTTCCAGTATGGGAAAAATTGCTGGATCTGAAGCGTCAGTCCGACTTGTTCCAAAAGTTACATAAAATCAGCATAAAAATGCTAGTTCTCTTTTTACAACTCAACCTAGCGTTCAGTTTACAAGCTCTGCGTGACTATGCTAAACAGCACAGGTCTTTGCAAGACTCTAGCAGTAGCTTCCTTCTGTTGAGAAAACCATTCCTGTATTTCAACCAGCTACCAACCCACAGGAGAATTCCACTCTTATCTTTCAGCAGCTACACTGCCGCACAAGGCTCCCTCAGCAAGAGCCTTACTCAAAGTCCATTGATACCTTGCTGAAAGTCTACTTGAAAATCCACTACACCGAAATACTTGGATTTGATTAAACCAACTGGTGAACCTTCAAAAACTAACAGACTTTCTTCTAAAGAGCAACACACTCTCCTCATTAGATGGCATTGCCCAACATGCCCAACAGTTCCATTCTTAACTGTAGTTTTAGCCAACTTGCTGGAATCAGAAGCCCATCCCGCCGATCTTCTGGACCCTTTTCCCACTGGCACCGTATTCCCCAGCTCCTACCCCTTCCACACCACGGGCAATTTAAGGAACGGGCAAGGTATTACTGTTTAGTACTTCATATTTGGAACTCCTAATGAACATCATCTGGCTCTGGCAAGTTTTCTACTATTCATTGTATCAGTTTCTTCTAAAAATCTTTTCTGCCAGTTTTAACTTGGCAGTTTGAGACATCTCTCTGTTATGGAAACTCCCAGTACAGGAATACCCCTATTTCCCTCCATAGTAAACACAAGAAATTCCTTTGATCATCTAACTATAGTTTCATCTTCCATGAGCTTTCACTTTTAAAAAGAGATTTATTAATGGTTTTCTACCTTAAACAATTTGTTCCTCAATTTTTTTATCCTCTTATTTTACATTTAACTTGCAGCAGTTTCTTTTCTATTTTCTTCATTCAGACAGGATTTCCAATTTTGTAAACAAAGATATCTTTCCAAGCCTACCAGGCTTCTGTAGGTGCTTTTAAGGTGTGGGTTTGTTTTTGGTTTGCTTTTTAATTTGTCTAACAGGTGATATGCATCAGGACCAACTGCACAGTCTCTGTATAGAAGATGACTTTTCATTAGCGGTCAAACGAGGAACATCTGATTTAATATATGTATTACCTAAAGTCAAACAGCAACCCAGCAGTTACGAAAGAAGCACAAGACAGGTGTTAAACAAAGAAGCTGTGTAAGAAATATAGACTTCAGCCATGGAAATACTGATACCACTTGGGATTCAGAGCAGGACGGTTTTGCCAGAGACAGGTTCTTCGCAATGCATCACGCTCACACCTGCACTGTCTGACCAGGAAAGCAGCAAACCTGAAGCTCGTTACGCTGTGAATCATTAGCTCACGTGACTGTGGGTACCACTATTCAGCATTAACTTGACATCTGACAGGCAGGTTGATAAAGACAACTTTACCACAACGATCTGGTACATTAGTTAATTAAAGCATACTCAAAAGTAACCCAAATCTATGGAAAAAGAAAACCCGGAGTCTGTGCTCGGTGTCTGTCTTTGGGGGAGCAGAAGCCAGCGGTACGCGGCGGCGTTGTCCCAAGCCGTGCTCCTCCGTCCCTCCGACACCTGCCCGTCGCGGGCTCCCACGGCAGATCACACCAACGCCTCGAAACACCGCGCCGTGCCGACTGCTGCCGGCGGCCCCGGGGCAGCCGCTGCCGCCCAGGCACCCGGGACCCCCCCGGGACCGACGGGGCCACCCCACACCTCCGCTCGGCCCCGCCAGGCGACCGCCCGCTCCGCCGGGCCCCGCACGGCTGCCGCCCCCGCGAAAACACCCGGCACAGCGGTGTGAAACCCAGCAGCTCCCTCACCGCCCGCCCCGGGCTGCGCTGCCACCGGGCACGGCGGGGACAGAGGCGGGCGGCAGCGGCCGGGGACCGGGCCCTCGCCCCGCCGGGACAGACGCGCCCAGCGGCACCCCCGGGCGAGGCCACCGGGACGGGCCGTCCGCCCCCGGGCTCGGGCCGCGGCACCGGCGGCCGGACCGAGCCGGCGGCCCGCGGAGGCCAGCCCGCGGTCCCCGACGGGCCGGGGGAGCGAGCGCCGCCCGCCAGCGCCGCCCCGGGGCCGTGGCGGGACTCCGGGGCCGCCCGCCGCCCCACGCGGCCGCCCCCCCCCGGTCGCCCCGTTCAGCGGAGGCGCCCTCCCGGAGCCGAGGAAACTTTCCCAGCCCGGCACCCGCCCCCCGCGCCCCGGGCCCCGCGGCCGCCGGGCGGGCGCTCCCGCACCCCGCCGCGGCCCTCCCGCCGCCCCGCAGGGCGCCGGCGCGGCTGGGCCTACCCGCGGCCGGCTCGGCGGCGGCGCGGGCAGCGGCGGGCGGGCCGCGGGTCCGGCGGGCGCGGCGCGGCCTGCGGCGGACGGCTCACCTGGGCGCACGGTCTTGAGGCGCACGGGCTCCCTGAAGTGCCGGACGACGGCCAGCGTGTCGCGGTGCGTGAGGCCGCTGACGGGGGTGCCGTTCACCTCCAGCAGCACGTCGCCCGGCGCCGGCGCCTTGCCCGAGAGCAGCGCGGGGCCCGGCGCGCCCTCGCCGCCCGGCGGCAGGCGGCCCGCCAGGTACGGGAACTCGCCGCGCTCGGCGCCGCCGCGCAGGAGGTCGGGGTCAGGGCCCGCCGGGCCGCCCCAGGACACCACGCACTCCTGCACCTTGCTCAGCCAGTGCCGCTTCTTCCGCAGCGTCTTGGACATGCCGCACCACGGGGCGCCGCTGCCCGCCCCGCGCCGCCGCTCCCACCCCGGCCGCGGCTGCCGCCCGACTGCCGCCCCGCCGCGGCGGCGCCCCGCCCGCCCGGCCCCGCCGCGCCCCGCCCCGCCGCGCGCGCCCCCGGGCCCCGGCCCCGCCCCCGCC